>CP126891.1:4790000-5442500 GCA_030440675.1 Furcifer pardalis | reverse complement strand
AGTCTGCCGAGTCTTCCATTCTTCCAGTTGTTTTTGGATCCCATTATGTCATAGTAGATTCTTTCACTTTCATTCAATTTGCAGAAACAGTCTTATTTTTAGGTCTGTGGTTTTTATGTAATCTGTCAGTTCAAGCCTCCGTGATCCTGTACGAGCGGATCAAGAAAGATTGCTTTCCTTCACCATGCTCAACCTAGTTTGGGAGTTACACCTGGTGTATCCTTCTTTCTTTGCCTCTCATTGGCAACACATGCTGAGGAAAAAGCAGTCAGATTTAATGGTAGAGGTTCCAGCTTGGCTGCTTCCTTTAAAACCAAGAGGCATCTAGAGCAAGTTTGAGAAATTATTTTATAACAGGTCAGTTGTTTTAATTGCTTTATACAGATGTGGATATTTTGGGTCAAATTATTGTCATTGAGAAAGAACTCTTATGTCGGCTTGTTTAATGCTATGCAGGGAGATTTTAATCATGATTTTGGTAGCCATTGCCTTATAGATTGGTTGGTTTTCACTCTTTCTTTCTTCCTTCTTGTAGCTTCTATTGATTAGATATGAGTCTTGGTACTTTTGAAGTCTTATGCATAATGCTTAAACAGGAGTACAGTATTCAGAATAATAAGGACTTTGGAATTAGTTGTTTATATCAGTTGCTTTACCCATGCATCTGGGGAAACAGAGGGTCTTCAATACAGAGGCCCAAATCCTGTTCCACAGTTATGATGTCGGAAAGGAAACTGTGTAACTCACAGTGGCAAATTACTCTTAAATAATGATTCTCCCCCTTGGATTCCTCATTGTAAGCTAGTTGGTAGGTTAGAAGATAACCAAGAAGCCATGGGGAGACTCATTAAGTAGGAGCAATTTGTTACTATTGACCATACAATTTCCTTTCCATTAGCCTAACTATGCAACAGGATTTTGCCTTATTACTAATCATTCACTTGCCTTCTGTTCCTCCAAGTTATATGGACCACACCTCCCACGGATTATCTGTCTATGGGTTTTTTTTTTCTTTTTTGGCATTCAAGAACAACCTTTTGTATGAGAGCTGGTCCACTTAGTGGTTGGAGGAGACCTCTGGAAACCTTGGTTCAAATCCCCACCTGGCCATAAAACTCACTGGAGATGTTGGGCTAGTCCAGGGGTCTGCAACTCAGCTCTCCAGATGTTCTTGGACTTCAGTTACCAGAATCCCAAGTCAGCACTCCTTCTGATCAGGGCTTCTGGGAATTGAAGTCCAAGAACATCTGGAGAGAAAAGTTTGCAGACTGCTGGGATAGACACTCTCTTCTTGACCCTATCTCACAGGTTTGGGGTAAAAATGAACTAGGAAGAGGAGAAATACACATGAGGCCTTGAGCTCATTGGAACAAAAATGAAATAAGTAATGTTTTAACTTTGGGCTTTTGATGTGTTTTCTTAACCCATATTATCCCTATCTGCCAATTTGCCATTGGTAAATATGAATATAGTGATAACCAAATGCCCGGAGGCACATAAATAGCCTTTTCAAAAAAAAAAAGTGGGTTCTTTACATCTATGGCAATATCACAAATATTTGTATGATTGGTAGGATGTCAATGGTTACAAACTCCCGGTCTGTATTACAAGTGTGTGTAAAACTCTAACCTTAAATTGGACAGTCTCTGTGAATTTATTACAAAACGCCCAGAGCTTAATGAACAATGTATTGTGCATCTGGAACTTTATTTCATTTTTCTTCCTGGGCTGGTGCCTTTTTGGTCTGTTTTTACTTATTAAAAGAGGGCTGATGTCTTTGCCTTCAGAAGTCTTTTAGACAATTGCTATTTTCTGCCCCTAAAGGCACTATTTCTTGAGTTACTTGAGCAGCAAATGATTGTGCCTCCATCTGGAAGTTAATGTTCCACTGGAAGCTAAAATGGTTCTTTGCTATGCCAGGCGGTAGGTAATGCTTGGATTCTTTACGGCGAAGACCTAGCATTTATTCTTCCCGTCAGCTTCCCAAACTCTCTGTCCCCTGGCAAGTCTCTCTAGCCCTCCACCCCGCCCCTGGAAACTGCACCAATTAAAGTCTACCATGGCAAATGGGGTTTCGAATCCTTCCAACTCCAAACCAGAAATGGTTTTCGACATGCTTATATTGTTGTAGTTCAGTGGCGTGGCAAAGGCAACATCCCAGTGGATGGTGGGATATGGTGAATGCAAATGTTTGGGAAGCAGTTTCTTTCCAGCTGCTGCAATACTGCAGTGCATCCAGTTTAATAAACTCGCATGCCAAGGAAACACAGAAGGCTGTCCATTTTGCAGAGGGAAAATCCTTTCTGCCCCGAGATTTCTCTCCCTCTCTGGAGACCTGGGAATTGACAGAAATTCCCTACAAATCAGGACAGCCTTCTTAGGCTTGGTAACCCTAAAGAGGTCCCATTGAATTCCCACGAGCTTTATGCTTTACACATAAAGGATCGTGCTGTAAATTATTGTTGCAACACATACTATAGAGCATTTACAATGATTTCCTAATTCCAATTTCCTAGGAAGCTTCCAGGATTAGACTGTGATGGTTGTGTCTCTTTGAAGCCTCTTAAAGGGACCCTGGCTGCCCAATATAACTACCAGCATATATGGCTTGTTTGAATAATGTCATGTAGATGAGCTCTCTTAATTGCTTACTTCTGGATGCTAGAAACAAACCAAAGAGAATCCCATTGGGGTTGTCAGCTGCATGCATATCCTGATACCACATTTTGTTCTCTGAGCAAGCAGCACTAGATAACTCCACCTCACTATTTGAGGCATGAACGGCCTCTTCAGGGACCCTGGGCCATTAGGAAGGAGTCAACTCTTGCATTTTAAAGTTTACCATGTAATGTAAAACAATGACAACGGAAGAGTTTAGAGTTGTATAAATCTGATTTGCCAGGACAGTATGATGTAGTAGATTGAGTGATGGACTCTAGGACTCAGGAGACCTGGGTTTGAATCCCCATTTGAACAAGGAACCTCATGGATGGTGATGGGGGTGTCAGTGGCAAAGGTAAAGGTTTCCCTTGCTCAAAAGCCAGTTGTATCTGACTCTAGGGTTCAGTGCTCATGTCTGTTTCAAAGGTGAAGAACCAGCGCTCTCTGCTTCTGCAGACATTTCTGTGGTCATGTGGCAGGCATGACTAAATACCACACGAAACACAGTTACCTTCCTACCGAAGTGGTCCCTATTTATCTACTTGCTTTCAAACCACTAGACTGGCAAAACCATCCCTTAAATATCTCACACCCCTTGAAAAACTTTTTAAGTGAAAGGTAAAGGTCTCCCTTGCTCAAAATTCAGTTGCACCCAACTCTTGGGCGCTCATCTCTGTTTACAGCCCAAGAGCTGTCTGTATCTGCAGGCATTTCCATGGTCATATGACAGGCACGACTAAACACTGGAGTGGATGGAACACTATTACCTTTCCTGACAAAGCTATTTATCTGCTTGCAATTTCTTGCTTTCGAACTGCTACGCTGGCAGGAACAGGGTCAGACAACAGGAAGCTCACTCTGTCATACAGCACTCAGGTCTTGAACTGATGGCCTTCTGATTGTCAAGCTAAGCATCTTAACCACGAAGGCACTTGAAAAACCTTTTGCTGTCACTATAGCTCAGGCGGGACCTGGCATCCCATAACCCAAAAGCTGGTTCAGGTGGGCTGATGGAGCCCTGCCCGCAAATGTCATATCCACTTCACATCTGAGCCGGCCAGAGAAAGAAGGAAGGTTTCTCCTCGCCTGCACAAAGTGGAGAAATGCAGCCATCCGAGAGAGCGTCTTCCAACAATCTTTGCAGGCAGTGGCGGTTTGTGTCTTAATCCTTAAGCATACAAATTGGCAGAGAAGAGGAGGGGCGAGCAGGGCAGAGAAGGAGTCTAGAGGCAAACAGCAACGGGGGAGAGGAAATTATATCTTCCTTTACATCCAGCAGAAGTCAGTGGGAAGGGTATCAATCCCATGATTTATGACGAGTTGGGCTGAGCGCAGCCAAACCAGAGAAAGCTGATGCATTAGCAGTTTTTCCTCCTTGAGCTGCAAAGGCCGTGATGATGACATATGGGTAAAAGAGACGTTTCTTTGGCGCCGGGCCCAGCCTTCGCTCTCTGCATCTGAGCTTCAGGCTGTACTTCACAAACTGGCATGAGAGCAGGCTTTGTGTATCCTAAGGAACATATAAACCAGGGGTGCCCAAATGTTTCAGTCCATGGGCCAGTCACATGGTTCAGCAAGGCCAGTGATGTGGTTCAGTGGGCCAGCCACGTGGTTCCTCCCGCCAGAAGCGAAAGCAAAGCATGCCTTTCAGTCTGTTTTGCAACAGGATGAGAGAGATTTTAAGCTGCCATTTTCTCTGCTTAAACCAGGGGTCCCCAAACTACAGCCTGTGGGCCAGATCCGGCCCCTGGTGCCAATTCATCTAGTCTGCGCCACCCTCGTCGATCCTGGAAGCAGAAGCAAAACTTGTCCGTATGGCTTCCACTTCCAAGAGTGAAGTAGCATGGGTCAGATGAATTGGCATGGGCGGCATATCTGGCCCACAGGCCATATTTTGGGCACCCCTGATATAAATGATTACTTCCTGTGATTCTAAAGTCTTTCTCCCCTTGAGAAGGCAGTTCATTGAGATTGAGGCCAACAGGGATTGATCCTGTGTTTCTTTCAGACGTGCCTGTCCTTAGGTTTTTCTTCTTCTTTCGAGTCCAGGTCAGAAGTAACAGGCAGATCAGCAGATTCTGTATCTCCCCACATTCACACTGCATGTTGTTACCTGCCAGCAGCCCCCCCACCTGAGCATGTCGGACTTACATTTAGGCAGTGACTGCTCCTTAGAAGGACAAATGCTGAAGCTCAATGACTTTGGCCACCAGATGAGAAGAGAGGACTCACTGGAGAAGACTGCTAGGAAAGACTGAAGGCAAAAGGGGAGGCAGAGGGTGAGATGGTTAGGCAGCATAGCTGACACAATGGGCATAGAGATGTGGGTGGACTACAGAGGATGGCAGACGACCGAGGAGCCTGGCATGCGGTGGTCCATGGGTCAGACTCGACTGTGCAACTGAACAATAAACATTTGTATTTGAATCAAAAGTATTTGTCAATTTGTATCACTATCTAGACATTTCCCTCTTTTGATCGTAATACATGTATACATTTGATAATCCACAAATTTGTTTATGTTTTTGGATTATCCATAAATTATCCAAATTTTCTACAATTTCCCCCATGACCCATCCTAGTCCTGATGGCACTGTGGTTAAACTTCTGTACTGCGAACAAAAGGTTGTAAGTTAGATCCTGACTAGGGCTCAAGGATGACTCAGCGTCCCACCCTCCTTAGGTCAGTTAAATGAGTACCCAGCATGTCAGGGGCAAAATGCTAATTAACTTCTGAACCCTCCAGAGAGTGCTCTAAGTGCTATGGGGCAATATAGAAGTGTGATTGCTTTGGTTTTGCTTTGTTTTAGCAGTCTCATTAGCCACTTTTTAAAGAATAGGGTACCTACCTACCGACTGACCGACCGACCCACCTACCTACATTTATACTCCACCTTTTTCATGAAAACCCCACTCAGGGCGGCTTACAATCATATAAAACATACAACAAAAAGACATACATTAACCAAAACAGCCAATATCACAAAGAAATATGTCAAATAAAAACACAATAATAACCATTCCAAAGAATGACCCAAAAACCCAATATCACATAGCAAACCTAAAGAGTGTCAGATAATCATAAAACAATATCCATACAATAATATTACTAATAAAACCACTGTCGTATTTCCTAAGATCCTTCTTAGGAAATGTGATTCTCGGAGCATTAGATTGGCCATGAAAGGTCAACGTCTTGGAGTGTAAAATTGAACTTTGCTTCCAATGTCAATTGATAACAACCCTAAAAGCACCTAACGCCATCTCTTTATTGAAAAAAAAATATGTCCCTCTGAATTCACACATGCTCCCAAATAGGCATGAGCACTTGATTCCAGGCCAAGTAGGTCTTATAATTATCAGAAGTATGGGGGTAAAAATCTTGTCTAAAATAATTAAGGTAAAGGTCACCCTTGCTTGAAAGCCAGTCATAGCCAACGCTAGGATTCAGTGCTCATCTCTGTTTATAGCTCAAGAGCCAGCGCTGTCTGTGTCTGCAGACATTTCTGTGGACACATGGCAGGTGTGCCTAGACAAGGAACGCTGTTTACCTTTCCCACCGAAGTGGTCCCTATTTATCCACTTGCAATTTCTTGCTTTCGAACTGCTAGGTTGGCAGGATAATTAAAAACCCCTCCAAAAAACCCCAATGAATCTTAGACCATTTTAACTGGTTCTCTGAGTTACAGCTGTTCTTATACAAATATATATATATATACACACACACAAAATGCAAAATGGATTGGCCTGGAAGTTTCTTCTTCGACTGATTCTCCACCACCACTTCTGGAAGGAGAATTTTATCAAAGGCCTCTTTGTTTTTCCCCCAGACTGTTTCAAGGTCAGCCTTCTTCAAGGCAAATAATTAGACGTTAACAGGAGACATACAGCTGAGCCACAGCTGGCTGTCAAGGAAGAAAAGATAGCACACCACCCATTCCCCTCCGACAGTAATATTGTGGGTCACAAGACCTTGCCTGCTAACGACTCTTTCATGGCAGAAATGCTGAAGGATCAGCGTTTTTCCAGGCAAGGCGCTTATTAAACCAGCTTGGCCTTTCGAAGCAAAGCCCGTTTCGTGTGCCATTGAAATGGTTTGGGCAAGGGTAGGTCTGGAACCCAGGAATCTGGATCCCGCCCAAATCAAACAACGGCTTCGGCTGGAAGGACCACTTAGAGTAGAACCATATGTGAAGCGTTGGGTTTCATCCATTCAGCTAGGATATTAAAGAGACTCATATTAGGGAGAAAAGTTTCTCAAACTCTGGGGCTGATAGGTGAAAGGCCCCTTCGAGGTGTATTCAGTGGACAGACTGAGAATGAAATCTGGGGAAATGCATCTTTCTTGATCTTACTGTGTTTCTCCTTAGCAACATGATCTGCTTTGTTATACATGATTCTAAAATTACACATGAGAAGGAAGCTGGATAAAGCCCAGATACATGTACTTATACCATTTTGTTGTTTGAAATAGAAATAGATTGCTCTGAATATGAGCATGTTGATCTGGCATTAATCAGATTAAGATGATAGTACCTGCGGGCAGCGGTAAATAACCCGACTCTCTAAAGGGGCCAATGACTAGGGGAAGATGATCCCCTATAGGTGGGATGATGGTCCCCCTCAGTGGAGGAAATGCCACTGGAAACCATCCTATTGGGCCCAAAGGCAAAATGATCTGAGGAGGAACCAGTTCACTATTCTGATTCCCAACATGGAGGCGGAAGAGGCCATGCCAGATGGATTGGATGTGAAGGCACACCTTGTCCATCTCCTCAAAGCTGCAGCAGTCCATTGCAGTTTTGGTGTCAAATCCTGCATGTCTCATTTCATACGTGCCGCAGGAGATGGCTCCGTTATCATAGTGCGTGGGTCATTTCATGGCAAGCTGGGATCCACCTTAAACAAATTCAAGCCAATGGCATTTTTCTGACTTCCAGGAAAAAATGCATACTCGGATATAAGTAGCGGCCCACAACCTGGAGGCCATGATGGCTTAGTGGTTAAGTTGCTGGACTTGATGACTGGAAAGGCCGGCAGGTCAGCAGTTCAAGACCTGAGTACTGCAGGACGACATGAGCTCCCATCATCTGTCCCAGCTCCAGGCAACCTAGCAGTTTGGAAGCAAGACATTGCAAGTAGATAAATAGGCACCACTTAGGCAGCAAAGGTAACAGCGTCTAGTCAGGCCTGCCACGTGACATGACCATAGTAACATCTGTAGATGCAAACAGCGCTGATTCTTGGTTTGTAAATGGAGATAAGCACCACACCTTAGAATCAGACATGACTGGCTTTCAAGCAAGGGAGACCTTTATATTTTACCATCTTCTGAGCATGTGTAAAGTGATTCCTCAATAGACAGGTGAAAGAGCCATTACACATTCTCATACTATCCCTTTCAAATCCCATCAGCACCCATTTTCTAGTGCTCTGCTTCATCTCCTTTTCCGCTAGTTGTTTTTTGCTGGTACTTAAAAGAGGCCCTTTAAAAATACATCCTTAGTTTGCCCATACAGTATGTGTATTAGTCTGAAGTCATTTCCTTCTTTTCTCTTACCTAATTGATTGCCTGCAATGTAAGTATTCCTGGATGTGTTTCGGTTGCAGCTGTCTTCCTTTAGCTACAACCAGATCCATCCAGGGATTAAGCATTGTATTAACTATCCTGTTTTTTAAAAAGCAAGCTTTTATGCTCCGTTTACTCCGACAACACCTGCCTTGTAAACTGCTGCAGGGCAAAGCTGCATTGCGGACAGAATGAATGCAGCAGAAACACAACTAAGGGCAGACTTTGGTCATGGAACGACATGTCCAACATTAATTGTTGGTTGGAAATAGAGTATCTGCACAAAGTCCTTAGCAAAATGGTCAGTAAAATAGTCAGGCAACCAAAGAGCAGAAAATTAGAAGGGTCTTTGGAAGTCCGACAGACCTCAAATGCATGTATCAAGTGTTCCATGCCACTCCCCTAAAGGTAGGTGAGTAATAGATGTTGGTTCCCACCTTTCTTCACCTTTTTGGCTTTTCTAGATCTACATGTAGACTGACTGAGGCTTCCTTCCTGCTTCTCTTTGTGATATGACTTTTTTTGCTTCTTTTTGACTCTCTCTCCTAGCAGATCTGCTAATACAGAAGCACAGACTGAGATCCCGCTGTCTTGCCCATATACCTTAATAGGTCGCTTTAGTTTAAGAAGTGAAACTGTGCTGCTGTGATCTGCTAACTAAATCCTGATTTCCCAAAGAGCTGCAGCGCTGCTCCCTTGCAGGTAAAATAAGAGGGAATCATAGAGCATGTTTTAAAGACTAACGGCTTTATTATTGCATTAACTTTCATGAACACAGCCACACTTCCTTTGGGCTGCGTATGCATGAAAGCTCACACGATCATAAATCTGTTGGTGCTTACAGATTGCTTTGCAACTCTTGGCTGTTTCCATCAAACGCCGAATTATCCAAACACAGCCTCCATCTCCCCAGTCAACAGTCAAAGCCCTCACTGTTTGAAGGTCTTCTGAGACGCCTGGGTGGGAGCAAAACAATCACACTTCTATAATACCTGCCCCATAGCGCTTAGTCCGCTCTCTGGATGGCTCAGAAGTTAATTAGCGTTTCCACCCCCAAAAAACACATGCTGGGTACTCATTTTAATGACCTCAGGAGGACGGAAGGCTGGGTCAACCTTGAATCCTGATCAGGATCGAACTCACAACCTGTTGGTTGCAGTAGTGGAGTTTGCCAATGATGTTGGCAGTGAAAGTAGAGAGAGAGCACACAGAGGAGAAGATGGTCAGAGAGAGGCCAGACTTCCTGTAGCAGGTAACGCATGGGTTCCAGGAATGAATTTGCAGAGGTGTGTCATGTGCATGGGTAATTTGTCTAATTGTTTGAGAGGGAGGGCGAGGATGGGATGGGATTGCTGAATTTTTGTTTTAACAACTACACCCAGAAGACGGCTGGAATTCTGCCAGACAGAGCCCAAATCCCTCAAATGCTTTGCTGGTACTTCGGTACCAGTGATGGGATGTAACAGGTTCTCACCAGTTCTCCAGAACCGGTAGTAACTTTTCCCAGTCTCCTGGAGAACCGGTTGCAGCTTTTGGGGGGAACCACCTTCGGGGCTTACCTTTTCACTGGTTCCTCCACTGCACATGCGGACCAAGCACTTGGTGTGCATGCACGCCTACAGTGCTTGGCACATATGCACGGTCTCCTTGCTGTCCTCCCAAGCGGGGAGGAGGAAGAGAAGCTGCTAACCTGAAGCTCCCTATAGCCTGCTCCCCTAGATATCCTAGAGAACTGGTTAGGCAAAGACTTAGTACCTAACTTCTTTAACTGTTGAAAAGTGCCAAAATGAAGCCATCTTGTGGTGAGTTCATTCTGTAGTTCCTTCCATCTGACCTAGTGTGAGAAAGATTAGCCAGAATAAGCTTTAAACTCTGGTTTAAAAGCTCTGGTTGATTTGTGTTGTGGGTGGGTGGGTGTATTTTAATGTATTTTTTATTTTATTTATTTTATTTATTTACTAGTTTGTGTTGTGGGTGGGTGGGTAGGTGGGTTGAGGGGTGTGTGTGTGTGTCTGTGTGTGTGCTTATTTTTATTTTATATTATTTTTTAATTTGTTTTCTTTGGCCCCACCCACAACATCATGATGTGATGACATTGGCTCCACCCATGATGTTAGCTCCGCCCACACTGTGATGATGTTATGGTGGGGTAGTAAAAATTTTGACATCCCACCACTGTTCGGTACCCAGTTAATTAGAGGTCTGATAGAAGATTAGTCCTCCAAAACTAAGCAGTTGTAGAGGAGTGTCCTTCCTATATTTACCTGTTGGTGCTAATTGTTATTTCAGGAACCCCACTGAACCTCTATCCTTTGTAAGTTTACTGCATAGATCTGGGGTGGCCAACCTTGGTTCTCCAGGTGTTCTTGGACTTCAGTTACCAGCAGCCCAAGTAAGCACACCAGCTGATCAGGGCTTCTGGGAATTGAAGTCCAAGAACACCTGGGGCTCCAAAGTTGGCCATTCTTGGCATAGATGGTTGGCCGGTAATCAGAATAACAGGTATCCAACTCTAGAGACCAGTGCTCTTCTCTGTATGTATCCGAAGAACCAGCACTGTCTTTATCTGCAGACATTTATGTGGTAATGTGGCAGGCTTGACTAGATGCCAGACTACATGGAATGCTGTTACCTTTCCAACTAAAGTGGTACCTATTTATCTACTTGCAATTTCTTGCTATTGAAGTGCTAGGTTGGCAGGAGCTGGGACAGACGATAGGAGCGCATTCTGCTGTTGCCGAAAAGTATGCAAATTTCAGCATAGGTAGGTGTGGGTCTTTACCAAAAGGAAAAACTCCAAGTTATAGAACAACAGAATACCATATATACTCTAGTATAAGCCAGCCCAAATATAAGCCGAGGTACCTAATTTTGACCTGAAAACCCAGGAAAATAGTATAGGCCGAGGGTGAGAAATGCAGCAGGTGCTAGTGAGTTTCAATAATCAAAATATATGAAAATGTGGTAAAATGATTTGATTTAATTTATTGGATTTGTATGCCACCCACTCGACTATGCAACTCAGGGTGGCTAACAGCAATCACAATACATCACAACACATTTGAAATTAAATACAATAGAAAATACAATATAATACAATGCAGCAAAACAGCAAAATAACAACAAATGCATCAATATCATCAATGCAATATCATAAAACAATTACAATTACAAAACAGTCACTAATTGATTAAATTGTTGGCGTGTCCCAATCCGGCATGGTTTTGGGGAACTTCGTGGTCATTGATCCAAGTATAAGCCATGACCCCTTTTTGGGGCTAAGAAACTTGGCTTATACTCGAGTATATATGGTAGCTTTTATTCTAAGATTTACTTTTGCAAAAGGGAAATTTCAATCCCATCTGCTCAGAGATTGGATAGAAATGAAAAGACAAGCGATTTGAGTTACACGGCAAGTTTATATACATAAGAAAGTTGAAAGGAAACAGAAAACCCCCCAAATATCTTGTCTCTTTGAAGCTGGAAGCTTCATCTTTGAAGATCTCCATAAAAGGGGTTTAATGACAGGGGCTATTTTGAGGAACTACTAGCAGGGGCTATTTCTCCCCTATGCCCTTTCAAGTTAGAGAACAATAGAAGATTAACATAGCTAAGGCTTTTAGGTAAAGTAAGGAAGTAGAGGATATTGAACATATCTGCTATAACCAGTGATGGGATGTAACAGGTTTGCACCAGTTCACCAGAACCGGTAGTAACTTTCCCCAGTGTCCCGGAGAAACAGTAGCAGCTTTTGGGGGGAACCACCTTCAGGGCTTACCTTTTCACTGGTTCCCCCACTGCGCATGTGCGCCAAGCACTTGGTGTGCATGCACGCCTACAGTGCTTGGCACGTATGCACAGCCTCCTTGCTGTCCTCCCAAGCAGGGAGGAGGAAGAGAAGCTGGTAGCCTGAAGCTCCCTATAGCCTGAAGCTCCCCAGGGTAAGTGACTCACCTTTGGATGTGGTGTGTCTGTGTGTATTTTAATGTGATTTATGTTTGGGGTTTGTATTTGAAGGTAATTTAATTTATTTAATTAATTTATGGGTTTGTGTTGTGGGTGGGTGGGTTGAGGTGTGTGTGTGTGCTTATTTTTATTTTATTTTATTATTTTCTTTGGCCCCGCCCACGGCATCATGACATCATGATGTTAGCTCCGCCCACACTGTGATGATGTCACGGTGGGGTAGTAAAATTTTTGACATCCCACCACTGGCTGTAACTTCAGGCGAAAACTGGCGGTTAGGTGAAAGTCTCTCTTAACACATATACAAAAAGGCTCTGCTTCTGTTACACTGTCATACAGCAATCGGGTCATCAACCTCAGCATCTAACGAGTAGTTCATTTCACTACATTGGATACCTGGATATCTACCTGTCTGTTGCTGGACTCATACCCAATTCAGGTGACCCATATCGATGCTTTTTGCATCCCAATGGGTCCTTCTCCCTTGTGAAGGCCAATTTGCCCTGCACGCAAGTTGACCGAAGCAGCATCTTCCTTGCTCTCCCATCAGCATCCAAAGCTCCCTGCTGGAGCACAAAGGCCCGTTGTGGTCCTACGCCAGCCAAGTTAACCACTGTACGGCTCTCGAAGCCTATAAACCCAGCAGCCTGACAAAGACTCTTGTTTAAAACATCTGCCTGAGGCTGGGAGATAGCAGGAGGAGGAAGCAGCAGCGGCTGTAATGATGGGGAAAGGGGGAGGGAGGGAATGTATGCCATTCCCAGGAACAAGTTAATTGAGCTTGAGGCCACTTCCAGCTGCCCGAGACCCGTGTGTTTCATAAAACACCCGTGGGAAGCGAGCCGTTGCAAAGCCCCAGCTGCCAGGAAATCCCTGGCTTTGAATGAAAGCCACTTTGGAAAATAAGCTTTTCTTTTTACTCCTCCATCCCTCCAGAGGTTGGGGCTGGCCCAGTCAGTGATAACGGAGAGGGGAGAGGAAACTCAAGTGAGGAGGAGGCGAAAGCGGTCCAGAAGCGCAGCTGTAGCATTGGGGGGGGGGGGCTGTCTGTGTGAAACGAGAGAGGCACAATAGATGGGACACTTTCATTGTGGACCGACAGACATTTTGTTTGGTCAAAACCAAGCCCCTCTGTTTCATCAAGATGAGGGGTGGCCAATCTACAGCCCATAGGCTGGATCTAGCCCCTGACACCAATTCATCCACACACACCCTGCCACCCTTGTCGCTCCCGGAAGCGGAAGTAAAATGCCACCGGATGTGTTTAAGCAGAAGTGAGACGCGCCCGGATATGTGTTTAAGCATGTTACCTGAAATTTTGGATAAAGCATTATAATTAATCAAAACGTTTATTAAATGCCACATATCACAACACACACACATGGAAAATAGGGTGGAAGCCAGGAGTTGAATCATAGGATTGGAATGCTCTCAAGGAGGAAGGGGGATTACCCAATAGTCAATAGACTCTGGCAAGGAATGTATACATGGCCCTGATTGCCTCCATTGTTCTTAAAACCGGTTTGATGACGTTTTCTGATAAGCAGAAATTCCTTCACAAAGGAAGCTGAATGACTCATTCCTCTGGTTTGATTAAAGTTCAATTAAACATTGATTAGAACACTGACCAAGCATAAAACATAGCAAAAATCTGTGGGGAACTACCCCAAAGTTGATCAGGAAAAAGGGGGGGAAGCAAGCGAAGTAAAATGACAAGCACAGGGACAAGCGGACATCCCGTCTCCCACGTACACAGCCAGAGGATTAAAAGGGAAAAACAAAAGGTGACCTCTCTCCTCAAAGGTTTCCCATTAACTAAATGATTAAGGCATATTGATTCTAACATCTCTCTTTGTTTCTTTGCTTACATGCTAGACGCTAAACCCATTGCGTCCGGAGGCTCCATTCATGCCGGAATCCACTGTTTTCCCGCCGCTACATGCAATTGGTTATTCCTGTCAACCACAAATATGCTCCTTTGACCTAATGTAAACTCTCTATAACCGGTTTTTTCAGCAATAGCTGTAATCTGCCGCTTTTGTGTAACTAAAGTCCCTGACCTCAGAGCTGCCTTTGTTTTATGTTTGCATGTAATTAAAATATGTTAATTGCCTTTCCTCTTTCCCAGTTTCAATCCCCTCTCCCTTGTCACCTAGAAGCTAGTCTAGAAAGCAGATATAAGCCCTTAGAGGTGGGTGGGGGCCATCTTCTGTTCACCAAATTTTGTGAGCAGGGATCACGAGGGGGCCTTTTCCTCAGAACGGTTGTGGGAAGGTTAGCTATTTAGAATTATAGGTCTGGCCAGACTATATGCCTGAATAGACTTCCCTTTGCTTTTGCTCCCAATAAACCATATTTTGTTTTGACTGAAAACCCTGCCTCATTGTAAGTTCTTGGGTCTTTCTAGTACCTCTGCCAGAGAGTGAATCCAATCACCCAGAATTGGGTGACAAGCAGATAAAATGGCAGCCTAAAATCTCATTCTGTTGCAAAATATATCTGTTGCAAAACAAGGTGCATTTTACTTCCACTTCCATGACCGGCCCGCTGAGCCACATGACCGGCCCACAACCCAAAAAGTTTGGGCACCCCGGTCAAGCCCTTCTGAGTCCAGCAGTTCCCAACCACTGGCCCTCCACACAGTAACGTTGCGTGGATTTCAGCCGCCAGTGGCTGAAGCAGAAGCGTAGTGTGCCTTGGCGGGGCCCTGTATAAAAATTTGTTTGGGGGCCCTTAGGAAGGGTAAAGATTTGTTTTGCTTACGCACGTTGGGGGCCCCCATGGCCCGGGCCCCCCGTATAATTGATACGGCAGATACGGCGGTAGCTACGCCCCTGGGCTGAAGACAAATTTGCCACCTCCTGGTGGATGCGGGTGCCAGCTCCCACTAGGGCTTCTGGGAATTGTAGTCCAAAACCACCCATAGCCCAAAATGTGCCGCCCGGGGCCGGGCGCCCCCTGCGCCCCCCACGCAATGCCAGTGCCTCCACATGCTTTGGTATTGAGTGTCCCAAATCCCTGCCCATTGGCTGTGCTTCCTTGGGCTTCTAGGAACAGAAACCCAAGATCGCTGGGGGTCAGGTAGCCTAAGTCAACCCCATGTCTTCTTCCTCAAGATGATATGGGCAAAATCTGAAACCAGGACAATGTTTGTGACATTGCTGGCCGCGGGGTTGGAGTGGAAGAAGTTTTAATCAGCAAGAGACCAGCACCTTTCTCTCTTTTCTTGCCATGCAGGCAAGCTGGATAAAGCTCCACTTTTCCACCTGCAAGCAACCTGTTCCACACACCTGCCTCTTTATCCACCTGGCCTACAGTTTACCTGCACTTCTGCCATTTCACAGTGATCTCTATGATAAACAAGAGGGGTTCTTGCTCTGTCACAGATTGCAAACCAGTTACGTTGCATTTGTCCACCAGCCGATGAAGTGGCCTCCTCCTCCTCCTCCTCTCTCTTTCTCCTCCTTTCTCCAGCTACCCCTACTTATGAAAAATAAATTGTCTATCAAATGCACTTTTATTATTCCGGTTTCAGATCCTGGTGGCAGAGCTGGAATTGTCTGAGTATCTAGCTTAGAGGGATATAGAACTGTGATGCTTATTCAGATTAAATCTCCCAGAATGGGTCGTGGCAGAACTGCTAATACTAATTAAACTGTCCTTTCTATATATTTTTTATTCCCTAGTATCGTGTCTTTGGCTTATCAAGAGTGATACAAGAGATAATAATGTCCCTGCAGCATTATCGCATTAAGCGGTATTTGTGGGAAGCGAAGCGGAACCCAAATTTACAATGAAGCTAAATTGGCAGATTACAAAACAAAAGGCACAAAAATTGGAGATTTCAATCTGCCCCACTTGCCCCCTCTGGCCTTCTACCCTAAATGTTTGCCGGCAGGACTCCTACGAGGCATAGAATGGTTTTCTGCGTTGCCTGTGAAATATATTGTAGGTTTGGGCTGCATTTAAAGTCTCAGCGGCTGTCTAGACGGGCAAATATTCTCCTTTTTGGCCATTTTAAAAGCAGTTTTTATGGACTGCGTGGCTTAGTGGGTTAAGATGCTTAACTTGATGACTGGAAGGCTGGCAGGTCAGCAGTTCAAGACCCGAGTCCTGCATGACAGAGTGAGCTTCTGTCTCTGTCTCAATGGCTGCCAACCTAGCAGCTCGAAAGCAAGAAATTGCAAGTAGATAAATAGGGACCACTTCGGTGGGAAAGTAAACAGCATTCTGTGCACTTCGGTGTTGAGACATGCCTGCCGCAGGAGCACGGAAATGTCTGCAGATGGAGACAGCACTGACTATAAACAGATGAGCACTGAACCCTATAGTCAGATACGACTGGCTTTCGAGCAAAGGCAAGCTTTACCAACCTTTACCTAATAGAAGTTTGACTTCACCCAGATTATGACATTGTGAGCCTTTCTGTCAAGACAATTTCCTCCCATCTGATTTTTAAAATTAATCCCTGTGAAGGGATTCTACAATTTTGCGGGGCTCTGTTTTAAACCCAATCCAAGCAAACGTGTTCGCTTCGGATGGGCTAAACTGGAGACATCCGCATCTTAAACTTCCTGCTGTTTCCGGTGTAAAAATCCAGTTGACAGACACTGGAGGATATCGTAAATTGATAGTTTCCCCTGATCATCTACAGACATTTCCGTGGACATGTGGCAGGCATGACTAGACACCGAAGCTCATAGGATGTTGTTACCTTTCCCACCACTGCAGTCCCTATATAGCTATCTGTGGTTAAGGGAAAATTCAATGTGGGTCTTTTCAGGCAAACCATTCATTTGAAAAGCTTAGACTTTGGATAAGAAACACACTGGTTCTATGTGGCTTCCACAAGCATCTTACTGGCACAACATATGGTGAAGGATTGTGGGGTTTTTCTTGTTGCTCACTCACCCTCTGTTTCTAAGCTTCTCTCCATCTGTGCTTTGACAGCTCCTTTGCTTTGATCTCTCCCTCCTCCTCCTCCTCCGATTCATTCTCCCCTGACCCTGTGGAAAACCCATAGGGGGTCTGAGATGAGAGCCGTCTGAAAAAGATTATAAGCTGGCTTGCATGGGCAAGAGAGGTCACTTGACACAAAATTGGCCTCTCTCGTTGAGGCTTAAGTGGAGTAAACCTTCATCCCTCTTGCCACAATAGGCTGAAGAGCAGAGAAAAGATTCTCAGGGTACCGCCAAGCCTAGAGTGACCACTGAGACTTTGCAGGACAAAAAGGGGTATGGACTAGCTAAAATCTGCATCTTTAAATTGATAAGTAAAGGTCTCCCTTTCTTAAAAACCAATCCTGGAGCACACGGACACACTGTTACCTTTCCCACAGAGGTGGTACCTATTTATCTACTTGCAATTTCTTGCTTGCGAACTGCTAGGTGCATTACGACTATAGCTTAAAATTGAAAGATGGCTGGGTGGATGTTCAGCTCATGTTGATAACATTTCTGTAATTCTCATAAGCTACCAAAACAACACATGCATTGCATTTCATAGAGAGAGAGAGAGAGAGGTGATATTAGATTCCCCTCACCTTTCCTATGGAAAAGAATCCAAGTAAATATCTCTATTCTGACATCATAACTCCCTGTGCTGGAAGTGTTGAAGGATGATCTGGAAAGGGGAGAGTATTCTGGACTGCAGCCCCTATCCTGGGGTGCCCAAACGTTTTGGGCCATGGGACGGTCACGTGGTTCAGCTGGCCAATCACGTGGATCCCCCCACCGAAAGCGGAAGTAAAACGCACCATGCAATCTGTTTTGCAACAGGATGAGATAGATTTTTAAGCTGCCATTTTCTCTGCTTAAACCAGGGGTGCCCAAACTACAGCCTGTGGGCCAGATCCAGCTCCTGATGCCAATTAAACCAGCCACACCACCCTCGTCACTTCCGGAAGCAGAAGTAAAACATGCCGGTATAGGTACGTTTTACTTCCGCTTCCGGTAGTGATGAGGGTGGTGCAGGCTGGTGATAATTTCAGCACCCCTGTCCTTTCCTGACCCCTAACATGGAGAATAGAAAGACAAGAAGTGAGGATGGTCTAAATGGCAGCAACAAGAGAGAAATAGTTGAAGGACAATGAGAAGCAACGCGTGGTGGGCTTCTCTAATCTTCCTTCTTGTCCTGCTTTGCTGAAGTCCAGGAAGGCTTTGGAAATCTTAAGAATACTTTGACCCCAGAGTACTCTGACCAAACTGTAGCATTGCTCTGCTTGTTAATTAAATGCATACCCTGCCTTTGAACTGGGATTGGATCTCAAAGCAGCTTACCACAATTACAATCTGTCACAAAGCTACAAGAGTCCATTTACAGTGGTTTCCTCTGGGCTTTGGGAGTCGATGCCCTCGGCTAGATATGGCTTCCTCCAGTGGACTTGCTCTGAGGCTGGTGGATGTTACAGGTGCTGATCCACGGAAGTGATTATCCAACTCACCTGGCATGTGGCCATGCACTTTTCACCGTTGGCCTTGTGACAACGCGGCCTGGAGGTTGCTGGGACGCGTCTCTGATGGTGGTGTAATCCCTGTAAAGAGACTTCTGGGCTTACTGTATATACTCAAGTACAAGTCTAGTTTGTTAGCCCCCAAAATGAGGTCCAAAAGTGGGACTTGGGTCAACATAAACATTAAAAAAAATAACTACACAAATGTCTAAATTAATTAATTTTACATCAATGTCTAGTCATGCCTACCACCTGACCACAGAAACATCTACAGAAGCTTTTGGGCTATAAACAGAGATGAGCACCGCTCCCTAGAGTCAGATATGACTGGCTTTTGAGCAAGGGGGACATTTAGTATTATGGGATGCTTTGGGTGAGTGAGAAGGGCTTTTGCTTCACCCAACTCAAAACATGGATCTCAGGGTAAAAAGTCTTATTTAAATCTTGAAACATCCCTCACGCCTGCTCAGCTGAAGAGTGTGGGAAAGCACAGTGGAGGATTGCTGTGATACCTGATACATAGAGATGGAGTTGGGCTGGGTTCAGGAGAGGCTCATTTCTGGAGAGAGCACGTTTTGAAAGACCTCGGTTGTTTTCTGCTTTGCCAAGTTGTCAGACTCAAGGAAGTGGCTTTTGCGTCTCCTCGAAGAACAAGTGCCCTCTGGTGTCTGGATACGATGGGTTTTGCAAGCAAAGCAAAATCTGTACGGCAAGACATAGGGTGACTTCATTTGTGTTTGCAAGTTGTGTTTTCCCGTAACCCACTCTGCTCCTTGGGTGGTTGCGTGGCATGGCTTTGGGGGAGATCAAAGATGTTTCTCACAGTGGAAGAGGGGGAAAGCACATTGGATGGAGCCAGGAACACTTCCATTGTTTCCCCAACACTACAGACAGATACATCCTTCAGCTTTAAAAGTGGGTGATACATTCTTGGTTTTGAAATCAGCACATAAAAAGCCAGCCCTGGAACAATCTGCTAGGCAGAGTCTATAAATATATAGAGGGCAGTCTGAAAAGCTGGAATTGTCTGTCTTTCTGTGGTCTTGCCAAGAGGCTAATAAAGGTAAAGGTCTCCCTTGCTTGAAAGCCAGTCATGTCCAACTCTAGGGGGCGGTGCTCATCTCCATTTACAGCCAAAGAGCCAGCGCTGTCTGCACCTGCAGACATTTCCGTGGTGATGTGGCAGGCATGCCTAGATGGCGGAGTACCTTTCCTGCCAAAGTGTGGAAAGTGTGGTTAAGATGCTGAACCTGATGACTATTTATCTACTTTCAACGTCTTGAGCTGCTAGGTTGGCAGGAGTTGGGACAGATGATGGGAGCTCACTCCATCGCACAGCACTTGGGTCTCAAATGGCTCACCTGCTGACCCTCCAGTTGTCACTTTAACCACTAGGCTTCATCAAGCCACCAGTAACGAAGTAGAAGAAATTCCTTTAGCATGCCTTTCAGCATGACTCCATCTAACTGAAAGGTAACAGTGTTCCATGCGTTCCAGCAGCTAATCATGCCTGCCACAGGACCAGAAAAGCATCTGCAGCGACAGACAGCACTGGATCTTTGGCTGTAAACAGAGATGAGCACTGAACCCTAGAGTTGAATATGACCGGTTTTCAAGCAAGGGAAGCATTTACATTGACCTTTAGAGCCTGATATGTCCGTTCTGGGGCCAGATTAATGGAAAGATATTATTGAAGGAAGAGGAGAGATGCATGAGCTGGTAAAGACAAGAAAGAAGACTCTGCCTATTGTTTTCAAAGTGTAAAATGGCTTGGCTACAACTCTATGCCTTCTGGATCTCAGGAATTACAGTCAGATCTGGAGATTAGCATTCAAGAACAATAATTAGCAAGGAATCAATATGGGATGTGTGTCCACAATGATTATGTAAATTACTTCCTTCCCTGCCATCTTCCTTGTAAAACAGCACTTTTCAGTCCTGATCCTGCGAATAGTGGCATTTGATGGAAGGCCAGGGGCTGCGGTGGCTCAGTGGTTAAAAAGCTCACCTTGTTAGCTGGAAGGCCGGCAAGTCAGCAGTTTGAGACCCGGGTACTGCATGATGGATTGGGTGCCCGTCTTTGTCCCAGCTCCTGCCAACCTAGCAGTTTAAAAGCAAGAGATTGCAAGTAGATAAACAGGGACCACTTTGGTGGGAAAAGATCTTGGAGATGTAAAAGAAGCCTTATTCGGGCGTTCCCCTCCAGCACAAATCCTTTCAACCCAGAATAATTTCTGACATTATTATGTAAGGCTACCTAGCTCCTTCAACTTTAGACAACAATTTGAGGGCATTAAGCTGTTTCAGAAAACAATTAATGTACAATTAATACACCCGAGATTCCCGGAAGAACAGTGGGCTAGGTCCAGGTTTAGTCATATTTATAGAGGTAAGATCAATAGGACTTGTTAGTCATGCCTTTTTGGTTGGTCTCTTCCAAGTAATACTTTCATTTGGATCCTAACCAGAATCCAATATCCCCTTTCAACAGAGCTTCAGAACAAGGTTGGATTCATTTCATGGGCACAGAAAGAAGAAATTGTATCCAACACACTTAGTCAGCAAACCATATGAGTTCTGTTCTCTTAAACATCTCCTCGAAAATTTGCCTGAAGGTGGCAGTTTCAAAAACACTGCTATAAGGGACTGATCACATGTCTTAATGGTGATGTAGACTTTTTCTGTGTCCATACTTCATGATGTTTGGCTAACCTCAGTGATGGGATGTAACAGGTTCTCACCAGTTCGCCAGAACCGGTAGTAACTTTTCCCAGTGTCCCGGAGAACCGGTAGCAGCTTTTGGGGGGAACCACCTTTGGGGCTAACCTTTTCACAGGTTCCCCCACTGCGCATGTGCACCAAGCACTTGGTGTGCATGCACGCCTACAGTGCTTGGCATGTATGCACGGCCTACTTGCTGTCCTCCCAAGTAGGGAGGAGGAAGAGAAGCTGCTAGCCTGAAGCTCCCTATAGCCTGAAGCTCCCCAGGGTAAGTGACTCACCTTTGGATGTGGTGTCTCTGTGTGTATTTTAATGTGTATTTAATACCTTTACCTATATTGGCGTACTACCACAGTTCCTAAAAAGGCCTGGTGGCCTGGCTTGGGGTTTTTAAGCAAAGTCTTGGAGTTACCTCATCAATAAGCTACACCTGTGCTGTTCCAATTGCTGTTCCAATTGGAGAACCCTTAAGGAGGTACAGCTGTTTTACATTTACATTAAGGCATATTATTCTAGAGAACTGGTATGATGACCATATCCATCTTGCAACATAGTGCTGCCCAGGCACTTATACTAACAGGTAAGTGACGGGTTTATGTTTGGGGTGGGTGGGGGGGTTGATTTGTGTTGGGTGTGTGTGTGTGTTTGGGTGTATTTTAATGGAATGTTTATTTTATTTATTTATTTATTATTTATTTATTTATTTATTTATATTTCACACTTGCTAACCCGCCCCAATCGGGCAAGCCCGACTCTGGGCGGCTTACAACCCAAGTTAAAACACATCAATAAAAAATTTAAAAATTCATAGACTAAAACAGTATCTGGGGGTGTCGTCAGAAGGGTAAAATCCTTAGACTAACCACCCCACATGGGATCCCACATCCCTGGAACCCCACACATGTCCTGCCAGCCAGGTCTTTAAGCTCTTCCGGAAGGACAGGAGCTCTGTCTGCATGCGCAGCTCAGTTGGGAGGAGGTTCCAGAGGGCCGGGGCGAACACGGAGAAGGCCCTCTTCCTGGTGCTAGCGAGGTGAGCCTCCCTAGCCGATGGTACAACAAGAGAGCCCCTCCGATCCGCCCTGGTGGGACGGACAGATGTTCTTAGGGTGACGCGGTCTCTTAGGTATCCTGGCCCACTACCATATAGGGCTTTAAAGGTAATGACCAGCACCTTGAATTGCACCCGGAGACAAACTGGCAACCAATGCAGCTCCCTAAGCAGTGGAGAGGCCCGAGCATAACGCCCGCGCCCCATCACTACCCGGGCTGCCGCATTTTGGACCAGCTGCAGTCTCCGAATGGTCACCAAGGGCAGTCCCATGTAGAGCGCATTACAGTAGTCAAGTCTGGAGGTGACCAAAGCGTGCGTGACCATAAGCAAGGCGTCCCGGTAGAGGAGCGGGCGTAACTGGCGTATTACACGAAGTTGTGCAAAAGCCCTCCTGGCCACGGCTGCCACCTGCTCATTGAACAGTAGCCGTGAGTCCAGGAGGACCCCCAGATTACGCACCGGGTCTGTTTGGGGCAAAACTGCCTCATCCAGAACCAAAGCTGGTAACTCCCGTGTCAACGCGGGGCCCCTTACCCATAGCCACTCAGTCTTACCGGGATTCAGCTGTAGCCCGTTTTCCCCCATCCAGACCTCAACAGCCTCCAGGCACCTGGAAAGGACTTCCACTGCACCGCTTGGGTCCCCACGGGCTGAGATGTACAACTTTTATTTACAGGATTGTGTTGTGGGTGGGTTGAGGTGTGTGTGTGCTTATTTTTATTTTATTATTATTATTTATTTTTTCCTTTGGCCCTGCCCATGACATCATGATGTTAGCTTTGCCCACACTGTGATGACATCACAGTGGGTTAGTAAAATTTTTGACATCCCACCACTGGCTAAGCTGTTTCTTATGTATAGCAACTGTAACTGGATGTTCAAGATACAGTATGTCAGATGTTCAAGAAGTAGTTTACCATTGCCACACCTTCCTTTTAGTTTCTATGTCTGAGTAGAGATTTGAAACCAGGTCTTCGGAGTCAATGCTCTGTCTTTTATACCATATGCTGACTGGTAGGTCTAGACCACGTGTTAGCAAACATGGCTCTCCAGGTGTTCTTAGACTTCAGTTGCAAGAAGCCCAAGTCAGCACACCTGCTGATCAAGGGCTTCTATGGATTGAAGTCCAAGAACATCTGGAGAGCCACATTTGAGGAACCCTGGTCTAGACCTACCGTCTTGTTATCATAGGATTCTGAAGTGGTTGACAGCAGTCTAGTTGGCCTCCAAAGGAAATATTCATAACCAGCGCAATCAATGTTTCTTGGCCAGGTCACCTGAAATCCTTTGGAGTTCCATCCATGGTGGAAATCCAAACAGAGATTCCATCATGGCATAAGCTGGTCAGAAATGTAAATAATCATGGTTTTTCTCACACTTTTTTTTTCACCTTAAAGCCATAGCCAAAAAGAACAAGAAGACAAAGATAATAGAAGGAAGATGCTCTCAGCCTGAGAAAGAAGTAAGACAGGTAAGCTATAAATTAGTTAGTCAGATTGATCCCCTATGCCATTGATGGTCAACCTTGGCACTCCAGATGTTCTTGGACTTCAATTTCTAAAAGACCTGATCAGCAGGAGTGTTGACTTGGGCTTCTGGTATTTGAAGTCCAAGAACAGCTAGAGTGCCAAGGTTCGCCATCACTGCCCTATCCCATTGATGGTGAACCTTGGCATTCCAGGTGTTCTGGACCTTCAGTTCCCAGAAGCCCTAATCAGCAGGAGTGCTGACTTGGGTTTCTGGTATTTGACGTCCAAGAACAGCTGGAGTGCCAAGGTTCACCGTCACTGCCCTATGCCCTCAGATGCCAGTTATTTTATTTTGAGACGTATTTGTTGGTTGTCTGTTTTGATTTGTTGTGTGTTCTGTCATGTTATTTGATATCTGCTTGTACACCGCCCAGAGTCAGATGCCACCAAAAATGTAATAAATAAATAAATAAATAAATAAGGGGAAAACATGCATGTTTCCAGTCAAGTCTGTTCTAGAGCTGCTTTATCTATCTCGTTGCCATTAAAATTTACATTCTGCTCAAATGGCAGAGACTTGCCAGGTAGTTTACACATCCTGCTGAATAGCTCAGTGAATTAGACAAACAAATAAAACAAAAGTAAAAAAGAACAGCAGCAAAATAAAGAAGATGTTAACTTTTTGGCACCTTAAAGGAGAGACCACATGCACCTTGACCTATAAAGACTTCAAATCCTGGATTAGTGCCCATCAACAATTAATGGGTAGGACTTTTATATAGGCAATGGCTCTTAATCACGGGAGACCAAACTCTCCTTAAACTCTACGATAGTGTACAATAATATACCATAGCTAGGAAAGTCCATGTCTCTCCCAGATAATTGTAGCAAGGGTTGGAAGAAACATGGAAGCTTGATGCTGGATGATGTTCTAGTTCTTCCCACCCAGAGGTCCATGGGCTTTCACATCAATTCTTCTTGCCAGGTCACCTGAAATCCTATGGGACTATTCTCATGGCTGACCCCTGGCATGCTGTCCTGAGCTCACAGAAGTGTACAACACAGCATTTAAAATCATCTCAAGGGTCAGAGCAATCAAACGGTACACTTCTAAACACACTTAACCCCAATGCAATTCTCCTTGAGCATCAACACTTCAGTGCTAAGTATGCTTCAGATTGCTCAGTAAACAATTGAGTTGTTAACCAAGCTTCCTGTACACTTTGTCACCTGTAAGTAATGTTTATGTTCACAAACGCTTAACAGGGGTGTCTTGTGCAGGATCGTCAGATAAATAAAAATCTGTAGAATTTAATTCTTTTAATGTTTCATATCTAATATATATTTTCATGGTGTTGCATTTTGCTGTGCCATACAAAATAAATGAGATAAACAAGTATACCCTGACTACATTTCCCTTCAGAACTGTAAGAAATTAGTAAACACTCACCTTTTTTTTTAGGGAAATGTTTGGCAAGATCCTTGATTAGGTTATGGTCCCAGAATGCTAAATGATAATTAAATCATATTATGCTGCTGCTGCCTATTTCATCTGTTTATTACTTTGTTGACATGCCCATGCTTATGTTTTTCTCTGATTTCTTTCCTTTATTTCCTGCTCTCTTTATCATATAATATAATTTATTATATTTATCTTCTTTGTTTTGTAACACATAATTACACTGTAAACCACTCAGAGTAGTGCTGTATATACTCGAGTGTAAGTCTAGTTTTTACAGCCCCCCCAAATGAGGTCCAAAAAGGGGACTCGACTTATACTCAGGTCAACTACCCTGAGGGTCCCAAAACCATGGTGGTGAAAATTTGAAAACACAGTACAGCAAAACACCAGATAACGATTGGATCGGATAGCGCTAAAATCGCATAACGTTGGGGAAATTGAGGCAAACATTTGGATCGGATAACATTATGTTATCCATTATGTTAACCATTATGTTAACGTTATCCGATCCATCAGATAACCTTTGCCTCAAATTCCCTGAGGTGTGGCTGTGACTCACCAGTTTCTCTTGGGAGAAAGGGAGGGGGCTGCCTGCTCTCAAGCTTGCCACATTTGAATAACAAAAGCTTGCAAAACCAGTCTGACTAGTTTAGCAAAGCAAAAGCAGACATGGGGGGTGGGGACTCTTTCAATATGTCCTGACTCCAATTTAAACCATGCAGAGTTTGCATATGGATTCATGAGCACAGGAATCAGTTTTAAAAGCTAACAGCTTTAGATTATAAACAGCCTGAAACCAAGATTGTAGCTGCAAGCCTCATGCATTGTCAATGGAAAACAAGCAGACACTGAAACCTTTCACCTACAAAGCAATTAAGCTTTTCACACCCTGCAAAGCCCTGAGGGAACTTCCTTTATTACAGCAATGGACCTCAGCTAAGCCCCAAAGCAAGCCATGGTAGGGGGGCTGATTCTAACATTTTCCTAGCTTCTCTTCAGATCTTTTAAAACAGCACTTTATACATTTTCAAAAATTTTAAAATGCTGTATGGCTTTGTTCCCCTAAAGTGAGGGTGATCTGGCATGTTTTTGTAATGTATTTACCCTTTAGACAATTATTTCTTAAAGTTATTTAAGTTTCCAGCATGTTTCCTTGACTTTCCCTTGAAGCCTCTGTTGCTTATCTCTATGGAGTTAACGTTATCTGATCCACCTGAATAGGATTTTAACGTTATCCGGTGCATGCATCGGATAAGGCTAAAAATTGGATAATGTTAAGACTTGTGGAACCAAGTCTTAACGTTATCCGAGGTATTACTGTATACAGTATATACTTAACACAGTATTCAAGTATATATGGTATTTGTATTAGTGTGGCAGTATACAAACTGGATTAATTTATAAATAAATAAATAAAATTTAAAAACAATAGCATGTATTTCTCAAGAAGCGTTTGAGGTGGCTTTATTCTCTTTGCTTGGTGTGCTATGGTACAGCCAAAGAAGGCCCTGACAGATACAACTAAGGAATAAATCATTTACAATTTGCAACTATACAGATACACCAAACAATAAATTAACGATAGCTGGACGAATCTTCCACTGCCAACCAAAAGCTGTACAGCAATAACTGCGCTGATGGGAGGCATCAGTCATCAATTGGGTGAGACAAAGATGCCATTTAATCCTCGGAAGAGTCTGTCTATTTTGAGAGCTGCTTTCCTTACCATGTGTTTAACTTTTACCTCAAGCGTGCGCACACACGCATGCATGCACACGCGTTCGCACACACACCCCTATCCATCCATCCATCCATCTCAAGGATCATTCCAAATTTCAGTAACTTTTTCAAACTGATGGCTCAAGGAACAGATTTTTAAAAATTGTCATAATTTGAAAAAAGAATCCCCTCTGCACATGATGCAACTCCGATTCACTTTTAATACACAGTTATTCAGTATTTATACACGAAATTCCCCAGTGGCTTTATAGACATGTCCTATAAAACCCTGCCTAGGGTCTTTGGCACAACAATAGCAGGTTTTCTGTACCGGGTCAAGGAGCTTTTCTTTCTTTCAGTTGATGAAGAATGTAAAAAAACAAAAACCAACCCCCGAAGCTCCCCGCATTGCACTGAAAATGGCACCCACCCTCCCATCAAGATCAGCCCAGTCACACAATATAATTTATCCTGCACCCCAATACAATTGCAAAGGAGACTCTCTTATCGGTGTCAATAGCACTCAATGCTAATGAAGGTGATGAGGGTTAAAACAAGTAGGTGTTGATGTCAGAATACAGGGGGAGAGGGAGCAACCCCCCCCCCCTTGTAGAGCAAATGTAAGCAAAGTGGGCAAACACCACCACCCACAGACAAAGTGTGCTCTCCTGGTCTTCAAGCAACATCCTAGGGCCGTGATGGAGAACCTTGGCACTCCAGATGTTCTTGGGACTTCAATTCCTAGGGTCAAGTTTGTCCCCCTTGATGCCCTGACCCCGCTCTCACAGTCAGCTTCGAGGACTGGATGGCCATTTTGCCCTGCCTGCACAATGGGGCAGTTTCAAAGGGGTGGCCATGTCATTTCTCGAATGCCCCTGGAAGGGTCGGGAGCCCACATAAAATGACGCCAAGGGCCAGATTCCGCTTGTGGGCCTTAAGGTTGGAGACCTCTGCACTAGCCCCTGCCGGAAGGGTCAAGAATCATCTACATCCCAACGGCAATGCCTCAATGCAGAATATAACTGCAAAAATGCAACCGTAGAGACACAATGAATGAACACAGAATGAAAATAAGGCAATATGTAATAGGATTGGAATGGCATTTACCCCACTGGACAAAATTCCTCCTGTCAAAAAATTATCTTGAAAAGGAGTTGTTCCAAATGTTTTAGCTGATTCCAAAAACATAAAGAGATGCTTGTTTGAGCCTTTCCTGCTGGTGCTGACATAATAATGTTTAAACAGATTCTGGAACATGATCTTCCCTGCTTAAAGATGTCGAAGTGCAAAGAAAATCAAATAATGTAATACCAAAATTAGTGGAAGGGTGTTAATTGAGTCCTTTGACCCTAACTTAGTTTCAATTACTTTGGTTTTATTGGGCCTGTGTGCTGCAAAATGGGTTGTTGTTATGTGCTATCCTGTTGTATCCAATTAATGGTGATGCGACTAGGGTTTTCAAGCATATAAGATAGCTGAGGAATGGTTTCACCATTGTCACCCCCTCCTCCAGTGTGTTTTAGTGGCCAGTCTGGGATTTGAACCCACAACTGTTGAGTCAGTCCATTGCTCTCTTCACAGTATTGCACTGACTCTTGTTAGAAACTTAACCATAGTTATTTTGAAGTCATTGGTTCTAGCTTCTATTGTACCAAAGGCTTGAAAGTGGAAAAGGACCAGCCTGAAATCCTGTTGTGCGACTTTTGCTGCATAAGGCTGATTATGTCACAAGCAGGTTTTTTTTTTAATAAAACATTTCTGATTGATCTCCATCAAGTGGATTCAAGGGAGATTTGGGACTGACCTTCCAAGGATGGGGGTGTCAAAACTTTTAAAAGAAACCCAACCCCATGACTGTTTGCATCATCAGCTCTACAAAGAATAAATTAAAGAACTCATTAAGTCTTGGTGTTAAATAGCTACTGACTCCCTGAGACAACCAGGTTATGAAAGGAAGCATTCCCTAGCATTGAAAATTCTTTGGTAGAGATGTTGGCCAGGATCCCTTTTGTTACATGGAAGACAGCCATTCATCAGGTAGAGCACACTGCCATTCTCCAGCCATCTCTGCCTTGCCATTACAAAATCCAGAGTTTGCCCCTTAGAAAACAGCAGGCCTTGCACTTGTGCAATGGGTAGTGAATGTCCCCTTGTGCGACTGACTTATTTATGCAACCACCTGTGTAAATGGACCACTGCACATGCAAAAAAAGAGGAGCACATTTCTAGACCTCAAGACATTCAAAGTCTGTTGAGCTAACACAACGACTCCCAGGACCTTACTGTCCATGTGTCTGCAGATGACCTCAATATCATGCAGAGCGTCCCAAACAATGACAACCTCAGATTATCCCAAGGCACTGAAAGAACTCTGTTGCAAATGGATATTATGAAAGCACATGAAGTACCATTCATCAAAGCCACACAGCCCACAGGGGCGTGCTGGCTCCGCTAAAAGGGCGCTGGACAGGAAGTGATGAGGGGATCAAACCCTAACAAAATATATACGTTCCCACTCACCTTCTAATTTCAACTCCCCTCTGGGGATTCGAACCAACAACCTCCTGCTTACAAGGCAAAATTGCAACCTCTAAGCCACAGCAGCTCCACTGTCAATGGAGCTGCTTTTGTAATCTTATCTTTGGTGGCACAGGAGGAGGCAGGCAGGCAGAGGCTCGATCATTCCAGGCATCGCAGCTCGGTTCAGCTCTTTGGATCTGGTACCCGAGGTGGGGTACTGGTACTGGGGGCCTGGGAGCCACCCCAGGCTGAGTCCCAGTAGCCTAATGGGCCAGTCCACCACTGTCAGCCCACTGCCATGTTCCTCCATGACAAACTGGGACAACTTGCTGGAGGCAAGCTTTGAGCCAATGAAACCTCTTATTGCTGTGGGATGCAGGACTAAAAGGAGAACTGGTGATTTTTGGCTCATCTTCTGTGTTAGAAGATAACACTAACAACGTATTGCAAAACAAAAAAACCACAATGTTGACCTTCAAGCGAATCTGCCAGATTAAGGTAACACACATGCAGATGATTAGCCAAAGGAGGCAGATGGTCTTCTACTGGACCAGCATGTGGTTACAGGAGGTGAATCAATTGCAGTAAAGATACCCCTCTCCCAGAATCTCTTTTAGCAGCAACATTAAGAGCAGAAACCTTTCAGCTCTTATGAAAAGATTCCAGCCTGGATGATCTGTCCAACCTGAAATAGTGTCAGTTTTCCATCAGTGTCCGATCCAGCCATTTGTCTCCATTCCACCATCGCTACCTTCTTTTCCGCATGCAGACTTCCGCTCTTCCCAGTTCTTCATAGGACTGGTAGAAAATATCAAAGTCTCTGGAACTCCAGCCCTTCCAAACTGCTAGGCAGTATTCGGTGGCTTCATTTTTGAAGCAACACACAACGGAGCCTTTGGCCAGGACGGCGGCATCTACCAACGACCTGAGGAAACCAGGAACCATGTTTGAGAAAAAGAGCCTTACAGCAACAAAAAGGAAGTTAGAAACTTTTTTTTTGTTTTGCACACTGGACAATGCAAAGAGAGCGTTATCATTATTGTTGTGGTTGAAAGTAAGTTTCGAGTTCTTCCCATCCGCCAACAAGAATGACAGAAAGTGGATAAACTGCCGGAGAGCTTTAGTAAGACTGGGAAGAGCTAAAACAAAGAGTGTTTTTCAACACTGCTCCAAGTTTGTTCATCCCTGCAATTTAGCTAATTTGGAATGCATTAGATTGACCAATTTAAAAAAATGAGAATAGTAGGCAAAACAAGAAAGCTTATGTTGAACTGCCCTAATTGATCCTGCCTGCAGAATTTGCTTCTCCTGGCAGAGGATCTGGATTGGCTAAGTCTGGAAATTATTTATTTATTTATTTATTTAGATTTAGATTTAGAAATGATGTACTTTTTTGCTTGCCAGCATGTAATTATGTACACCGCCCAGAGTCACATGTCGATTGGGGCAGTTATACAAATTGGATAAATAAAATAAAAAGGAATTGTATAAATTGTAAGGGAAGAGAAGGTTTGCATGGCTGAGACAGGCACAGCCCTGCTTGCATCAGGCATGCAACTCAAAAGTAACTTTCCCCCTGAATTTTCAAGAAGTGTCTGCCTTAACACACACCTCCTTTAATGCTCATGTCATCACAACCAGAGATCTTATTAAAACTGGTGGGTGAGTGGCTCAGGCACTTGTGCATCTAAGGCAGAGGTGGTCAACCTTGGCGCTCCAGATCTTCTTGAACTTCAATTTCCAGAAGCCCAAGTCAGCACTCCTGCTGATCAGGGTTTCTGGGAACTGAAGTTCAAGAACACATGGAGCACCAAGGTTGGTCTATAAGGCTCTGTGTTGTTCCACTCATTGATACGGACCCTTTCTGAATAGTTTCTCTGGCAGCATCCTCCTTTTCCCCATTCATCCTTACCCATGGGAGACCAGCTCCTCAGCCTTTAGTACAGCAATGACCCTTCCCCGCTGAGAAATGGCTTCTTTCTCTAAGCCGATGACAATAATATCTCCGCCACGTCTAAAAAGAGAAAGCATGAGGATTTCTGTTACTGTATATACTCGAGTATAAGTCAATTTTTTTAGCCCCAAAAATGAGACCCAAAAAAAGGGGACTCGGCTTATACTTGGGTCAGTGACCACGAGGGTCCCAAGACCGCATCAGATTGAGATGTGCTAACAATTTAATTGTACCATATTTTTATGTACAGTAATACCCTGGATAACGTTATGACTTGGTTCCACAAGTCATGACGTTATCCGATTTTTAGCGTTGTCCAATGCATGCATCAAATGTTAAAAAACAACAACAACAACCCTGACTTCAGGGACAAACCGCTTTAAAGGCAGGCAGGGAAAGAAAGAGACCCGTGCCTTTCCCCCGACCCTACTGCAGTCGCAGAGACTGCTTGTGTCTCTGCGACTGCAGTAGGGTCGGGGGAAAGGCACACAGTCGCTTGTGTCTCTGTAACTACAGTAGGGTCGGGGGAAAGGCACACCTTTCCCCGACCCTACTGCAGTCGCAGAGACCGCTGCGGGTGGGGGTGTGTGGCTTTAATGGCAGGGAGGAAAAGAAAGAGACCCGATCGGGTCTCTTTCTTTCCCTGCCTGCCTTTAAAGCGGTTTGTCCCTAAAGTCAGGGCTTTTTTTTTTTAAGCGTTGTTCGATGCATGTGTCGGACAACACTAAAAATCGGATAACGTCATGACTTGTGGAACCAAGTCATAACGTTATCTGGGGTATTACTGTACTTAATTTTTCCTGAGAAACCAGGAAAACTGATTGATTCAGGTATAAGCCAAGGGTGGGAAGTGCAGCTGTGGGTGCCAGGTTGGGGCGGGGCGGGTGTTTTGCTCGCTGTAGAAGCAGATGACTCAAGTATAAGCCAAGTCTGTCCCCCCAGTACATTTTTGCTGCTGGAAAAAAATTGGATTATTCTCGAGTATATACGGTATGTATTTTTTAAAAAATTCTGTTTATATTAAATCAATAATCCAAAAATATTTATGATGTGATGGAGAAGAAGGAGGGTAACCTTTCAAATAACTTCTCAGTGTCCCAATTCAACTTACCTGGGAATCCACAAGAGGTCCTTCACAGGAAGGATTTTCACAGCCTGGAGATGCTCAACGTCATTGGCAGCCAATGCTGGATCGCCTTCAGGTTTTCCAAAAAGAGTGTTTAACTCTGGAAGCTTGTCGAAGTCTTCACAGTCTGTTGACAAAAGCACACTAGAGTAGCTGTTGGGGGAACTTGGCATGCTTAAGGAAGACCTTGTCATCTGTTTGGCGGAGGAGAGCGAGTAGGTTGACACAGAACAATAGTCTGTCAAGGAGTCCTGGTGGTTTAAGATCTGAATGCCTGACTCTTGGCTTTTCAAGATGCTGATGTCTGTCGAGGAGCTGTTCTCTGGGGCCACGCTCCCATTGACAGCCAACGTGGTGGAGATCAAAGCTGAGGGTTGCTGAATGGTGAACATGTCTCTCAAGGGGCTGCAGTCCCCACAGAAATAGCGTGCACAGAGCTGGTAGGTAGAGGTGTAATACATCACCAAGAAGTTGGTCACATCGTCCAAACACCAGGCTACCTCCTCTCCATTGCACTCAGAGCTGCACACGATGGACACCACCGTGGAGGGTGGACCATAAGGCTCTAGCCGCCTGATGATTTCCAGGGTTGCGCACTTGATGATGAGGATGCCGGGACCGTTGCTGTACCAGACTTCAGTCCCGTGGTTGGCGGTCTCCATGGCTTTCACTGGGAAAGGGTTCTGGCGGGGATCATCATCGCTGATCTGGAACTTGATGCGGTTCGCGGTGTGGGAACACAGATAAGAACCGCTGTCCTCGGGGACTCCGCGTGACTCTTGAAATATAGCAATAAGGCCATCCGATGAACCAGCGAAGACCATGTAGGAGCCCTAAGGGTAGAAAAGAATTAAACATGACCCTTTCCTTTATGCAGTCAGCTAGAGCTCTATGTGGTGAGGCTACGGTGGCCTAGTGGTTAAGACGCTGAGCTTAATGACTGGAAGGCCAGACTTGAGTGCAGCACGATGACGTGAGCTCCCCTCATCTATTAATAATAATAATTTTGTGTCAGAAATTTTTCTGGCTTGAAAGGATTTTTTTGCGGAAGAAATTCTGCTCAGGGAACACCCAAATGAGGCTCCTTTCATGTCCCCAAGAGCTGGGACAGAGATGGGCACTCAATCCGTCATGCAGTACTCGGGTCTCGAACTGCCGGCTTGCCAGCCTTTCAGCCAACAAAAGGCGCACTTCTTAACTACTGAACCACCTAGCAGTTTGAAAGCAAGAAATTGAAAGTAGATAAATAGGTACCACTTCAGCCAGAAAGGCAACAGTCTCCTGTGCTTTCTGGCATTTGGTCGTGTCTGCCACATGATCACAAAAATATCTGCTTATGCAGAGAGCACTGGCTGTTCAGCTGCAAGCAGAGATGAGCACCAAACCCTACAGTCGAACACAACTGTCTTTCGAGCAAGGGAGACATTTACCTTTGCTAGAAGTGTACTGTACCTATTTAGCCTTTCTAAGCTGTTACCAGGTATATATCCCCAATCTCCCTCTCTCTCTCTCATATTTTGCTGGGGTAATTTCTGCAGTTCTAATTTAAGACACGGGTGAGTTAAGAAACTTGACTAAAGTTTGGCCAGTAGACTCGAGAAAGATTAGGTACCACTTTGGTGGGAAATCTCCAGATGGTCAAACTATTTTGGTTTCAAACAAGAATCTGTCTGTCTATCTATTTATCTACCGGTATCTATCTATCTATCTATCTACCTACCTATCTGTCTATCTATCTAATCCATCCATCCATCCATCCATCCATCCATCTATCCAACCAGCCACCTATCTATCTATCTATCTATCTATCTATCTATCTATCTATCTATCTATCTATCTATCTAATTAACCTATCAGGATTCTACATTGAAAAATATATATTGATTATTGACCCTAATAGGTCTTTCAAGCTAAATGACATATGTAAGGAATTACCAATTCTATTACCCTTCAAAATTTTCATGAATGAGCTAGGATTCAAACCTAGGTCCCTCAGGTTGTAGTACATCACTCTATCCACTACACCAGACTGTGTATCCTCTAGCTATAGGGCCGTGATGGTGAACCTTGGCACTCCAGCTGTTCTTGGACTTCAATTCCCAGAAGCCCAAGACCCTGTGAATCTACACAAAAGGGTTTACGTATGTGCAGTAAACCCATTCATGTGGATTCACAGGGACTTGGGCTTCTGGGAATTGTAGTCCCAAAACAGCTGGCATGCCAAGGTTCACCATCACTGCTACAGAGCATGCTTATTCCACTTATTGACAAGTACATAGTTCTTTCCTTCTGAAATTATTAAAAGACAAATTAAAGATTTCCTCTCATAGTCTTGGGAGGCATTAAGTCATTTGAAATGCTTACCTTTTTCACGACAGGTACTGCAAGGAAACAGGTGACTATGGCTGGTGTGTCTATACCAATTTGTGGTACCTTCAGAGGACACATGCCTTGTAAACTGTACACATAGATCTTCTGGTCCTGCAGGATTGCAAAGAAAATCAACTTTATTTCTGTAAATAGACTCATGGTGTCCTGAATGTAAGGAAATTTAAGGGTTGCAGCAACAATAGCAGAGAACACACATATAGGTAAAGGTTTCCCTTGTTTTTGAATTGGTAGGTTGGCAGGAGTTGGGACAGAGATGGGAGCTCTCTCCATCGTGCAGCACTCAGGTCTTGAACTGCTGACCTGCCGACCTTCCAGTCATCAAGTCCAGTGTCTTAACTACTAAGCCACCACAGTCCCATTGGAGAACGGCAGAGTATAAAGGTAGCTAATGACTGCATAATAAATATATGGTAATCGCTTTGGCAAGGCTGTTGTCATGGTTGAAATAGGGCCTGTGTGTGCTATTTGAATCTGTAATGGAGATTTCTCTGTGTGGGGAGGAGTTACAGTGCATTCCAGAACAGGGTTAAAACATGCTAGCCTCATGGTTTGGAAGAAATGAAGCCAAATTGGACAGACATGTGATCCTGTGTAGCCATTGGCTGGATTCCTTTAGGGGAATGGCAAGAGGGTGGAATTTGTTTGAGGAGATAAAAGCCAGGTGGAGGGAGCAGGACTCTTTCTTGGTCTTGTGCTCAACACTAAGTAAGTCATGTAGGGCCTTTTAAGCCCAGGACTTCCCCCAAGGGATAGGCTTTCATTGTTTTAATGTGCTTTTTTGAAACTAAGAAGTCTTGCTTCCTAAAACTTTGCTCTGTAACTTACTTTGACTACAATATACTTTTAAAAGACAAGATGATGACTGGAAGTGTTTACTTGGCTATGTGCTACCTTACTTACAGCCTAGATTTAGGTCAGGACATGTGGGGAGGCAAGCTTAAGATCCTGAATTCAGGTGTGGTCCCACCTACGTGTAGATTAAAGGGTTCTACTCATGAGTAATGGACCGTTACAGCAGTTTGCTAGTCTTTCTTCCAATTCACAACTGATATATTCCGTCCTTGTCCCTCACTCCATGGCCAAACCCATGGTTGACCATGAGGGCTATTTCCAGCTGCTGCTCACTGCCCGGTCTGGGTCAACTGGGTCTCTTCTTCCTCAGACATCATTACCCAATACTGTTTGAGCAGAAGACTCATCTACCCATCCCATCTTTACACTGGTAAACAAGCTGGGACCTCAATTGACAAGTCCATCAATCTTTCCAAGAAGTTCCTTTGGGAACGCTGTTAACACCCAAAGGAGAAGCCACTCAAAGTGTTTAGCAGTCAAGGTGAACCACATGTTTCCTATTGTCCTTCTCATTCTCCTAGTTTAACAGACCAACTCCACGACAGGCGCCCAGTTAGTGAGTAAAGTCCGAGGAGGAGCACAACGCAACTGAACAGAAGAGGCATCTTAGTTCAAATACATTGGTGTTCCTGCAAAAGACGTACCTCGGTGGCAGTCCACAGGGAGTTCTGAACTTTCAGCTGGCAGCACACTTTCATCCCTGGGCAACTCATCTTCGAAACTTCTATGGCTCCTTTTTCCATGTTCACTACTGTGTAATTTCTGAAATCAGGTGGGGAGAAAAGCCCAACTCAACTCATTTTCACAGCAGCCCCAGTTGCAAACAACAAGATCCAGTAAAGAAAATGCCTGATTGTGAACACTTCCGTGTCCCCCCCCCCATGTCACCAACCTGATCACAGTTAGTACCAGTGGTGGGCACCAGCAGGTTCACACCAGTTCTCCAGAACCGGTATCAGAAATTCTAGCTGGCTCTGCCCACCCAAGTTTTGAAATAAAGTAGTCCTAAGTTGGGTGCAACACAGGGCTTTCCGCCTGGCTACGCTCACCACACCACGCCCACAGTGTGGTAGTAAATTTTTTCGGAGCCCACCACTGGTTAGTATCATCAAGTCATACAGCTTCCTGCTGATAAAATTTACTTGGTTCAACTGAAAACGTTGGGATAAGTTCTTTTGGTAGAAGCAAACGGTAGCTTGTAAGATGTCTCTATAGAGACTGTCAGACTAGAGCTGCAATGGCGAACCTTGGCACTCCAGGTATTCTTAGACTTCAATTCCCAGAAGCCCAAGTCAGCACTCCTGTTGATCAGGGCTTCTGGGAATTGAAGTTCAAGAACACCTGGAGTGCCAAGGTTCGCCATCACTGGACTAGAGCAACGAACAGCCAGTTTGCTCTTTCACTCAAGCTATGTAAAAACAATTAATACATCTTTCTTACTTTCTTTCAAAGCCCTTTTACCACATTCTTCTGCTAACCACCATCTCTTCCAGACTGGCCAATTCAACAACCAGTAGGAGGTTTGGTGTTGAAAAGTCAGATTCTCGTCTTTTTTTCTCTCTTCATCTGAAGAGCAGCACAACAGCTAGTGAGAATACAGGTAAAGGTCTCCCTTGCTTGAAAGCCAGTCATATCTGACTCCAGGGTGCAGTGCTCATCTCTGTTTTTAGCCAAAAAACCAGCACTGTCTGTGTCTGCAGATCTTTCAGTGGCCATGTGACAGGTATGAGTAGACACCAGAGCACACAGAATACTGTTACCTTTCCTGCCAAAGTGGTACCTCTTTATCTACTTACATTTTTTTTTTGCTTTTAAGAAATTGGCAGGAGCTGGGACAGAGATGGGAGCTCACTCTGTTGTGTAGCACTCGGATCTCCAACCTCTGACCAGTCAACTTTCCAGTTGGTGAGTTCAACATCTTAACCACTAAGCTACTGCAGTGAGAATATACAGTACCCCTTTACCATTTCAGGCACAAGGTTCTCCTCTGTTCCTCCACACTCAGCTCTGAGATTTTTGCCTCAATAATAAGAGTAAAAAAAAACTTAGATCTACTTAGGCCACATCTGAGCTGAAAGGGGAATCCTGGAAGCTGCACCAGCAAATCCAGATGTGTGTGTGTTAAAAGTGCAAAGCCCCCTGCAAAAATGGTGCCATATTTTCGCAGGAGCAGATGGCTACCAATACATTTCTGCACATTTAGTATTGCCTTTCTAGCAGAAGGGAAAGCCATCACATGAACTGAATCAGAACAGGCCAAGAAGAGTTTTAAAACAATGACGCAGGAACATTTTTGCAGAGGAAGAGAAGAAAGCTTGTTATGCCCTTATTAACAATACAACACTGTTTGCATCTGGAAGGAAAACTAAGGCACTTTCATAAATTTATCACTGGATGCTGGACATCTGTACCAACTTGAGCACAAAACATTACATGCCTAAAGATTTGAACCAGATGTGACTTGCTGTGGCTGCTATTGTCCTGACTGAGAAGAATAAAAGCTCAAAAAAACTCACAAAATGGTTAGCTATCCAACTAAAGAGGGACAGAAAACTTACCACAAAAAAGCAGGGAAAGGCTACCATCAACCAAGTCCATCCACTCAATAGGCAACTACCATTTTACCACTATGCACACAATACAAAATGGCACAATGTGATCACCAGATACCTCACTTGAGGTTGGAAGATATGATCTTCAAGGTGTCAGGGCAGGATTTGTGCCCTGGTGCAGCCTCATTCAAGATGGAGATTTCTATGCGGGGGAGACCCTTTAGCACATACCTTAGAGAGATTGGAATGTGTAAACATGCTGGCCTCCTGAGTTGGAAGAAATGAAACCTAATGTGTGATGGACATGTTATACAGTATGATCATTGGCTGGATTCCTTTAGGGCAGGGGTGCCCAAACTATGGTGCATGGGCAGGATCTAGCCCCCTGACGCCAATTCATCCAGCCTGCACCACCCTTGTTGCTCCTGAAAGCGGAAGTAAAAGGTACCCATACTTCCGCTTCTGGGAGTGATGAGGGCAGCATGGGCCGGATTAATTGGTATAAGGGGCCGGATCTGGCCTGTGGGCCATAGTTTGGACACCTCTGCTTTAGGGGTATGGCAAGGAGGTGGACCCTGAGGGAGGAGATAAAACCCAGAGGGAGGAGGCAAGACACTCTCTTGATCCAATTCTCTGAACTAAGGGTGAATTGCAAACATGTAGTTGCTTAAGCCAGGATGGGGCCCCTTGGGCTTTCCCCATAGAGATGCTTTATTTTGATATGCTTTCTGAACTTTTGATGAACTTTCTTCTGTAACTTACTCTGATTGCAATATACTTTTAAAATACCTGAAGATTCCTGGAGTGTTTACTTGGCTATTCGCTACCGTATCTACACTAATCTAGTATCCTGGGCTGCTTAGCTAGGAGGGTGGCAGCTTGGAAGCAGAAACCAACTACTGGTGGGCAAGAAGACCTACTCATGAGTAAATTTGTTCCTGACACAAGGAAGGACTGCAGAGTACCACTAGTGGAATTCAAGGTTCAATTCTTTACTTCACAGCATCTTCTTGACCTTAACACTGGAGGAAAACATCACCCAGAAATCCCTTCTATCTATTTCCGACAGACACCAACTATGTGAATTATTTCCCTTCTCTACCTTCCACAGCTCAAAAGGTTTTAAGCATATCCAAGGCAGAAAAGAACCTCAGCCAGATGTTCATAAACACAAATATTTTTTGGAAAAAGTGAATCGTTTATAATTATATTTGCCAGAAACTTGCTAGTTAAGTGACGTAACTCCACTGGTGTAAATTTCAGTGGTGAATTAAGTAATCAGCATTGGTTTTCATAATCACATAACAGTTACATGATGCAGCATGCAACCAGAACAAAACAGCACTGGCTTATTAACTGGTAGCAATTTGGTGTTGATAGCTACACTGGTGTTGAAACTTAACAGGATTTAAATGTCACAATGTTGACTGCCAATCATCTCATTGGTGTTTTTTTTTTTCATTTTTCACTCCAAATTGTCTCCCCCTCCTAGTCTTTCATCATCTGCATTGTCTCCGTTGCAAGGAGAAGTGGAGCTGCTGTGGCCCATTAGATCAGTTGGGTCTAGGCCAGTGTTTCCCAAATGCTGGTGTTTGGACTTCAATTCCCAGAAGCCTAAGTCATTTCCCCAAAGCACTGATCAGCCAATGTACTGACTTAGGTTTCTGGGAATTGAAGTCCCCCTGTGGGCTGTGGACCCCCTGTTGGGAACCACTGGTCTAGGCTCTCCAGCAGTTCTTGGACTTCACTTCCCAGAAGCCCTGATCAGTAGGTGTACTGACTTGGGATTCTGGTAATTGAAGTCCAAGAACAGCTGGAGAGCCAAAGTTGGCCACCAAGGATCTAGGATAATGGACCACAGGGGGACTAATCACTTATGCACATTAGACTAATTAAGGATGAATTTTGTGCTGTGTTTAATATATCCTGTTTTGTTTACGTTTGCTTGAGTTTTTAATTTGGCTGTGAATCACCATGGATCACAAAGTCTGGGGAAAGGAGATCATCAATTTATAATTGACCATCCAAGTAGTTGGGTCCTCTTACGTCTGGACTCGATGTATGCCCTTAACTCAGATTTGGCTTCACATGGGCCAAAAGATCTTCTCTTACTGAGGTGGAACCTGCATGATCTCAAATGCTGTGTCATCAAAGGTCACAGAATCATTAGAAGGGCTTTGGACAGGACAAGATTCAACATCAGTGTTCTAGTTGTAAGATAACCACGGCAGCAAATGTGTAAGTATATAACAGAATCCATATTGTCTGAGCCTGCAATAGAATTGAACATTCTGTGCAATCATTCAGTGTAAACGAAGTTGAAAAATTGGTTCATTGATGATGTATCAAAAAGGATAGAAGGGTTTTTAAAACAAAATAAAAATAAACATAGACACACATACCTGGCATCTTCCTTCCCATCCCAGAATACCACGGTGTACTCTTGTTCTTGAGATGAGAAGAAAGAAGATTGTTTCCCACAAGGTAGCAGGTACATGAAGGTAGCAAAGTTTGGATCCTTCATCCATCTTACCACTGAGGAGGCCAGAGGGCGCTGGGTGAAAGAGGGAAGGACAGATTTGAGAATTATCCCATCCATTTTCCTTTCAAAATCTCCTACGGATTTTGGACATTTACTAATGGTGTCAAGGGTGGTGGCCATTTTGGAACCACAGAAGCATTTGCAGGTAGAAGGAAAGAACCTCTTTATTTAGTGCTTTTTAAAGGGATAGCAGGAGTGAGAAACTGTTTGCATGGGGTTTTCACATTTCTTTGACTGCAAATGCCATACTTCCCTATTCTGGCAGTTCTTTCTGACTTATCTTGGAGAAATAGCTTAACTGGGAAGTTTTAAGGGTCAACTAAGCTTAGCTCTCCCAAGCTCCTTGTTTCTGCTTCAATGCTAGCTGGGAGGTTTCTTTCTGAACAGGGTACTTGAACAGCCTTCCAGTTGAGGCCCTCAAGTAAGCCACCTTCAGCTACCAGTGAAGTATCTGCCAGGTAGAACTCCCAGAATGGAGAAGTATGGGATCTGTAGTTCAAGAAATAAAAAAAAAATCACATTCTTGGCTCTAGAATTGCCTAAAGCAGGGTTTCTCTACCCTGGGCCTCCAGGTGTTCTTAGACTTCAATTACCAAAAGCCCAAGCCAGCACATCTACTGATCTTGGACTTCAAGATCATCAAGGTTGAGAACCCTGGCTTAAAAGGCATTCCACAAAGACAGCAGCTGTATATCAAAGCACTGAATCCTCCAAGCTTTAAGTTCAGAGACAATAGGGCAGTGGTGGCTACCCTTGGCACTCCAGCTGTTCTCGGACTTCAGTTCCCAAAAGCTCGGATCATTGGGTGTGCTGAGTTGGGCTTCTGGGAACTGAAGTCCAAGAACAGCTGGAGTGTCAAGGTTAGCCACAAATAGGGTTTCTGGGGAAGAGCTGTTGTCTCATTTCTCAGAAGTAGCCAAGTAGTGTCTACTGTCCAAAGTTTGAGTTAACTTTGAAAAACCTTTAGGCTATGACAAAGGTCTGTTGAAGTTCTCCAAGTCAAAGCATGACCAGATTGAGCCTGCACCAATGTCAAGTCTTCCCATCTCTCTTATACCTTTTCTGGCTTAGTGTCCCAACACTCCGTCATCAGGGCCTGCATTTTATGGAACTGCACTTCTTCTGGCTGACCCAGAATTGGCCGGATTCCTTTGGAAAGTTTCTTTGAGATCTGAAGCTGGTGTTGTCCAAGCACAGGGCGCTGCCCTGACATCAGTTCATACAGTACCATTCCATAGGAAAACATGTCAACCTAAGGAAAAACAGACATGGTTCAGAGAAGAAGGCATTAAGGTATATTGCAGATTCTCATTTCTTTACAAGTCTCCGTTTTTGCCTGCTTATTGTTCTCTGTTTACAGACTGCTTCCTGTATCTGTGTGTTCACTAGCCACAGTTTCAGTTATCCATGGGTCCAAATATATTTAGTGAAATAAACCTTAAATAGATCATATTTCCAGGGTACATTACTGGACCTGGCCACTAGAAGCCACTGTCTACAACAGGGATTCTCAACCTGAGGCCCGTGGCACCATTTCATGTGGCCCACTACCACCTCCATCACACCAGGAAATGCCATGTGGTGAAGGAAGGGCAAAATGGCCATCCAGCCCCAGAAGTTGTCCGAGGGAGTATGACATGGCCCCTGGCTTTACAAGGTTGAGAACTCCTGATCTAAAATGTAATGTTGAGAATGAATGGATTGTTTCCAGGGGAATCATTTCTTGAGTGGACCTGAAAGAGCAACAGATGCATTTGCAGCATCAGCACCATCACCCTATTTATATGACTCAGGCATAAAGGTTTCACAGTTTCCACAGTTTCAGGGATCTATGGATGATCTTAGAACATCTTCCCAGTGAATACGGTGGGTGAGTTGTATCTTCAAAGTTTAGAAGCCAAACCCAGGGAACAACTAAGGCTGATGAGGCAGATTCAAGAGACGTTGAGATTGAATCAAATCTAAATTATAAATCAGAAATAATTTTATTTCAAACCAAACCAGTCTTTCAGCCATCAGAGAACAAAAATACAAAACAAGGAATCCCAATTACTTTTATAGTATCAGTTGCTCTGTAGAAACAAACTAATATTATTGCATTGCCAGACCCAATCCAACAATTTGGCATATACAGAGTCACAATTTAGAAAGGGGCTTCATGTTACTAAGCTTTGAAAGAGCAGGACTTAACTGACAAAAATCTTTTATTACTTAAACAGCACAGATGGAAGTAAATTCCACTCAAACGTTTGCCTCCTCTATCCAGAAATTGGTATTTGGATAAAGAGGAAGGAGGAATTTTCTTTACTTTCACATACTCCAGATTCTCTCCCCCCCCCAAAAAGGTGGCTAAGTGGTTAAGACACTGAGCTGGAGATGGGAAGGTTGGGTTTCGATACCCGAGGGCTGCACTTGGGGACATAAAAGGAGCCTCATTTGGGTGTCCCCTGAGTGAAGTTTCTCCAGCAAAAATCCTTTCAACCCAGAGTCATCTTTGACATGAAATTATTATAGCTAAGCAAACCCCACAATACCACTGTCAGAAAGAATAGAGAGACCAATGGTTGGATTCAACAGAAGGCCTCTTTGTGTACTAACTCTATGTATACTAACATGTGCATTCCTCTAATAGGCCACATAGGGCTACCGTTAGTACTTTAAAGGCTGCCATCAAGGAGGATTGCCCAAGGTCTGAAGTTGAACCTCTGCCATGGAGGCAGAGATTTTAGATTTACCTTCTCATCATAGACAACACGAGGCCGTATCTCAGGGGCTTGGTAACCAGGTGTGCCCTCCACTCCCAGAGCCCCTTCATGAAAGGACTGCCGCGAGATCCCATAGTCAGACAGTTTGATGTTGATGCTTTCCTTCTCATCTAGGGACCACACTAGGATGTTGTCAGACTTAAGGTCACAGAAAATGATGCTCTTCTTATGCAGGTAAGCCAAGCCGGCTACAATCTGGTAGGCAATTTTGAAGGTCAGCATGTGTCCTAGTGGAAGGAAGGAGGCTCCTGTGGAACAAGAGGGGAGGAAAGGGCATTCAGTTTGGGGAAAGACCTCATGACGTCCCATTGCCTGGAAGGAAAAGGTGGCTTACACATCCCCTACTTAATTCGTCGATCAATCAAAGCATTGGAACTCCTCTCCCATTAGAAGTTGGGCAAATTTCTCCCATGGATCAATTCTGAAATGACTTCCCCTGCCTTCAACTCTTTAAACTTTTGAAGGCTGAGATCTATAGAAAAGGATTTTAATGACATTCTGTCTCTCTTGTAGTTTGACATTTCACTTTGCTGTAATAGAGCCCTTCTGTAAACCATCTTGTTTATTTTGTTTTATGAGATAAAAAACCCTTATTATTTGTTGTATTTTACGCTGATTTTAAAAATGTCTATTCATTGCCCTAAGCAGCTTTGGCAAATAGGTCCCGTATCTGACTCTAGGGTGTGGTACTAATCTCCATTTACAGCCAAAGAGCCAGCATCTGCAGACATTTCCCTGGTCATGTGGCAGCCATGACTAGATGCCAGAGTGCAAGGAATGCTATTATCTCTTCTGCTGAATGGGCACCTATTTTTCTACTTGCAATTTCTTGCTTTCAAACTGCTAGATTGGCAGGAGCTAGGACAGATGGTGGTAACTCACTCCATAGTGCAGCACTCAGGTCTTGAACTGCTGATCTGCTGACCTTCCAGTTGTCAAGTTCAGTGTCTTAAGCACTAGGCCAGTATAGTTTCTTTTTTGGCAAAGAGGGAGGTGTAAGTAAGTAAGTAAGTAAGTAAGCAAGTAAGTAAGTAAGTACCGTATATTCTCGACTATAAGTCATCCTGAATATAAGTCAAGGTACCTAATTTGGACCTCTAAAACTAGGAAAATAGATTGGCCCAAGTATAAGTCGGGGGTGGAAAATGTAGCAGCTGCTAGTGAGTTTCAGTAATTAATATACATGAAAATATGGTAAAATTAATTAATTTAGAAATGTGTGTGGTTATTTTTTTGAATGTTTATGTTGACCCAAGTATAAGTCGAGTCCCATTTTTGGACGTCATTTTAGGGGATAAAAAACTAGACTTATACTCAAGTATATACAGTAAATAAGTCAGCCAACCAGCCAGCCAGCCAGTCAGTCAGTCCAGGGCATCACCTTTGGAATTTTCCAGAAGTACAGTGGTAAGGCTTCCCAATGGAGCCAGTTCTAAGGCGAAGCAGAGAGGATGGATACTGATTCCAATCAAGGAGACGATACATGGGTGTTGAAGTGAATGGAGCATGCTGGCCTCCTGGCGGAACTCAGAGAAGTTCTTCATGGCATCTATGGCTCGCAGGTGCTTCAGCATCGTGTCTAGGCAAAGGAAGCAATGCATGGAGTCATTTTACACAGCAGGATCCTGGCACACATACACACAAGCGCAGCCTTGATGGGTCAGATCAAAAGCTCATGCTCTTTCTAATGGGGGGGGGGGAGTCAGCCAGATGTTTTTGGGAAGCCCACAGGGAGAGGTCAATGCTAATAATTCTTACAACATTATGACAGATTGTGCCAAGGGTGCCCAAACTTTTCAGGCCGTGGGCCAGTCATGTGGTTCAATGGGCCAGTCACGTGGTTCAGCAGGCTGGTCACATGGTTCCTCCCACCGGAAGCAGAAGTAAAACATTCCTTACAACCTGTTTTACAACAGGATGAGAGATTTTAAGCTGCCATTTTCTCTGCTTAAACCAGGCCCCCCAAACTATGGCCCATGGGCCAGTTCTGGCCCCTGACACCAATTCATCGGGCCCATGCCACCCTCACAGGTCCCGGAAGTGGAAGTAAAACATGCCTGGGCATGTTTTACTTCCGCTTCCAGGAGCAATGAAGCCTGGATAAATTGGCGTCAGGGGCCAGATTTGGCCCATGAGTCATAGTTTGGGCACCCTTGGATTAAGCTCAGGAGGAGAGGGAAAAATTGAGATCTTTCCTATCTTTTGTAATCCATCTCTAGCCTTATGTAGCCAACAGTCTGAATAAAACTATATATTGTCTTTTTAAAATCTTGATTGCCGGTTTCCATAAAGATACATTAAAAAACACGGATTCTCCCTCTTCTCTGATTGGCTCATTCCCACACCCTAAACACCATGAATGCTAATTAAATTGTAAGAGCTTATTTTAATTTTTTTTTTAATACAAGAAACTTCTTGTATTTAAGGATGGAAGCTTGTCTTCTTGAATATACAGAGGAGAAAGATGGTAAGATATTTTCCCTTTCTCCAAAGATCTCCAACAAGGAAGGGCCATACCTGTAGCTGAACAAGGCGAACTCTTGCATTTTTTAATGTTAAAACGCTTCACAGCTACTGGTTTCCCTTGATATTGTGCCCAATATATAACCGTTCCACTTCCACCTTGGCCAAGAACATTGTTCTCATGTTCAATGTATTCCAGTTTGCTATTGTCTAAAAATAATCTGCAAGAAATACAGGGCCGGAGGGAGAAAGAAAGAAAACCATAAATTTTACTTCTAATGAACCAAGACATACATTGTGTTATGCACAAAGGGATCAGAGCTGGGGTAATTCCAGTCACATGTCAAATAGATCAAGTTGATCACCTCCTCCTAAATCCTCCAGAATCAATAAAGAGTGTTCCATAAAATCGAATCAAGGCTTCTTTTTTCAGCTCCATGATGGCCAAAGTACGGCAGACTCTTCCATATCTTATCACTCAACTCAAAACCAAGCTGGACTATCCACAATATTATCTGGTTATTATCCTTGCACTGCATCAAATCTAGGATTTCAACAGCTTTCCATGAACATGACCAGCATAACAAGAACACAAAAGCATAAACACCACATCCTAAGCTCGACTGGACAGAGGTAATAAAAGGAAATTTTTTGTTGTTCAGTCACACAGTCAATTCCGACCCTTTGCGACCCCATGGACCACTGTCTGCCAGGCACTTCTGTCCTCCACCATTCTCCTCAACTCGCTCAGCTCTGTGCCCATTGTGTCTACAATACCATCTAGCCATCTCATTTTTGGCCGCCCCCTTCTTCTTTAGCCCTCAACCTTTCCAAGCATCAAGGCTTTCTCAAGCGAATCCTCTCTTCTCATTTGATGTCCAAAAGTACTTTAGCTTCATCTTTACTATTTGGCCTCCTAAAGAGCAGACAGGGTTGATTTCTTCTAGGATTGACCTATTTGTTCTCCTTGCTGTCCAGGGGACTCTCAAAACTCTCCTCCAGCACCACATCTCAAAGGCATCTATTCTTCTGCACTCAGCTTTCCTAATGGTCCAGCTCTCACAACCCTACATTGCCACAGGGAATACCATTGCTTTGACTATATGAATTTTTGTTTGCAATTTGATGTCTCTGCTTTTCATTATGCTCTCCAGGTTTCTCATAGCTTGTCTATACCACTAAAAATGTTGAGCTCAGGCTCTGGCTGCACTAACGTCCTGTTGCGGTGCTGATAGAGGATAATATGTTTACTGGATTGTTCATTGTTTTATTGTTTGAATTTATTTATTGGATTTATTGTGCTTTTGATATTTTGTGATGTTCTGCAATACCATGTTAACCGCCCTGAATCGCTTTGTGAGTAGGGTAGCATACAAGTGGGAACAAATAAATAAATAAACAAACAAACAAAAACCTACTGAGAATTGACATATAACAGCAGGCCGTCTATCTAAAAGAACAATATTACTAAAATCCCTTAATAATTACTAAAACCTAATGTTGTGAAGATAAAATGCTAATATTTACGAGGAAAGAAGAGGGATAGCCTGGTTACAAGGCTATAATATGCTCTCTGCTGGAATTGTAATTTACTAACACTCAGTAAATTATAGCCAGACACATAATGACAAGGGTGAAGAGGGAACTTAACAGAATAGTATAGATCAGCTGCTCAGTGTGGGAGCAATCTCAATAAACTATAAAGCCACACTAGACTAGCTAGTCAGCAGCCAACGTATCCTGTGAGCCTTCATGCAGAAACCCACCACTTTGTGCATGATGGCAATACTACTGTCCAGGAGTAGGAAGGAAACTTGTTGGGCAGGCAATTTTCCTATGGATTGGTGCAGCAGAGGGATTATTAATTCTGCATGGGTGTCCCTATAGAATGAGCAAAAAAGGAGAACATGCTCAACCGATTCAACATTGCCGCCACCACATGGACATAATCGTTCCAAACAGGGTATCCCATTATATCTGCCCTCAAGGACAGCTGAAGGCATGCGTCCACAGCGGGCCTGAAAGAATGCCAGCCTATAATTAGGGAGATCTAATTGCTGCAAATAGGCTGCGGGAGAACCTGGTACCTGATGGAATCAATGCAATAAAAACCAGGAGACTTGACCATATCTTCTTGTCGTTCCGTGTCCCTTATTTTCTGTTTCACCAACTCCCTGGCTTGTTGTGTTTCCATTGCAAGCAAGGTAGGTCAACCCAAGCTCAGTGTAGCCAATTTATTAAGTATATTACATCCCCAGGAAGAGTGGAATGAGTCTTGAAGTGTAAGAAACAACAAGGTTTCCCGAGGAATTAGGTATTTTAAGACAATATGAAATTATCAGCATCCTCCACCTACACTAAGCCCATCTCCAGCCTTAATCTGGCATTGGAAACGTAGTGGGGGGTCGAGAGAGCAGCTCTAGAATACTTTGACTGCACTCTCTCCACCGGCTGGTAACTGGCTAAACGGCCTAGCTGCGCACCATATGTAAGCTGGGCGAGTGATTTGGCTTCAAACGATTTAATGGTTGCTGGTTTATAGCCAAGGAGCCAACACTGTCTGCATCTGTAGACATTTCTGTGGTCATATGACACTGAAGTGCATGGAACACTACTACCTTTCCTGCCAAAATAGTACCTATTTATCTACTCGCAATTTTTGCTTTTGAATTGTTAGGTTGCCAGGAGTTGGGACAGAAGACAGGTGCTCACTCCGTCATATAGCAACCGGGTCTCGAACTGCTGACCTTGCAGTTGACAAGTTCAGTGTCTTAACCACTAAGCCACCTCAGTCCCTTGCAGAACAACCAAGGACCTGCAAATCAGATGTTCTAATTCCAGAGGAGAACAGGAAGGGAGATTACTGTTACCTGGCAGGAAAATCTGTCATGAATAGCTCTGGAACCAGTTCTTGTAAAGGAACAGGTATATCAGGGTGACGTACACAAGTGATGCTGTCCAATTCAATAGCAGTGAGAACGCAATCCTCCATGTTGAAGTAATGGAGGTCCTCAATTTTCTCACCATCTTTGCCCTCTTTCATTTTAGGAGATGAGCAGACTGGGCAAGGGACGTACTGTTCCATCAACAGAGTCCCATCACTCTCAGTGGCTGTAAGAGCTGAAGAGGAATGTGGGGGGGGGGGGGGGAGAAGGGAAGTGATATAACAAGTGATATAAAGAGGCTTTTAATAACATTCTCCCTGTGGCCAGTTAATAAGCGTATAATTGGACTATGCCGCCCTGGATACCAGCAATTGTTGTTGTTTGTATACGTCTAGTTTTAACTGCTGTGGGCAAATATCTCAGATGGGCAGCCTAAGATTTTAATAAATATAATATAAATATAATAAATATAAATTCTTCAAAGCAGGGGCTGTCCAAACTGCAAAAGTGTAATCCTGCCCAAGCTATTTTATTTTCACCGATTCATTCTGCTTTTACTTGTACATGTTTACGGGAGTAATCCGCAGGCCAGTAAATGAGGTGGATTCTGTATCTCTCCACATTCACACAGTAAACATGTACAGTAATACCTCGGATAATGCTAAGACTTGGTTCCACAAGTTTTGGTGTTATCCGATTTTTAGTGTTTTCCGATGCATGTTAAAGGATGGATCGGATAACGTTAAAGCTCCATAGAGATACATTGTAACCGCACAGGCTTTAGCGGTTGTTATCCGATCCATCCCATAGGACCTTAATGTTATTCGATCCAATTCTCCTCCCCAGATTACTTAACGTTATGCGATTTTAGCGTTATCCGAGGTATTACTGTACTGATGAAGATTTAATTTTGCCCACATCCATTGACATGACTCCACAGAATGTATTTGGTGAAAACTAAGAGGTCACAAGGATGGACAGCTGACCCTCAGGGAGTTCCTGCAGGGAAAAATCTCATTTTCTTCTTCTTCCAAAGAACAGCATTCCTAGCAGCAGTAACATGGGACTATGTTGAGATCAGGAGGGAGAAACCAAGTTGCTTGCTTGTGAAAAAGCCGTGTGACCATGGCATAGACATCTTTCTCTGAGCGATGTTTAAGTTTCCATACTCTCATGACACTGTTCTCTCAATAAAAGCAAAGCAATCTTTGGTGGTTCACAAGATAGCATTTTGCCCCCAACATGCTGGGTACTCATTTTACCGACCTTGGAAGGCTGAGTCAACCTTGAGCCCTGGTCAAGATCAAACTTGCAACCTTTTGGTTACAGGACAGCAGTTTAACCACTGCACCACTAATGGTACCAGAAACTAATGGTACCAGTTCAGGAGTCATTTGGATTCATAAATGCATGTTGGTAGATGCTGTAGGAAGATGCACTGATCAAGAGAGAATTCCTCAACACTAGAGATGCCGAAATCCTCAGGGAAACCTATGTAGTTTGCTGGATCTTGCTCGATACATCATTATTATAAGCAGAAACTTGTTGAAGAGTTTTAAACTGTTTTTATATTGTTTTTAAGTTTTACTGAGCAGCCAGTGAAGTGTTCGCTGGACTGTGTACACTGCCCAGAGTCTATTGATTGGGGCGGTATATAAATCTAAATAAATAAATAATTTCAATTCTCTGTTAGTTGATTAGTCAGCTAACCATATCAAGTTAAAATGTGATCAATTTGATTGCATAAAAATACCATATGATGTACTAAATAAAATACAATTACATAAAATGGGCTAATAAAAGATTAATGGTAGGGTTGCACAATATTGTATCAATAAAATGAGATGTGTAAGAAAAAACACGATAAACTAATTGTTTAAAGTTCAGAAAACTTAAAATATTAAAAAATATTAAATATTAATAAATTGTGATGAATATTAAAATATCGGAAATGAACAGTCACTGTTCTTACCAGGAAACCACTGATCTATCAGAGAATTGACATGGTCAGTGATGAACGCCATGGCCGAGAAATCCCTCATATCTGACTGGCAAATAATTTTAATGCCACCACTTTTTTTCTGCTTCCAGTTCACTTCAGAAGACTCTACGCTGCAAAAGTAAAAATGCCCATGAGTTTTCCCTGAAAAACTGATGGAAAGAGATTTGGCTTGTTGTTGCAGCAGAGGAGGCATGGCGGGGAATCAAACTCCTAACCTCTGGCTCTGCCGCCAGATACCTTTACCAGTGAACGATCCAGTCAGTTGTGTACCAGATACAACTGGGCTTGTGCAGCCTCCATGCCTCTTCCAAATGTGTAATAAATATGTCTGCATTTTCATTTACAGTAAAATAAACTTATCAATGTAGCTTATGAGAAATTCTGGTACAGTAGAAAACCGTATAACGAAAAAGCTCCGTTCCACGTAGCTGTTCGTTATATGATTTTTTTTTCATTATGCAAATCACGATTGGTGATACCCCGCATAACAGGGGAAAATTTTGTTATGAGGGGTATACCCCATATAATGATTAAAAGTTCGTAATCTGGGGTATACACGTGTAACGAATTTTTTTTTTCCATTATGCGGTGTATTGCCAATAGCTCATAAATGTTTCATTATACAAATTTTTCATTATACAAAGTGTTATGCGGAGTACCACTGTATTTGAAAAGTTCTGTTTGGCTCTAGGTTTTGCACGCAACACCTCAACCGTTACCTCAGGTAGCCTCCGTCAAAGGTGACAAACAACCCCTCTTGCCAATAAATGGTGTGGTTTCTTTTAACCCGGAACGTGCTACATCGGTTTCGCTGAGTGCCTGTGAAGCTGTAGATTACGGCTCTTCTATTCTTGTTCTTGGTAGCCTTCTTGTTTTCAAAGAACTGAAATAAAGGGAAGAATTGGCAGGTTACATGTCATTCAACTGCTAAAAGGATAAGTCAGAAAAGTAGCTGTGTGTTTTCATGTCAGAGATTACTCTAGGTTGAAAGCAGTAGTGGGCAGCAGCTGGTTCGGACCGGTTCTACCAAACCGGTAGTAAAAACCCCAGGTGGTCTCCCGGGGGTTAGTAACCCTCCCAGGAGACCACCCGGGATGTTTACTTTATTTTGGAGGCTTACCGATTCGGTCGCCTCTCCAGCCACCCTTCCTTGCAGCCCAAAATGGCTGCTTGTCAGTGCGCATGTGTCAAAACACCATTAGACGCATGTGAGCTGGATACTGGATATTCACATCAAACATGTTACTCCTTTCATGTCCCCAAGTGTATCAACATCTGTCCTTCCAGTCTCCAGCTGAGACTCATTTTTAAGTGTGTGCTTTTCAAAGAAAAGCATGTTGTTCGTCAGGAGGCCTAGATGGTCCTGCAAGGCCGTTAATGTTTCATTGGTGGCGATGCTAATCAAACCAACAATCAGAATAGACGAGACAGGATAATAACAAGAAGATTCAGGGGTAGTTACATAGATTGCCAGTGATGTTAATGCCAGTGTATCAATGCTGAGAAATTAAGAGGGAATTCTTCTTGAGAGGTTTAAGCAAGACACATGCACTGATTTCAAACACGTTTGAATAATCTTTCCCCCCCTAAAGGGAGCCAGAATCTACAATTGTCAATGTTGACAGCTAAAAGCACACGTTTTCATTTTAATTGGCAAATAAGAAATTGCTAAATTTCCTGCTCAGTCTGGCCAGGTTATCTTGCTATGGGAATAGAGTAGACCCTACTGCCAGCGACTCAACACCAACTGTCATGTGGCGGTTAGCTAACCTGACCACCCTTGGGTGGCAAAGTCCACTGGAAAGAGTGATGGTCCCCAAGTGGATTAAAATCCCACCCGAACCGATCAACAGGAGTGTAACCACAATGCACCACCAGGGCTCAATCTTTCTCCACCTACCTGGAGGTCCATTTCTGAGAGACTGATGAGCATCCGGGCTATAAATCGCTGCCAAAAGCCAACGGGGACAAAGCTCATCTTGAACACCCTCTGGATGGTGTTTGTCATCTGGCAACGTAACCCATGGATGTCATGAGCTGGTTTGGCAGGAAGCAGATGGGGCAGAAGGTAGCTGAAATGGAAGGAGATGTTCAGATCATGACTGCTACTTTTCAATGCCACAGAAAAGCCTTGGTCGCTCCATGGAACATCTTCGTTTCTCTGTCATTGGTATATCCCCAAATTGTGAATTTTAGAAGTAGGAAGATGGTAGATGGAAGGATTAGTGCCTTTAAAAATGAGAGGAGTTACTAACAGATTTTGGAAATAAAGACAGAAAGGAATAAGAAAAGATTATTATAATGGTCGCAGCTTTGAGACTGGTGACTATTTGTGACAATATTGTTATTGTGTATTGATCATTCTGTATTGAGTATTGTATATTGGTTATATTGTGATTATACTGTGCATATGTATGTTGTGTGATTGTGAGCCGGCCTGAGTTGGGTTTTCCGATTGGGTGGCATGTAAATGGAAAAATTAAATTAAAAATTAAAATTAAATTGGTTATTGTTAAAAAAAAAATGCAAAGCAGATTGCGAATTGTTTTCTTCTGTGTCCAGGCCAGACGTGAATCTGCCAAAAAAGACGGCACCTTTTGGTGAATTCGTTCTGCAGTTCCTTTTGCCTGACCTTGTGTGAGAAAGATTAGCAGGCAACACACTTCTCCAAGGAGGTGCTTTTAAATTAGATGATTGATTTAAAGAGAGATGGAATGTGGCAATAAATGACAGGTTGACGAGTGAATTAAGATTTTAAAAGGGGCTTACTAAAAAAGACTGACTTTAGAGAAATATGGGGAGAATTCATTGGATATGTTTCAGTGAAATGAAAAGAAGTAAGGACATGGCAAGATTGTGTATTTATTTATTATTTAAAGACAAGTTTATAGATAAAGTTATAGAGAAATTGTTAAAAGTAGGTGGTGGGTACGCACAGTGATGGGATGTAACAGGTTCTCACCAGTTCTCCAGAACCAGTAGTAACTTTTCCCAGTGTCCCGGAGAACCAGTAGCAGCTTTTGGGGGGAACCACCTTTGGGGCTTACCTTTTCACTGGTTCCCCCACTGCGCATGTGCGCCAAGCACTTGGTGTGCATGCACACCTACAGTGCTTGGCACGTATGCACAGCCTACTTGCTGTCCTCCCAAGCGAGGAGGAGGAAGAGAAGCTGCTAGCCTGCTCCCCAGGGTAAGTGACTCACCTTTGGATGTGGTGTCTGTGTGTATTTTAATGTGTATTAAATACCTTTACCTATATTGACGTACTACCACAGTTCCTAAAAAGGCCTGGTGGCCGGTTTGGGTGGGTGGGTGTATTTTAATGTAATTTTTATTTTATTTATTTATTTAATTACGGATTTGTGTTGTGTGTGTGTGTGTATGTGTGTGTGGGGGCTGAGGTGTGTGTGTGTGTGCTTATTTTTATTTTATTTTATTATTTATTTTTTTCTTTGGCCCCACCCACGACATCATGACATCATGATGTTAGCTCCGCCCAAACTGTGATGACATCATGGCGGGGTAGTAAATTTTTTGACATCCCACCACTGGGTACGCATAGTAGTTTATATAAGCTTGTTGTTATCTATGTATCTCTCCCCCAATATTTTGTGTTTGTATTTTGTTGTTTTTATTGTTTATGTTTTTTATTTTTTTTAAAATTAGACACAACATACAAGGAACAGGCAGAGCTTCGAGGCTGTTCTGTTACAAAGATTTGGAGCAAATAATAATAATATTAATAACAATTTTGAGTTCTGGTGTGTTTAACAAAAAGCAAAACAAAACATAACAAACAAACAAAAACCCTGTAAAAGCAATTACTCACAGATGCTACCAGATTTCTTCATTCCCCTTAAGCCCTGAAATGTCTTGAAAATACTTTCCAGGCAAACACATGTTGATGGGTGAACTCCTAATGACCAAAAAAGTGATTTCACCAGATCCCTGCCAGTGTTCCTAATGTTGGTGCTGTTTCCCATCTGTAGCTAAACGTCTCCTCCACATCGGAGTCTGGCACAAGGTGAGTACGTTACTGTCCTCAGAAGACCCCTGAGAGTTTGGGTCTCAAAGAGACTATCTTTAATAAAAATGTAAAATACTTTGAAACAAATGCATTGTTGTGATGATCATTACCTTTCCAACAAGACTCTGGATCCCACAAGGAGAATCAAAGCCAGGCAGATGTCTAAGACAGGGGTGCCCAAACTAAGGCCCACAGGCCAGATCTGGCCCCCAATGCCAATTCATCTGGCCCATGCCCTCTTGGAAGCAGAAAAAACACCCAATGGTCCAGCTCTCACAACCATACATTGCCACCGGGAATATCATTGCTTTGACTATGCGAATTTTGGTTTGCAAGGTGATGCCTCTACTTTTAACTATGTCTCCCAGGTTTCTCATAGCTTGTCTCCCAAGCATCAGTTGTTTAATTTTTTTTATTGTAAATGTTTTTTTGTTTTTTTTAATGTGCTGCATGCCACCCAGAGTGAGGAAATATCCCAGATTGGTGGGATATAAATAAAATAAAATAAAATAAAATAAATACTCTCCAGATTGAATGGAGAGAAATTCCATTATTTAGCTTTGTTCCAACATTGGAGTGTCAGATTGTTATTATTTTGACTGACCAGACTTTTTTTAAAATGTGGGAAGGGGACAGGCAAGATTGACAAGGAGAGCTTCAGGCTTGCTTGCTTGCATAATCTACAGAGTGCAGGTTTAGACACACAAAATTGGATGTTTGCTACTTCCCTCTAAATAACTGACACTGGAATAATTCCATACACTCAATTTTCCATTGCCCAGATCGGCCCCACTTCTGCTGACAATTACCAGTGTACCTGTTGTTGGCTACCGGTAGGGCTATTTCGAATTTGGCAAGGAACTGGAAATACTGTTCTTCTGTCTCTTGGGTGAAACCGGTCCCAACCAGGAGCATCCGGAGATCCTCAGCTTTGATGACACCATTCTTTGCAACTGACTTTGAGCTCTTGATGTTGAAAATCCTCTGTAAACACTCCGACAACCAAACTGGGTCAAGGAAATAGAGGTTTCTCAGGCCATGGCTGGTATCCGGGAAATGCAGCAGTGTCCCGGTCTCTATCAGGAAACCGATGGCTGTCAAGAAACAAAAACGCCAGGGTCGAATCAGAGGTGGAACACCTTGCTATGGGATGCCAATCATGATGGAGAGAAGGAGAAGGTAACAATTTCATGTCAGAAATTATTCTGGGCTGAAAGGAGTTTGGCTGGAGAAATTTCATTCAAGGGATGCCTAAATGGGGCTCCTTTCATGTGCCCAAGATCTTTTCTCACCGAAGTGGTCCCTATTTATCTAACTGAAATTTCTTGCTTTCGCCCTACTAGGTTGGTGGGAGCTGGGACAGGGATGGGTGCTCAATCCATCATGAAGTACCCGGGGCTCGAACTGCCAACTTGCCAGCCTTCCAGCTAACAAGGCGAGCTTCTTAACCACTGAGCCATCACAACTCCTAAGGAGAAGATGATCTGGAGGAAGGTGACCTATATTACTCGCATTACTACCTCCTCTCTTACTCAGGTGGAAAGTCTAGGGAAGCACACTCTTGAGTATACTGTACACACAGCTTTCTGAGAAGTTACACTATCCAGAGACATACCAGAGAGCAGGTCCTCGTAGTCCTTAATGTCATTGTCTGGTGTTTTCTCTATGATCTGTTCGATTTCTTTGTCTGTTAAATATTGTACATTGTCATTCTGGCTTCTTGTCTGCTGTTCAGCTATGATGGACCCTTGGAGGCTCAAGTAACTTCTTGGTATCTGTGAAGTTACACTGAAAATCAATGGCATTGCCAAAACAGTAGCTCTGTTGATGTCTATGGGGAGAATACTATAGGTTGTTGAGGAAAAGAAAGACTTCCATTAGATTTTGGAATTGTTTGGAATAGTTACTCTATTTTTTTATTTTATTTTTTTGGACTCTCAGAATGCACCAGCTATGGTGGCAAGGATTTATGCTGTGGGAGCTAGAGTGCAATAGATAGATAGATAGATAGATAGATAGATAGATAGATAGATAGATAGATAAACTAAGCAATTAACTTAACAGAGGTCTGAACAAACATGGAGACAGCTGACAGAGACATTTTAATTCAGATTTACCATTTTAAAATATATTTTTCCAGATTTCTCACCAGCGTGGTCATGTCTTCCTTAACCCCACCCCCCCAATTTGAAATACTAGGGTCATGATGGTGAACCTTGGCACTACGTGTTGCGCATTGTAAACCCATTTGTATGGATTCACAAGGACTTGGGTTTCTGGAAATTAATGTCCAAGAACAGCTGGAGTGCCAAGGTTGACCATCACTGTTCTAGGGCATCCTAGATGAAAAGGTAACTTTCCCAAGGTCTGCATGTGATTTTTGATGGATGATAACAGTCTAGACGAGGGTTTCTCAATATTGAATCCCCAGTTGTTCTTGGACTTCAGTTCCCAGGAATCCTGATTAACAGGTGTACTGACTTGGGTTTCTGGGATTTGAACACCTGAGGACCCAAGGTTGAGAAATACTGGAACAGTCAAAGTTGTGCATGCTAGCCAACTTGTTCCACCTCACAAGTATACAAAGGGGTTTACTTCTGAACAGACCCTACATATTTTCTAAGACAGTGTTTCCCAAATATGTTCTGTGGAACACTGGTGGACTTCAGCTCCCAGAAGCCTAAGTCAGTACACTGGCTGATCAGTGCTTTGAGAAATTGACTTAGGCTTCTGGGAACTGAAGTCCAAAAACCAAAGTTTTGGAAACACTGTTTAAAGAGCTGCAAAATACCAAGGAAATGGAAAAGATACGCACCAATCTCCCAACAAGCCTCTGAGAACCAATGGAACTGCCTGCATCTTTCATGTTCGCAGCGATGTGATAGATCAGCTGCCGGAACCCATCCAGACCTTCCAGGGTTTTACACGAAAGTTCACTGCAATGGAAACCAAGACAGGGATGCTTTGATTAAAGGCCACCAGAATCGCTCCTTCTACGTGTTGGCATCTTGAGTTGCCAAATCACCCTTAAATCCACTGGCTGCTGCTTCCGGGCCCTCCTTCCCATGAACTCAACTGTTTGTATTCAGCTTGTCTTTCCTTGTTGATATACGAGGAAGAGATGCTTTCTGATATGCCTTTGGAAACTGCAACTGGTGCAAAACACAGCAACGGATTCGTGTCAGAAATTATTCTGGGTTGAAAGGATTTTTGCGGAAGAAACTCCACTCGGGGAGTTTGAGGCTCCAAATGAGGCTCCTTTCATATCTCCAAGAGCTGGGACAGAGGCAGGCGCTCAATCAGTCCTGCAGTACCCGGGTCTCAAACTGCTGACTTGCTAGCCTTCCAGCTAACAAGGTGAGCATCTTAACTACTGAACCACCGCTTAAAGCAGTTAACGTCAACTCCCAGAAGCCTATGTCAATTCCCCAAAGCACTGATCAGCCAATGTACTGCCTCAGTCTTCTGGGAATTGAAGTTCTCCTTTGGGGCGTGGCCCTATGCCGGGAACCTCTGGCTTAAAGGATTATACTGGTCAATTAGTTTCTGGCCATTAACTGAAATGTTCATGTTGAGCTGGAATGTTTCAACCTTGCAAATGAGCACAAGATACCATAATATTTAGCAAATGCCAGCAAGCTGTCATATCATCTTCTACTGTAATGCCTATATTGCTCAAATGTGGCTGGCTGGCCCAGCGGGTGGGGTGGAGGCTGCAATAGGAACAGCCCCCCCCCCCCACTGGCTCATATCACTATTCTAAACAATCCACCATTGGGGATTTAGTTTAACTGTCTAAATATGTTTTTATAAGGTGTATTTTAGCTGTTTAAGTTTACTGATTTTAGTACTGTGGTTTGATTTTATACTAGGACTGTTGTATTACTGACTGTAGTCCGCCCTGAGTTGCCACAGTGAGCGGGTGGTGATATAAGTCTAAACAAACAAACAAATAAATCTTAGGAAACTCATTCTCCCATACCAGCCTGCCTCTGCTCAGACCTCTGGGGAGAGATTTAGGCTTCTCAACTGAGGACTTTCTATCATACCCCTCCCAGTTTGTGTTAGGCGCTATGGAGAGGCAAGGGACTGCGGTGGCTTAGTGGTTAAGACGCTGAACTTGATGTCTGGAAGGTCAGCAAGTCAAGACCTGAGTGCTGCATCGATGGAGTGAGATTGCATCTCTGTTCCAGCTTCTCCCAACCTAGCCATTTGAAAGCAAGACATTGCAAGGAGATAAATAGGTACCACTTTGGTGGGACGGTACCATATATATTCGAGTATAAGCCGAGATTTTTAGCCCCAAAAATGAGCCCCCAAAAGGGGACTCAGCTTATACTAGGGTCAATGACCACGAGGGTCCAAAGATCGTGCCGGATTGAGATGTGCTGACAATTTAATTAATTTTACCATATTTTCATGTATTTTGATTATTGAAACTCACTAGCAGCTGCTGCATTTCCCACCCTCGGCTTATGCTCGGGTCAATCTATTTTCCTGGGTTTTCAGGTCCAAATTAGGTACCTTGGCTTATATTTGGGATGACTTATACTCGAGTATATGCGGTAAACAGCATTCTGTGCACTCCAGTATTTGGTCATGCCTGCCAAATGTCCATGGAAATGTCTGAAGACACAGACAGTGCTGGCTCTTTGGTTATAAACAGAGATGAGCACCGAACCCTAGAGTCTGATACGACTGGGTTTCAAGCAAGGGAGACCTTTACCTTTACTCTGTAGAGGCAACCTTCTTCATTTCCAGCCACAAAGCCTAGTTTGTAGTCACTCCCCACACACTCTCCAGAGTAAACAGGAGGAAAATTAGAAGGGAATTCCCTCTAGAGACAGCATTGTCTGCTCCCTCCCAGATGGTGGGTGAATGGAGAGGACCCTCGGGCTGCTACTGCACAGAAGAGGACTTTTGTGTAAAACCCACAAAAAGCTCCCGTAAGACGTGCACTGACTCCAAACAACAAGCTGCTTAGGTCTCTGCTTTCAAAGCAGCAGCAATGTTTCCATCAGCTCTAGGTGAAAGACTGTGGACGACTGAAATCAGCTGGGAAAAACTGCTGTCGTGTTATGCAGTTTCGAGGAAGTACAGTCAAGCCTCGAGATAAAAATGGCTCGCCTTAAGAAAAACTCAAGATACATCCAGAAATCTTAGGGAAAAAACATCAGGTTCGAGATACATATTTTTAATAGGATTTTTTCGAGATACAAAATTCAATGTCATAAACATGTTCACGACAAACACAGGTGCATTTACAGCGTGGGCACATTTTACTTCTACTTCCGTGGGCAGTGCAGGCCAGATGATTTGGCGCCGTGGGCCGTTGTTTGGGCACGCCGGTATATAACGTCCCACTGGTGGTGGATGCAGGTACAGTAATACCTCGGATAACGTTAAGACTTGGTTCCACAAGTCTTGGTGTTATCCGATTTTTAGTGTTATCCGATGCATGTTAAAATCCTATGGGATGGATCGGATAACGTTAAAGCTCCATAGAGATACATTGTAACCGCACAGGCTTTAGCGGTTGTTATCCGATCCATCCCATAGGACCTTAACGTTATTCAATCCAATTCTCCTCCCCAGATTACTTAACGTTATGCGATGTTAGCGTTATCCGAGGTAAACGTTATCCGAGGTATTACTGTATTGGTTTATATAGGTTTTTAAAGATTGTTTGTATCTTTTTTTCCTTCTATATTGTACTTGAATGGCTTTTTAATGATAATTTTGAATTCAAAAAATGTAATGGAAAAAATAACAATGGTTCCTCCTCACACACAAAAAATCTAGCATGTCAGGAAGACAGCTAAGCTAGAAACTATTCTCTCCTTGCTTCCACCAAAAACAGGTGGTTGTGGGCTTCAATGTAGGTCTCAGCTTTCTTCCATATTTTAAAATGATGCTCTGCAGACAGAATACTGTTGGTAGAACAGTGTAGTAAGGAGAAGAAATATCTTACTGTAAGTGTTTCATTGTGATATCTGGGAAGCCGGTGGCTCTTGAACCTGAAGGGGATCGACAGATGGCCAGAACGTAGGCTCTCAAAGTGGCAATCCTCTCAAGGCGGAATTTGGTGTGGATCAAGTCGAGGTGGGTTCCTATCACCAAAACCACAGAATTGGGTGCTTTGGCCTGGAACAAGAGAGAATTTGACATTCATTTACCACAATCAGGGACTGCGGTGGCTTAGCGACTAAGACGCTGAACTTGATGACTGGAAGTTCGGCAAGTCAGCAGTTTGAGACCTGAGTATTGCACGACCGAGCGAGCTCTCGTCTCTGTCCCAGCTCCTGCCAACCTAGCTGTCTGAAAGCAGGAAACTGCAAGTAGATAAATAGGTCCCACGTTGATGTGAAGGTAACAGTGTTGCGTGCACTCTGATGTCTAGACATGCCTGGTCATGCCCATGGAAATGTCTGCAGAAGCAGACAGCGCTGGCCTTATGACTATAAACGGAGATGACCATAGAGTCGGATATGACTGTTTTTCAAGCAAGGGCGACCTACAACAATCAAGAATTTCTCCTCAGTAGAGCTACAACCAAGATGATGGCAACAGGCCCTATCAGTCCCTGGAAAATAGATGGGGAAGAAGTAGAAGCAGTGACAGATTTTACTTTCTTAGGACCAAAGATCACTGCAGATGGTGATTGCAGCCATGAAATAAAAAGGCGACTGATGCTTGGGAGGCAAGCGATGAGAAACCTGGGGAACAGAGTGAAAAGTAGAGACATCACATTGCAAACAAAAAATCGCATAGTCAAAGCAATGGTATTCCCGGTGGCAATGTAGGGTTGTGAGAGCTGGACCATTAGGAAAGCTGAGCGCAGAAGAATAGGTGCCTTTGAGATGTGGTGTTGGAGGAGAGTTTTGAGAATCCCCTGGACAGTGAGGAGAACAAATAGGTCAATCTTAGAAGAAATCAACCCTGACTGCTCCCTAGAAGGTCAAATAGTAAAGATGAAGCTGAAGTACTTTGGACATCAAATGAGAAGAGAGGACTTGCTTGAGAAAGCCTTGATGCTGGGAAGGGTGGAGGGCAAAAGAAGAAGGGGGCGGCCAAAAATGAAATGACTAGATGGTATTGTGGATGCAATGGGCACAGAGCTGAGCGAGTTGAGGAGGATGATGGAGGACAGAAGTTCCTGGAGGACAGTGGTCCATGGGGTCGCAAAGGGTCGGAATCGACTGTGCGACTGAACAACAACAAGAGCTACAAAGTTTTACAATGCTAGCTCATGCCTGTTTACTCAAAGGAAACCTCTGCTATTCTCTTTCTATTTTCCTGTTATTAGTAAGTTTAAGGGCTAATGGTTTTCCAAGGTGTTACAATTCTCACTTGAATGGTTCACTGGAAGCTAAAACTCATGACGCCGAGGCTATTGATATCTGGGCCACTCAGTTTTTAAACCCTGGTGTTTAAAACTCTAGTGTTGTTTTCATTAGCACTTTGGACAATGGTGTTCATACTCTAGTCTTCTGTCAGTGCCTGTCTTCTTGGACTTACTTAAGCTGGCCCTAAAAGTCAACAACTTACAAAAGGTTTTATTATTAATAAATCTGCTCTGGTTTTGCAAATGGAAGGCTCTCGGCTATTATTTTCTTCGTAATACTGGTCTGTTTTGTTTCAAAACAAACAGAAGTTTTTTAAAAAAAAGATACTATCTTTGCAGGATTTGATAGATTCCACCAGCTCATTTGAAAGACTTTAAGCCATCAAGAAGAAAAGAAAAGGAAAAAAATAACAGGGGACTTAGTAGGCATCTGGGTTCTATAAAAGGTGCCTACAACACAAAATGTTTGAAAAATAGGGTATCTATGGAAAAGTGAAAGGGCAGCTGTGATGTAGTGGTGAACACACTGATTACCAGTAGGCCACCAGTTTGAGGCTCGAAGAAGGGAGTTCCAATAATCTCTCCTAGCTCCTGCCAACCTAGCTGTTCGAAAGCAAGAAATTGCAAGTAGATAACTAGGTACCACTTCAGCGGGAAAGGTAACGGTGTTCTGTGTGCTCAGCATCTAGTGACATGACCATGGAAACAGCTGCAGGTGCAGACTGAATTGGATCTCTAAAGGGAGATACACACCTACCCCTAGTGTCAGACACAACTGGCTTTCCAACAAGGGAGACCTTGTGCTTTGTGGAAAGAAGACCACCCACTTGTGTGTGTGTTTGTGCATATGTGTGCTCACAGACAGGAAGTGTGGCGAAGAGGTTCAAATAGAAGTTTTGGAACAAACCAAAGACACAGATCTGGCTCAAAGTAACTCCCTTTGGTCTTAGGCAGTGTCCCCCAACCTTTGGTTTTGGGGCTTCCATCCACAGAAGCCTAAGTCAATTCCCCAAAGCACTGATCAGTCAACTAAGGCTTCTGGAAACTGAAGTCCCCCTGCGGGGCCTGGGCCCCACCCTGGGAAACACTGGTCTAAATTCACTTGAATACCAAGAAGGAACCACTTATATGCAAAAGTGGTCCAGTTTCTAAAACAAGATTCTGAAAGTAATCTATTCCCCATTCTTCGAGGAGTACATTAAAAAGGCCCTGCATCCCAATTTCTGCCTCACCTCAATATTCAGCAACCAAAACTGAAGATTAGCGACTGCTTCCTCGCCAAGAGCCAAGTTCCAGACGACAACATACAATGCTTTATCTGTGAAGAAACACTGGTTGACTGTCGACATGCTGGCAGGACCTCCGATATCCCAGACATTAAATTCTACTGAATCCATCTAATGGGACAAAGAGAAACCATTGAAGGCAAGACAACGCACTGATGGGGGTTCAGGAAAACCACACTGAGATAATAGTCACTGCTTAATGAACTCACGCACTGCGTATCTCCACAACGTACAATACTAGGGAATCAATGGGTATCAATGTTCGGAGCAAAGAAAGAAATACTTGTCAAGGGAAGATATCTCTTCAACGCCGGAAATCTAAGCTAATTGTGTCTGTGTATTCATAGAGGGCGGAAGAATCAGGGTTGCTAATATTTTCTCTCTCTTTCTCAGCTGTTCATATTGGCTACTACCACTGCATATCTCCACCCATCCCTTGCTGTGGAAATTAGTTGTTCTTTATTAAGTCCAGCCAGTCTCTGTTGTCACTCATCCAAAATATCCATCTTTTACTTTCCCATGTTTACTCTCAATCTTCCGTCAATGACATATTGGTGTATATTATATTTGTTGTGTCAGATTATGTGTCCAAGACATGAGAACTTGCAATTTTTGAAATAATCGACTTATTGAATATGTCTTTATTAAAGCAAAAGGAACAAAACTGGGACAGGAATACATCACTTTTTGGGAATTGGGGACGAATATATAGAATATTGTTATTATAGATGTGGGTGTTTCCAGATGTCACTCTGTACAGAGACAGAGCTTTATCTTACCCGTTTTTCTTGAGTCAGTCTGGACAGGTTATCTTATGGTAATAGAGTAGACCAGTGTTTCCCAAACTTTGGGTTTGGGACTTCAATTCCCAGAAGCCTAAGTCAATTCCCAAAAGCCCTGATCAGCCAATATACTAACTTAGACTTCTGGGAATTGAAGTCCAAAAACCAAAGGTTGGGAAAGACTAGAGGAGACCATGCTGCCAGCAACTCAACACTGATCGTCAAGCAGGCGCTATCTAACCTGACAAGCCTAAGGACTAATGGCCTTGGGTGGCGAAGTCCACAGGGAAAGGTGATGGTACCCAAACAGATTAAATCCCACTTGAATCCCTCTTGACGGAGGGAAGCAGCTTCATCAAGACTAGCCTGATGCTGAGGAGGACTTTGTGTACCAAAAGGGCTCAGGACCAGATAGTGACTCATGAATTTGGATCAGTGGTACGGGTGTCACACTGCAACTTGGAAGGCAAATGGAAAGCCACCGCATTATATTGTTCCCAGGACAATCTTCTTGGTTGATCACCATGATGATAGTCAATATTTGGAATCAGATATGACACAAGAAGAAGAAGGTTCCCTTGAGCCTACTATTTTCAAAATAAAACTTTCTACTTACCTTATACTTGAATCCAAATGGCTTTTGAAGTTCCCACTTTGTGGTCCGGATGGTGGCATCACTGGGCAATGAGAGAGGGGCTTTTCCTGTCTGTAGGACCTCAACCAGGGTGGATTTCCCCTGCCGTGGGGGGCCGACCACAATCATTTTGACGAGGTTGCATTTTTCTGCTTTGCGGAGCTGGGCGCGTAAGTACGCTAAAATGGTCTTGGGGCCTAGCAATGAAACGGATGGAGAAACTAGGCAGCTGACACAAATAGCGCAAAAAGATTAAGAAGGATTATTCAATATAACATGCATTTGAGAATCAGCAGGTTCACACCAGTTCACCAGAACTGGTAGCAGAAATTCTGGCTGGCCCCACCTCATCCAAGTTTTGAGATAAAGTAGTCCTAACGTGGGTGCAACACAGGGCTTTCCCCCTAGCCATGCCCACCATACCACGCCCACAGTGTGGTAGTAAATTTTTTTTGGAGCCCACCACTGCTGAGAATGTCTTGAAGCCGGAACCTCAGCCTGCTTCTGGCCCAACTCTGTGTCCCCAGGCAGATGACCTGTCAGACCAGAAGTCTGACTCTGACAGTGATCAATCCTTAGCCAGGAAAAGGTGCAGAAAGGAGTTGCAGCTGAGATGCAAGAAAGCTAGAACTCATTACCTGAGAAGGCTCCCAGCTGATACCCATTAGCTGGGAGGCTCTTAAGCAAGCTTCTTCCAGCATCGGTACAATTCCTCTGTGCAAAGACTGATGCCCTGCTTGTCTTCGGATATTTCTTGAGATTGCCTGCCTAGACCATGACTTGCCTGCCATGACCCTGACATCTCTGCTAACCCTGATGATGCCCCCGAACATCCTTTGGACTAGACACTCTCTTGAACAACCGGTAACCAGATCTCGGCTTGATCTTTGGATTCTCCTTGAATAGACTTCCGCCAGAACTCTCTGTGTAACACCGCTGTGCAGCAACTGGGCCCGCTGGGGTAGGTCACCACACCTGTTAACATTACATTTCTACAAGACAACTAATCCTGTAATTTCCAGTCATGGCTCACCTGAAAACTTTTTGCAATACAGGGGTCAATATGTTCAATAAGTGGAGTGAAGGATTGTACTTGGCAATAGCATCTTAAGCACTAACCGCTTTTTACATAGAAAACCATGATTTAAATCTAATCTGACTAGTGATTTAAATCAAACCCACCCTCGTCCAGCTGTAGGGCTTCTACCTTTTGGGGACCAGCCGGGCCAGAAATGTCACTTGAAAGAAGATCACTGCCTCCAAAGCAACTCCTGTCAATGTTCATTAGGCACGTGTCTTTGCAGACATCTGATCACAACCCAAGAGAGTCTGATCACATCCTAAGAGCGTGGGCTGCACACGCAGCACAGAAAGTGACACGTATGGACGGATTGTAGAGCAAAAACTGCCCCAACACCTCCATAAAAAGGAGAGTTTAAGTTTTCCGCTGTCATTCTCCACCAACAATACTTTGGCCAGATTCCACCCCATTTCCCCCACCATTCAATAATAAATAAAAGGCAGCTTAGGTTTTGGACTCCACTGTTCAAACAGCTGACATTAATCAACCATCAGGAGAAAGGCAGGCTCACCCTCTTTCCTGATCTCCGCAGGAAGGTTGCCAATATTCAGCTCCTCGATATCCAGCTGCCAAAGACCGCACAATTGTCCAAGTTCTGGAGGAAGTTCACGAATGCCTGTATTACTGTATTTTTTTTTAAAAAATAAAGAAATCAATTCATCAATCCGTGGTCTTTTAAGGGAGGAAATTTACATGCGAGCTGGCGCTGAATTCCACTTGGGTGGAGAGTGAAGGGAGTTTCCGTGGAAACAAAAGAGTTGTGATAAAACTATAATTGGCGGTGTTAGCGTGGAATTCACATAATCCTGGGCTGGATGGATACACATTATTGTAGATGTGGTACTGAAGTTATGTTTAAACTATCTGCCTCTCACTTGCTCTGGATATCCTTTGACACCTCTGGAAAAAACCCTCTCCGAAACACTTGGATTGCAGCTAAACCAAGAATTTTAATATTTCATTTCTAATCAATCTCTTCTCTTGAGGAGCAAAGGAGAATATATTCGTCCCATACATAGTCACAGCTTCATTTTTAAGATTTGCACACTCACTCAATGTAACTTAACAGCAGACTAAAACACACATAAATAAATGGACAGAAATACGTTCAAACACAGCAAGGCTAAACAAAATCCATTTGTATAAATTACTGGCCAAGATCCTGTTGACTATGGAAGTCAACAGGACACATAGAACAAGACAGAGGCCATAAAGTTTAAAAGAGCTCAAAAGAAAGGAATATTTCATAAAGAAATCCATCTATAAATAAATCCATAGTAAAGGTAAAGATTTTCCTTGCTTGAAAACCAGTCATGTCTGACTCTAGGGGGTGGTGCTCATCTCCAGTGCTCTTTGCGTCTTCAGATGTTTCCATGGTCATGTGGCAGGTATGACTAGATGCCACAGTACACAGAATGCTGTTACCTTCACTGCTGAAACTATAACTGTAATTTCCTGCTTTTGAACTGCTAGGTTGGCAGGAGCAGGGATAGATGACGAGCTCACTCCATCACACAGCACTCAGGTCTTGAATTGCTAACGTGCTGACCAACCAAAAAAAAATATCCATAAGGTTATTCAAATTCATAAGGCTACAATAAACCAAAAGGTCTCTTTTCCAAAGACTCTCACTAATTACTCTTTGATTCTTGATTGTCTCTTTCCTCTCCTCCACAAACTTTACAACATATTTAAGTGCAAGTTTCAGTACCCAACATGGTTTCTGGATATGTTCAGACTCCAGTCTATACTTAATCCTGGCTCTCTGGCATGAATGTGGAACCTCTTGCCCATTTGCTGCAGTGTAATGCCAGCAGAGCTCCCCAAATCAAAGCTTCAAGTCTTTATGAATAGTAGGAATCATGAAACAACTTTCCCATGACCAGAACTTCCCTAATCCTTTAAGATTAGCTGCAGTGCTCAAAACAGCCTGGGAAGATACAGATTTCCCCAGGAACAGGATATTATTGCAAGGAAACACAATGCAATAAAAATAATTTGAAGGTGGTTTGTTCTTGAAAGGACAATTAAGAATTATTGACATTCCAAAATACATTTTGGGACTCCCTTATGCAAGCGGGCCATAAGTGGGAACAGGGTCTTGCACGAGGAGAACCTGTAATTCCAAATTCTCGAACCACCACACTGTTTGGAGACTGTCAAAGCATGTGATCAAAGTTTTGATGACGCGACCCACATTTCCAATATCTTTGGAGAACTGGACTTACTTTCCTAGGTAAAGCTCTGTTAATCCTTTGAGAAAGCAAACAGACTGAGGGACAGCATCTAACTGGTTGTCATTCAGATAGAGAACTTCAAGAGACTCGCTCAAGTATTCAGGGAACTCCAAAGGAGAACCTGGAGAAGGAGAAAAACCAGAATCTAATATAAAATAGAGAAGAACCCTTCATAACGAAAAAAAACCTCCGTTCCACAGAGGTCTTAGCAATGCGGGCTTTTTTTTTTCATTATGCGGTTCTCTAAGGGAGATACCCCACATAACAAAAAAAGTTCATTAACTGGTGTTCCCATTAAGCAGGTATACCCTGGTTACCAAAAACCTCACATAAAAAAAAAATTCATTATGAGTTTATCACCATTGCATAACGAATGCTTTGTTTTGCAAATTTTTTGCTATACGATGCGTTTGTTATGCGAGGAACCACTGTACAAAAGATGCATGCAAGGCATGATTCTGCAGTCATAAATCACATGTTACAAAAGACAGGCTTGATTCCAACCCTCTTGCATTCTGTTACAAATGGTTCGAGTTACAAAATTTTCACAATACAGTAAAACACCGGATAACGATTGGATCGGATAACACTAAAATCGCATAATGTTAAGTAATCTGGGGAGGAGAATTGGATCGAATAACGTTAAGGTCCTGTGGGATGGATGGGATAATAACCACTAAAGCCTGTGCGGTTACAATGTATCTCTATGGAGCTTTAACGTTATCCGATCCATCCCATAGGATTTTAACATGGATCGGATAACACTAAAAATCGGATAACACCAAGACTTGTGGAACCAAGTCTTAGCGTTATCCAGTGTTTTACTGTACGAATGAAAATCAATTGAAAATAATGGCTCGCGTTACAAATTTTTTCCGGAACAGATTAATTGGCATTCAAGGCATTCCTATGGGAAACCATGTTCAAGTTATGAATTTTGGTTTTCAATGCATTCCTGTGGGAAATTCGAGTTACAACTTTTTCATAACATGGAAAATGCCTTGGAACACATTAAATTTGTAACTCGAGGTACCACTGTAGTGGAAATATATTGGGCTGAAGGTCAGTTTGATGATAAGTTGGTTGTCTACCACAAGGTTTCTCAACCTTAGACCCCCAGATGTTCTTGGACTGCAGTTTCCAGAAGCCCTGATCAGCAGGTATGCTGACTTAGCTTTCTGGCAAATGAAGTCCAAAAACACCTGGAAGGTCAAGGTCGAGAAATCCTGGTCTACCTAATTTATTGATTTTCAAATGCTTATGAAAGATCAATACAACCAATTACAAAATATATGTGTATTGGTGAACATGTTGGCTTTTTGAAAAACCTATTTAAAGACACAGTGACACTGATAGAAAGTCTTGACTTCCTCTTTCTCCCACCCACAAAGCAGCTGGTTTTCTGGGTGTTGGTGAGAACTGGAGGCTTTCAATCCTGGTGGGTGAAATCGTGATGTTGACAGCCGTCCCATAGACTTCTTCTTCGTCTTCTAGGCTTAGGTCCCCATCTCCTTATTAGCTTCTATGCAGCTATTCATTCCCCTGTTCACTGTACCTGTCTCAGCTCCACTGTGACCTCTGCTCCTGGTAGTGAAAAATAAAATCCGCTTAGTTTTGGTCCCTTCGTTGGCTCTGTGGGCAAACATAAAGAGAAGAACGGTGAAACGGGAAGCCCATCTCTGTGGTATGACTCTGAGGGCAACACAAGGAACTCACTTTCCAAGCTGGTTCTTTGAGAGATCCAAAGACCTGAGTTGCCTGCACGACCATTTCTCTTGAGGTGGCAATGTGACTATCTGGTTACCTGAGAGTTTCAGGGACACCAACACCTGAAATAGGAAAAGAGAATGAAGATCCAATCAGGGATTTAATAGGTTACTGTAGGGTTCCTCAAACTTGGTTCTCCAGATGTTCTTGGGCTTCAAATCCCAGAAGCCCTGATCATCAGGTTTGCTGATTTGGGCTTATGGGAATTGAAGTTCAAGAAAACCTGGAGAGCCAAGTTTGAGGAACTCTGGGTTATTGTATGGGACTCTTCGGTAATTTCATACATTTTCCATATCAGGCCTGTGGAAGCTTTTCCTGATGAAGGCTGCAGTCTGCTCAGAAGTCATGAATTAGAGCCGTGATGGTGAACCTTGGTACTTTAGGTGTTCAATTACCAGAACAGCTAGAGTGCCAAGGTTTGCCATCGCTGACTTAGAGGGCACACCCCTGACTGACATTAGTGGACACAGAAACATACACTGATGAGGACTTAAGTTTGGCCAATGACAAAGCCAAGAAAGTGGCTTCAATCCAGGGTTTGATGTGGACTGCCAGAAGAAGAGGTGGACATGATAATTTACAGATTACTATAAACTGAAACCAACCAAAAACACTGCCTTCAACAAAGGGACAAATTTCACTTGCTTTTCATCATGGATTTTGTAGTATTCTGGAAGGTAAAAATTCATGACAGCTATAGGCATGTCATAGATAATATGCTTTGCTTGAATAAAGTTCCAAGTTTAGGCTCTGACATCTTCGGGCTGGGAAATACATTGTTCTCAAAGCCTGGACAGCTGTCAGTTCATCAGACAATAACCAATGAGGTGGGCTGACTGTCTGACGTGCTATAAGGACACTGCGAGCTACTTGTGGCTCTGGTTTCTATACTTCTGGCTTTTGTTACAGGGCTTTGGAATACAAGTAATACCTTGGATAATGTTTGCATCAGATAATGCTAAAACTGCATAACGTTAAGCAATCTGGGGGGAAAATGCATTGCATAACGTTAAAATCCTATGGGATGCATTGGATAACGTTTGCTAAAGCCTGTGCCGGTTACAATGTATCTCTATGGAGTTTAACGTTATCTGAAGCATCCCATAGGATTTTAACAATATCCAATGCATGCATCGGATAACATTAAAAATCGGATAACACCAATATTGTGGAACCAAGTTTTAGCGTTATCCAAGGTTTTACTGTACATATTTATGTGCTCACCCCAAGCATTGTAAGATAAACACAAAAAATACAGAAAGACAAATGGAAAGACATTCCAGGAGCACCATCTAGTGTTCAGATCTAGTCTAAAATGTTAATTCTGACAAGTTACTGCTGCTGATGTGGTTTCAGAAAGATGCCTCAAGCCTACACCAGTTGAGAAAAATATCCTCTTGTTGGCATCGCTCCACCTACGATAAGGAGAGAAGTAGCGGCAGACACTGAGATAACTAAGCAAGAGAATGACCCTTGACACCCTCTGAATGGAACTGAGCCTCAATTCCGCCGGCTCAGATCCAGGAAGAGCTTTATGGCAAGAGCAAACTTCCTTGAGGATATGCAAAAGCAAAGCCAAACTAGAAGATGGAGGAAGGAGCTCACCGGACAAGGAACAACATTAAAGGAGGATAGAGATCAACAGATACTATACTATCACCTTGCTTAAATCTGGTAACTTTTACAAAAAGTCCGGATGATGACATTTTCCCATGTGTTCTTATTATTTGTTCATTCGTTCGTTCACATTTTTACTGTTCTTCCATTGCTTTTTCAATCTTTCACCCCACCCTACATCACAGAAAATTTTGAAGAACTGAAAAGAATAGCTATACAATGCCTTACGATCTTTGGCACTAGATGTTGTGTTTCTGGAATTCCACGACTATCAAAGACCATGAAAAAAAAATATTATCCTGGCTTACCTCAAGCTGGAAGAGACATGGGGGAACTTCTTTTAAGTGGTTTTCAGAAAAATCTACCTCCTTCAGATGGTTTCTCCAGAACACCGCCAAGGTATCTGGTAAAGATTCCAGTGAGTTTTTAGCTGCCTTGCAGTATTTCTAGAGATGTAATGGAAGAAAGAACATCATAAATACTTTTTATAAAAAATATGCCTCTAATTACCTGCTTGTATAAAGGTAACATTATAATATTTGGCAATACAGGTAAAAGTTTGCATTTTCTTGAAAGACAGTCATATCCGACTCTAGGGTTCAGTGCTCATCTGTTTATAGCCAAAGAGCTGGTGCTGTCTGTGTCTGCAGACGTTTCTGTTGACATGTGACAGGCATGACTAAACACCAGAGTGCATGGAACACTGTTTACCTTCCCACCAAAGTATCTCCTATTTACTATATATACTCGAGTATAAGTCTAGTTTTTTAGCCCCCAAAATGAGGTCCAAAAAGGGGACTCGACTGATATTCGGGGTCCCAAAGCCACAGTGGTGCAAATTCAAACATACAGTAAAAAACAACACCATGAACACTGTGAAAACTATAAAAAAAATACCCACACAAATGTCTAAATTAATTTTACCATATTTTCATGTATTTTAATTACTGAAACTCACTAGCAGCTGCTGCATTTCCACCCCCGACTAATACTCAGGTCAATCTATTTCCCTAATTTTAGAGGTCCAAATTAGGTACCTTAACTTATATTCAGGACAACTTATAGTCAAGTACAGTAATACCTCGTATAATGAATGTAATTCGTTATGCGAGGTTGATCGCTATGCGAGGTTGATCACTATGCGAGGTTGATCGCTATGGAAAACAAACAAAATTTCTATGGAATAACTCGCATAACGAGCATTTCAAGGGGGAAAACTCGTATAGCAAAAAAATTCGTTATGCGAGTCAGACCGCTTAGCAAAAAACTTGCTCGTTATGCGAGTTTTTCACTAAGCGAAATGCTTGTTATGCGAGGTTTGACTGTATATACGGCATCTACTTGCAATTTTTTTGCTTTCGATTTGCTAGGCTGGCAGAAGCTGGGACATAGATGGGAGCTCACTCCATCGTGCAGTAATCAGGTCTCAAACTGCTGACCTTCCAGTCATCAGGTTCAGTGTCTTAATCACTAAGCCACCCACCACAGTCCCTTATTAGGAAATATACAGTACAACTGATTTATGATGGCAGCGGGGACTTACCAAGGGACAGGCCCAGGGCTGAGGGAACACCTTCAGGTTATTCTTGGACACGTTAAGGATGCTAAGTGACTTGAGACAATGGAGAAAGTGGGTCGGTACTTCTAACAACCTGTTCTCTGAGACATCCAACTCTTGTAGCTTCCGTAACCCAATCCAGTTGACTCCTTAAAAGAAAGGGGGGGGGGAGAAGTGTCACCACATAACTTTGTGGCAAGTTGGTTGCTTGGTCCCAGCCCTGCAAAGTTCTGAGGATGGCATCTCTTCTCTCTCAGTTTTTTAAAGAAAAACAGCAGGACCACCGAAGAGGTTGGTATTTTCGCTCATGACCAAGAGAGCCAGAAGAAGGTGGAGAGATGACATCAAAGAAATATGACATTAACACCAAATAGCGCAGGTGGAGGCTGCTAGAAGGGCCAGAACTAGAACCTTGGAAGCACAGGTTGAACAATGCAGAGTTGAAACATAATGTGTCTCCATGTTAGAGCATGGGATCTATTCAAAGAAGCAGGAGGAAATTAATTGCAGCCTATCATTTCACCAACTCCCCTTTGCAAGGAGGGATTCTCACCTCCGCCGTTTTCCCAGAGGTCCCGAAGGAATATATTCCACAAGGTTTACTGTGTCAAGTAAAAAAATCCAGGCCAAGCTTTTAAAAACTGCACTTCCCAGAGAAGCATTTACACAAGTCCTTTCCAGAGGGAAAACAGATATACTTCAGCTTTGATCTTTTGGGTTGCTTGTGCTGCCATCTGTATTGTTAATTCTATATATGGATTTATATTTATTTCTGATTACTTGATATCAGGGATGCCCAAACTATGGCCGGATCCTGCCCTCAGCACCAATCAATCCAGCCCATGCCACTCCTGGAAGTGGAAGTAAAACGTGCATGCATATCAGTAGAACACACCAACGCATGTGCAGAATGTTGATGTAAGTGACCCATGGTTGTCGTAAACATGTTTATGACAGCCACAGGTCATTTACAGCAGCGTTCTGTGCATGCACATGCATGTTTTACTTCCGTTTCTGGATGGGAGGAACCACATGGCTGGCATGCTCAACCACGTGCCTGGCACACGGCCCAAAAAGTTTGAGCACCCCTGTTTTATATATTTGATTTGTCCTGTCATTGTAAACTGTCAAGAGTAGCGTTTGCTAGATTGGTGTTGTAAAAGGCCGGCCGGCCGGCCGGCCGGCCGGACGAACGAACGAACGAACGAGATGTACTCACCATTCTCCTCCTCAAATAACTTTTCCAAATAATTTCGAGCAGCAAGAAGCCTGTGCAGCTTGGTGAGGTGTAAGAATCCAAAAGGAAAATTAATAAACTTGTTGCAAGACACATCGATCTCAAGTAACCTGTGGATTTATATAACAGAGACAGCCAAAACAAATTGATGAATAATAGAACAGGGAGACAAACCCTCACATAGTCCTCCACTGTGTCTCAAGAAGTGAGGTAAAGGTTGCCTTTGCTTGAGAGCCAGTCACATCTGACTCTAAGGTTCAGTGCTCATCTCCATTTATAGCCAAAGAGCCAGCACTGTCTGCATCTGCAGGCATTTACATGGACATGTGGCAGGCATGACTAGACACCGGAGTACACGGAACGCTGTTACCTTCCCACCAAAGTGGTACCTATTTATCTACTTGCAACTTTTTTGCTTTCGAACTGCTAGGTTGGCAGGAGCTGGGACAGAAACAGGAGCTCACTCGAGTCTCGAACTGCTGATCTGCCAACTTTTCAGTCGTCAAGTTCAGTGTCTTAACCACTAAGCCACCACAGTCCCTCTGAAGAAGTGAAAACATCCACAAAAGTTCACACTGAAATATAAGACTCAGTCTTTCAGGTGACACAATTTATTTTGTTTGGTTTGTCTTGGATATACTTACACATGCATGGGAATGGAGATAAGATTTGGCTGTCATAGATTACGCCAGTGATGGCCAACCTTGGCAATCCAGGTATTCTTGGACTTCAATTACCAGAAGCCCAAGTCAGCTCTCCTGCTGATCAGGGCTTCTAGGAACGGAAGTTCAAGAACATCTGGAGGTGCCAATGTTTGCCATTCCTGGAATAGGCTAACTTGATCGTAACATCTGGAGCAGACAGGAAGCTGTCTCACTGCTAGCTGGCAGCTTCCTTTCTGACCTATGCTAGGTCACAGGTGTCTATAGGTATATAGCTACCAGCATGAAGACTTGTGGAATCAGTTGCCCACAAAAAAAATCTGAAAATCCCATGCCTACAGACTGACACAGCTATTTCTTAAAAATCCACCATAACTGCCAATCTCTGTGACCTTGCTCTAGCGCAGTGATGGCAAACCTTGGCACCCCAGCTGTTCTTGGACTTCAATTACCAGAAACCCACGTCAGCACTCCTGCTGATCAGGGCTCTCTGGGCATTGAAGTCCAAGAACAGCTGGAGTGTCAAGATTAGCCATCACTGATTCTAGCGCATTCACAGAAGATGTATTTTCTTTTAAAAAGTCTCCACAATGTGATATTCTCCCCTTCAGACATTGACCGTTAGAGATTGACAAGGATTGCCTTTCTCACTCTCAACTATTTTTCAAACCAATCATAGAAGCTCAAATAGCACGCCTTAACGAAAGAAAATGGAGAGCTTTTTTGCCCCGCATGCAGCCCAGTTTTCTAACTGGTTTACATACGGAAGCTAATGAACTGAAAAGTGTTCCATTAACCATAGTTTCTGGTTGCATCCAAACCTAGAAACTATAGTTAAAGATTTCAGTGCCCACAGGGTTCAGTCATAGCTAAGGCTGTTGAACTGAGATACAGATATTAAACTAGCCATTTAATTAACATATATACTCAACTACAAGTCATCCTGCATATAAGTCGAGGTACCTAATTTGGACCTCTAAAACTAGAAAAAAATAGATTGATCCAAGTATAATTTGGGGTGGAAAATACAGCAGCTGCTTGTGAGTTTCAGCAATTAAAATACATGAAAATGTGGTACAATTAATTTATTCAGATATTTGTGTAGGTATGTCTTCAAATTTTTATGGTACCGTTAGTGCTTTTAAAAAAATGTATGTTTGAATTTGCACCACCTCAGTGGAGGGTAAAAAAACCTAGGCTTATATGTGAGTATATACAGTATTTCATAAAAAAGACAGAGTCATTGGGAAATGTTAACTCAATGAGCTTCCAATTCTTACTCAACTCAAAACAGAGATCATGCTAGAAATTAGTACTTGCTCAAAGTTATAAGGATAATAAAGACATACTTTGTGCAGAGAATTCCATCCGAAGAATGTACTTCAGGCAATTCATTTAATTGGTTGTTGCTAAGGTTCAGTTTCTGGAGGTTGATCAGTCCCCAAGGGATAACGGAAGGGACAGAAGTCAAGCAATTGGCAGAGAGGTCGAGCTCAGCAATCCGGTGAGAAATATCTATCAGCCAGTCAAGATCCACCCAAGGAAGCCTGAGGTTTGACCAGTTCACAGAAAGAGCCTGGAAATATATATATATATATTTAAAAAGTAAAGATTTTAATAGTCGACAATTTGGATGAAAAATAGGAAGGAAGGAATGGCTGGAATGAACCTGAGATATTCTGGTTAAAATCTAATTGCTAATCACAACTAAATTATACCTACTTAATCAACGAGCGCTGGCTTACCACCCAGCAATTAATTCAGTAGACCTACTTTAACTGGAATTAGAAATGCAGTTTAGGTCTATGCCACTGGCCAAGTGTCTAGCTTTGTTATTTTGCTCTTAAGATGCTGAATTTGATGATCAGAAGGTCAGCAGTTCGAGACCCAAGTGCCGCGTGATGGAGTGAGCTCCCATCATCTGTCCCAGCTCCTGCCAACCTAGAAGTTTGAAAGAAAGAAATTGCAAGTAGATAAATAGGTTCCACTTCAGTGGGAAGGCAGACAGTGTTCTATGCACTCTGGTGTCTAGTCATGACCTCCACGTGTCCACGGAAATGTCTGCAGACACAGACAGCGCTGGCTCTTTGACTGTAAACAGAGAGGAGCACCGAACCGTGGAGTTGGATACAATTGGCTTTCAAGCAAGGGCAATCTTTATCTCCCTAATCCAAATCTTGGATGGCCAGTGGCTATGCTAGTCAGTGGATTTTGGGAATTGTAGTTAAAAAAGATAGTTTTCCTGAGATCTGCCATCCTGTTCTCCACTTAATTCTTTACTTGGAGAGCAGATGGTTTCTCCCTTCCTCTAAATCCCTTTTCTTCTGGTACACAAACAGTTACTTACTATTCTTTCAGGGGCACCTCTGGGTAACTCAGCGGCTTTGACAAAGTATTTGCGAAGAAGTTGTTTGCTTGCACTTGGACAGTCCATCAGGATGTAGGAAGAAAAAGAAGATCCATTTTGAATCAAGAAAGCAGCAACATCCTCATGTCCTAAGAAAGAAAAGGGGGAACCTGACAGGAATCGAAAGACTGACTTCATGGACAGTTCTTGCTTTAAAAAAAATAAAACTACAGAATATATGAAACCCCAGAGAAAGAGCAACTATACACCTAATGCAATGGGGTTGGCAAATGTTTAAAACCAGGAAAAATCTGAAGAAGAAGGGGGGAAACTACAGTACAGTAATACCTCGGATAACATTTACCTTGGATAACGCTAAAATCGCATAATGTTAAGCAATCTGGGGAGGAGAATTGGATCGAATAACGTTAAGGTCCTATGGGATGTTATCGGAAACAACCGCTAAAGCCTGTGAGGTTACAATGTATCTCTATGGAGCTTTAACATTATCCAATCCATCCCATAGGATTTTGTATAACACTAAAAATTGGATAACATCAAGACTTGTGGAACCAAGTCTTAGCGTTATCCGAGGTATTACTGTAATTATGTGTGTTTCCTCAAACTGGAGGCCCAATGAGTAACATGAAATAATTAGGACCCACTGCCTCCTCTATCAGCTTGCCAACTGTCTGAGATAGAAGAGAGAGGTGGCAACTACATTCCTTCCCCTCAGTACTGGTGAACAGATAATTTTTTCTATTGCTTCCATTTACCCCTATCCCTAGTGATTTTGCAGCAAAACAAGAACATACAGTAATACCCCGGATAATGTTATGACTTCGTTCCACAAGTCATGACGTTATCCGATTTTTAGCGTCATCTGATGCATGCATCAAACAATGCTAAAAAAAAAAACCCTGACTTCAGGGACAAACCGCTTTAAAGACAGGCAGGGAAAGAAAGAGACCCGATTGGGTCTCTTTCTTTTCCTCCTTGCCTTTAAAGCCACCCCCCACCCGCAGCAGTCTCTGTGACTGCAGTAGGGTCGGGGGAAAGGTGTGCCTTTCCCCCGACCCTATTGCAGTCGCAGAGACTGCTTGTTTCTCTTTCCCTCCCTGTATTTAAACTACAGGGAGGGGGAAAGAGAGAGACGTGACTGGTTCCCTAGAGAACCCCACACCCGCAGACCATTGCCTTGGATAATGCTAAGAATCATTATCCAGAATCGTTATCCGATGCAAGTTTTTTCCAAAAAACTTGCATCGTTATCCGATTCTAGCGTTATCCAATGCAATCGTTATCTGGGGTATTACTGTACTGTATATACTAGAGTATAAGTCTAGTTTTTTAGCCCCCAAAATGAGGTCCAAAATGGGACTCGACATTCTGGAGTCAACATAAACATTAAAAAAAAACCACACATATGTCTACATTAATTAATTTTACCATAATTTCATGTATTTGAATTACTGAGACTCACTAGCAGCTGCTGTATTCCACCCCGACTTATACTCGAGTCAATCTATTCTCCTAGTTTTAGAGGTCCAAATTAGGTACCTCAATTTATATTTGGGACAACTTATACTTGAGTGTATGCGGTATTAATAAAGTATACGAGGTTCTTCTGAACAGCTCATGGTTGGGTGAAATCCAAGATAACAGGGATCACCATATATACTTGAGTATAAGTTGACCTGAATATAAGCCGAGGTACCTAATTTTGACCTGAAAACCCAGGAAAATAGATTGACCTGATTATAAGCTGAGTATGGAAAATGCACCAGCTGCTAGTGAGTTTCAATAATCAAAATACATGAAAATATGGTAAAATTAATTAATTTTTTGGTGCGTATCAATCCAATGTGGTCTTGGAACCCTTGTGGTCATTGACCCAAGTATAAACCATTTCCCCTTTTTGGGGCTCATTTTTGGGACTGAAAAACTACGCTTATACTCGAGTATATACAGTATCAATATTGAGGGTCTGGCTACGAGAGACAACTGACTCATTCAGTCTAATGGTAGGGCTGGTCTTGGCAACGTTGAGCCCACAGGCACCTACCTGCTTTGATAGCAGCATACAATGGCAACCGAATGAGAGCAGGAAAATCATTGTTTCTGACCGCGCAGCTGTCAAGGTCTGCTTTGTATGTCAGGACCAACTGTTTGACCACCTCAAGGTGACCTTGCTGGCTAGCAACGGCAAGCATCCAGTTCAGGAGCTGCACGGAGTTTGAAGGACCTGTTGAAAGCAATGTTCACATACCATAAATAAAGTTACCTCTAGACCTTGAGATCTAATAAACCACAAAACCCAACACCAAATAAGTCAAGCATAAGAACAATATTAACAGCATCACACAAATTACCTAGAAATCACAGAATATCTAAGCAGCACTGCTGTATTTAAAACTGTACCCATTTACGTAATGACTCCACTGCTGGTAAGGTTAAGGTAAAGGTTGCCCTTGCTTGAAAGCCAGTCCTATCTGACTCTAGGGTTCAGTGCTCATCTCTGTTTAAAGTTAAAGAGGTATAAACATCTGTCTGCAGACACTTCTGTGGACAAGTGGCAGACATGACTAAACACCGTAGTGTACAGAATGCTGTTTACCTTCCCACTGAAGTGGTACCTACCATATATGTTCGAGTATACGCTGACCTGAATATAAGCCGAGGTACAGTAAAACATCGGATAACGCTAAAACTTGGTTCCACAAGTTTTGGTGTTATCCGATTTTTAGTGTTATCCAATCCATGTTAAAATCCTATGGGATGGATCGGATAACATTAAAGCTCCATAGAGATACACTGTAACCGCACAGGCTTTAGCGGTTGTTATCCGATCCATCCTACAGGACCTTAACGTTATTCGATCCAATTCTCCTCCCCAGATTACTTAACGTTATGCGATTTTAGCGTTATCCGATCCAATCGTTATCCAGTGTTTTACTGTACCTAATTTTGACCTGAGAAACCAGGAAAGTAGATTGATCCGAATATAAGCCGGTACATGAATATAAGCCGAATATAAGTACGGTACATGAAAATAACATGCAGCAGAAAGGAGTTTTCTCCATGCTGATTGAGATGCACCAACAATAGGACAGGAGAATTGGGTGATGAAGGCTATTAGCCACCACTGCCCTGAGGATAAGACAAGTCCACTTTTTTGACCTCATTTTTAGGAGTAAAAAACTAGGCTTATACTCGAGTATATACAGTATTTATCTATTTGCAATTTCTTGCTTTCAAACTGCTACGTTGGCAGGAGCTGGGACAGAGATGGGAGCTCTCACTATTGTGCAGCATTTGGACCTCAAGCTGCTGACCTGCTGACCTTCCAGTCATCACATCATCTTAACCACTAAGTCTCCCAACTGCTGGTACAAGCAATGAAAATGTTTAGAAAAGATTTGCCCTCCCTTTTTAATGTCATAAGCTGCTTCATACATCGCAGGGTCCTCACCACAGAGAGAAAGGTCTATCTTGGGTCTATTTTGGAGCAGATCACCTAATGGACATCAGAATGGGACTCAGCAGAATGGGAGAATCGGAAGCACTCTCAATCCCATCAAATAAACGGCAGCCCTGGCACTGTTCAAAAAAAAGGTGTGATAGAATGCAAACAGGGCAAATTGGATCGATGTTACTGAAAACATAGATGGTTGCTGGAAAATAAAAACAATCAAATCACACTAAAAGTGGCCCAAATAGGAAGCTGTAAGCCCATGTGACCACCATCACACTTTCCACCTGAGAATGTCAGTGAAGACAAGAAAGAGATATTGCTCCAGAATACCCAGGAAGCTATGTAGGAATGGAAAAACCTCAAGACAAACAGAAGCTCAAAAACTTCAGCTCACCAAGAACAGAATCGAGGAGTTCATGTACAACATCCTTGTGGCCAAAATAGGCTGCCATCACAGCTGGGTTATCATCATTGGGTTGAAGGGGCACCACCACACAGGCTTCTTTCAGCAAATACTTGACGGTCTCTAGATCCCCATAGGCAGCAGAAAGACTTAAGAGGTGGCCCTGTTCCAGGAGAAAGAAGAGAAACATTTAGCCCAGCCAACAAAGGAACTGAAAGTCTGAACTTTTGTTCTCACAAGTCATCACCAAACATCTGCGCAAGGCAGTGCTATTGATTTTGCCTGAGTGTCAATCCAAGGACACGATTGTCAACCCAACCTCTCCACTAGGAACTTCAGAAATCTGGCTACCGTTTTCTCACCAATGTATGCAGATGGCAACTGAGTCCAAACAGAGCAGTGTTACCCTGCCTTTAGTTTCGGGACTTCAATTCCCAGAAACCTAAGCCAAATCCCCAAAGCACTGGTCAGCCAATGTAGGCTTCTGGGAATTGAAGTCCCTCAGTGGGGCGTGTGGGGACCACTGAAATAGAGGCAAAAGAGTGGTTGAGGAACGATCTGGAAGCCGGTAGCTTCCATAAGCATAGACTAAGAAGCAATGCCAGTTTCTGATACCTTTGTGTGTACAGTATATACTCAAGTATAAGTCGGGTTTTTTAGCCCTCAAAATGAGGTCCAAAAATGAGACTCAACTTATACTCGGGTCAGCTTAAACACTCAAAAACATACCCACACAAATTTCTAAATTTATTAATTTTACTGTATTTTCATGTATTTTAATTACTGAAACTCACTAGCAGCTACTGCATTTTCCACCCCCGGCTTGCTGAGAAAGGTGGAGAGCAAAAGAAGAAGGGGGCAGCCAAAAATGAGATGGCTAGATGGTATTGTAGATGCAATGGGCACAGAGCTGGGCGGGTTCAGGAGGATGGTGGAGGACAGAAGTGCCTGGTGGACAGTGGTCCATGGGGTCACAAAGGGTCAGAATCGACTGTGCAACTGAACAACAACAAAACGATCTATTTTCCTAGTTTTAGAGGTCCAAATTAGGTACCTCGACTAATATTCGGGACGACTTATAGTCAAGTATATACGGTACATCAGGAAATCCAGATTGGCTGCCTTCTGTGCTCCATGGCTTAAATCAAGTTGCTATTCCCGTACTGCAGTGTTTCCCAAATGCTTGGACTTCAGTTCCCAGAAGCCTAAGCCAGTATATTGACTGATCAGTGCTTTGGGGAATTGACTTAAGCTTCTGGGAATTGAAATCCAAACACCAGCATTTGGGAAACACTGCCATACTGCAATCAATGATTGCCTTGGCCAATTAGAGTAAATAAGACAGGGATATCTGGATGCACCGGTTCCGCAGGGGCTTAGTGGTTAAGATGCTTAGCTTGCCAACTGGAAGGTCAACAGGTCAGGAGTTCGAGACCCGAGTGCTGCATGACGGAATGAATTGCCCATCGCATGCCCCAGCTCCTGCCAACCTAGCAATTCTAAAGCAAGAAATTGGAAACAGATAAACAGGTACTGCTCTGGTGAGAAAGGTAACAGCACTATGTGTTCTCTGGTGTCTAGTCTTGCCTGCCACATGACCATGGCAACATTTGCAAGTGCAGACAAGCACTGGGCTGTAAAGGGAGAGGAGCACAAGTGGTTTTGCGCAAGTCAGGCCTTTACTTATACTGTACATGCAGAGGTTGACCTAATACAAGACAGTTATTTATACTCCATATTTGCTGAGCCACCGCAGAGGAGAAGAATCAAGAGTGCTTATCCACCAGCTTGTCTCAATCTGGCGTCAACGGTTGAGGATGATACAGAATGATGAGACCCTTCCACATGCCTAGAAAGCTCCAGACTAGGGAAGGCTGCCCTGTGGAAAGTGTTTAGATTTGCACAACCTGTCTAAAACAATCTTCTCGATTTCCCAGAAGAGACACCACAGCAACCCTGTTTTTCCTTCCAGAAGAAGATGCCTCAAGGCTACCCTCTCACCTTTTCCACTTGGGGGATGTTCTCCTGGCAGGCCGTTCTAATCAGCTCCTGAGCTTTCTCAAATTTGCGAATCTTATAAGCGCCCCGCACAGTGTCTGTGACGGGAGACTGGCCGATGGAGAGACTGTCCACTGCAGAATGCCGGCCGCCCATCTCTGCAATCCCTGTGTGCAAAAAGAGAAAAAAATCTATACATTTAACTGTCTTATGGCCCATGATTTGGCCAGAGGTCTGCCTCCATTCTGCTTGTAATATACTGTATAGGTAACAAAACCAACAATAACATACAGTATATACTCAAGTCTAAACCAACCTAAATATAAGCCGAGGTACCTAATTTTGACCTGAAAACCAAGGAAAATAGATTCACCCAAGTATAAGCCAAGGGTGGGAAATGCAGCAGCTGCTAGTGAGTTTCTATAATCAAAATACGTGAAAATGTGGTAAAGTTAATTAAACTGTTTGCACATCTCAATCCGGCATGGTTCAGCATCTTTATCAGTAAGCCACTGCAGTCCTTCTGGGTCTTGTAGGGCTTTCATTTTGTTTATTTTGTGAAGGCGGCTTCATTTTGGCAGGTAGGCAACAGAGTTCAACCGAAAAGACCTATGTATGTAGGAACAATGTGGATCCGAACTCTACGGATATAAAAGCTTTCTACTCATGGTGGTGATTTAAGACAGAATTCAAGTAATGTATAATGCAGATGTTTCCCCTAGAAAAAAATAGCAAGACCTAAAAAAACCCAACTTCTATTAAATTGGAGGCCACAATCAGATCACACATTATCTTCACTGAACAACCATAGTAGAGAATCACTTCAAAGCATTTTGGAAGATAACAGCAGCTTGGATAACTCTGTAGCTATCAGTACATCCTCCTGAATGATTTTGCTTACATTACCCATAAAGCTTGGCTAACCTGCCTTCATCCATTATTCAGCACTGAGCTCAAGTAACCAAGACATCTGAGAGGGCTGTGAGGATTCATGTCATTGGGTTGCAAAGGCATTTGATAATCCCCTCTGGACCACACTCAGAATGTGTGAAGGGCAGGACGATTTGCCAAAGTCAGAAGGACTTGGTCCCAGTGATTCAGACATGTAACTGGGGGAGAGTAATGTACGAAATGGCTTCTAAGATAGCATCAGCTGTATGGAAGAGGATGGTTGTACCAGCAACTGGGGTAGCCTAGCTCTGATTGGCTGAGCACAATCAACCAAGGGAAGGATGGGTATAAGAGTAGGTGTCAGGATAAGGCACGGTGGCTAGTTTAGTTTTTAGATTATCGTAAGTGGATTGCTTAGCCATGAAGTAAAAAAAGATCCTTACTCCCTGAGAGACAAATTATGGAAAACCTAGGCAGCAGTTGGTAGTGAGTTTTAATAATTAAAATATATGAAAATACGGTAAAATTAATTAATTTAGACATTTGTGTGGGTATGTTTTTTTGAGTTTTTACGGTCATGTTAGTGCTTCTTAAAAATGTACAGTCAAACCTCGCATAACGAGCTTTTCGTTTAGCGAAAAACTCGCATAACGAGCAAGTTTTTCTCTAAGCGCTCTGACTCGCTTAATGAATTTTTTGCTATGCGAGTCGGACTTTTCCCTATGGAAAAATTCGCATAATGAGCGTTTCTATGGGGAAAACTCGCGTAACAAATTTTTTCACTATGCGAGTTTTCCCCATAGAAACGCTCGTTATGCGAGTTTTTCCATAGGGAAAAGTCCAACTCGCATAGCGAAAAATTTGTTATACGAGTCAGACTTGCATAGCGAGTTTTTTGCATAGCGAGCAGCCTCACAGAATGCATTACATTCGTTATGCGAGATATGACTGTATGTTTGAATTTGTACCACCTCATTTTGGGACCCTCAGGATTATTGACCCGAGTATAAGTTGAGTCCCCTTTTTGGACCTTAGTTTGGGGGCTAAAAAACTAGACTTATACTCGAGTATATACAGTAACTATCCAAACACTTGCACAGACTTTTAGGAAAAGCTGAGCTGTCATTCTTTAATTTGTAAAAATAATATTCTTACATAATATTATTTCCAACCACTTAATATATTGTTGTTCCAGAAAGCTCCTTTCGGGGGGGGGGGGAGACAAGGAACTGCCCATGTCTAGAAATTGACATGGCATGTATTAAAATCTCAAATATTATGACAAATGAGAAATAGCAACTCTCCAAAGGTACAGTGGTAAAAATACACCTTTTAATGCAAACTACAAAATATTATAAATGTTTCCTCCCTCTAAGAGGAATTGTATGCCATGAGCAACTTTTAAACCAACATTTGCTCTGCTTTCAATAAAATTACCCAACAGTAACTTTACAAATGTAAACGACATCAACAACCAAAAAATATAATTTAAAATACCACATAACTTAAGCTTAATTAATCAATTGAAATTAACTGATTTATTTTTAATCAAGTATTTATTCTACAGACTATCTTTTCGACAACAAACAGATTTGTCTGTCTTAAAGTTGGCCGCTCATCAAATCTATATATTGAGGAACAACAAAACAGGAACTCTCTTCTAACACGTGAAAGCTAAAAGAAGAATAGTAGCATTCTTTTGGAACCCAACCAACCCACAAATACCTTTAAACCGGCAAAAGACAGAAGTCTTATTTTACCCGAGTTACAAGCATTTTAATAATTGGAGCACTCCGAAAGCTGCACTTTTAGAGACCCGTCACTAGATGTGGTGTCTTTGCTACAGAAGAAGAAGAAATCTGAAATCTCATTTCACTTCATTTTCTACAACGTGTAAATGAGGCTTGCTTTGATCTAGGTCAGCATAAGATTTCCATGCATGGAGATGTTTACATATTAATACCAATAACATTTGCAACCTCACCCCCACCCCACCCCCCAACTCACCTTGTTATCATTATTCAGAAAAGCACCTCAAAACTTGCCAGGTACAGTATTTACATTTTCAATCATTCTTGAGCCAATGTCATCCGAAAACCCTTAAAGCGGTTAACCCATCAAAGGCTACATATATTGACGTCTTCGGGTCTCCCATATCTCTGCAGAGCGATGCTGGGACTCTGTTAAAAAAACCTTTTGTCTGCAACAGACAGAGATCTTAGCTGATAATAGTCCTCACCGCCTTCCCTAGAGTGAAACCCAAGCTTTGGGTTCTCACCAAATAAATGGGCAGGAGTTACAGGGAGATGGGGCAAAGAGCTTCCAACATGACCTCAAAAAACTAAATCTTGCATAATACCAGATGGCTACCGTAGGCTGCAATTTCTCAGAATAATTTCTTTTTGCCGATTCTTGATCAATGAGCTGACAATGGTAAGGTCGCCCTTGCTCCACAGCTGGTCCCATCTGACTATAGTGTTCGGTGCTCATCTCCATTTACAACCAAAGAGCCACTGCTGTCTGCATCTGGAGATATTTCTATGGACATGTGGCAGGCAAGACTAGACACCAGAGCACATGGAACACTATCCTTATGGGGCCTTATGGGTTAACCGTGGTTGGGAACATTGCCGATCCAACCCTGTAAGCCTGAAACTGCTGTAAGGTCTCCCTTGCTCAAAACCCAGTCGTATCTGACAATGGCAAAATGAGCGGAGGAGGAACTCTGATTCCCAACATTCATGGAGGTGGAAGAGGCCATGCCAGATGGAATGGCTGTGAAGGTGCACCTTGTCCATATCTTCAAGGCAGCAAAAGTCCACTACAGTCCTGTCTTGTTTCTTGTGTGCCACAGGAGATGGCTCCATGGTCATAGTGTGTGGGTCAGTTCATGGCAACCTGGGATCCACCTTAAATTCACTCCAATTGCATTTTTCCTGCTTCAGTTAAAAAATACATTCTTGGATACAAGTTGCAGTTGCCGCCGCCAATCTGACTCTAGGGGTCAGTACTTTTCGCTGTTTACAGCCAAACAGCCAGTACTGTCTGCATCTGCAGGCATTTCCATGGACATGTGGTAGGCATGATTAGACACAAAATACTGTTTACCTTTCTCCTGGAGCAGTACAGTAAAACACCGGATAATGATTGGATCAGATAATGCTAAAATCACATAACGTTAAGTAATCTGGGGAGGAGAATTGGATCGAATAGCATTAAGGTCCTATGGGATGGATCGGATAACAACCGCTAAAGCCTGTGCGGTTACAATGTATCTCTATGGAGCTTTAATGTTATCCGATCCATCCTGTAGGATTTTAAGATGGATCGGATAACACTAAAAATCAGATAACACCAAGACTTTTGGAACCAAGTTTTAACGTTATCCGATGTTTTACTATACCTATTTATCTACTTGCAACTTCTCGCTTTCGAACTGCTAGGTTGGCAGGAGATGGGACAGACGCCGGGTGCTCACTTGGGTCTCAAACTACTGAGCTGCCAACTTTCCAGTCATCATGTTTAGTATCTTAACCACTAACCCACTGCAGTCCCTTTTGAGCTGACAATGAATAAACCAAAAATGCCTACAATAGATAGTTAAATATGTCCAGTGCAGCATAGTGAAGTAGACCTAGTAAATTCAATTAGGCTGAAATCTAAAATATACTTCCTGAGGAACAAACTGCACTGAAGACAGTAAGATCTAGGTAAATATGCACCAGCTGGCCATAACATCTGAGTTTAGAGTTTGCCGATTCCTCTCTCCCACCACAAGGTTTCTGACATGCAGCTAGAAGGTTTCTGAAGGACTCTGTTAATGAAACTACCGCTCTGATGTCTCAGAAACTTATACTCTTTCACCATACAGCTACATTTTGGGAAATTTCTATGTGCACATGGAATGCACTGCAATCCTATATACACATTTGTCTATATACAAACTAGCCCTATAGAATATAAGAGAACAAGGGTGGAGAAATGGAATTCCTCTTCCAAAGTCTGTTGAACTTTAACCTCCAGCAGTCTTAGCATGCATACAAGGATACATAGAAAGAGCCTCTTTGAAGATTGTGCTACTTTTTACCACAATCCAGTGCACCCAGGGCAGGGGCCAACTTATGTTGGCACATCTTTCTCACACTAGGTCAGGCGAAAGGAACTACAGAATAAACTCACCAAAAGGCTGCGTCATTTTGGTAGTTTCACGTCTGGCCTGGACACGGAAGAAGCAGCAGCATGCATAGAGTCAACTGTTGTATTCAGATATAGCACTAAACCATGGTGACACTAAGGCACTGGCCTTCAACAAAGTCAGTAAAATGAGTACCCAGCATGTTGGAGGCAAAAATGTTGATTACCTTGTGACTCAACTAAAGAGTACTCGGTGTTGTGAGGTATGTAAGTGTAATTGCTATTGCTACTGAATTGTGTTACGTTGACTTGAGATGCAATTTGGAAGCCTATCCAGATATTTCTCCAACATTTGTTTGTTCCTTTGTTGAAGCCTCAAGCCCTTTCCAATTAGGAAGTAATTTACCGTATATACTTGACTATAAGTCACCCCGCATATAAATCGAGGTACCTAATTTGGATCTCTAAAAATAGGAAAATAGATTGACCTGAGTGTAAGTCGAAGGTGGAAAATGCAGCAGCTACTAGTGAGTTTCAATAATGAAAATACAGTAAAATTAATTAATTTAGACATTTGTGTGGGTATGTTTTTTAGGGTTTACAGTAGTCTTGTTCCCCCGTGATGTTGAAATAAAGGATTTTCTCCATGCCGGTTTGAGACGTGCCCAGTTTCCCCATCTTGTTGTCAGTTGGTGCGTCTCAATCCAGCACGGTTTCGGGACCCTCGTGGTCGTTGACCTGAGTATAAGTCGAGTCTCCTTTTTGGACCTCATTTTTGGAACTAAAAAACTAGACTTATACTTGAGTACAGTAAGACCTAGGATAACGCTAAAACTTGGTTCCACAAGTCTTAGTGTTATCCAATTTTTAATGTTATCTGCTGCATGCATCAGATAACGTTAAAATACTATGGGATGAATCGCATAATGTTAAAACTCCATAGAGATACATTATAACCAGCACAGGCTTTAGTGAACGTTATCCAATGCGTTTCATAGGATTTTAACATTACATGATGCATTCCCCCCCCCCCCCAGATTGCTTAACATTATGCAGTTTTAGTGTTATCTGATGCAAACATTATCCAAGGTATTACTATTTTGAGAGTCCCCTGGACAGCGAGGAGAACAAATAGGTCAGTCTAGGAAGAAATCAACCCTGACTGCTCCTTAGAAGGTCAAATAGTAAAGATGAAGCTAAAGTACTTTGGACATCAAATGAGAAGAGAGGATTCGCTTGAGAAAGCCTTGATCCTGGGAAAGGTGGAGGGCAAAAGAAAAAGGGGGTGGACAAAAGCGAGATGGCTAGATGGTATTGTGGAGACAATGGGCACAGAGCTGAGAGAGTTGAGGGGGATGGTGGAGGACAGAAGTGCCTGGCGGACAGTGGTCCATGGGGTCATTGCAAAGGGTCGGAATCGACTGTGCGACTGAACAACAACAAAAACTGTATATACAGTATGGATTCTGGCAAACTCTTTTCAATGATGTATGAAAGACAAAATTCTTATGTGCCCCATCTCAAAGTTGCAATGGGCAATACAAAAAAAGCATAGAAAAGTCACAGCAGCAATGATCAAGTCTAGGTTGTGCTCCTTTTTGTTGATGATCTCTTTGGGCTTCTACCTAAGAAGAACCCACATCCTCACATGTCTCCAACCACCCCCAAAATGTCAAGAAAGAAGGTGATAAAAAAAGAACTGACTCAACTTTGGAGCACAAGTTTTGTATTTTGTTTCCAACAAATCCACAAATAGGGCATCTTTAGCTGCCCCTCCCTTTCCAGAACCAAGATATGTTTATAAGGGTAAACAACTCTTTTTCACTCAGCCATCTCTTTCATGTTGCATTTTCAACCCAGATAGCCTGAACAAAGTGAATAGTGAATCAAAGCCCCAGAAGCCAGTGCCACGTGGCAAATAATGGAGACAGAGAAAGTGCTGCTCATCTAAATAAAGCACATCAATAATCAATGGGTGCAGCTGGAACACAGCTCTTTTCCCTGTATCTAAAATTTTACAGATAAAACAATTAGCACTTTGTGTTCCTTAGACTGTTCAAGACCTCTCCTTGTATCACAAGACAGAAGTTCAACTGGAGTCGATCAATCTTGCCTTCAACACTCCCTTCAATGCTTCCTCCCTCCTCCCTGTGTTCTTTTGCATCTCCATTGTGAAGAACATGCCCCAAAGGAGTTAAATCTCATGTTAAAAAGGGCTAAAAAGAGACTAGAATGGCATCCTTGAAGGTGCAACAATGCGGCTTTATCTCCCTCGGTTCCCTCTCTAACCTTGGTGGTAATCCTTACAACTAAGAGGGAACTCACCATTGTTCAAGGATGGGCTCCCTGGAGGACAGTGCATGCCAAATACCACTGGTCTGTGGGTCAACAGGAGATAGGACCGGGGGTATAATTCTTCTCCCAGGACAGCAGAGGGTTGGTTAGGGTGTAGGTCAGTGGTGGCCAACCTTGGCACTCCAGGTGTTCTTGGACTTCAATTCCCAGAAGCCCAAGTCAGCACTCCTGCTGATCAGGGCATCTGGAAATTGAAGTTTAAGAACAGCTGGAGTGCCAAGGTTCGCCATCACTGGTGGTTTTCCAGTGTGATGTGTTGGGTGGTTCACACCAACCCAAGAAAGGGGGAAGACATGGTTACTGAGTTGTTCCTGTGATCCAGCTCAATCATAGACTCGCTGAGTTGGAAGAGGTCTTTGAGGCCATCGAATCCAATGAAACATGGTCTGGCAGTAGGTGGTCCAATTCTCTCTTGAATGCTCCCAGAGTTGGAGCAGTCTCTCAAAGCAGTTGGTTCCACTGTTGTACCGCTCTAACCAGAAAGAAGGTCCCCCCCCCCCCGATATTCAGCTCTGTAAGATGGCAGGTCCAGGGCTACGGCAGCCCAGCCACCCAATAGCTTTCAAGAGACATCACTGATAAAATGCAAGGCCATTGCAGAGGGAGCCATTGTGGATTACTGGATTATAGGGACAATTATATGTCATTGGATTATAGGGACTGCAGCAAAGCTGGGTTGCTTCAGATCTGTACTCAGCCATGGAGCTTGTAGGTTCAACCAATGCCTCTCCACCCAACCCCCCTCTCTTTCCTCCCCTTTCCTGACCAACTTTCCTTTTGGGTGGAAAAAGGAGTGCTCCATCTTGGAAGCTTGACAACTCATGGTCCACTTGATGACCCCAATATACATCAGGGGTGCGCAAACTTTTTTGGGCCAGGGGCTGGTCACATGGTTTAGGGGGCTGGTCACTATGGCCCATGGGCTGGATCCGGCCCACAACAACAATTCTTCCGATCCATGAAGCCCTCATCACTCCCGGAAGCGGAAGTAAAACATGCCTGTATGGGTGTGTTTTACTTTTGCTTCCGGGAGCAACGAGGGCTTCATGGGCTGGATGAATTGCTGTCATAGGCCGGATCCAGCCCATGGGCCATAGTTTGGGCACCCCTGCTATACATGCTTAGCAATAGCAATTACACTTATATACCACCGTATAATGCTTGGTGCATTCTCTGGGTGGTTTGTAAGGTAATTAGGATTTTGCCCCTAACACGCTGCATACTCATTTTACCAACCTTGGAAGAATGGAAGAAGCAGAGTCAACCTTAATCCCCATCAGAATCAAAAGTCACAATGCTTTGGCTGCAGTACAGCACTTGAACCACTGTGTCACCTTGGGACTGACTCCAGATTCAAACAGAAAAAAGAATACACAGCTTCCACAGAGCCTTTGTTACACGGGGTGTAGGTGGCTACAAGACGGTTGGCAAGCCAAATATAAAAATAACTTTGCAGTCTCTTTGATGTGAGATCAGGGCAAGACATGAAACAAAAGCCAAGCACCCTCCTCAGATCTCAGTTCCTCCGAGACTGAATCGGTGATTCAGACTGTCAAATTATGTAACACATTGCTACCAAACAAGAAATCGCAACAATTCAAGGCAGAAAGGGCTGGGTGGGACTTTTTGCCACTTTAGGTAGATAATAATTGCAATACAGCAACACCGAAACATGATACAGTAGCTCAGTAAACCTTAAAACCCATCGGCCAGGTAAAACAGCACTCTGAACCAAGCAAATAATGTCATGGGTTCAACCTCTGAATATTCCTTTTTTTAAAAAACCCAGGATCTGCAAAAAGTTTCACAACATTTATCTAGTAGCTAGTAGCTTACAACAATGAAGTCATTATTCTAGGCCATGGGTTCTCAACCTTTTGAAGCCACTGGCCAAGTCATGTTCCCTCAGACAACTGAGCAAGCTGGACTAGTGGTTCCCCCTGCCGTAAACACTGCCGTAAAATGTGTCTGCCATCAATACATTTACAAAAGCCACAGGTGTACTTCTGGCTGTCGTAAATGCATAAATGCAGATGCGGCTGTTTCTGTCACTTCTAGCAGCGGCAGGAGTGAGGGCGATGGGCCGTATGAAATGGTGCTGCAGGCCGGATCTGGCCTGCCAGCTGTAGGTTGAGAACCCCTGTTCTAGGTGATCAGGACTCCCAATAGCTATCACTTGGAACTAAAGAACTGAAACAAAAGTCATTACAGAATAATCTTTTGTTTCTGAAACAATGGACAGAACAATGTAGCGATCAACAGAAAAGAAAAGAGGTACTGTATATACGAAATTAGGGTAGAATTGGTTTCAAAGTATGAAATCAGGAAAGAGGGATATGAAAATAAGAGGTAAAAGATATCTGGATAGTCATTTGAGGATTTGACATATAAAGTAAGGAGGGGCAGAATCACAAGTAAAGGATTAGTAGGTAAATTATACCAGATCATAAATAAAAATGAAGAACCACAAAAAAATACTAAGCAAAGTAATTGGGTATCATAGTTGATGAAAAGGTGCGGATGCAAAAGTGGAAACAACGATTAATGAAGTTACTTTCTATTAAAGGAAAAGAGCATAATTGTAAATTCATGTGGAAATGGTATATGACCCCAGTACGGCAACATCAAATGAGTAGGAGAGAGACAAATTTGTGCTGGAGATGTGATAAGGAAGTTGGTACATACCTACATATGACAAATAAATTCTAGCGACTTCTGTGGACCTTGTTTGCATAGCAAACAATCTGCATGCATGATTTGTCTTTGCAAGTTAAAATATATCAAAAGGCTAATGAATTGTTTGCAAAGGCCATGTCTGGAGTCAGATGGTTGAATAAAATGGATGAGCTTATGCAAGTTCTCCTCAAACATGGTGCTCCATAATGGAGCTACAGAACCCCTTTAACTCTCTGGAGCTTTTTCAGAAGAAGGGGACCAAGATGGCAAAACAAACAAACAAACAAACACAAAACTGCAATCCAAACTGGATCAGAAATGGCTGAGGGGGTTGAGTATGTTTCATCTGGGGGGCAAATAAGATTGGAGGGCATACAATAGCCATTTTCAAACATCTAAAATGCTGCAAACATGGATGATGAAGGTTATCATCTCCTGTTCCAGAGAAAAGGCTACAAACCAATGAATTCCAAAGAGAAGGAGAAAGTTTCCATGTCAAAATTAGGAAGGACTCCCTGAACTTAACGGTTGTTTGTCAGTAGACCACATCAGCTGCTGGTGGTCTCTCCATCTTTGGAAGTTTTCAAACAGAGGTTAGATGGGCCTCTATCAGGGATGTTTTAGCTGTTGATTTCCTGACTGGCCAGAAGCTAAGTCCTGCAGGGACCTTTCACTACATCCTCAACTTTCCTGTTCTACAATCCTGTGAAATCTAGTCCCAATGGAAGGAAACCATGGATAGTGGTTACAACCAAGAAGACCCATAAACTTTTTCCCCCAGCCACAGCAGTAGGAATGGAGAGCATTAGATATGAATGGAACAGTGAAGATCGGACAATGAAACCTCACCACACCATGTCAGGGAGGAAAAGAAAAATGAGAGTGAAAGAGAAAATGTTCTTGTTATTGGAAATGTTCAGCATCTCCCAAGCTTGGATGTAGGATTCTGGAAACTGCAAAGCAGAGAAAAATAACTTTTCTCACCTTGGCAAAAGGTTCATGGAAAATACCATGCAGGGGCTCAGCACCATGTAAAATCACCAGCTTGTTCACCTACAGTGACCAGGAACTCTATGCAAGTGAGTGTATATGGTCTGGCAGATAAATTAAGTAAAGGTAAAAGGTAAAGGTTGCCCTTGCTCGAAAGCCAGTTGTATCCATCTCTAGGGTTTGGTGCTCATCTCTGTTTATAGCCAAAGAGCCAGCACTGTTTGCATCTGCAGATGTTTCCTTGGACGTGTGGCAGGCATGCCTAGACACCAGAGTGCATGGAAAGCTGTATATCTTCCCACCAAAGTGTACCTGTTCATCTACCGTACATACTCAAGTATAAGTCGGGTTTTTAGCCCCCAAAATGAAGTCCAAAAGTGGGACTCGACTTAGACTCGGCTCAATGTAAATGCTCAAAATCATACCCACACAAATGTCTAAATTAATTAAATTCACCATTGTTTTTGTATATTTTAATTACTGAAACTCACTAGCAGCTGCTACATTTTCCACCCCCAACTTATACTCGGGTCAATCTATTTTCTTAGTTTTAAAGGTCAAGATTAGGTACCTCGACTTATATTCAGGATAACTTATAGTTGAGTATATACGGTACTTGCAATTTCTTGCTTTCGAACTGCTAGGTGGGCAGGAGCTGGGACAGAGACAGGAGCTCACGCACGCCCTTGTGCACTACTCAGGTCTCAAAACACTGACCTGCCGACCTTCCACCCATCAAGTCCAGTGCCTTAAATCTGCTCATTTCTGCAACCTACAGTGGAACCACAAAAGCTGCTAGATGTAAGAAGGCCCCTTTCCTCTGTGCCCAGTGTTGAAACACAGCTTTACACCCCTCTGCCAGTCTCCAGCAACTTACCAGACTTTTACCATGCTAGTAAATTTTGGAGGCTTTTTTACAAGGGTGAAATTTTTTCTGCAATTTGATTTCTATAACACAGACACACACAGAGAGATGCAATCCACACAACCCAAAAGCTCAGCTACTTACATGTAGACTGCTAGGTTGGCAGGAGCTGGGACGGAGACGGGAGCATATACGTGCTCTCTCATGAGAAAGCTCAGCTACTTATATTTAGACTCTCATGTAAATGCCCAAGATGCCATGTAGCTGAGACGGTTCTTTACCCCATATTCCTCTAGCAATGCAGTCTTTATAGGGCAACCAACCCAAGCTACGTCCTGGAGAACACACAGTGGAAAAATACTTGCTACCTTGTGCTGAAATTGAGGACAATCTTTTAAAAAATAGCCACACTGCCATAGCAACTCCCAGGCAGCTTCTGATGAGGACTCCCTAACCCCCGCCACTCTGCATTATGGCTGGAAAGCTTATAATTATCACATTGCAATAGTTGCTATCTTAATTGTCCAGAGTCCAGGAATACACAGAGAGTATGTTAAAATATAAACTCACTATGACATGGGGGAAAAATCCCCAAGAAAACTGAGTAGATAGAATCCGTACACAGAGGGGCAAGAATTTGCCCAAGCGTTCCGGGACTTCCTTGCATAAGATCGCTAGCAAAGGTCAAAAGGTACCTCAAATTAAAAAAAAACTCCTTTTTTTTGCATCCAAGTCTTTGCTTCCTTGGTTGCCCTTGCTCAGAAGCCAATTGTATCCGACTCTAGGGTGCGGTGCTCATCTCTGTTTACAGCCAAAGATGCTGTCTTCATCTGCAGATGTTTCTGTGGTCATGTGGCAGTCACGACTAGACACTGGAGCACACGTCTCGCTGTTACCTTCCCCGCCAAAGTGGTACATATTTGCCTACTTGCTTTCAAACAAGAGCTGGGACAGAGACAGGCACTCACTCCATCATGCAGCACTCAAATCTCTGCTGACCTTCAAGCCCGACGTCTTAACCACTAAGCAGCCGCAGTCCCTTTGCTTCTTACTGACTCACAAATCCACACCAGAATCCATGTGCCTTCATACATCCTGCTTTTTGCAGAAGGAAAAGCTAGTTGTTTGGTGACAACGAGATAGAAGAAGGGAGATAATTAAGCCGCAAGCCAACAGCAGATAGAAATTCCTTCTGGCTTTTTTGTAGGACATCTCTGGCTGCAGCTGAGAAGAAGCATCACTATGTCACTGCTCCCATTACACGACATGCCGTGACAATCTCAGCACATCTTTGCTTTTATGTGTGGGTTGGCGGGGGAGCAAAAATGACAAGCTGCACGAAGGATAAGGAGAATGTGGAGCCCATCAGGTAGAGCTAGATCCATCATCCTTCACCACTCGCTCTAGTTCAGAATCCAGAACATTACTTATTAATATAAAAATGGGTCATTCAATTCATTACTTATTCTAAAGGCATTGCTCATTCCTGTTGTGGGGGCTGCGGGGGCTCAGTGGTTAAGAAGCTCACCTTGTTAGCTGGGAGGCTGGCAAGTCAGCAGTTCGAGACCCGGGTACTGTGTGATAGACTGAGCACCTGTCTCTGTCCTAGCTCTTGGAGACATGAAAGGAACCTCATTTGGGCATTCCCTGAGTGGAGTTTCTCCAGCAAAAATCCTTTCAACCCAGAATAATTTCTGACACAAAATTACTGTATATAATCGAGTATAAGCTGACCTGAATATAAGCCGAGGTACCTAATATTGACCCGAAAACCAAGGGAAATAGATTGACCCGAGTATAAGCCGAGGGTGGGGAAATGCAGCAGCTGCTAGGGAGTTTCAATAATCAAGATACATGAAAATATGGTAAAATTAATTGAATTGTTGGCACATCTCAATCTGGTGCGGTCTTGGGACCCTCATGTTCATTGACCCGAGTATAAGCCGAGTCCCTTTTTGGGGGGCTCATTTTTAGGGCTAAAAAACTCGGCTTATACTCGAGTATATAGGGTATTATTATTCCTGTTGCGCATTGCTCGTTATTAAAACAATAACTCTTTTCTAGAGCAAAGTGCTACTCACACATTCCTTTTCTTCTCTTTTATTTTTTTTAAAGTACAAAAATGCCCCCAAACCCCTTCCTATGACCCTCCAAAAGCAATATTTCAAGGGTAATGTTTACTCGTTACATCTCAACCAAACCATGTGAGTGGCCGTTCACACTATATTGCAGAGAGATGATTATTTTGCAAAATGATTTCATGATCACAGAAATTAACACACCGCTCAAAGTGAGAAATTGCCCAAATGGGTGGTATAGAAATGTAATAAATAAAATACAGTAAAACCTCATATAACACTAAAACCTGGTTCCACAAGTCTTCGTGTTATATGATTTTTAGTGTTATCTGATCCTCTATGGGATCCATAGAGATACATTGTAACCACACAGGCTTTCGCGGTTGTTATCTGAAGCATCCCATAGGATCTTAATGTTATCTGATGCAATTCTTCCCCCCAGATTCCTTGATGTTATGCGATTTTAGTGTTATTCGATACTAATGTTATATGAGGTATTACTGTATACCATAATACCCTACAGGTATGGCCATGCCTTTTGAAGTTTGTGCTGGTTCGAGTTGGTTAGGAATGGCTACTGAAGTCAACTCTGCCCTGCTCTAAATTTAAAAGCACAATTAAAGCATGAATAGCCTTCTTTGTGTGCTTGTGGGTGAGGCTGGGTGTGGTGCAAACAGTTCCAGATATGGGAGAACTAGGATTAAATTAATGCTAGCTCAATACGTTTGAATGCAGGGAAATCATAAATGTTTGGGGAGGGTGTCACAAGCAGTGAAGAACAGTGACAAATGGGGTGTGAAGACAGAACATGGGTTCTGGGAACCTCAGTAGCCATCACACATGAATTCTAAGAGTTAATAATAATTTCATGTCAGAAATTATTCTGGGTTGAAAGGATTTTTGCGGAAGAAACCATGCTCAGAGTCCAGTAGGGTGGGGGAAAAGAGGCACCCACTGGCACGCCTTGTAGCCCCCCCCCCCCCCGCTCAGCTTGTCTTGGCCGACAAGCCCTGTGTGTATGCGAGGCTTATCGGACAACACAAGCTGAGCGGGGGGGGGGACTCCCCCTCGGCTCGGCTTGTGTTGGCCGACAAGTCCTGCGTGTATGCGGGACTTATTGGCCAACACAAGCCTTGCCCAGGTGGGTGACAGTCCGCCCGTGCTTGGCTTGTGTCAGCTGACAATCCCCACATGCACACAGGACTTATCGGCCAACACAAGCCGAGAAGGAGGGGGCGATCGCCCACCTGGGCAAGGCTTGTGTTGGCCAATAAGTCCTGCGATCACCCCCCTCCTGCATGGCTTGTGTCGGCCAACAAGCCTTGCATACACGCAGGGCTTGTCGGCCAACACAAGCCGAGCATGGGGGGGGGAGGATCGCCCACCTGGGTCCAGTAGCAGGTGGAGAAGAGGCACCCGGTCCATGCAGAGTAATCTAGCGCTAAACTAACGTATCAGTGCAGTGATAAAGTGATATAGCACTAAAGTCTGTCATTTGTTGTTGATGTTTTAAATTGCAGTGACTAGCAAGAAATATCACAGGAATGGGTTCTGTCTAGAACTGTGATGGTGAGCCTTGGCACTCCAGGTGTTCTTGGACTTCAATTCCCAGAAGCCCAAGTCAACCCTCTTGCTGATCAGGGCTTCTGGGAAGTTCAAGAACATCTGGAGTTCCAAGTTTCGCCATCACTGGTCTAGAACATCATGGCCAGGTGTCATGATCCAGCCCTCATCTGAATCCGAGGATGAACAGGAACAGGAGCCCCAGCCTGTTCCTAGCCCAGTTTTACCTCCCCAGGATCATGACCTGTCAGTTCAGGAACCAGCGATCGCTGACTCCGATTCTGACAGTGATTCTCCCTCAACCTCAGAACATAGCTGGCAACTCCTACTGATTTACAGCTGCACCATAAATGTGCCAGAACCTGCTCCCAATGGAGGGTCCCAAAGGTTAGTCCTTTCGTGACACCCGCGTTATCCTGACCTCCTTTGCATCTCGGAATTCCATACCGTACAAGGCGTCTGTGGAAAAAGGACATGGACAAAGACAACAAAGCAGAACCAGAGAAAGGTGGAGAGATAAAATCAAAGACCTGTTACAAGAAGATCAAATAATGGCAGCTGCTAGAAGTGCCAGAACAATAACCTTGTATCCACCTCGACACCTGAAGGAGGAGGAAGAGGAAGAGATTATTTCTTCAACAAGGATGACTACCTCCTCTTTGTGTCTCTATCCTTCTCAGGTCCTACACCACCAAGTTTCACCCCAAGCAAACAAAGAGGAAAAAAGGCAAAACATTTACCTTTGGGGGCTGCCATGTTGGTTTTACTGTCGTCAAATGAATCCTCTGTTCCCACACACCAGTACATTCTGAAGGCTTGCCAGGACTTTCCAAAGAATTGACTTCCCAACGTCTTTAAGAACCAGCACCAAGTTGTCACATTCAGATGACGTCTACCAAGTTTGGTAAATCTTTACTATTTAATCCCATCGAGGAAAAGAATGGTCCTATTTTAAAAAAAAAAAAAGACAGAGGAGGGTTAAGACAGAAATTCATCTCAATAAACCCTACAAACCATGCAAGAATTACAAACCCCACATTTTCTCTAAAACATTCTATTCCATGCCATCCTTGTATTTTTTCAAACAGCTGCCAAATTATTTCTTATGTAGAAGGATTAATCCCAACCTACGGCCCATTTGATGCAGCCCGCCGCTGCTGCCACACCCGGAACTGGAAACGCATGCATTTACACCATCCGTAAAACATGTCTGCGCATGCATAAACACATTTATGTCAGCCGTAAATGGACCCACAGCTGTTGCAAACAGAGAAGTGGGTGCATTTAGTTCTGCTTCCAGGGTGTGTGTGGTCTGGCCCGCTCAGCTGTCTGCGGAGGATGGTGGAGGTCCCAAGGAGCAAGGCTCGTCTCTGCAACCCGCCACCCATCACTGCCACCGCCACTGCCCCAGGGTGGGAGGGGAAAGACCCCCTTCTTCATAAAGGCATGTTGGGCGAGTATATAAAGTCCCCTTGGGATTCTTCTGGATGATGGCTTGAGATGATGGAATTCCCAGCTCTAAGAACTCTTGGGCCAAAGATTTAGTAGATTTTTTATTTGATTTGAAGTAATTTGAGAGGAAATAAGGTTGTGGAGTACACGTGGATCCAGCTCATAATCTATTTCCTGCTTATCCACCTTCATCATTTTGCCCTATGGTTCCAGGGGACAGAACTGGGTCTGCTTTGTTCTCTTCACCCTGTGAACTGGCTATTTTTGAGGGCTGGACTGGGAACCGGCTTAGAATACTGGATCAGTCAACAAGGTCAATGCAAGGGGAACAATCAGGGTGAAAAGCTATATAAACAAAACTGAAAGGATATAGGACAATGGTGGCGAACCTATGGCACGTGTGCCAGAAGTGGCACTTGGAGCCCTCTCTGTGGGCACCCATGCAGTTCCCCCAGCACAGAGTTTGCCCCGTCCCTCTGTCCAGTAGCCCAATGGGAGCATTTCCTCCCTCCCTTGTTGGGTTTGGGGTTGCAATTTGGGCACTCGGTCGCTAAAAGGTTCGCCATCACTGATATAGGAGAAAGGAAGGATACATGTCACCAGGGATGAGGAACCCTAATCTACAGTAAACAAGGATTCATATCCCAAGACAAAAAAATAGTCATGTAGCTGGGGAATCTTAAACATTAATTTTTTAAAAATAACAATATGAACTAATAGGAACAATAGCTCACTTCAGCAATGGCAAGATATATTTCCCAAAATTTTAGGAAAAAAGAAATCAAGAGTCCACAGTCAGAGATGGGATTGTAGCCAATGAGATCAGAGGGAAAGGAATGCACCAGACAGGAAAAGTGCATTATTAACACCGGCCATTCACTCATTCCTTCCTTCATTCATTGGGTACACAGAAAGAGCCTCCTTGAAGATTGTTGTATTGTTGAACCACAGTTGGGTATACCCTGGTAATGACAACCTTGTGTTGCCAACTAGTCCTTCTCACACTAGGTCAGGTGAAAGGAACTGCAGAATGAACTCACCAAAAGGTGCCTTTATTTTGGCAGTTTCATGTTTTGGCCTAGACGTGGAGTAAGTTAAGATTAATTAATTAATTCTGTCTGATCTGAAGTCAGGGTAGACATGACAACTTCCAAGTCCAGTAGGAAAGGATCGAAAAGAGTAGCAACACTTAACATAAATAATCAAATTGTTCATTCTATTGTGCAAGTTCAGTTCTTCTTTGAGATAGCAATGACATAATCTTTCACCAAGAATGATATTTGCTCTTCTCCACCTTGGTGCAACATATACATATTATATGTTAATAATAATTGTGTGCCACCAAGTCAATTCTAACTCATAACGATCCGTTCCAGCATTTTATAGGTAGAAAGTACAGTATAGAGTAAAGGTTTACCATTATCTTCTTTGGGCATGGATTTTGGGACCGTGCCGGTTACCCAAGGCTACACAGGCGTGGTGGCTTAGTGGTTAAGACGCTGAACTTGACAACCAGAGGGTCGGCAGGTGAGTAGTTTGAGACCCAAGTACTGCATGACAGAGTGAGCCCCCATCTCTGTCCCAGCTCTTGCCCACCAAGCAGTTTGAAAGCAAGAAATTGCAAGTAGATAAAGCTTTGATGCTTGGAAGGGTCGAGGGCAAAAGAGGAAGGGGAAGGCCCAGGATGAGATGGCTAGATGGTGTTGTGGAGACGGTGGGTGCAGAGCTGAGCGAGTTGAGGGGGATGGTGGAGGACAGGAGTGCCTGGCGGACGGTGGTCCATGGGGTCGCAGAGGGTCGGAATCGACGGTGCGACTGAACAACAACAAAAAAAATAGGGACCACTTCGATGAGAAGGTAAACAGCGTTCTGTGCACTCTGGGGTCTAATCATGCCTGTCACATGTCCACGAAAATGTTTGCAGACACAGACCATGCTGGCTCTTTGGCTGTAAACAGAGAAGAGCACTGAGCCCTAGAGTCGGATATGACTGGCTTCCAAGCAAGGGCGACCTTTACCTTACACAGGAGGCATATTGAAGAAACAAACTCCCACCCTCTGATTCCATATCCAGCTATCTAACCAGCTCTATTATGTCAATATCTGTGTGTTTTGAGCAGTCACCACCTTCACCCTCAGAGAAGTCTGAAAACCTTTACCTACACAAAGGTGTGCTTCAAATTTCCCCACATGTCTCTCCTCTCAGGACAGTCTCAAAGTCCTCATCTTATCAATGTTGTTTCTACAGCAGCCGACGCACAACACTCCTGGACTTCCTTCTTTCAGTTTCCTCCATGCAAATGTCTGCTGGTTTTTCTCTCAGTAATGTAATGATTTACAAAGAGATGAGAAGCCAGATGTTAAAAAATATCAACGATGCTTCCAGGCAAAGGTCCTCTGGCCCAACCAAGTCAGAGACACGGTCCAGCCCTTCAGCGGTGTTGGCTCTTTCAAAGACCAGCCTCCATTTCCGAGGAAGTAAAACGACGCTGCCGCCAACTGCATCCGGCTCGGTGGCTTTTCCTCCGTAGCCACAAACCCAACTGAAACTGTGGCAGGAAGTGGCAAAACACAGATGGTGAAGGGAGGAGCATCACCTAAAGCTGGAGCTGTTAAGTTTCCAGTCCTTAAGATCACTTCCTTTAATTCTGCTGGGTTTCCTCAAACATTACTGGCTGAAAGACAGTGTATTTTCCTGCCATTAAGAGCACAAAGTCCCCAGTTCACAGGGTGAAGAGAACAAAGCAGACCCAGTTCTGTCCCCTGGAACCATAGGGGACGGATCAACCTCAACACAAGAAGGGGTGGTGGGGAGAAAGATATTTATTTATTCACACCCACTTGCACACCACTTTGAATCCATCTTGGGGCCAGCTCATTTGTTCCCTATGTTTAGAATATTTTGGCCTGTCAGGATCTGCAGTCAAGTTCTTACTCTCGTTCTTTCTGTATTTAATAGGATTTTAAGCCCAGCTGTTGAAACTTTCCTAGAGAGGGAGACTAAGGCTATGACTACCAATATCCAATACCGATTTGTCGTCGCTTTTAGAGCAAATCAACTGAACTCCAAAATATTCTAACCTTTGCTTTCTGTTTTCATCTCTGGCCAAACGTCTTTACCATCGGCTTTACCATTGGCCTCGTGGTCTTTTGTGTTACCTTGGTATCCAGTCTGTTAGGCAACAAGTCCATCTGTTACCCTTTAGGCAGGTGATCTGGCCTGCCCATCTTCTTTTTGCCACATTTAATTCATCAACCACATCAAGTCCTTGGGTGTAATTCCTTATTGGTGTCCTTGTCCCTGACTGTTACTCCGCACACCCGTCTTTCCTTTGGTCTTTGGGCTACCGAAGACTATGACTACACTGATGAAAAATGTGAGAAATGCTATGGGATTGGAATGACCGCATGATGTAAAAGCAAATGCAAACAAGCCCAGAGTCCCACCACCACTAAGGCAATTCCAACACTGGGAGAACTCCAGTGGATGCTGGAAGCAAAACCAACCCTTGAAAACTCCAATGTGCGGGTCAAAAAGCCTGTATGGTCAGGTTCCAAGTTTACAGCCAAAGAGCCGAAAACTGCCAGCCACTCTGCCTTCAATAAAATATTGCAACCTATTTTTCATCTTCCAACCAGCCTCCATTTAGGTTTGACCTGCAATGGGTTGATTGGTTGAATGTAGGGGAGTGTTTTCTTCCTTATATATTTTTTAAACATTTAGAGTAGTTCTTTCTTCAGAGACCCTAAAAAAACCAACACACATCCAAGAGCACTATAACAAGCTCTTCTTTCTTGGTGGTCCCTCTTGTCTCAGAATTCAAGAGTTTGCTAATAGAGAAGGTGGTTGAAAAGTCCTCAGGGCAGCAAGAAAAACAGATCATATTGAGATAAGATGAAAGAAATGGGTATTAACTGTTTGTAGTCTACAGCAGAAGCCGCCTAGAGTCAGGTTCGCTTAGTTGGGGCGGGATAATAAATATAAATAAATAAATAAATAAATTCAATTGGTTATTATTATTATTAGTTATTATTGAATGATTTTATTCTGATCTTTTAAATACAGTCAAACCTCGCATAATGAGCGTTTCGCTTCGCGAAAAACTCGCATAACGAGCAAGTTTTTCGCTAAGCGGTCCGACCCGCATAACAAATTTTTCACTATGTGAGTTAGACTTTTCCCTATGGAAAAACTTGCATAACAAGCGTTTCTATGGGGAAAACTCGCATAGCGAATTTTTTTCGCTATGCGAGTTTTCCCCATAGAAACGCTTGTTATGCAAGTTTTTCCATAAGGAAAAGTCCGACTTGCATAGCGAAAAATTCGTTATGCGACTCGGACTCACATAGCGAATTTTTCGAATAGCGAGCAACCTCACAGAATGAATTAAATTCGTTATGCGAAGTATGACTGCATATATTCATGATGTGTGTTGTGTCTTCTTCTTCACTGGTGTCAGCAGCATTGGCGGCATCGGCGTCTTCTTCTTCTAAAGAGCCAGAGCTGCCACCGAGAAAGCCGAGTGGCGGGTGATGGACTTTCTAACCAACCTGGGAGTCAGAACTTGGAGTTGAGTTGCCTGAGAAAAACAGGTGAAGCGGGCCTGATTTATGATTTTTGGTGTCTGTTTATTATTTAATATATTTTTATGATGTGTGTTGTATTTTTTTAAATATATATTGTAAGCCGCCCTGAGTGGTGCTTGCCTCAAAAGGTCTATCTTGCTCAACAGCCAGTCGTGTCTGACTCTAAGACATGGTGCTCATCTCTGTTTACAACCAAAGAGCCAGCGCAGTCTGCACCTGCATATTTCCATGGTTATGAGGCAGGTGTGACTTGATGCCAGAGTGCACCAAACACTGTTACTTTTCCTGCCCAAGGGGTACCTGTTTATCTACATGAAATTTCTTGCTTTCAAACTGCTAGGTTGGTAAGAGGTGGGACAAACAAAAGGAACTCACTCCGTCATGTAGCACTCAGGTCTAGAACTGCTAGCTTGCCAGCCTTCTAGTTGTCAAGTCCAGCATCTTAACCACTAAGCCGTCGTTTCTGTAGGTTACAATCCTATTAAATATTTTATTGTTTGTTTGCTGTATGATATTGTTGTTGTCTGTTTGTACACCACCCAGAGTGGGAAATATCCCAGGTGGGCAATATAAACATTTAATAAGTAAATAGGTAAATAAAATACAGGAAGGAGAAGGAGGGTAAGAACTTTATTGCAGATCCTGACAGCTAGGCCAAAATATTCCAATATATTCAGCATATATGCAAATTGTCTGATCAAAGAAACCGAGTGTTCATATCCCCCCCCCCAAAAAAAAATGGCAGGAATGTACCAAAATAGCACTCCCTCAACTGTACTGATTTAGACCAGAGTGAGAAGGGAAGGGAAATTATATACACAAAGAAACTTGCAAGTTTGAAAAAATAAGATTTTTAAAAAATTATACCATAACGCAGGAGTTCTCAACCTTTTAGAGCCAGGGGCCGGATCATGCTCCCTCAGACAGCTTCGAGGGCCAAATGGCCATTTTGTCCTTCCTCCACCACATGGCACTTCTGAGTGTAGTGGAGGTGGTAGTGGGTCCACATGAAATGGTGCCACAGGCCACATCTGGCCCACAGGTTGAGAATCTCTGCCATAGCACAACAGACGGCCCAGTTTCCTGTCCAGAGAAAGAATGTGTCTAAGCAGGTTTGCATGAGGATTTTCTGCCATCTCAAGTCAAGGGAAAACAACAGATACATATACAGTAACTGAGGGGGAAAAGGCAGATCTGAAAACATTGTATCAAAGTAATATTAACACAACTCAAATTGACTTGCTTAATTGTATTTCATTATTATTATTTATTAAATTTTGTCATCAAAGCATAGTATTTTTTTTGTTGCTGTCGATGAGGCTTGCTTGGTTACTGTGTTTCAAAGCTTATATGTACTGTAAGGTAAAGGTAAAGGTTTCCCTTGCTCGAAAAGCCAGTCGTATCCGACTCTAGGGGTCAGTGCTCATCTCTGTTTCTAAGCCGAAATGCCAGCGCTGTCTGCTTCTGCAGACGTTTCCATGGTCATGTGGCAGGCATGACTAGACACCAGGGTCATGTGGCAGGCATGACTAGACACCAGAGCACATGGAACGCTGTTACCTTCCCACCGAAGTGGTCCCTATTTATCTACTTGCAATTTCTTGCTATCGAACTGCTAGGTTGGCAGGAGCTGGAACAGAGACGGGAGCTCATTCCGTCCTGCAGTACTTGGGAATCGAACTGCTGACCAGAGAAAAGCAAAAGTATAAAAACAACAACCAGAAGCAAAATAAAAAGAAACCCTTTCCCAGGTCTGCTCTGCAAAGACTGCAAACTTTCCTTGCTTTTCGTTTACACATAAATTTGAAAAGGCATGAAGCTTTGGCTGGTGGGAATTGAGTCGAGAGAAGCCCCTTCGCCAGTGTTTGGTGCAGGTAAAGGTCTCGGGAGAAACTGTCAAAAGTGTTGTGTAGACATGGGTGCCAAATAACAGACAAAAAGCACAAGGGAGTTTGGCTTCCACATTTTTTAACAAAAGCTCGGTTCACCGACTGCGATTTTTAAAAAATGAATTTGCAATGAACTGGAACGGAGCGTGTAGAATGAAGTTAAGTCCATTATCCAAACTTATTGGACGGGCTGCCAAAGGGAACTTGGATGAAAATAATAGTAGATATTCTATCCAGGAAGGCTCCCTGTAAAAAAAAGTCTAGGACTATTTCTCTTCTTATTTGTTAATTATTCTATCCCATCCATCCAAGAAGGCTTGGATGGGAAAGAATAATTAATAAATAAGAAGATAAATAGCCTTTTTATGAAAGAGCAGCCACGGATTATTGTTTGGTCTCTTGCCAACCGTTTCTGCCTTCACTTCGGCCAGTTTTCTTCTCCTCCCGGTCTTGAACCAGGACTAACAAAACTCAGTTCCGCCTGTGTGTTGCAAAACCAAAGTCCCACTACAATGGGAATGAATTTTATTGACAGGGTCACATCCCCGGTAAACAACAACACCCCCCCACTCTCTCAAATAGTGTGGCTCTTTACATTTATACCTCATCCTTTTGATGGAAGCACCATGCAGGGCGTATCCAACTCTAGGACATGGTGCTCATCTCTGTTTACAACCAAAGAGCCTGTCCTGGCAGGCACAAGTGCATGGAACGCTGCTACCTTTCCCCCCTCCCCCGAAAGGAGGACCTATTTATCTACTTGCAACCTCAAAGACTGTGGTATTTTTAAACCACAATCCGGTGTATCCTGGAAATGGCAGCCTTGTTTTTTCAGCCATCTTTCTCACACTAGGTCAGGCGAAAGTAACTGACCTTCATTTTGGCAGTTTCACGTCTGGTCTAGACAAGGAAGAAGAACTTCTTGTTTTTCAAACTGCTAGGCTGGACAGGAGCTGGGACAGGAGACGGGAGTTCACTCTTTTGCATATCACTCAGGTCTCGAAGCGCTGACCTGCTGGGTTGTCAAGTTCAGCATCTTCACCACTAAGCCACTACACTACAGCTTGGGTAGCTTACAATATATTTTCACACACACACACACACAAGCACAGACACGCAATCAGAATAAAATTGGCGATATAAATTGTAAAAATAAATAAATAAATAAAATCATTCAATAATAACCCAAAGAGACACACACAAACTATCTTAAAACCGTAACAATAACAGGTAGGCATCCATGTCAAGCTGTTTCTTCCGCCTTCTACTCGACTTTCCCTCGGGAGTTACGAACCACCTCCCCCTCGAACGTTTGAGAAGACCTCCAAACCGGGAAGGAACGGGACCCGTTATTTCGTTACTTCAACAAAGTAATGTCTGGACGCTTGCCTGAGAGTTGGGACGGGCGGGGGGAGGGAGCCTGAAAAATGCAGACACGGGGCTGGAGAATGGAAAGGTGTAGGGGGGGGGGTCGATGATGCCAAGTCGGGTCTTACCTGGGCAGGGGGGCGGAGAGGGGGGGGCTTCTTGGGCTCGTCTCTTTACCAGGGAGGTGGGACGCCGCCGACTTCCTCCATCGGTCCGGCCAGGGCTGGGGGCTGGGAGGAAGGCAAGGAGGCGAGCCAGGCGCCCGGACCAGGCATTTGTCTGCGCGCAAAGTTCCGGGAAGGAAGGAGGCGCTTTCTGGCTGCAGCTGCGTTAACGCGTTCGGTTCCCGTTCCCTCCCAGTCCGGGGGAATAAAATAATCATTTCTCTCCGGTTCCCTCTAGTGGCTGATACCGATATTGCATGGGGAAATTTTTCATTCGAGAGGAAGGATCGTGGTGGTTTAGTGGTTGAAGACCTGAACTTGGTGACTGGAAGGTCGGCAGGTGAGCAGTTGGAGCTCTTGTCGCCTGTCCCAGTTCCTGACAACTTTGCAATTCGAGAAAGCAAGACATTGCAAGTCGATAAATAGGGACCACTTTGGTGGGAAGGTAAACCGCCTTCCACGCACTCCAGTATTTAGTCATGCCTGCCACATGGTCACGCAAATGTCTGCAGATACAGACAGCGTCTTTGGCTATAAGAGATAAGCACCAAATCCTATAGTTGGATACAACTGGCTTTCAAGCAAGGGAGACTTGCCTTTACGTAAAGGTAAAAGTCACCCGTGCTCGAAAGCCAGTTGTATCCAACTCTGGGGTTCAGTGCTCATCTCTGTTTAATAGTCTAAAAGCCAGTGCTATCTGCTTCTGCAGACGTTTCCGTGGTCTTGTGGCAGGCATGATTAGACACCAGAGCACACGGAATACTCTTTACCTTCACACGGAAGTGGTCCCTATTTCTCTACTTGCAATTTCTTGCTTTCGAACTGCTAGGTTTCGAACTGCTAGGTTGCTAGGTAACCTTTACTTTTCTTCTTCAGCTGTCGTTTCCATCCCTGACATTGGTTATCATCATGGCAATAGTCGTCCTGTTCTTAACTCCTCGGGACAGTTCTTCTGAGGACATGCCACACCAGGTACTTCAGCCACGAAGTCTGTCTACGTCCAGGACTTCCTCTCTTCCCAGGGATCTTTCCTTGCAGAGCGAGTTGGAGGATTCTATACTTTATGTTGTTCCTCATGATACCTTCCCCATTCCCTTTACTTTTACCTTACTCAGACACCTGGAGCACCAAGGTTCACCTTCACTGCCCTAGGAGTACAGGGTGCAAAAGTGCAATAGCAAAAGTGTCCAGCTATTCATGAGTTAGTATAGGCCTCTGCTTAATACATCAAAGTCTTCAAACAAAGTTGCAAGGCTTGGCAAAACTGGAAATATTTTCTCTTGAATTAAGCAAAGCTCCTGGAACCCGTCCTTCTCGTTTCCTGACATGATGGGACCCTCACAAAGAGATCAACCAACTCCTATCCTGCCCCACAGCAGGATAGGAAAGCAATCATATAACTCTGTTCCTGGGATCTTCCTTCTTTGACTTCAAACTATATCAGCCATAAAACCTATGTCCAAGGTCTTCCTTGCTCAAAAGCCATGTGTGTCTGATTCTGGAGCAGACTTCCTCAACTTTGGCCCTCCAGCTGTTCTTGAACTTCAATTCCCAGAAGCCCTGATCAGCAGGAGTTCTAACTTGGGCTTCTGGGAATTGAAGTCCAAGAACAGCTGGAGGGCCAAGGTGGAGGAAGCCCGTTCTAGAGGGTGGTGTTCATTCATCTGTTTGCAGTAAAAGAGCCAGCGCTATCTGTGGCCATGTGGTAGGCATGACACGATGCCAAAACGAAAGTAACATTCTTACTTTTCCAGCTGAAGCGGTATCTATTTATCTACTTGCAATTTCATGCTTTCAAACTGCTAGGTTGACAGGAGCTGGGACAGAAACAGGAGCCCACTCTGTAATGCAGCACTTGCTGACCTGCCAACCTTCTGGTTGTCGAGCTCAGAGTCTTAACCACCAAGCCGCCACAACCCTTGTTATAGATAACTTAGGAACCCACAAAGTCACATATTTAATATCCATATAGCCGTGTGGGAGTAACATCTGTGATGGTGAACCTCGGCACTCCAGGTGTTCTTGGACACCAATTCTCAGAAGCCTGTGAATCCACAGTAAACCCATTCATATGGATTCACAGAGGCTTGGGCTTCTGGGAATTGCAGCCCAAGAACTCCTGGAGTGCCAAGCACAGTAAATCCATTTGTGTGGATTCACAGAGACTTGGGCTTCTGGGAATTGCAGCCCAAGAACACCTGGAGTGCCAAGGTTCGCCATTCCAGAGTTACATGGTCTAAGATGGAAGATCTGAAGATTCTAACTTTCCAGTTTTTGGGGTATCTAAAAGCAACCCTGAATGAAATCAGTATTAGCTGTTGAGACTAACTTCTTTGTCTGTAGCATTCCTCTCTCTGTACAGCCTGAAACAGGCAGAAAGCAAGAACTTCAATTTAATCATTCAACCCCTTTTACTTTTAACATCATATCTGATGATACATTCTCTAAAGCTTCTGTATTTGTGTGTGTCAATGTTTTTGATTGGCCTATAAAGGTATCACCACTGCATGGAGTTGGGAATTTGTTCTGTGCCAATACAGCGATCTCTCAACCTTAGGTATTTTACTAAGGTCAATTGACATATTAGTTCCAGGGATGTGGTTCGAGACTTGTTGATCTGGATTTTGCAAGGATCAAATTGCTCAATACTTCTTATCTTGAATCAGTTCTGCTGAGCTGTTTCGTCGTACAAATATTTTTACTGAGCATTCGTCACCTTTCATATATTACATCTGAGCCGTATCCCAAAAATCATAACTTTTTTTTAATAATAATTGTAAAGCTAAAATTACAAGAATCCCCCTTTAAAACAAGCATAGCATTTTCCATGTACAATCAGCAATAAAAATACAATAGATTAATTGTGTCCTAATTTATAAATATATATATTTATATATTTAGACATTTAAAAGTAATATTTCATAGAAGAAAGCACTAACATGCAATGAAAGAATATAAAGGCTCTACTGGATTGTACTTTACAATTAGTGCCTAATAACATTTAATTATCCAATATAGAAAAAAATTCAGTGTATACAAAAGAAACATTAAAAACCCTGTTACAGTGAGTAGTTTAAAGACATTAAAAAGTTTGAGGTCAAAAGACGCATTTTGAGTATCCATTTTTTACATGCCAATTATGAAAAATAGGTTATTCCTAATGGAATGATGATAATTTATCAGACAGACCATGACTGTTGTGGCTCAGTTTTGCTGTTTGTTTCTCAAGCTTGGATGCATCATTGCGACTTGAAGTAGATTATTTCATGCAAACCATCAGACGTGATGTGGGATTTGTCCCAGGGCACTGAAATGGTCAGGGTGCAAAAAATATAAAGCAATTGCTTTCTCCTGGGACCATTAGATTGACTAGCGATGCAGAGTGTGAGTAAGATAGTGCTCCTTGCTTCATGGAAACAACCTTCTCTAAAAGAGGAAAGACACACATGGGTGAATAGCAAGTTGAGTCCCCTGCTAGCTGAAGAAATTACTTTGGTCAGTCTAATGGTACGACCAGCCCTGGCTGCTAAATTTGGTTTGAATTCTCAAATAAGTAAAGGTGATGGGTAAGAACTCCATGTGTCCATGCACTGTGCTGTTTATCTCTCTCTCTTGTGTGTGTGTGTGTGTGAGAGAGAGAGAGAGAGAAAGAGTGGATCGGTGGTGTGTGCAGAGGTTCCTCTTTTCTATTATGTTATAAAGGGTTGGAAGCATAGTGCAGAAAATAATTTGTTTATTATGAATTTATTTGAATTTATCCAGCTAGGAGAAATTGGCTGCAAAAGAGTTTTTAAAACTTACAGGAATAAGGGCTCCGATTGTGTAAACATTTTAATGGTTTGGTGTGGTAGACAGAAAGAGCCTCCTTGAAGATGGTGGTATTTTTGAACCACAATTGTGTGTGGCAACGGCTGCCTTGTGCCGGCTAATCGTTCTCACACTAGGTAAGGTGAAAGGAACTACTGAATGAACTCCCCCAAGGGGACTTTATTTTGGCAGTTTCACATCTGGCCTATACACAGAAGAAGGAGGAGGAGGAGAAGGAGATGATGATGGAGGGCGATGAGGACAAGGACGAGGATGGGTTTGGTCCATAATTATGAGCGAAGGGGGAACCAACATCTTGGCCTAAACAAGAAGCCTATATACAGGCTGTAAGAAAATCTAGAAGAAATTCTAGAAGACCCTAGTTTTGGAAAACTTGAGCTGGCTTTTTTCCATGAGGACAACGGCATGAAAAAGAAGAGGGGGGTATTGTGTAAGATGGAAATTCAGTTGCTCAAGTGGTTAAGATGCTGGACTTGCTGACTGAAAGGTTGGAGTTTGATTCCTGGGTACTGGACGATGGAGTGAACTCCCGTCTCTGTCCCAGCTTCTACCAACCTAGCACTTCGAAAGCAAGAAATTGCAAGTAGAGAAACAGGTAGCAGAGACATCCATCAACAATTTCACAAAACAGAAGCCCAGTTTAAACAAAAGAGAAATTTCATCCTTGTGGTGTTCTTTGAACCCAGAGCCTGATTTTAATCTAAAATTGAAAGCGTTGTGTATCCGACATTAAGAATAAGGATTCTAGTACAGCAAAAGATGACAAATGCATTATCAAATTTGTTCATCTCACATGTCCCATCAGACAGACAAAGAGAATTTGTATGAAAATCATTGTTTCTGTTGCTGTGTACCATCAAGTTGTGTCCAACTCATAGTGACAAATGAGATATCTCTGAAGTATCTTCTCCTCAACAGCCCTTCTCAACATCTGCAAATTCAAACCTGTGGCTTCCCTTGTGGAGACATTCCATAGGACTTTTTTTAAAACCAGAAGCCCATGGACCATAAAACAAATCAGTTCAAGCAAACTGAGCATTGTTGATGCCTTGACTTTATGACTAGAAGGCATGACTTTTGAGGTTAGGAACTCCATCATCTAAAGGATGGGTGGGCACTTGTCTGTTTACTGTATATACTTGACTATAAGTTATCCCGAATATAAGTCAAGATACCTAATTTGGACCTCCAAAACTAGGAAAATAGATTGACCCAAGTATACGTCGGGGGTGGAAAATGCAGGAGCTGCTAGTGAGTTTCAATAATTAAAATACAGGAAAATATGGTAAAATTAATTAATTTAGACATTTGTGTGGGTATGTTTTTGAGTGTTTATGTTGACCTGAGTCAACCTCATTTGGGGGGCTTTATACCGAGTATATATGGTATTTAACGGCTGAAGTCTTGTAGCTTAGCTTACTAAGTCCTAAGTAGAGTAGGCCCATTAAATCAGTGGGAATTTGGTGACTCAGCTCTTCCATTACTTTAATTGAATCAGTGGGCCTATTACACTAAGCAAAAGGATTTTGGCCACTGCAACCTAATTTTCCATGAGAAAATAGCACTCAAGGTATAACGTGATGTTGTTGAGATATTCTTAAGACATCCACTCCCATTGTTTCTCACTAGTGGATGTGCTGGCTAGGACAGATGGGGGAGATGCAATCCTACCATAGATCTGAAGGATACCATCATTCCAGTCTTCCCCAAACCCACTTCTGTATTTTCTCAGCCATTGCTGATGTTCAAGTGACTTGGAGAAACATGTTCCATTTGTACAAATACTTTCACATTTTTAAAAACAATTATTCAGCACGCAGTTGACAACACTAAAGCTGGCCATGTGCTCTGGAAAGCCAAACAGTCAACTTTTGAACAGTAAGTAGAATCCAGGGCCAAGAAAGATTGGGGTTCATTTGGCCGGAGTAGTGTGGTTTGTTGGTTGGTTTTTAATTAAAGAGCAAACTACATCCCCTTCTCCTTGAGTTTGAGCAACCACCCACCATTCTCGCTATACATCAACATTCAGAGTGTCAGAGTTTAAAATCTCCGGGCATTTCTCACTCAGTGAATCTTCTGCGAGAGCTTAATAGTTACTGTCTTCACTTCTGTGTATTCAGTCAAAGCATATTCACCACTATGGGGCGGAAAAAAGAGAGAAAAAATCATTTGCATTTTGCATACAAGAGATTTCACATCGTAATGCTCTGTTGAGTTGTCCATTCCTCTTAATTGCCTGTTCGGTTCTTAAAAAAGAATTATTACAATATAAAACACAAGGTGAACGCTGTGGTCATTCCAGACTGCAAAATGCATGACCTCTCACTGTTGGCCAAGCTACCCAGGAAAGATGGATGTTGTAATCCATCAAGAGCTGGATAGCTAGATGTGGATCGACCCCTAGTAGAAAATTTGAGTTTTTGGGTCTTTGGTTGTTTTCTACCTAGAAGATCTTCAGAACCTGGCTTATGTGGGCTTCTATGTAGATTCTCAGATGTAAAATACAAAGTTAGTTATAGAGTCTTAATTTTAAGCTGAAGATGTGTAAGCAACCTCTGTGGAGTTGTCAAGAAACAGTGGTTGTGGCAGGACTCATCTTAACCACATTTAGGGTTCTTTTAAAACTAAAAACCTTCATAGTGGATGCTATTGTCCAATTCCTCCACTGTTCCAAGAGCTCCTGCCAACCTAGCAGTTCTAAAGCAAGAAATTGCAAGTAGATAAAACAGGGACCACATTGGTGGGAAAAGATCTTGGGGACATGAAAGGAGCTTCATTTGGGGGTCCCCTGAGCGGAGTTTCTCCAGCAAGAATCCCTTCAACCCAGAATAATTTCTGACATGAAATTATTATTACAATGCTGGGAATCTAGCATTCTTTCCATCACATCTACAGTACCGTTCCATATTCTCCTCCGAAACTCATGTTCTAATAGAAAAGCACTCGATGATTGCTTTCTATAAGCATACTTCTCTTTTTCCTGTGCTGAGATGGAGAGATTTTAAGAAGTCTGGTGGCCCCCAAAAGATACCATAGGATTGTTTCTAGATTTCTTTTTTGCAGTGCTTTTGCTACTGTTCTCAAGGTCTTCATTGGACACCACCACATAGAAGGCCCTGCTCCTCATCACATCGGACAACAGGAAGACATTCCTACAACCACAGGCAATGTGGCAGGGGAAAGAGCACCGCAAGCCATAAGAAACTCCAAAGTCTCTAAAAAAGATACGTCGGCTTTGATTTTTGCCAATTAGTGTCCCCATTTCCACCCCAATTAAAAAAAACAGAACTACTTACAGCTCTCTACCATTGCCAGACATTTTGAAGCCTCCAAAGGGAGCTTGTGCAAAGAGAGAATTGTAGCAGTTGATCCTATGGTAAGAAAAAACATCTAAATTAACATTTATCTGTTACTTAAATCACTTGTATACACAATTCCATGTAAATATAAATCTGCATGTAGATATATATATACATACCGTATATACTCGACTATAAGTCTTCCCAAATATAAGTCGAGGTACCTAATTCAGACCTCTAAAACTAGGAAAATAGGTTGGCCTGAGTATAAGTTGGGGGTGGAAAATGCAGCAGCTGCTAGTGAGTTTCAGTAATTAAAATACATGCAAATATGGTACAATTAATTAATTTAGACATTTGTGTGGATATGTTTTTGAGTGTTTATGTTGATCCGACTATAAATCGAGTCCAATTTTTGGACCTCATTTTGAGGGCTAAAAATCCCGACTTATACTTGAGTATATACGGTATATGTAATATTACACATATGGGCCATGGTGGCTTAGTGGTTAAGATGCTGAGCTTGATGACTGGAAGGTCAGCAGATCAGCAGTTTGAGACCCGAGTGCTTCAAGCACCTGTCTCTGTCCCAGCTCCTACCAACCTAGCAGTTCAAAAGCCAGTGCTGTTTGCATTTACAGACATTTTTGAGTACATGGAATGCTATTACCTTTCCTGCCAAAGCGGTACCTATTTATCTACTTGCAATTTCTTGCTTTCAAAACTGCTGGGTTGGCAGGAGATGGGACACACAAACGGAACTCACTCTTTCACACAGCACTTGGGTCTTGAACTGTTGACCTGCCAAACTTCCAGTCGTCAAGCTAACCATCTTAACCACTTAACCACCCCAGCCCTATTACCTTCAGTTAGCCGTTGGTTAAAATCCTGTAAATATACAACTCTTGTTAATTGCCACCAACTCTCTTTCCACATATGTTGACCATTCTAGGGGTTTCAAAGTCTGTGAGATGTTCAAAAAGAGGTTTGCTATAAACACCCACATGCCCACCTTGTAACTCTTCACAGATCCATATCTCCCAGATCTTTGTGTCTGACATGTGATCATCTACAATGGCTCTCCCCTAGTTCTGAACAGAGCAAAAATATCTTACCAGACTGTCCCAGACTGTAGGGCTGAAGCTAGCATCAAAGCTCTGTCCAAATTCTTCGTAAACACCGCAGCCGTCAGTCCATATTCTGTCTTATTGGCTCTCTGTATGACTTCTTCTAGGCTTTTAAACTTCATTATGGGTTGCACAGGTCCGAAAATCTGTTAAAGGTTACATCAAGGCCATCTACCAGTTACTGAGCACAGTTACAAAAAAAAGGGCCTTTAAAATTAAACGTTAAAAAAATCATTTGCAGATTACTTCAGACCAAGGGCCTTTCTGAAATAGGAGAGTATGAAACGATGTGACTTGACTTGACCTCAACGCCACCGTTTCTTGCCAAGGCCATCTGCTTAGCAACCGAATGAGTCTGCAGTGTCAGAGGAAAGAGGAGACAACCACCTCTTCGCTTTGCTGAAAAATAGCTGACTTTCATCTCTTTTCCCCCATCCTGGATCTATACAAACACTGGCAAATAAATTACTGATATTCAACCTCCCAGTCTGGCCAGGTTGCCCTACTATGACAATAGAGTTGACCAAGGTTCCTCAAATTTGACTCTCTGGATGTTCTTGGATTTCAATTCCCAGAAACCCCGATCAGCAGGTGCACTGACTTGGGCTTCTGGTAACTGAAGTCCAAGAACACCTGAAGAGGGTTTGATGAACCCTGGAGTAGACCACACTGCCAATAACTCAACGCCAGTCATCAGGCAATGGCTAACTAACCAGACAACCCTGAGGACTAACGGCCTTGGGTGGCAAAGTCCACAGGCAAGGGTGATGGTGCCCAAGTGGATTAAATCCCACTGGAGCCCATCTTGATTGAGAGCGGCAGCTTCACTAATACTGGCCTAGGACTGAGGAGGACTTCTGTGTGTCAAAAGAGCTCAGGACCAGAAAGTGATTCACGGAACTGGATCAGTGATACAAGGGTCATGCTGTGATGCAGAAGACAAATGGAAGACCACTGCATTATATTGTTCTTAGGACAATCTTCATGGCTGATTGCCATGATGATAGACAATATTCAGAATTAGATACGGCAGAAGAAGAATTTAACCTCACTTGCTAACGCAAGGTTCAAAGATCCTACATTCAGGATTCAGCATGTAGAGACATCTGGAATTGTATTGATGGATTCTCCTCCTATCCACGCCCCTGTCATAACATTTCAGGTATGGACTCCATACCTCCTCTTTGGCAATTCTCATGTCATCGGTGACTTCAGAAAAGACTGCTGGTTTTATGTATAGGCCACGGTCTCCCACGGCTAAACCACCACACTCCAGTTTGGCCCCTTCTCTCTTCCCACTTTCAATCAGCTCCAGGATTTTGTCAAATTGTTTTTGGTCGATCTGTTATAAAGCAGAAGGAAAACAAAGCAACTGCAATGTTTGAAGTGGTAGCTGTGTTACGTCTGTGTAAGCATATCTAAGAGTAAACAAAACAGCACAGCAAAAAGAGAGAGAGACAGACAAAAAAATGTTGTGGCGCCTTAAAGAATAAATCAGGTGTTGCAAACAACAACTCAACTCAAACCCTTTCCAGTTTGGCACACAACTAATAGGAAGTTGCAAATACAGTAATCGGGACTTGGATAGGTGCACAGGTGTTTGGAAGCGTGCATTTCTCCCACATGCATGCTATATGTAGCAATGTAAAATTTAAGTAAGAAATAGAAGTCTGCAGATTTGCATCTTTGGGTTACCATTCTACTCCAAAAATACTAATCTGCACATCATTAAAGGCATGGATTTCTGACGGCAAACTGTATCATGGTTATTGTTGATTTTTGGAGGTGTATAAATGGATGGATGGATGGATGGATGGATAGATGGATAGATAGATAGATAGATAGATAGATAGATAGATAGATAGATAGATAGATAGATAGATAGATAGATAGTCAGTCCTTGGCTTTAGAAAGATAGATAGATGGAGGGAGGGAGGGAGGGAGGGAGGGAGGGAGGGAGGGATGGATGGATGGATGGATGGATGGATGGATGGATGGATGGATGGATGGATGGATGGATGGATAGATAGATAGATAGATAGATAGATAGATAGATAGATAGATAGATAGATAGATAGATAGATAGATAGATAGATAGATAGATAGATAGATAGATAGATAGATAGTCCTTGGCTTTAGAAAGATAGATAGATAGATGGAGGGAGGGAGGGAGGGATAGATAGATAGATAGATAGATAGTCCTTGGCTTTAGAAAGATAGATAGATAGATAGAGGGAGGGAGGGAGGGAGGGAGGGAGGGAGGGATGGATGGATGGATGGATGGATGGATGGATGGATAGATGGATAGATAGATAGATAGATAGATAGATAGATAGATAGATAGATAGATAGATAGATATTCAGTAAATAATTATGATGGCTTACCTGTGGCCCCTGCTCAGTTTTGGCATCAAGTGGGTCCCCCACAAGACGCTTCTTAGCATACTCTACGCTGCGCCTGACAAACTCTGGGTAAACCTGTTCTTGGACAAACACCCGGGAGGCAGCTGTGCAGCACTGACCTTGGTTGAAAAAGACCCCTTGGTGGGCACAGTCTACTGCTAAATCCACTGGAAAGAAGCAAAAATAGGAGAAAGAACCAGCAGTTCCCACAAGAACATAGGAACGTTGCAGGGACATACCAAAATTAAATTGATGTTGAGCTACAGATAGCAATAGCAATTACACTTATCTACCGCCCCATAGCACTTAGAGCACTACAAGGACAGTTCAAAAGATAATTAACATTTTACCGATTTCAGAAGGATGGATGGTTGAGTCAACCTTGATCCTTGTCAGGATCAAACTCAGATTGTAAACAGCAGTGCTGCAGTTTACTCACTGGCTACTGGCTATTCCTACTGTGGCTGATTGGGAGTCCAACATCTAGAGGACACTAAATTGGTCTCCTTAGGCAGAATCTGGTTGTGTAACCTTGTGCCCAGTGTGGTATAGTGAACAGAACGATGGACAAGGACTTAGGAGATCTGGGTTCAATGTGGTAGGAAATTGATAAAATCACTCCTTAATATTTCTCACTCACTTTGAAAGCCTCATTAGGGTTGCTTTTTAGTTACTTCTGTCTTGATGGCACATAAAAACTTTGTACCCAGTGTAACCCAGCTTGGAAACAGATAATTTACAGTAATTAAAACCTTCCTATCCTTCCGTTTTAGGTTCCAAGGCTCCATAGGGGTTGTTGTTGTTGATGATGATGATGATGTTGTTATTGTTAGGAGCCCTTACATGTCAGAAATCATTGCTAAATTGGCAACAGCTATTCCAATTCCAGGAGTGAGAATTTGATGCCTATCTTTGACTTGTAAAGGCCATCCCCAGTTCAAAGGTTCCTAAAGGCTTTCTTAGGGGAAAAGAAGGCCTTGGATTCTAAAATACACAGATAAGGTAAAGGTAAACATCTCCCTTGCTCAAAAGCCAAGCCAGTCATGTCTGACTCTAAGGTGCAGTGCTCATCTCTGTTTACAGCCAAAGAGCCAGCTCTGACTGCATCTGCAGACATTTCCGCCATCACGTAGCAGGCATGACTAGATGATGGAGCACAGGTAATGCTGTTACCTTTCCCACCAAAGCGGTACCTAATTATTTACTTGCAATTTCTTGGTTTTGAACTGCTAGGTTGGCAGGAGCTGGGACAGATGACGGCAGCTCACTCCATCATGGAGCCCTTGAGTCTCGAACTGCTGACCTGCCAAACTTTTGGGCATTAAGCTCAAATTCTTAACCAGTGGTAGGATTTTTAAAAAAATACTACCTACTCTGTGGGCGTGGTATGGTGGGCGTGGCCAGGGGGAAAGCTGTGCCTTGCACACGAATTAGGACTATGGGTACTTTATTTCAAAACTTGAATGGATGGAGCCAGCCAGAATTTCTGCCACCGGTTCTGGCGAACTGGGGCGAACCTGCTGAATCCCACCACTGGCCTCAACCATTAAGCCACCATGGCCCCTCTGAAAATAAATGGATAGGAAGCTTCTAGTCCATGTCGATTAAATGTTTCCAGCACCAGGTTATGCCAGGTGCAAAATTATGCCACAGGATTTTGCCCACTGTATTAGTTGACCCAGCGTCATTTAATCCATACAAGTTAGTAGAGTATTTCCTGGGTTTCAGACAGAAGCCTTTGGCAGACTGACCTGAAGCTGCAGTGGATTGAAGACCCGACCATTTTACATACTCTGACACTGGACTTTAAGGCCCAAATCCTCTTGGTTTCTACCATGCAGAATAACAGTGTTGCACATGAAGTTGTTCCTTTCCTGCCATTTGTACGAGGTGGTATTCCTTACTCTCTTCCACATACAGAACCCCTCACTACATTGAAGTAATCCACTAGGGCCTCCAGTAGCTCAGTGGTTAAGAAGCTCGCCTCATTAGCTGGAAGATCAGCAGTTCAAGACCTGGATACTGCATGACGAACTGAGCATCCAGCTCTGCCCCAGCTCTTGGGACTTGAAAGGAGCTTCATTTGGAAGTTCCTTGAGTGGAGTTTCTTCCGCAAAACTCCTTTCAACGCAGAATAATTCCTGACACAAAATTATGATTAGTGGCCCATTGCTGGCTCATCCACCTAGAGATTGCCCAAAACACTTCTGCACAATTATACAAGCCATCAGGTGGTCAACACCTGAAAATCTAAGCAGCGGTGTGTCACCTGCTGGGAAGAATCTACCGCAACGTATTGTCAGCAGGCATAGCAAAGCAACAGGATTTGGGCCATTGTGTGGTGCCTGATTACTGTGGAGCTATCCAAGGTGCTGAACGCTATCTTCAAAACAGGGGCCAAGACATTGGATAGCACCTGCTGTGCACAAACTAAAACCTGGTGTGAATTCCCCAGTCCTGTGAAACTGATGGTTCCCCCATCAAAACCTTCCTCGACAAATCCTGAGGCAGCTGCTGGGCAATTTGCAAACACTTGCAAATACTCTAAACACTTGCAAATACTCTTAAGTATTTTTAGACGAAACCCAAACGCACAGTCAGCATCAGAACAGACAATGCAGGGATTCTTTCCGCCCAGCTCCAGCGTCACTCTCTTCAGATTACTTTTCGAAGCAGCTTCTTTGATCAGCTTTCCAACCTGAGATGGGAAGGAAGCAGGCCTATTACTTAAGGTTCCAGAAAAATGATTTTTTGAAGCATTCGCGAGAGAGAACCAACAGGCAGAAAGGAATTCTTAATGTTGCTCATTCTTTACTGCTGTTCCCTATTTTTTTCTTTTTAAAAAAACCACTCTTTTCTTTCAAATCCACAAAAAAAAAAGAAGACTGCAAGAAAAAGGGACAAGACGGAGGGCCAATTTACTAGATGTTAGATCTCTACCAGCTAATTTCCCCCAGTAGATTCATACCCAAGATTTGTATTCATACCGATCCGCAGATACGTGGCAACATAACATGTCATTATGTCCTTGGAGTGTCTTTACAAATTTGGTCAACTCAGCCCGTAATGTGACCAGCTGTCGTTCTATAGTTCTGAAAGACAGGCCATTCATTTTGGAAGGGAATCTAATAACAGGGACTGTGGTGGATCAAGTAGTTAAGACATTGAACTTGAAGTCAGCAGGTCAGCAGTTCGAGGAGGCTGCGGTGGCTCAGTGGTTAAGAAGCTCGCCTTGTTAGCTGGAAGGCCAGCAAGTCGGCTGTTCAAGACCCGGGTACTGCATTACGGTTTGAGTGCCCGTCTCTGTCCCAGTGCCTGCCAACCTAGCAGATCGAAAGCAAAAAATTGCAAGTAGATAAACAGGGACCATTTGGGAGGGGAAAGGTCTTGGTGACATGAAATGAGCATCATTTGGTCATCCCCTGAGCAGAGTTTCTCCAGCAAAAATCCTTTCAACCCAGAATAATTTGTGGCACAAAATTATTATGAGCAGTTCGAGGCCCGAGTACTGCACAACGGAATGAGCTCCCGTCTCTGTCTCAGCTCCTGCCAACTTAGCAGTTCGAAAGCAAGAAATTGCAAGCAGATAAATATGTACAGTACCACTTTGGTGGGAATGTAAAAAGCATTCCGTGCACTCCAGTGTCTGGGCATGCCTGTTGTATGTCCATGGAAACGTCTGCAGATGCAGACAGTGCTGGCTCTTTGGCTGTAAACAGAGATGAACCCTGGAGTAAAATATGACTGGCTTTTGAGCAAGGGTGACCATTACCTTTACCCTAATTACAAAGATTTTTACATACTTGCCTTCCAAACAGGCTTAAACAGCTGTTTGCTTCTTGGAGAGGTCAACATAGCATTCCAAATACCTATTATTTTCCATTTTTTAATTGGTTTTCCTCAAAGTATAACCCAATCTATAACTCCCCTTGAAAGCACACAGGTATCTTACTCAGGTCTCCTTAGAACTCTATACCACTTCTAATCAAAGTTCGAAGAAGCCTATTTTCATTATCACAGGGCAAAGCCAGGAAAACTCTGACTTTCCAGATGTTGAACTGAAGCTCCCATTAGACCTCATCGTTGGCCAAGATGGCTAGGGCTGAAGGAGAAAAGGAAATCAACTTTGTTTCTACACCTTCCCTGTGAGCTAGAGATGGAATGATACAGAGACTCAATGGAGCTCAACCAGCAGATGGTGCTGTCAGTTGTTAAGGTTTCCAAGTGTCCAGTTGAGTCCACGATCTGGTGCCAACCGCAGCTTATCATAATTGCGCAAGATCATGTCAAGCATGCCCAGAATGCCACAAGAGATGGAGTGGATAACATGCCAACAAGGAAATGAAGTCCTTAGCTATGGACACAAAGGGACAGCGTTGGACTGAAGTCTGCTACTGAGGGACTTGGAGAAGGTTTGTAAAAAAACAAACCGGCTCCTTCACACACATTTGCCATTCAGTGGCTGTAGTAAAATTAAGCAAATTGATGAGCGGAGTCTCTCTCCAAGTTAGTGTTCCCCCTATGAGTTTGAATTAGCAATAATGGTGCCTCGGATTAACATCCTTGGCTATGAGACTGTCACTGCACAAATACCAACCTGAACATGCCTGATCCCCATATGAGTCGTTGGTTGGGGATGATAGGAGTTGTACTTTCCATGGATCCAAAAGGCATCAGATCAGCCCAACTTAGTTTCAGTAGAGTAGGCCTCCCTTTCTCGAAATCCAGTTGTGTCCAAATCTAGGGTGTGGTGCTTCATCTCTGTTTACAGCCAAAGAACCAGTTCTGTTTGTATCTACAGATGTTTCTGTGGTCACAAGGCTGGCATGACTAGATGCATGGAACACTGTTACCTGTCCCACTGAAGCAGTACCTATTAATCTACTTGCAATTTCTTGCTTTCAAACTTCTAGGTTGGCAGGAGCTGGGACAGACAACAGGAGTTCACTCTGTCACTCAGCGCTTGGGTCTTGAACTGCTGACCTTCCTGTCATCATACTCAACGTCTTAACCACTAAGCCACTGCGGTCTCTTGAACAGAATTCCTGATGCCATTTGCAAAAATATGCTGACGCGATCTCTTAGCTGCTGTCCAGGAAAAGGAAACATTAAATGTAAAGGTAAAGGTTTCCCTTGCTCGAAAGCCAGCCGTATCTGACTCTAGGGTTCAGTGCTTGTCTGTTTCAAAGCCAAAGAGCCAGCACTGTCTGCTTCTACAGACGTTTCTGTGGTACATAACATTAAATTTTGTGCTTTTAAAAAAGTTCACCAAAATAGACAGGGAAGGAGTAGAAGGGAGGAAGAGGAGGAGAGAAGAAAGCCAAAAACTGTTAAGCTACTTACCGCTGTTGATCCAGTAAAAGCTATTTTGTCAACATTAGGATGTGAAGAAATAGCATCTCCAGCTGTAGGGCCATATCCGGGCACAATGTTAACCACACCTGGAGGGAATCCAGCCTGGAAAGTTTATTAAATATTTCACTATAGAGGTGGACTAAGAAAAATTAAGGTGTATTCAGAAGATGGCCACTGCAGTCATCTACTAGGGTTGGTCTAACTTTTCAGAACAATTGCAACCATGGTCCTAAATTCACAAGGGGTTAAGACCTGGCTGGCGGGGCATGTGTGGGGTATGGGCCAGACGGTTGCCTCAGTCTGTTGGGTCATCTGACCCCTCCCTCTTGGTGTGTGACTTGTTTAATCTCTTATAATTTTTGTAGCTTTTTAATCCTGTCTAATTCTGTTTTTATACCATGTTTTTACTGTGTTTAAAGTGTTTTTAAAGTTTGTTAGCCACCCTGGGTCTTTTGGAGGAGGGCGGCATAAAAGTCTGATTAAATAAATAAATAAATAAGTTTTATTTGACTTGTTTATTCGCCCACTCACTGAGATGACTCCAGGCGTCTTACAATACAAGAAACACCCCCAGCATAACACACTCCAGCCACCCATACATATAGATAAACATCATAAAAAATCTACAATCTCTGAAATCTAAATGTCTTAAAATCACAAAATCTGGAAACTAAAAATCTAAAATCCCCATTACAAAATTGTCAGGTGGTCATATGAACCAGCGGGGTGGGGCAGATATCCAACAGTACCACCCCATGTCCGCTGGGCCAGCCATGTCTTTGATTCTTCCCTAAAGGCCAGCAGCTGTGGTTGGAGGTGGAGATCTGTCAGCAGGAGCTTCCACTTATCTAGAAAAAAACCCTACAGAGACTGGAGGGATCTTTGAAGAAGACATAGATGAAATTGCAAGTTCTCTCTGTGTGTATTTGTTTCTAATGGATCTTCAGTAGATGGTTGATTTGTCAATCAATCAATCAATGAAAAGAGGAGAAAGCATGATGGTGTTTGATGGGGAAGTGGATTTATATTTAACACAGAGTTTCTATATATCTTACCAATCTCTGTATGATGCACATAAGAAAACAAATAGAGACCTGAATAAACTTTGCCCACTAGAGTTGAGAAAAATACACTATAGTCCAAAGAAGGTTCCAAAGAAGTATCTATTATTCCAAAGAGGGATCTATCTATCTATCTATCTATCTATCTATCTATCTATCTATCTATCTATCTATCTATCTGAAGCCAAGGACTGACTGACTGACTGACTGACTGACTATCTATCTATCTATCTATCTATCTATCTATCTATCTATCTATCTATCTATCTATCTGTCTGTCTGTCTTTCTGTCTCTCTGTCTGTCTTAATCTCAACAGAATGAATGAACAGACACATTGGTGTCTATCTTGCATAACCATAACATTCGGGGTCTCAGTACACCGACTCCAAATTAAACTGATTAGAGCAGAGGCTTCTAACCTACAGCCGTTAGGCCACACCCGGGCCACAGCATGGTTTCATCCAGCCCATCGCACCTGCATCTGGAAGTGGAGGCAGACATATTTATGCCAGCTGTAAAATGCACCCATGTATGTGTAGATGCACCTGTGGCTGTCATCAACGTTGCAGTGGGCGCCTTTACGGCTGTTGCAAATGCACCCGGTTCTGCTTCCAGGGGCCGTGGTCAGGCCCGCCGCATAAATCCCACAGTCCTTAAGAGAACAACTTCTATTTTTTACATACCTCTTTGATTAAAGAGCCAATATATAGTGAAGTAAGGGGTGTTTGCTCAGCTGGCTTGACAACCAGTGTGTTCCCACAGCACAAAGCTGGCGCCATCTTCCAGATCAGCATAAGCAATGGAAAATTCCACTGAAACAAAAGATTTGGAAATTCATTTTGTATGTACACCATTGACCACTCTTCAATACGATCTCTGACTCAAGATCTGTTACGTTGCATTTTTGCTCCAATAACATATATTCCAGATTAAGCAGCAGCAGCAGCTGAAAAACACCATAGGTTTCTGGTATATGCACTACATACTAATATTTCTATGGTTATGAAGTCTGGAATGCCAGTCTTGCAGGCACAAAGGTATAATCTTAAGAACAATTTCCTTTTTCTTAGATCTCTGCTTCCTATTTTTAGGACAGATGCTTAGCTCCTGCTTTTTGGTATAGGTAAGGGTAAAGGTCACCCTTACTTGAAAGCCAGTAGCATCTGACTCTACGGTGTGGTGCTTGTCTCCATTTACAGTCAAAGACTATGGTCACGTGGCAGGCATGACTAGACACTCGAGTGCACGGTACACTGTTTATCTTCCCGCCTATTTGTCTACTTGCAATTTCTTGCTTTCAAACTGCTAGGTTGGCAGGAGCTGAGACAGAGATAAGAGCAACACTTGGGTCACGAACTATTGACCTGCCAACCTTCCAGCTGTCAAGTTCAGTGTCTTAACCGCTAAGGCACCGAGTCCGTTATGTGGTATAGCAGTATTTTATTTTGGCAGTAGGTGTCAGTATAAGGCCAGTTTGCTCAGTATCTCTGGAGAAATTAAACCAAGTAAAGTAACAACTACTGCCTGCCACAAAAAAAGACAAATCATATTTGTTTTGTTCTCACAGTCCAAAATGTCTCTCTCTCTGCTTTTACACCACAGAAACGCTACTACTGGTATCCTTATTCGTGATGGGTGGTCAGATCTTTCTCATTCAGCAGGACCACAGTTCCTAAACACTGAAAGAAAACTGTGGGTGGCCGAAGAGATGAGTTATGTGAAAGAGTGATATGAAAAGAAGATCGCTCACAAATATTGGGATATATATGTGTGGGTGTTCAAGTAAACCCACTTTGAAACAACTCAGAATTTATGTAGAATCTAGTTAGTTTGGAAATGTCTGAGGGTTGCTATTGTGTAAACTGTCCCAGAGCAAAAAAATGAAAGAGGCAATAAGGGGACACATTCAGAGTTATATTGTAAGCAAACACAAAATTCTGATTTTCCAGAACTGATGGGAAGGAACCTATAGTTGAAGAACTAAGTACAGTGGTACCTCACTTAAAGAGCATAATGTGTTCCACAGGATTGCTCTTTCAGTGAGTTTGCTCTTTAAGCGAAGCACCATTGTAAATGACCAATGGGGGGGGGGGATTGCGAACCCCGATTTATTTGTTAAGCGAGTTTTTGGTTGGTTTTATTTGTTAAGCAAAGCGAACATTCAGAGAAATTTCTGCTCTTTAAGCAAGTTACTCTTTAAGTGAGGCGCTCTTTATGCGAGGTTTGACTGTATATGATTTGTTTTTATAAGGACCCAGATTCAATTCCTGGCAATTTTAGGTATAACTGGGAAATATTTCTATCTGCTTATCAGACCAGAGCACAAATTTCTGAACCATCGGGCACCTCTTTCTATCCAAACGAAAGCACGGATTGCACTAGAGTTCCCAGCCTAACCAGATAAGTGATACTTCTGTTTTCCTAAAGACATTGGATGTCGAATCTAGTCTAGTCTAACATGATGCTGGAGACATCCCAGCAGTAGTAATGAAATATCCTAGAGCGATATTTTACTCCAACAGCTGTGTAAACATTCTCAGCCTAGTTGCAATAATCTTTTGCCAGTGAAAATACCTGTTGTAGATTACGCAGAGTTAATTGCTGGCGGGTATGTTCCCCTACAGCGTAATCAACAGAATTGGTCCATGATACCCTGGGATTAACCGTTATGTTAAATAAGCTACAGAGTTAAGAGTCCTAACCACACTTAGACCAATTAGATGGGAGTTTCCTTAATGCAAGGGGAAAAGTTTAATGTGCTTCTAGCACTGGATTCCTCTACAGCAGGGATGCCCAAACTTTTTGAGCCGCGGGCCAGTCACGTGGTTCCTCCCACCTAGAAGCGGAAGTAAAATGTGCATGCATGTGCACAGAACGCACCTGTGCATGCGCAGAACGCTACCGTAAATGACCTGCAGCTGTTGTAAATACATTTACAACAGCCACGGGTCATTTACAGCAGCATTCTGTGCATGCACATTTTACTCTACTTCTGGGAGTTGTGTGGCCGGTGCAGGCAGGGATATCACAAATTTCTCATGAAGAGAACTCGGGATTCCAAACCGGCGCACTGACCTATTCCAATAAACAATAGTTACCACAACAATCAACTACAACATTTAGAAGGGAACAAGAAAAGAGGAAATGCAATTTTAAAAAAGATCCAAGAAATCCACTGGAAATTTTAACTTAAGTTAGGGATGCTGAACAATAGAAGAAATGCAATCTTACCAAGATGAAATAAAGCTTAGATGGAAACTATAAACTGCTGAATTGTATATGAACGTTACAGGAGGGTATTCTTTTCAGGAGGTATCCTGCTATAAAGAACCTACCATGGAATTAATTACAAAATTAATAAGTGGGTTCTAGATCAAACCAAGATTAAACTTTTTTAACAAACAAAAGTGACAAAACTGAGGCTGTCATGCTTTGGGCAAATCATAAGAAGAGAAGACCAACTTGGGGGGAGAACTGAATAATATTAGAAAAGTAGAAGACAGCAAGAAAAGAAGAAAACCAAATATGAAGTGAATTGATTTAATAATAGAAGCTAAGATCATGAGTTTCCATGAACTGAGCAAGGCTGTTAATGACAAGACATTTTGGAGGTCACATTCATACGGCTGGCATAAGCTGAAAGTGACTTGTTGACACATAACACAATTACACCACAACCATTCAAATATTATTATTATTTATTTTATTATTTATTGAATTTATTACCCCGCCCCACTCGGGAGAACCCGACATTCATACATCTGAACAGAACCAACAAGACATGAAAACAGATTCCAAATAAAACATCTTCATCTTTAAGACTTCATAAGGCCCTATGTTTGCTTTAATAGTTTAGCACATGTAAACCAGCATTACTTTCACATCTGCAGAAATACACAAAATACATTTGGGCTTCAAAAAGTGAACCTCCAAGGACACAGTAGGAAACAGAGTGCTTTAGGACTTGCCCTCACAAAGATCCATACAGAAAAAGAAGGTGGTAAAAACAAGAATCATTCAAGGAAGCCCCAACATGTCAGACGGCCATATTTTGGTTTCACAATGAAAATACTGTACTCACCGGTGTTATGGCTCCACAAACACCCACTGGTTCATGCCTGGTGAAGCAGACATAATTTTCATCTGCAAGATATTTCAGGGCATCAGTTACTAAAGGGGGATAATATCTACACGAATGATTTCTCAAGATGAAGTCAAAGATGTAGCATGCCTCCTTCATGCTCGGAACCCCTTTTCTAAGGGCTCAGCAGAAAGAAACCACTTAAGCTAGTTTGGAAAAAACATTGGATGTTTGGTACCAGGGTCTTTGGTGGCCATGATAGATGGCGGACTATATCAAGTGTCATGGAAATCAGTATTCTCTAAAGAAGGATGCAAGAATTGGGTAGAAAGTTCAATGCAAAAAATGGAAGAGCTATGCTGATTGTATATTTTGGTAATGAGAAGCATCACAGAAGGACAGCACAGTCAACGGGCTGTATAAGGCAACAAGTTCTGTTAAACTAGATATTTATTTGACTTGACTTGTATAGCCGCCCCCTAACCGTGGTGACTCCGGGTGGCTTACAACACAAGAAATCCCAACATAACCATACATATGGATAAAAAATCATAAAAATACTGAAATCTTTAAAATCTAAAAATCTTATTAGTCCCTTAAAATCATCCACAGGCCAGTAATAGAATCTACCTCCTTGATTCTATTACTTCCTCCCAAAATCAGGCAGATTTTGGGAGGAAGATTTGGATTCAGTGAACTTGATTCAGTATAAGACACATGGATTAGACCAAGTAGCAGACAATTTTTTTTGACAGTGTTATAAAGCCAAGATACTGCTACATATGCTTAACTAATGACGATCACGTGTCAATATATTTTTACAAATGGATCCTTCATAGGAAGTAACGTCAACAATTTTTCATCCCAGTACAAAGTCCACACTTGTGAGAGCCAAAATGTAACTATTCTGTGAGTGTTAAGTTTACATATTTGCACATGTGGATCAAGCCTTACGCAGATGTTTAGATTTATATATCAGGGACAGAATCCCATTGACTCCTTAACATGGGGTGAGTACAAACAGATCATTCTTAGGGGTGAGACTTTTAAAGGGAGGAAGAATTCTAAAGACGATCTTGGTTTCACTTCCAAAAAAATAAACATGGTCAGAATTTGTCCTTAAGAGTCCTGGTTTAAATGAGTTTTCAGTTACTGCTTCAAAGGTAAACTATAACCATGAACTAGGACCATGATGGTGAACTTTGGCACTCCAGGTGTTCTTGGACTTCAATTCCCAGAAGCCCAAGTCTCTGTGAATCCACACGAATGGGATTACTGCATGCACAGTAAACCTATTTGTGTGGATTCACAGAGACCTGGGCTTCTGGGAATTGAAGTCCAAGAACACCTGGAGTGCCAAGGTTTGCCATCATGAAACTAGGATGTGAAGGAAGATGCAAAAACATAAGAAGAAGATAAGCAAGTTGGAGAAGATAAATTCATAGTTGCCAACAGCTTGACCACAGTTGTCTGTGTCGTCTGAACTAAATCCTAATTTCCTGTCTCTACTTCAGAAATTCCAATTTAATTCTATCTGGTAGACATAAAAAACTAAATACAAAATATACCAGTTCCATTTTCTTACCCACAGGTATAGTCTTCCCTTGGATCTTATCAGCCCATCCAGCATAATATCTAAGTGTCTTTATGCAGCCCTCTAAGTCAATGAAGAAAGCTTGGAGAAATGGTTTGCCTGTGTCCATTGTTTCCAGAGTCTAAGAAATAAAAAGCAGATATCATTAGTCTTTCTTCAGACATATACAACATTTTTTATATAGATGGAATATTCCTCCAGCCTAATTCCTACTAGGATTTCCACTGGTGGAAGAAGATGAGAAAACTTAATTGTTGTCCCAAGGGACATAAAACATTTTCTGTTAACTTCTTCTATCTATCTATAGATGGGTCTGCTTTGATCCATCCATCCATCTTGCACCTCCAAGATTCAGCAATAAGCCCGAAGCAATCCATGCATGTACATTTTTAATACAATCCTTGAATCTCTTTGAAAATACACACAAAATACTGAAGACATTTTCCCCTTTTAAAAAAAATCCAAATGGAGTGACTTGGAGATTATGAAAAGCTGAATCTGCAGAAATGGACACAACGGATTAGCAAACAGTTGCATCTAATATGTATTGACCAATGTAGCTGATTTTTAAAAAAGGTTCTTAATAAAGCTTCTTCTGGTTGCTGTTCTTGATCAGAGGAGGAAAATCTGTGTATAAACCATGAGTTTTTAATTGATTTTAACTGATCTGATGTTTCTTCAGGACAAACGTCTGCACTATACCATCCTAAATTCTGTACTGGATTATGTTCTAAAGCAGTGATGGTAAACCTTTTAGAGACCGGGGGCCCAAACTGCAACCCCAAACCCACTTATTTATCACAAAGTGCCAACATGGCAACAGGGGAGGGGGGAAATCTCCCATTGGGCTGTTGGGCAGAGGGGCGGGATTAACTCTGTGCTGGGGAGGAAGGAAGTGCTCCCATTGGGCTGCTGGGCAGAGGGGCAGGATTAACTCTGTGCTGGGGAGGGAGGAAGTGCTCCCATTGGGCTGCTGGGCAGAGGGGCGGGATTAAGTCTGGGCTGGGGAGGGAGGAAGCGCTCCCATTGGGCTCCTGGGTGGGGCAAACTGTGCTGGGGCAGCCACATGACTGGTCATAGAGAGGGTTCCGAGTGCCACCACTGTAGTAAAGCATAAAAGAAGGTAGAACATTGGGATCCCAGAAGACTGCTTAACTTCTAGGACCATGATGGTGAACCTTGGCACTCCAAGTGCTCTTGGATTTCAATTCCCAGAACCCCAAGTCTCTGTGAATCCACACAAATGGGTTTACTGATTTCAATTCCCAGAAGCCCACGTCTCTGTGAATCCACACAAATGGGTTTACTGCACGTACAGTAAACCCATTCATGTGGATTCACAGAGACTTGGGCTTCTGGGAATTGAAGTCCAAGAACACCTGGAGTGCCAAGGTTCACCATGAGTGTTCTAGAACAGTTGCACAGAGTTGGATGTCTTATATATTTCGATATAGGTAAAAGCAATCAACAGGTTCTGCCCTGTGCTTTCCACCTCTCGCCACCACTGATGGCCATCCTATGGCTGCCGTGAGTCAACTTCACTTACAGCTAACACCACCCTGTCCCGCTCAACTAGATCAGCCAGCTTGTTCAGGAGTCTTCCTCGACCCATGGCATCCATCTGCCTCCACATTGATCCTCTTTCAAAGGCTGCCCGAGCCGATTCCACCGCTTTATCAACATCAGGCTACAAAACAAAGAGAAAAACAGGAGGAAGAGAAAAAAATATTCAAGCAACTCTCCAGCGCTTAGATATTGCTAGTTGGAAACAGCAAGTGAACGCGATGGCTCAATGGTTAAGTAGCTCGCCTTGTTAGCTGGAAGGTTGGCAAGTCGGCAGTCCAAGACCCGGGTGCTGCATGATGGATTGAGTGCCTATCTCTGTCCCAGCTTTTGGGGACATGAAAGGAGCCTCATTTGGGCATTCCCTGAGCAGAGTTTCTCCTGCAAAAATCCTTTCAACCCAGAATAATTTCTGACACTAATTCGTTAGTTAGTTAGTTAGTTAGTAAAGTTAGTCAGTTAGTTAGTTTGTTAGTTAGTTAGTTAATTAATTACCATACAGTAACTGGCATGAATAAGTTACATTGGAATTATAAGATACCCTTCCACAGTGCAACTAGTTACTTTTATAGTTACAAGGCATGTGATGTCATGCTGAGAACATCGCCCCCTCCTCCGGGCCCACAACAACGGCCTGATGGGAGCTAGTTTGTGTTCTGCTTTGTTTTTTTGTGAGGTTGTATTTTATAATTTTTACTGTACTGTTGCTGTTTTGACTGTAAGCCGCCCTGAGTCGCTTCGGCGAGTGGGCGGCAATATAAATATGAATAAATAAATAAATTTCTTTATGGCCATTCTATACCATCAGCCATAGGCTGGAGTACACAGAAACAGCCTCCTTGAAGATTGTGGTATTTTTGAACCACAATCGGGTGTACTCTGGTAATGGCAACCTTGTGTTGCCAGCCAATCTTTCTCACACTAGGTCAGGCGAAAGGAACTAGAGAATGAACTCACCAAAAGATGCCTTCATTTTAGTAGTTTCACATCTGGCCTAGACACGGAAGAAGAAGAAGATGCCATAGGCGTCTAGGATTTTGAAAAAGCTTAAAGTAAGGGTGCCCAAACTACGGCTTGTGGGCCGGATCCAGCCCTTGATTCCAATTCATGCCACCCATGCCACCCTCATTGGTCCAGACGTTGAAGTAAAATGCAGGTGTGTACGAGCACATTTTACTTCCACTTCCTGGAGCAACGAGGGCGGCACGAGCCAGATGAATTGGTGTTGGGCCAGGATCCGGCCCACAGGCTGTAGTTTGGGCACCCCTGGCTTAAAGCAATTGGTAAATGGAAAGAAAAGATAGAGTCCTTTTCAAAATTACAACAAATACATGAGTTAGTCACTTTTGGAGCTTGGGAAACTGTAAAACTAACTAAAAGCAAATTTCCATGCTCTGCCGTCTCTAGAATTCTCAGCGGAAACCGTATAGCATTTTTGTGCTATTTTTCTAAAAAGAATCGCCTCAAGGGGGCTTACAACACAAGACACTAATAAGATGAACAGACAGGGAATAAATGGCAAATCAAATAACGAGGCCAACAATTAAATAACTAAAGAGACACTATCAAAAGCAATTAGGAAGAATTTGCGGTACAATTAAAAACAGAAAAGAAGAAGACCGACTTTGTCTATCGCTTCTTTGCAAGATATGTGGCACCAGGCAAACCCATTATGTCGCTTCCAAGTAGAGGCAAACAAAAAATGGTTTGCTTTCACTCAGCCTGCGAGTGGTAAAATTAAAGAGGCTCTGTTTTGCCATATGAGCTGATACGGCTCAGTGGACTGGAACCCCTGGCTATGGAGCCGGGGACTCGGGAGTTTGAACCCCCGCTGGGTGTCCTGGGAGAGGGGACATCCCAGATCACGCTGAGCATGTGCGCCGGATGGGATTACGTGCCCTGCCGCCTCTGTGTGGCCTTGTGCATGCTGTACAGCCCCAGAGGGAGCACATGGTGAACAAGTTCTGATTCCTAGAAAACAATAAAAAGAGCGGCACCAGTCAGATTCAACCTGACAGGACCTCCTTATCATTAGCCTCTATTTTCTGAGGCCGAAGACAAGAGGGACAAATTCCACCACCACCCTCCCAAAAAAATATGTTCCATGACATTTCATCACAACCTAAAAGCAGGGAGTAAGAACCAAACAGTTGTCACACATTGAACTGAATATGTGGAGGTGGCAGTGGATTTCTTCAACATGTTCTGAAGGGCCACAACTCGCCAACATCTCGAAGAAGGCAGAAGAAGTTCAGAACTTTTCTTATTCCACCTTACTCCACATTTCTTGCTTGGCTTCTGTTGTAGGGGCAGCTAGAAGGAATGAGTGGAATTATTCTACCTGGCCACCTTTTTGCTATATATACTGCAGTAAAACTCCCATCAATGTTCAAGCTGAGGCGATGTTAATTGCATCCAACACATCTGAAGGACAACGTTGTAGAATTCATATTGGCTCAGGAGTCTGCTTTCCCACATCTTTTAACCCAAGAAACCATTAAACTTTGCCTAAAGGTCTCCCTTGCTCGAAAGCCAGTTGTGTCTGACTGTAAGAGGGCAGTGATGGTCAACCTTGGCACTCCAGATGTTCTTGAAGTTCAATTCCCAGAAGCCCTGATCAGCAAGAGTGCTGACTTGGGCTTCTGGGAACTGAAGTTCAAGTACACCTGGAGTGCCAAGGTTCACCATCAAGGCTCCAGAGGGGTGGTGCTCATCTCTGTTTAGAGCCAAAGAGCCAGCACTATCTGCATCTGCAGGCATTTTTGTGGTCATGTGGCATGCATGACTACATGCCGGATCTCATGGAACACTTTTATTTTTACACCACCAGAGGCCATTTTAAGGGAGGGGGACACATTTTTTATAAGAAATTAATTGGGAAGTGGAGATCATGAGAGAAGACATGGCCGTCCAAGGTACAGGGATGGTTGTGAAGTGCCACTTAGACCTCTGGAGATTGCCCACACTTGCTACTGACTAGGAAGTTCTTCAGTTGTCAAATCTTACATCATGTATGCCCAAGGCTGATATTATCAGCAGGCTTTGGACAATGCAGAGATTTTTTTTAATGTATGGCTGTGAAAACTGGACTATAAGGAAGGCTGAGAGCAGAAGAGTAGACAGTTTTGAACTGTGGTGCTGGGGAAGACTCTTGAGAGTCCCCTGGACTGCAAGGAGATCAAACCTGTCAATCTTGAAGAGAATCAACCCTGACTTCTCCTTGGAAGGACAAATGCTGAAGCTGAAGCTCAAGTACTTTGGTCACCAAGTGAGAAGAGAGGACTCACTGGAAAGGGCCCTGGGGCTAGGACAGACCGAAAGGAGAAGGAGATGGCATAGCATGAGATGTTTAGACAGCATCATTGACATGACGGGCATGGATCTGGGCAGACTCAGGAGGATGACAGAGGAGCCTGGCATTTGGTGCTCCATGGGGTCACAAAGGGTCGGACTCGATTGTGCGACTGAACAGCAACTTGGCTTTCTTGAAAGACGAAGAAAGGGCATTAAGGAAACTAGAACTGTGCAAGGAAGAATGAACATGCTCAGCAACGTGACAAGAGCATGGAGAGAGTGAGTGAAAGTGTAAGTTGTTGATGAATGGATTTTACTTCACTAGGGAAGTAAATCTGCCAGCAATCCTTGCTTTAACCAAGTCGCTATTGTTCTTTCCTGCTTTTCAGCAAGTTGACCTCTTTTCTTTTCTTTTCTTTTAAAAAGAAATGCTCTGATCTCCGGCAATACCAGGGAGGGCCTTGCCCTGAATTCCTGGAAAGCTGCCCTTCTGACTTTTGCGGGCAGCATATTTCTGGAATGGAAATAAACAGCTTTGTCAGAGAGAAGTTTTTATTGTGGTAAAGTCATGCAGAGCCCAATTCAGTTCGTGTTCTGGACTGTAGCTCTGTAAAAGTGAATTTGTGTAAATGTATCCTGCACTGGGGAATGGCAATGGCCTAGTGGTTAAGATGCTGAACTTCACGACCAGAAGATCGGCAGGTAGGCAGGTCGAGACCTGAGTCCTGCACAACAGAGTGAGTTTCTGTCTCTGTCCCAGCTCCTGTCAACCTAGCAATTTGAAAGCAAGATATTGCAAGTAGATAAATGGGTACACTTCGGTGGGAAGGTTAATGGCATTACATGCACTCCAATGTCTAGTCATGCCTGCCACATGGGCACGGAAACGTCTGCAGACGCAGACAGTGCTGGCTCTTCGGCTTTGAAACAGAGATGAGCACTGAACCCTAGAGTCAGATATAACTGGCTTTCAAGCAAGGGCAACCTTCACCTATCCTGCACAGATACCAATTAAAATCTCACAGCTACATCCTAAACCAGGGGTGCCCAAACTATGGGCTGCCGGCTGGATCTGGCCCACAGTGAAATGCCATCTGGCCTGTGCCACCCTTGCCGCTTACAGATGCAGAAGTAAAACGCACCCGCGCATGCACAAAACACTGCCGTAAATGACCCGCGGCTGTCCTAAATGCATTTGTAACAGCCATGGGTGCATTTACAGCAGCGTTATGTGTGTGCACAGGTGCGTTTTACTTCCACTTCCAGTGGGAGGAACCACATGACCGGCCCACTCAACCACATGATCGGCCCCCGGCCCAAAAGGTTCGGGCACCCCTGTCTTAAACAATCGTCTGATTTGTAGTTTGATGAGATTCTTTTCAGTTCCTTGCCACAAAGCCATTGCCTCCCTGAACTACAGCACTCTCAAGACAGTTGGTTCTATTGTCGTACTACTCTATCCATTAAGGAGTTTTTTCTCACATTCAGCCTATATCTGGCTTCCTGTAGCTTGAGCCCATTATTATGCCTCCTGCACTCTGGGATGATCAAGAACAGATCCTGCCACATCTCTTTATGACCATCTACCAGGTATTTGAAGAATGCTGTCATATCTCCTCTCCGTCTCCTTTCCTCAAGGCTAAGCATGCCCAGGTCCTTCAGTCTTTCCTCAAATGACTTGGTTTCCAGTCCTCTGAACATCCTTGTTGCCCTTCTCTGTACCTGCTCTAGTTTGTTTGCATCTTTCTTAAAATGTGGTGCCCAGAATTGGACACAGTACTCTTGATGTGGTCTGAGTAGTGCTGAATAGAAGAGGATTAGTACTTCATGGATTTTGGACACTGAACGTCCATCAAAACCATGTTGGCCTTTTCTTGTTGCCTTCAGCTTTTCTCAACATTCTTATCTTTTTACAGTGACTGTACCTGGTTTATGCTCCTGCCTTCCACAACAGTGTTTCTCCAAATGAAGTGATCTCCACCCTAACTGAAGAGGACACACCACATAGCCCAGCCTGACTCCAGACCACAATAGACATTCCTCTGCCCCTTGATAGTAGGAAATGCCTTTGGCCCAGTAGATTGGTTTGACCTTCAGAGCTGCCCAAAGATTATCTTCATGCCTACATGTGACCTGAGACACCACACAATGATTCTCTGAACAAGTGGAAACATTCATTCTCAATGGAAAGGTCAAGCCCGGCCCAAGTAAACTCCTTCAGATGAAATTGAAGTGGTCCAACCCGAAACCCACGTGCAAACAAGGAAACTATGGGCAAGGCAGAAATTCCAGACTTAATCCACCTAGTACTTAATCAGTATTAAGTTGCAGGGGTGTTGCACCTTGATAACACTAGAATTTAAAGTTGGGGCAGTGGGACGAAGAAGACTTCACCCACCACAGCTGTCTAATGATATCTAAATCCAGAGTTTAGGCATAATTTTACGGTAAAGAAGAATTTGGAGAGAGGCAAAGGATTTAGAGGGTTTTGTTTGCAAAAGATTGGGTAGGCTGGCTGGACAATAGGTCTGATTCATCTTCTTACCAACCTTACCTCAATGCTTTTGCCTTCATAGACAAGCAGACTTTCTGGTTAAAACCCAACAGTAAGTTGCAAATTGAGTATTCCATTGAATCAGTGTGGATTTGGAAAGTGAATCCCTCTATAACTTCTATTGATTCAGCAGACCAGGGGCGTAGCTACCGCCGTATCTGCCGTATCAATTATACGGGGGCCACGGGCCACGGGGGCCCCCAACGTGCGTAAGCAAAACAAATCTTTACCCTTCCTAAGGGCCCCCAAACAAATTTTTATACGGGGCCCCTGCAAGGCACGCTACGCTTCTGCAGCAGACCTACCCCATTCTCAGGCCAGATGCAAACATGCACTTGTTGTGGGGCAGAAGAAATCGTGACAGATGTCCTTTTTGTTGCTTGTCACTCAAGCGCTAGATCCAGCATGCACAGCTAATTTTGAAAGGGTTCCTCAAACTTGGTTCTCCAGATGTTCTTGGGTTTCAGTTCCCAGACACCCTAATCAGCAGGTGTGCTGATCTGGGCTTCTGGTAATTGAAGTCCATGAACAACTGGAAGAAAAGGTTTGACGACCCCTGAGCTAGAACAACCAGACATCCTTTACCTCTTGAGGAACCTCTACTGATGATGATGTCCTAACCTTATGGTGAAGTTTGATTCCCCACTTGAAAATCTAAACCACACTCTCATATAGCTTTCAAGACATAATATTTTGTTCCCCATTTATTTTTATAGTATATCTACCAATGTTCCCCCGCCTTCAATCTGGATTGGTTCTAGACTCTCCCCTCTTGCTCCTGGTTCACTTTGATGCTCTGGCCAATGGAAAGAAATTCTTAAGCTGAACCAGATCATTGTCCCAGAGAAAGTGAATCCACTATTATTACCAGCTGCAAAATTAATGTATTTTTTCCAGTAGATGTCATTAAACAAGAGCACTAAATTTGGAACTGTCCAAACCACAGCTGGTTTCACTTCTTTTTCTGTGGCTTCACTTAGACTAGGCATTTGTAATCTACGACTTGTAGGCCAGACTCAGCCCCTGATGCCAATTAATCCAGCTCCTGACGCCCTTGTTGCTCCCGAAAAAAGAATTAAAACACATGCCATGCATGCGCAGAACACTGCTAAATGCATTCTGTGCATGCGTAATGCACATTTTACTTCCACCTCCAGGTGGAAGGAACCACGTGACCAGCCCAATCAGCTGGCCAAGAGGCATGGCCAGGCCCATGACCTAAAAATGTTGAGAAATGCTGACTTAGACATTAGCGACTGGATTTTAAGAAGAACAGACCTTGTCACCTTCTTCAATATCGCAGATCTTCTCCAGTTTTGAAGGATTGAAGGTAGGAAATTTCTTTCCACTCTTGGACTCATGCCATTCATTGTTAATAAATATCTAAAAAGAGGGAAAAAAGATCATGCATTTAAAGTGTGGATTAGGTCAATGTCTCTCCAACGGGCTTGTTTTCTGTATAAGTTTTTAGATGACTTTTGTTTGGGGTTGTTGTTGTTGCAAAAAGTCTATCATCCTATTTACCTTAGCGACGCTCTAAAGCAGGCTTTCTCAATCCTGGCCCACCAGCTGTTCTTGAACTTCAATTCCCAGAAGCCCTGATCAGCAGGAATGCTGACTTGGACTTCTGGGAATTGAAGTCCAAGAACAGCTGGAGAGCCAAGGTTGAGGAGGCCTGTTCTAAAGCTAAGCTTACCTATCATAATGAGAACTGAACTAATGCTACAGTGAAACCAAGCCATATGAGGAAAGACTGAAGTAACTGGATATGTTTAGCATTCAGAAAAGGAGATTGGGAGGGGATATGATGATAACACTCTTCAAACACAGTACCTGAAAGATAATCATAAAGAGGAGGGGAAGGATTTGTTCTTCATTCCAGAGTGCAGGAGGCATAATAATGGGTTCAAACTAAAGAAAGCCAGATATAGGCTGAATATTAGAAAAAAACATCTTAACTGTTAGAGCAGTACGATGATGGGACCGATTACTCCTGGAAGTGTTGAGTGTTGTAACACTAGAGGCATTCAAGGGAAAATTGGATAACCATCAGCTTTGATTTGGATTCTTGCATTGAGCAATGGTTGGACTCAATGGTTGAAGTCAATAGCCCGATAGGCTCCTTCCACTTCAGTTATTCTATGATTCTAAGGGGTTATAATACACAGATCAGTGGACAAAGTGGAGCTTCATGCAGCTGTACAAAGTAGTGGAGAATAGTGACATCCACAAACAACAACCGCCGATTTTAGCCAAATTGTGGGCTTCTTATCATGTTTACCTTCCAGTCGTCAAGCTCAGTATCTTAACCGCTAAGCCACCGCTGCCCTTTAGAGCCCAAATTCCTTGCTATTTCCATGGGGCTTAGTCTGCCCATCCATTCCCTTTGCCTTCTCTACAAGAAGAAAATGGATGCTGGAATCTTAATTAACCAGCTCCAAGTACTTGAAAACACCTGTCGGGACTTTGATGTCTTGATTAAACCCTTCAGAATGCTGGCTGAGGGATTTTCCGCTGAATTCTGGCAGACGAAGTCCAAGAAATACAGAAATCCAATGCTTTTCATTTATTTTATTTTATTCCTAGGTACAGTATGTGCTTCTAAATAGCCTGCGCAGTAGCACAAGGGTTCAACAGTAGCAGATGTTTTAAGCACACGGTAATCAGATATACTTTCTTCTGACTCTGCAACTCATTTTTGTACCAAAGTTCAGGGGATTTTACTCAGATTGCCCAATTATGACGAAGACTCAGACATTTAAATCAAATTTCTTTCTAAACACTCAAGGTTGTATGGTCAGGATAGAAAAGTGGCCTTTTTCAAATTGCTTTTCCAAACACAACTTTGTGAGCCAATTTAAAATTGAAGTGTGGGGAGAAAAGGTTCAAAAAAAAATCAAAGTAAGGTAGAACGATGCAGATAAAACACATACACGGTAATATAAGAGGTTCTCCTCTAACCTGAAAGAAAGTTGGCAAGTCAGCAGTTCAAGACCCGGGTACTGCATGACAGACCGAGGGCCCATCTCTGTCCCAGCTCTTGGGGACATGAAAGGAGCCTAATTTGGGGGTTCCCTGCACAGAGTTTCTTCCACAAAAATCCTTTCAACCCAGAATAATTTCTGACATAAAATTATTATTGCTCGAAAGAGCATTGTTCTTCATTGAAGCTCAACAAAATATGGTTCATTTTATTTATTTTATGTTAGGATGGTGAAAGTCTCCCTTGCTCAAAAGCTAGTTGGGTCTGACTTCAGGGTCTTGTGCTCATCTCTGTTTACAGCCAAAGAGTCAGCACTGTCTGCATCTGCTTGTGTAGTCATGTGGCAGCCATAACGAGACTCTGGAAGGCATGGAACATTATTGCCTTTCCTGCCAAAGCAGGACCTATTTATCTACTTGCAATTTCTTGCTTTCAAACTGCTAGGTTGGCAGGAGCAAGGACAGAGACAGGAGCGCACTCTGTTGTGGAACTCTCAGGTCTCGAACAGCTAATCTACCAACCTTCTAGTCATCAAGTTCAGCATTTTAACCTCTAAGCAACTACAGTCCTCACTGAAAGCTCAACAAAATATTGTCAAATCAAGCTTTATTGTAGTCGATGACCAGTACAGTAAAAAAGAGTTTAAGTGCATGAAATACCATCAAAATGCACCCCCGTAAACACATTCGTTTGAATTAAAACAGAATAGAATAAAATTAGTTTTAAAATTTATGCTACATTTGTTCATTTTATTTATTTCATTTTATCTTACCTTCCCACACAAAAAGACCTATTCAAGACGGCTAAGCAAGATCGACTGATACAAATGATAGATTTTAAAATAATAAAATCGATGTAGTGATCTGGAAGTATAAAAAAGGCTAGGCTGAAAAGAGGCATCTTCGTACCTCTCCTAAGGGCAGCCAAAGATGGGCGGCCGAAACATAGCAATAGCAATGACACTTATATTCCACAAGGGCTGCGGTGGCTCACTGGTTAAGAAGCTCGCCTTGTTAGCTGGAAGGCCGGCAAGTTGGCAGTTCGAGACCCAGGCACTGCATGATGGCTTGAGCACCCGTCTCTGTCCTGCCAAGTTTGAAAGTAAGAAATTGCAAGTAGATAAATAATGACCACTTTGGTGGGGAAAGTTCTTGGGACATGAAAGGAGCCTCATTCAGGCGTCCCCTGAGTGGAGTTTCTCCAGCAAAAATCCTTGCAATCCATTCAAAATAATTTCTGACACGAAATTGTTGTTGTTGTTGTTGTTGTTGTTGTTGTTGTTGTTGTTGTTGTTGTTGTTGTTGTTGTTGTTGTTGTTGTTGTTGTTGTTGTTGTTGTTGTTACTTATATCCCACTCCATAGTGCTTAATGCTCTCTCTGGGCAGTTCACAAGTGAAGAGTTCATATTATCCCGCCTGGGGAAGGTGCTCTGTTAGTGACCAGATGAAGGAATATTTTGTGTTTTGGACTGTTTGTGGCACAGCCTGGAGCAAGTTCCGGCTGGAGGGAATTGGTTTCTTTGAGAGAGGTCATAACTGGCAAAAGGAACAATTTCCAGTGAAATCAGACCTGATCCTTTCTTATCATTTCAATTGCATTCTAAGGCATAAATTGCTACACGAAAAGTCCTGTCTTAACCGACCTGAACTCTGTACACGGCAGGAGGGATAACAATGACTTAAATGACTTAGGTAAAGGTAAAGGTCATCCTTGCTAGAAAGCCAGTCATATCTGACTCTAGGGTTCAGTGCTCATCTCTGTTTCATAGCCAAAGAGCCAGCACTGTCTGCATCTGCAGACATTTCCGTGGACATGTGGCAGGCATGCCTAGACACCAGAGTACACGGAATGCTGTTTACCTCCCCACCAAAGTGGTCCCTATTTATCGACTTGCAATTTCTTGCTTTCGAACTGCTAGGTTGGCAGGAGCAGGGACAAAGACGGGAGCTCACTCTGTCCTGCAGGACTCGGGTATCGAACTCCTGACCTGTCACTTCCCAGTCAGTGTCTTAAGTTTTAATTTAATTTTAATTTTCAAATTTATATCCCGCCCAATCAGGCGAACCCGACTCAGGGCGGCTTAAATAGTCATTAACCACTTGAGCCACTGCTGTGACTTAAACTCCAGTGCTGAGCAGGTTTGAGAGGGGAGAAGTAAATAATTGTTCAGAAACCTATTATAAATCATAAATGGTTTGAGGTCACGATGAGAACCTTGAAAGGTTCGGAAAGAAAAAGGAAGGCAGCAGAGAGAAGGCAACAGTTCGAATCACTCTGTTCACGTAGCAATTTTTGCACTAGCTGTTCTCTCTGATCATGAATGTGAGATGTGCCAACAATTTAGCTAATTTTACCATATTTTCATGTATTTTGATTATTGAAACTCACTAGCAGCTGCTGCAATTCCCACCCTCGGCTTATACTCAGGTCAATCTATTTTCCTGGGTTTTCAGGTCAAAATTAGGTACCTCGGCTAATATTCAGGTTGGCTTATACTCGAGTATATACGGTAGATAAAAAATAATGTCCATTTCCCCCTTCCATGCTAATTGCTATGTAGAGGAAGGGACTTTGATTAAGTCAGCTGCTGTTTTGCTTGGCAAAGAATGGGGGGAAATGCGTGGGGGGGATTTCCTCCTCTTTACCAAGCCAGTGTTTAAATGATTGGCAAGCGTCGAGAAACAATTACACTTTCCCTGTCCCTCTGTAGTGGAGCAGGGAAAGTGTTAAATAAAAACATCCAATATACAGAAGGATTTATTAGCCCTTTCAGTATACCAGATGTTTAATCTGGAAGCAGCTTTTGAATGCTGATAAAAGTAGCAGGAAGGATTTCTAAAAGAACCACTCATGGAGAGGTTACAGCACTCCCCAAACTGGACCCCCCCCCCCCAAGGCCTGAAAAGAGCATGCTAAGCACTAGTCTAGACCTGCTCAATGCGGCTACACTAGCAACAGGGAGCAAACGAGTGGGAGCAGCTTTGGAATAACCAGGCTTGATTAAAACAATCTAATCAAGCCTGATCATTCACATGGAAATAGTTCCTGCCAATATTATGAAGTGGCTTAATAAAGAAGCCACTTCTGGGCTTTAGCAAAAATAAATAAATCATTTCCCCTGCTCAACAAACGCAGGTGCTACATGAAAATACATGTGGGGGGAACTGATCCAAAAGAGAGTGATTCTACCTGTACCAGAAAAATAGAAGCCCTTAGACCAGGGGTTCCCAAACTTTTCAGGCTGTGGGCTGGTCAGGGAGTTGGTCACTATGGCCTGGGGGCCAGATCCGGTGGTCTTGACGCCAATTCATCCGGCCCACGAACCCCTCATCGCTCCTGGAAGCGGAAGTAAAACACATTTTACTTCTGCTTCCGGAAGTGGCGAGGGCTTCACAGGTCGAATGAACTGGTGTCGGGGCCAGATCTGGCCCTCAGGCTGTAGTTTGGGCATCCCTGCCTTAGACAGAGGCCAGGAAGGTGAATGTAGGGACCTTCGAGGGATAGGCTGGTGTGGTCTGATCACCATCTTTAAGACCAGCCCATCCCTGTACTATTCCAAACAGTGGGCATGGAGTCAGCCTTTTCATTTTTAAAGCCTATCCGAGAAGGCAGGTCTTTTGTCAATGAAAGGATAAAGGGAAGGAGGCAAACTTTCCGAAGACATAGAAGCAGCCACAAAGAAAACCCTCTCCTGTGTCCCCATCAAATGGACCTGTGAGGGCAATGAGGATAAGAAATAGGTCTCCTTTGAGGAAATTAGGAACCAGGAAGGCTGGTATGGGGAGATAAAAGGTAAAGGCAAAGTTCTCCCTTGCTCGCAAGCCAGATGTATCCAACTCTAGGGTGCAGTGCTCATCTCCATTTACAGCCAAAAAACCAGCCCCTTCTGCATCTACAGACATTTCTGTGATCACGTGGCAAGCATGACTAGATGCTGAAGGGCACAGAATGGTGTTTTGAAGGATTAGAATGATCTTTCCACATGTATCAATTTGCATTTGGAAGACAGGTTGCGTCAGCTTCTCTAATAGTAGTGCCGGATCTGCCCCCGAAGCCAAATGAATCAGAGGGAATGGCAGATTTATTGGAAGCAGATTTTTAAAACAGACACAGTAGGAACCTAGCAGTTTGAAAGCAAGACATTGCAAGTAGATAAATAGGTACCACTTCAGTGGGAAAGGTAGCAGCATTCTGTGCCCTTCAGCATCTAGTCATGCTTGCCACGTGATCACAGAAATGTGGTGGACAACCAAAGAAAGGGAATCCCTGGCTGCATGTGGGAAAGCCTATTTGCAGAAAGCATTTAAGGATGCTGTTCTATAGATTCTTAATTCACAATTAGTTTATTAACCATGAATGTTATTTTAATTAAGAAGCTTGCAGGTTATTAAAGTTTATAATCCCAAACATATTTCCTGAAAAGGAGAATAAAATGCAATTTTCAACACGCTTCCAGTTAGACAGAGCTACAATTTCCCAGGAAATTATTATCTTCTTATTCTTCTTGTTCTGCTGTATCCAAATCCGGATATAAGCAATCATCATGGTGATCAGCCATGAAGACTGTCCTAAGAATATAATGTAGTAGCCTTTCATCTGCCTTCGAAATCACAGCATGACACCGGTAACGCTGATCCAGTTCTGAGAGTCACTTTCTGGTTCTGAGCCTTTTTTGGCACACAAAGTCCTCATTGGCCCCAGGCCAGTATTGACGAAGCTGCTGTCCTCCATCAAGATGGATTCAAGTGGGATTTCATCTACTTGGGGAACATCACCCTTCCCTGTAGACTTCACCACCCAAAGCCATTAGTCTTCAGGGATGTCAGGTTAGTTAACCGCCGCCTGACACTCGGTGTTGAGTCTGGCAGTATGGTCTACTACGCTATTACCATAGCAGGATAATCTGGCCAGACATTAAGTGGAATCAAAAACTGAGATGAAGCTACTTAATGTTTCCCCTCTAATCAATAGTCAATTGAGCCAAAGTTAACAAATTTCTGTACCAAAGGGAGAAAATAGTCGTACCCATCTAAATAAAAGAATCAGAATCTTAGAACCATACATATGAGTTGTTCTGTTTAAAATCCAATTAAACTGATCATAAATGGGTCAGATACAGACAGTAATTTCTTCATCTTTCAGCCTTTCCCCAAACCAGCCCATAAAGTTGATGCTTTAGACGCTCTAAACTCAAATAGGTTCGTTGGATCGCTCCAATTCCTCTTAACTTTGAATGCCTTTAAAAACACTGTGCCAGGAAAAATTCTAACGGGGAGTAATCAAAACTGCTTTTTTTGCCCAAGGGCGACCGGTTTCTTCAGAGATCTCAATAGTCTCCAGCCTAGACAATAGGGGAATAGACAGCTTAGCCTCCGCGAAAACTTTTTTGCTCAAATAGGAAAATGGAGTTCAGAACGCTTGAGTCTTATAGGGCGCTTGACCAATCATCCTATTTTTAAAGAAAATTATAGCAGACATCTAATGGAAGATTTTAAAATAGGGGCCACGTAGAATAACAAATGTAGGGCAATGATGAATACTGTAAACTTTTAAAGGGCATGGAGCCTGACCCTATCTAAATTTAATGGCATTCAAGAGATGTCACATTCTGCTACGTGTGCAGAAGATTTGGTCCTTATTTGGTCCATCGCAGGGAATGCAAATATTTCTCATTATTCTCTGATTTCTCCACCTTCTCTGCTAATTCCAGGTTCCAGCCTTAAAAATTGCAACTGTTCAATTTTCACCAAAAAAAAATATGTACTTTTCAGAACAGGGAATTAAAGGCCACCAATTCGCAGAGTTCAAGTCCTACGTTTCTGTTCCAAAAGTTGTATTTTATTTTCCATCAGCATGCAGAGCAGCAAAGCTTAGACGTGAGTTTCAGTTCACATTTTTGTGTTTTTGCCTCTTCTTACCCAGCCCCAGCCTACAGTGAAATTATCAGTAGATCGGCCAGATAGAGTCTATTTTAAATCTGTTATGGCCAAGTTAATGATCAGCTCAAAAATGCAGCCACACTTTCCATCCTCCCTTGAAGGTGCTGTTCTGCCTTGAAATAATAATTAATTCGGAAAAGCTGGATCCCTGCCCCTGCTTTCGTATAGCAACCCCAGAAAAGTGAAGTTAAAGGCAGTCAGCTGAAATCCAGGTCAATATATCTTGTTGAAATTTGTTATTTGAGTACCCTTCTTTCGATACTCTCAAGGGGACAAACTTCTTCAGTGTGTTGACCAATTTCAACAAACGGACCAGCTAATCATTAGAAGACCGTCAATGGGTTTCAAGAAATTAAGTCGTTATCGGCTGTGAAACTAAAATTCTGTGACCGACTCCTTCCGCTGTAAGATCCTTATGGTAAGAGCCTCTGGATCGTACCAGAAGACAAAACCAATCCTGGTTAAAACACACGCATAACATTCAACTGTTCATTCACTTTACTAGTACAGTACATGCAAGTAAGTCTCTTGACATCTTCATCCCATCAATTCCTTATAGTCTTTATTTTTAACTAGGGGGAAATGCCCACCTTTACCTAGTTCCATAACCTAAGCGGGAGTTGCATTGATCATTTCTTATGGAAAGAGAAGCTATAAATATAGCTAACCTAATTATATTCCACGCAGGAATGCTTAATTTGTAGTGTTGGTTTGAGGTATCCATGAATTGAATAGGATTCTTTTTCTTTTGCAATAAAATTGTTTACAGAAGTGTTAATGTTTACATTTCTGTGCAGCGCATCAACAATATTACAGAGTAAGAAAATACATTCCTATTTCCTTCCACTCTACACCATTATAAACCTCATTTCATCTTGTTTTCTTAATTACACTATCCTCCGTTCCAGATATTATTTCCTGCTGGGACAAGACATTTCAACGTCAGTCTAATATCTGCTGAAATATGGGAACTTCAATGCATATAATATATAAATATGTTAGTGTAGGGAAAGTAGCCTTGTACACATCTTTTTTTCCACCACCAAAAAACGAAACAAAAATATATTTATAATTAAGAAGGCTGTGACCTATCAAATAAGGGGACCAAAGGAAGTCATCAAACAAATTTTAAACTCTCACCTTCTAAATCAGAGGTGCCCAGACTATGGCCCGTGGGCCGGATCCAGTCCCTGACACCAATTCATCCAGCCTGCACCACCCTCATTGCTCCAGGAAGCAATAAGGGCAGTGTGGGCCAGATGAATTGGTGTTGGGGGCCGGATCTGGCCCACAGGCCATCATTTGAGTACTCCTGGTTTAAGCAGAGAAAATGGCAGCTTTAAAATCTAGCTCATCTTGTTGCAGAACAGTTTGCAAGGTGTGTTTCATTGCCGCTTCTGGTGGGAGGACATGACCTGCCCATGGCCCGAAAAGTTTGGGCGCCCCTGTTCTAAATTTATGGAGGGCAAAGTGTTACTCAATCGCAAGACTTTCAATTGAAGCAGTCACTAGAAAGGTTACCTTTTCTGATGTAAATATCCATCCCAGGCCACAGAAGGTTTTTTTAAAAAAATCTCTCTTGTCAAACATTATTATTCTTATTTCAAAATAATAGTGTGGCTGCACGTATGTACTGTGGGAAAGACCCTGTTTTGCAATTCCAGCTATTCCATTCATCCAGGACAGGAGTAGACCAAGCCCTTTCATTCATAATGTATTGCCTCGTTAGAGGCCACAACTGTTTGTATATTTTTTCAAAAATGAAACTCCCCCCCCCCCTTCACTTTAAGGCCACAGGGAAAAAATCTCCCAAAAAAGAGACAGTTGGCAGAGTGGCCCATAAGATCGATTAAGTTTCAATCTAATGCATAATAAATTATATTACAGTATTCTGATTCAGGGGTTTAACACTTCTTTCTTCCGTTCTCTCTTTCTCTCTTTTTCTCTCTTTCTTTCTCTCTCTCTCTCTTTCTCTCTTTTTCTTTCTCTCTTTTTCTCTCTCTCTTTTTCTTTCTCTCTTTTTCTCTCTTTCTCTCTTTTTCTTTCTTTTTCTCTTTTTCTTTCTTTTTCTCTTTCTCTTTCTTTCTCTCTTTCTCTCTTTTTCTTTCTTTCTTTTTCTCTCTCTTTTTCTTTCTTTCTTTTTCTTTCTCCCTTTTTCTTTCTCTCTTTTTCTTTCTTTCTTTTTCTTTCTCTCTTTTCTCTCTTTCTCTCTTTTTCTTTCTTTCTTTCTTTCTCTCTTTTTCTTTCTTTCTCTCTTTCTTTCTTTTTTTCTGCATCCCTAGTTCAAGACTCCACTATTTATTCACAGCTTGTGCTGAAGACACAGAAGAGCAGAAGATCTTTTTGCTGGGAAGCTGAGCCTTAGGCTTTGCTCCTAGAGTGTGCTACAAATGAGGAAATCCCCGAGTCAAAATATCACCTGATGTTTTGAAGTGTGAGTAATCCATTGGTCATACGAGTATTACTCTAAACTGGTTTGCCTCTGTTCAAGAACTACTAAATAACAAAAAAATCATGTCAGAAATTACTCTGGGTTGAAAGGATTTTTTGCAGAAGAAACTCCACTCAGGGAATGCCCAAATGAGGCTCCTTTCATATCCTCAAGAGCTTGGGACGCAGACGGGCACTCAATCCATCATGCAGTACCCAGGTCTCGAACCGCTGAGTTGCCAGCCTTCCAGCTAACAAGGCGAGCTGCTTAACCACTGAGCCACCTCAGCCCCTGTGGGATATTAGTACAGGTATTGCAGTTTGACCATCTTAAACATCCAACTCAATACAATAACTTCTTATCAAGGCAATGAAATGGCACCAAGTACAGAAAGAACATTGACCTAGAACTCCCTCAAGAACCTATGAAAGGTGAACTCTGGTAGCCAAGTAGACGAATCACCCATTTTTGACCTGGTTGAGTAGTTCCTGTGTGGGACCCTTTCCCGTCCAACAGCTTACAAAAAAGTTTATTTAAACCTTGCTTCTTGTCCTAAGGGGGCTAGGCTAGCTTTCACGACCAGGCACATCTCTGTTGTGGTTACTCTACAAAGAAAGATTTCCAGTATCAACTCATCTAAACTTGACTTTTTAAAAAAGATAGAAACCAAGTCTTCTTCTCTGGCTTTACATTAACCTCTCTGTATTGTTGTTGAGTATGTTTAGTTATGACTGCCTTACAAATATAATATTCTTTACTTTCGGGAACTCCAAACATTTGTACGCATTTGATGAGATTTGTCTTTCCTTCTAATTCAATAAGAACAATTGCCTTATTGACTTTTCTCGTGATACATCCAAAAGACAATAGGCTGGTCAATCCTGGAACCGGACATTGTTGTTAAGCTTGTTCTACAGCTGCGGAAACTGAGACCGACCTGGTTAACCATCAGATACTAGAATCAGCACCAAGTGTCTGCTTTCCAAGCTAGAAAACAGCACTCAACAGCCACTCAGGATATTAAGGTTGTTACGACACACATAAAGCTAAAAGACTTGATAAGCCAGGGGTGTCCAAACGATGGCCTGTGGGCCAGATCCAGCCCCCAACATCAATTCATCCAGCCCAACAGAAGCAGAAGTAAAATGCACCCGTACAGGCGTGTTTTACTTTCACTTCCAGGAGCGACAAGGGTGGCATGGGCTGGATAAATTGGCATTGTGGGCCAAATCTGGCCCATGGGCCATAGCTTGGGCACCCCTGGTTTAACCAGAGAAAATGGCAGCTTAAAAATCTATCTCATCCTGTTGCAAAACAGATTGCAAGGTGCGTCTTACTTCCACTTCCGATTGAATGAACCACAGGACTGGCCCGCTGGACCACATGAATGGCCCACTGAGCTACATTACTGGCCCATGGCCCGAAAAGTTTGGGCACCCGTGTGGTAAGCATTAAAGCTGACCTCTCATCCTCACGGAGATAAGCGGACATTACAAGTTGCAAACTTAAGTTTACTGCTGAGTGTTGCTTGAGTGTTGCGTGCATCTTCGGTTCTCATGGAAACATTGGAGAGTTTTCCAGAGATAAGGAAAGGCTGGGATTCATCAGGAACAGAAACTAGTGCGAACGATTTCTGGGAACCACAGACTAACTGAGTTGGAAGGGGCCGTTTAGGCCATTGAGTGCAACCCCCAGCTCAATACAGGAATCCGAAACCGAGAGAGGAATGAACAAGAACCCTTAAGGACTAGAGGTTTCCCTTGCTCGAAAGTCAGTCGTATCCGACTCTAGGGTTCAGTGCTCATCTCTGTTTCAAAGCCGAAGAGCCAGCGCTGTCTGCTTCTGCAGATGTTCCCGTGGTCATGTGGTAGGCAGGACGAGACACCGGAGGGCACGGAATGCTGTTTACCTTCCCACCGAAGTGGTCCCTATTTATCTACTTGCAATCTCTTGCTTTTGAACTGCTAGGCTAGCAGGAGCTGGGACAGAGACGGGAGCTCATTCCGTCCTGCAGTACTCGGGAATCGAACTGCTGACCTCCCCGCCTTCCAGTCAGCGTCTTAGCCACTTGACCCACTGCAGTAACTTTTAAAAGTTACTCCACAACCTCCAATGAAGAAGAGATTGTAGGGGAAGAGGAGGGGGGAGAGAGAGAGAGGGATCTAACTTTTTCCTATCATTCTAGCCTCACTTTCGATTCACTCCTCTTACCTTCGTATATTTCACCTCCAGGTTCCTAATCGGATGAGGAAGCGTCAGGGGCATCTTTGGCTCCGGCTGCCCGTTTTCCACGGTCCCATTAACCGCCGACATCCCTCTTTCGCTTTCTCCGGGTGGACTTCAAAGCCTCAGGGCAGCCCCCAGCAGCGGTCGAGCTTCCCCGGGCCGGGCGACTCTACCTCGCCAGCGCGCGGAGCGGACCAGGCATCGAACTCCCGGCGCTCTTTCCCCGGGATCGCTCTTTTATGAGGGGCTCGGTCCCCGGCCCAGGGCTCCGATTGGCTCTGGGGCGCTTAGCCACGCCTCTCTCACCCCCCCCACCCATGCAAAGGCTTGGTTTGCAATTGACAGGCAACAGGTAGAAGGACTGAGTTGAGTTGCAATTGACAAGGTAAGGGACGGTGGGCTTTTCTGGCCCCGAAGCAGCCAAGCCAAGTCTCTCCTTTCCCTCCTTCCTCCAAAACAATGGAGCGATCTGTTCTACCCCTCGCTCTCTCTCTTTCTCTCCCCCCCCTCCTTCCTCTCTTCTTTTCTTACGCCTCGGTGCAGCAAGGGGTCTGGGAAACGAGGGGGGGAGGGCCCAGCCCCCAGCCCCATCCAAACGCCCCCCATGTCCCCCCCATACACCCTACATTTGTATCTCCCTGTTTAGGCGGGGGAGAGAATCAAAACACAACACACAACTTGTTTCCGGTGCGCGCCAGCGATCCTCCGCGGCTGGGACCGCAACCTCTGAGTCTAGATCATGTGCATTTTTCTCCTCCCTACAGGATGCTTCCAGCGCGATGAACTGAGCTCAAATCAGATTAAGTCCTGGCCGTCCAGATTTCCCTTCCCTTCCCTTCCTGGGTCCTGCATCCCATTGAATGTGTGTGTGTGTGTGTGTGGTTTTTTCCTGTTTTGTTTGGCTTGGCTTGGAAGAAGCCCTCCCTCCTCTCCTCCCCCACTACAAAGCAAGCCCCTAGTTTGCCTCTCTGGCTTTTCGACCACCATCTGGACACTCCTGGTTCCGGAGAGGGAACCCAACGCAGGTCTTTGGAAAGCCACACAACAGTCATGGCGAACCCTTGTCACTCAGGGTGTTCTTGGACATCAATTCCCAGAAGCCCAAGACTCTGAATCCGGACGCATGGGTTTACTGCAGTATGCACAGTAAACCCATGCGTGTGGATTCACAGAGACTTGGGCTTCTGGGAATTGAAGTCCAAGGACACCTGGAGTGACAAGGTTCACCATCACGGGACTAGAATGTTTCCCATGATGGAAGGAAATGTTTTTCCCCTGCTTCTGGTTAGGCAAGAAGAAAAGATACATTGTGGTATTGGGGCCCCTAGAGATAATAATAACTTAGTGTCAGAAATTATACTGGGTTGAAAGGATTTTTGCTGGAGAAACTCCGCTCAGTGGATACCCGAATGAGGCTTCTTTCATGGCCCCAAGATCTTCTCCCCCACTGAAATGGTCCCTATTTATCTACTTGCAATGTCTTGCTTTTGAACTGCTAGATTGGCAGGAGCTGGGTCACAGAGGGGTGCTCAAACCATCATGCAAACTGCCAACTTGCTAGCCTTCCAGGGGAGCTTCTTAGCCACTGAGCCACTGCAGCCCACCTCTAGAGATAATGCCACAGGTCTTGGGCGCATTGGCTGCAACAGACGGATGGACAGATGGGCCTCTCCAAATCATCTGTTTTGGATGCATCATCAACTCCCACCGGGAGAGCAACTGAAATGACCCAGCTGCTTTTCCTGAAAAGAGTTGTATAAACTCGCAGGTGTTCTGTTATTCTGTCCTGTAGGCTGATGCAGATCTAAAAAGGTTGTGTAGCAGATCTAACACAGGGACACGGTGGCTTAGTGGTTAAGACGCTGAGCTTGATGACTGGGAGCTTGGCAGTTTGAGACCTGAATGGTGCGAGATGGAGTGAGTTCCCATCATCTATCCCAGCTCCTGACAACCTAGCAGTTCCAAAGCAGCACATTGCGTGGTCTTTTCTGTGTTAGCACCAATTATGGAACTCTTCTGTTAAAAATCTAGTTGCCCCCAATGCTTATTCAGTGGTGGGATGTCAAAAATTTTACTACCCCACCATGATGTCATCACAGTGTGGGCGGAGCTAATGTCATGACATCACGGGCGGAGCCAAAAAATAAAATAAAAATAATAATAAAATAAAAATAAGCACACACACACACACCTCAACCCACCCACCCACCCACCCACAACACAAGGACAGCAAGGAGGACAGCAAGGAGGCCATGCATATGTGTCAAGCACTGTAGGCATGCATGCACACCAAGTGTTTGGCACGTATGCGCAGTGGGGGAACCAGTGAAAAGGTAAGCCCCATAGGTGGTTCCCCCCAAAAGCTGCTACCGGTTCTCCAGGACACTGGGGAAAGTTACTACCGGTTCTGGCGAACTGTTGAGAACCTGTTATATCCCATCACTGCTTATTTTCCTGAAACACCCATTAAAACCATATTTATTTGAACAACCGATCAGGAACAAGCAATCAGGATCAGGAAATTAAATTACAAGGAGTGTTATTTATCCACGAAAGCTCACAATAAAAATATAACAGTTAGTCTGTTGCTGTTTTTGTTTTCTTTATGACAAGAACAAATGTTCTTGAGGGTTCACAAAAGCAAATTAAAAGATGGAGGAAGGAGCACCATAGACAAGGAATAACATTCAAGGAGGAGATGGCTGAGGAACTCAACCTCCCCTACGTCACTTGGAGAACCCTGAACTGGCTGAGGGTCAGAGTCCCTAAATGCAAGACCAACATGCTCAAGTGGGGGCTGCTGGCAGACAACACCACAGTGAGTGTGTGTGGATTGATACAGAATTGGCTCATTTGCTGGTCTGCTGATTACCACCGGAAATATGTACCAATGAGGATTTAATTTTGGCCAACGACAAAGCCAAGAAAGTGGCTTCATTTTGGCAGTTTAAAGTTTGACCTGGACACGGAACAGAATCAGTCACGTGCAATTTATCGTGTCAGATATTTCTAATTTGTGATTTAATTTGTGAGTTTAAGTACTGTACTTGTATTTATGTGCTGGAATCCTGTGGTCCATGTCCTTGAGTGCAGCGAGAAAGAGAGCAGCAGTGATGTCCAACGTCCCTGATTAAAGGCTTCCTCTTTTGGAGTCATACAAATTCATTACACTGTGTACGAGTCATGGAAGAAAGCCTTTATTTGTCAATGGACTGGCAGTGGTGATGAACTCAGTAAGTAAAGTAAAGTAAATTTATCCCAACCCAACTCAACCCAATCCAACAACTAGCAGATTTTGGGAGCAACACTTCAAAAGAGTAATTTTGCTCTAGGTGACAACACACATCTAATGTTTACAGCCAAAGAGCCAGTGCATCTGCAGACATTCCCATGGTCGTGTGACAGGCATGACTAGAAGCACAGAATGCTGTTACCTTTTCTGGTGAAGTGGTACCTATTTGTCTATTTGCAATTTCTAGCTTTTAAACTGCTAGGTTGGCAAGAGCTGCCATGGACGATGGGAGCTAATTCCATCCTGCAGTACTCAGGTTTTGAACTGCTGACCTGCCGACTTTCTAGTTATCAAGCTCGCATCTTAACCACTAAGCCACCATACCCCTCCTCCAAACTATAGTGTTTATGTTATATAGAGAGTATGAGTTTAGGGCTTTACTCGAAAAGCTGTGTAGGGTTTCATTTAAAATAAGAAAAAGAAGCAGCTGGAAATTTCTCAATCATGAATTCCCTAAATAGACAGAACCTTAATGTTGCATAAGACTCACAAGCTGATCTGGTAGACCAACAGGTACCCTTACAGACTGCTGCTGGCAAAATTTTGTTTTAATACATGAGTATGCATGAAATAGCGAGAACGTGACAACTGTATCTGTGCTGACCCACCCGGGCAGGCACGGTTGCTGCATGGCGGCACTACATAGAGAGTCTTGTTCAAGAATAGTCCAGATATCAAAGTCCAAAAGGCAAGCTGAGGTCTGTTTACCAGTAGTCCAAATCAGTAGTCTAATCCAAAGAGTGTCCAGGGGCGTCAGGGTTGGCAGAGAAGTCAGGGTCACAGGAGGCAAGACAGGGTCTAGGCAGTCTGGAGTTGAGCAGGGTGTCGGTCTTCACACGAGAGTTGTACCGACACTGTCAGGCTGCAACAAGCTAGCTTATAAGCCTCCCTTCTTTGGTACTTCGCTCTAGCCTGCCAACATCTCAAGTGTAGCTCCTTTCTGGATCTCTTCCTGACTGAGGGCTGATCACTGTCAGAGCCAGACCCCTGATCAGACAGGTCAGCTGATGGGGGGAACAGACTTGGGTCAGGCGGAGGTTGAGATCCCCGGCTCAGGTCATCCTCAGGCTTGGGGGCAGGCAGAACTGGGCTGGGCATTGGGGGGGGGGCTGATCCAGGCCATCATCAGTGTCAATACAGATACAGCTGTATGAGTAGGTGTAAGAAGGCAAATCTCCTACGTGCTTACTGGAAATTAAATCTCTTTGCTCATTTGGGACTTATTTACTGTGTCTCAGAATTTAGCATAGATTGCGTGGGGATAACGCAATCTAACCGCTTTCATATCTGTTTGCTTACTTTGGGCTCATTGTTTCTTTTTTGCCTTCTCAGAATCTTGGCAGTTCCTGTTTGGGGGAATCTGAACTCCCCCACCCGACTCTTTCTCTACTTCCCATCTGGAGTGATTAATGCCTAGATAATTTGTGTAACCTGGGAAATTAGAATTCCCTTGCCTTAGAACTGATGCGGATATTTTGTTTCAGAGCATCCAGCATGATTCCTGTAACTGATATCGAAAGAGGGGGACTCTTGTCTATTGCCTTGTTCAACTGTAATTAAGCAGTCTGGTTATAGCTTCACTATCATCATCACCACCAGGTCCACCAACACCACTCTTAGGCCAGGAAGCTTAATTTCAGGTAGATAGGGCAGGTTTCCTTCTTATTCAAGTGCTGTATCCGATTCCGAATATCAGCAACCCTCATGGTGATCAGCCATGAAGATTGTCCTGGGAACAATATAATGCAGTGGTCCTCCATTTGCCTTCCACATTGCAGCGTGACACCTGTACCACTGATCCAGTTCTGCCGGTCACTTTTTGGTCCTGAGCCCTTTTGGCACCCAAAGTCCTCCTCAGCCCCAGGATGAAGCTGCTGCCCTTCATCAAGATGGATTCAAGTGGGATTTAACCCACTTGGAGACCATCACCTTTCCCTGTGGAGTTTGCTACCCAAGACAGCTAGTCCTCATGGGTGTGAGGTTAGTTAACTGACATCTGATGATCGGCATTGAGTTGCTGGCAGCAGGGTCTACTCTATTACCATAGTAGGATAACCTGGCCAGACAGGAACAGGTTTCCTACTTTTCGGCAAAAGACAATGTCCCATATTCTTTGGGTTATAGCCATCAATGCCTCTTCATTGCCAGGTCAGGTTGTATCTTGTATCCTTCAACAGACCAGAGTTGGCCCTAGTCCACCAGTTATCAACTCTCCTTCTACTAGGCATTCAGATGCTAGAATCAGAGAAAGGTTTCTTAGCGAGATCATACCCTTTCAAAACTGGATATGAAGTGATTTGCCGTAGCAGATTGGAAACCTTCTTGCTTCTTCACATGTAAGAGTTAGCATATCACTCATTGGTTGGGTTGATAGCACAGTGAGATAGGTAATATGCCTGTGGAACCAGATGACAGGAGTTTAGTTTTTCAGAAGGATATAACTGGGCAAGCTGCACAGTCCCAGGGCACCCCCGGAAGAAGGTAAGGATTAACCACTTTTGTGTAGTCTCTACCTAGAAAGGGTCACCACCAAGCAAAATTGACTTGATGCCACACAATTGTTATCATTACTATTAGACATAGTTTTAATTGGTTTTAATTGTGGATTTTGAGAACTTTTAGAATTTTAGCCTGTACTGTTTTGATGTTTTTAGACTGTGTTAAACTGCCCTGGGTCACTTTCGGCCTGGGTCACCTTCTTCGTCTCCTCTTTCTTCCCAAATAGCTTGCTGGCTACAAGTTTTGTTCTGTGGTTTGACTGGCAACTAAAGGTGAACCTCCCTGGTCCAAGGTTGGATTTGGCCCAGTGCTTCCAATTGATTAAATACATTATACAGCCAATCTTGGAGGTTCAAAGCAGTGTAAACATAGACACCATATTACAAAGTTCAGGTTCAAGGTAGTACCCCGGATAGCTCTGTGGACACTCAGCTTATCCTTTCAGACAAGAAACAACAAAACAGAATCACAGATGAGCGAACTGTTCTGGCAACCTTAAAGATTTACTACAGTACTGTATTTTTTTTAATATAGTACTGTAGTACTATATTAATTTTTAATTAATTTTAATTTTTCGTACGGTTTGGCTCAACGGTAGCTTCAGTGACAGCAGATAAATAAAACGAAGGACAATCATATTCTATAAGCTTGAGTTTGCAAGAGTTAAAAAGGTGTGACCTCAAATGTACTCATCCCTTTGTGTCTCTGTGTGTGTTTGAGTGTGAAGGTCATCTGGGCACATTCTGGATTGCCAGAATGAAGCCACTTTCTTGGCTTTGTCGTTGGCCAACATTAAGTCTTCATTGCTGCATGTTTCTGGTAGTAGTCAGCGGACAAGTAAATGAGCTGGGTTCTGTATCTCTCCACATTCAGAGAGCATGTTGTTATCCACCAGCAGCCCCCACTTGAGCATGTTGGTCTTGCAGTTAGGCACTCCAACCTTCAGCCTCTTCAGGGTCCTCCAACACTCCAGGGAAGGCTGAATTTCTCAGTGATATCCTTCTTTCATGTTCTTCCTCGTCCAGTGAGCTCCTTCCTCCATCTTCTAATTTGGTTTTGCTCTTGTGTACCCTCAAGAATGTTTGTTCTTCACAACTTCAAAATATTATGGAAAAGGTCTCTGACCCAAATTCGATTAAACCAAAAGAATCAAACCATTTTTTAAAAAAAACTGTTGAATGTGCCAAAATGGTATAGGAATAAATGAACATATGTGGTGGAGTTGTAAAAATACAATGAAGTTTTGGACCAAGTTAGAAAAGGAGCTAAATAAGATATTGGCAACCCAACTGAAATTAAACTCAAAAATTATAATATTAATGGAACTGGAGGAAACAAACTTAGATCAAACTAAAAAAGAATTGTTAACAATTTTTCTGCCAATAGTAAGACAATCTTTGCCAGCATAGACAATGGTGAAGGCTTCTGGTTTTTTTTAGTCCTAGACTATATGAGGATTCAAGGTTGGGAACCACTGCTTTTGATCCTTGGAAAACAGATTTAAAATGGCTCATAGACAAAAACACACAAGGGACAGATGCTTTAGGACAGGGATGCCCAAACTATGGCCTGGGGTCCGGATCCAGCCCCCGATGCCAATTCATCCAACCCACGAAGCCCTCGTCACTCCCGGAAGCAGAAGTAAATCACACAGTATTTATAGTGAGGGTCATGGTGGCTTTGTGGTTAAGACGTTGAGCTTGGCGACTGGAAGGCTGGCAGGTCAGCAGTTTGAGACCTGCCTGCTATGCAACTGGGTGAGCGCCTGTCATCCGCCTCAGCTCTTGCCAGCCTAGCAGTTTGAAAGCAAGAAATTGCAACTAGATAAATAGGTACTGCTTCAGCAAGAAAGGTGACAGTGTTCCATGCACTCTGGCATCAAGTGGTGCATGCTGCGTGACCACCGAAACATCTGCAGATGCAGACAGCGCAGGCTCTTTGGCTGTAAACGGAGATGAGCACTGGCCCCTAGAGTCAGACCCAACTGGCTTTCAAGCAAGGGGAAATAAAGCCTTTCTCTCTTCTACAATTGGTGCATGTGTTCCTTTTGGTACCCACAACCTCACGAGCTGCAATTTATCCATTTCTTTGGCAAGATGGGCAATAATGATGGCAGGCCTGACAGTTTGGAGGTTGGAGGACCGAGCTTCGACATGCACGAGGCAAAGTATGACCTCTTCTTCCCTTCAGCGCCATGTTCACTAGGCACACAGGAAGCACCCAATTCTCACTCTCCCATTGGAAAACTCCCACTTCCCAGCATTTAGCGCTTGGTCTCTCTCTCTCCCCCCCCCCCACCCTGCTCTTTTAAATGGCTGCTTTTGCTCCCCTGTTAATGAAGGTTTTCCCTCACTCCTTCCTCATTAACAAGTCCTCTGGCAATGCCCGCTGGCGCCCCTTGTCCGCCAGCCCATGTGGTCCGCTGATAGAAACAGCAACAATAATTCATTTCAGGGCAAAATATTTACTTTGCAAAAGGAATCGCTTTGATTTCGGCCCCCTGAAGGGAGCCGAGCTCCCCGTCCCCCACCCCCCGCCTGCCCTCTCCGCAGTTCCCAAGTCCGGCTTCCTAGGCCTTGGGCGGTGGGGTGGGCCAGGCTGGAGAAGACTCTCCATGGGTTGATGGGTGGAGAGAGACCAGAGGAGAGCCATTGGGGGGTGGAGGGGGTGGGATGGCGCAGTTGCACCTGGTTCTGATGAAGTTTAATAGACTTTAACACATGCAAACAAGTGCTTTTATTCCAAGGACAAAGGCCTCCCCAGCTTATGGCTGATTCGCAAACACTGAGCCCATTGTTTCCCCTCCGATGCCTCTTGTCACTCTCCTTGTCAAAGTTTAATTAGGACAACGAGCTTTTTGCAGGCTCATTTCGCACTTCAGCAACTTCCTAACACTTCCCTAACGAGACGAGTCTTGGGCCTTAGCAGAGGGGTGGATCGGGAGACCAGCAAAGCCTCCGGCCAGACTGGGTCTGGACCATGGTGGATTCATGGCGGGAATTGCAAAGGAGGGGAAGGGGGATGTGCAAAATAAGACCACCAAAAGGGGAGCGATTGTTCGGGGACCATGATGGTCCATCACGGGATGAAACCTTTCGGCAAATAGCCGACGCCCCCACATCTTACTCTAATAATAATTTTGTGTCTGAAATTATTCTGGGTTGAAAGGATTTTTGCCGGAGAAACTCCGCACAGGGGACGCCTGAATGAGGCTCCTTTTGTGTCCCCAAGATCTCTTTCCTACCCAAGTGGTCCCTGTTTATCTACTTGCAATATCTTGCTTTCAATCTCCTAGGTGGGCAGGAGCTGGGACAGAGACAGGTGCTCATTCTTTCATGCAGTACTCAGGTCTCGAACTGCTGACTTGCCGGCCTTCCAGCTATCAAGGTGAGCTTCTTAACCACTGAGCCACTGCAGTCCCGGCACACCATACTTAAAAGAGGTAGCATCCCAAATATTCTTTTTCAATTTTAAAAATTTTTTGCTGATTGTGAGCCGCCCTGAGTCGCCATGGTAAGTGGGTGGCGATATAAATCTAAATAAATAAATAAAATGTATTTAGCAATTAGCAATTATACTTCTATACTACCCTATAGTGCTTAGTGCACTGGGGAGGGTGTTCATAAGTTAATTAGTATTTTGCCCCCAACACACTGGGTACTCATTTTAGTGCTCTCAGAAGGATGAAAGCCTGACTCAACTTTGATCCCCATCAGGATCAAACTCACAACATTCTGGCTGCAGCACAACAGTTTAGCACCTGCCCCAGTAGGGTTCTTGTAATTTAGCTGTTTCAGCAAATTACTGTACACATTTTTTAATTTCAGGGGGAAATTGGGATGCCTTTCAAACATTGTTTCTGCAAAGGACGGGGGGGGGGGGGGGGGAAGAGAAGGATTCCAAACATTTCATATGGAAAAGGTCAAAAGAGGAAAGGATTTTATTTTTAATTGAGAAGGCCAATGATTAACAGGCAAATTTAATGCATGCTTGCCCCCAAGTGGGTGATTATATCAGGCTCAAAACACCAGCTGGAGTCTTGAGAAATTGTTATACTTCCCTGGATCTCAGGAAGGCAAATCTCAGAGTAAACAGTCATATTGGTGGAGAAAGTGACATTTCCATTAGCTGGTAAAGGTCCCCCTTGCTCAAAAGCCAGTCGTGTCTCCGGTTCTGTCTGTGTCTGCAGACATTTCTGAGGTCCTTTGACAGGCATTACTAGATGCTGGAGTGCATGAAACGCTGTTACCTTTCCTGCAATTTCTTGCTTTCGAACTGCTAGGTTGGCAGGAGCTGGGACAGAGGGTGGGAAACTCTCTCTGTCGTGCAGAGTGATGGACTGACAACATTGACCACAGGAAAAAACCTGTACGTCACGGAAGAATTGGGCAATGCCAGGCCTACTATTAGGCTAAGCTACTCTGCCCCAGTGGTGGGATTCAAATATTTTTTACTACCTACTCCGGTAATGGCAAACCTTGGCACTCCAGATGTTCTGGGACTTCAATTCCCAGAAGCCCAAGCACCCTGTGAATCCACACAAATGGGTTTATTGCGATTCGTCCGGCCTATGCTCTACCCTCATACGGGCATGTTTTGCTTCCATTGCCAGGAGCAACGAGGGCAGTGCGGGACGGATGAATCGCAGGAAAACCTGTTCATGTGGATTCACAGGGTGCTTGGGCTTCTGGGAATTGAAGTCCAAGAACATCTGGGGTGCCAAGGTTCGCCATCATGGACCTACTCTGTGGGTATGGAATAGTGGGTGTGGCCAGGGGGAAAGCCCTGCCTTGCAGCTGAATTAGGACTACTGTCCTTTATTTTAAAACTTGGATGGGCGGAGCCAGCTGAAATTTCTGCTTCCAGTTCTGGCAAACTGGGGTGAACCTGCTGAATCCCAGCATTGCTCTGCCCCTTTAGCCAACTGATTTGGGGTTTTGTCGAATAATAAGTTATTTAAGATATTATTTTCATTTCTCCCCCTTTTGGGGCGGGCAGGGCACAATGCAGGGCTCAATGAATCACAAGTTGGAATCAAAATTGCTGGGAGAAACATCAATTTGAGATATGCAAATGATACTACCCTAATGGCAGAAAGTTAACAAGACCTAAAGAAACTTCTGATTAGGTTGAAAGAAGAGAGTGCAAAAGCTGGCTTGAGACTCAACTTCAAGAAAACCAAGATCATGGCACTATCAGTCCCTGGAAAATAGATGGTGACGAAGTAGAAGCAGTGACAGATTTTACTTTCCTAGGATCCAAGATCACTGCAGATGGTGGTTGCAGCTATGCAATAAAAAGGCAACTGATTCTTGGGAGACAAGCAATGAAAAACCTGGGGAACATAGTGAAAAGTAGAGACATCACCTTGGAAACAAAAGTCTGCATAGTCAAAGCAATGGTATTCCTGGTTACTGTACAATTGTGAGAGCTGGACCATAAGGAAATCTGAGTGCAGAAGAACAAACACCTTTGAAATGTGGTGTTGGATAAAAAATTTGAGAGGATAGCAAGGAGAACAAATAGGTTGATCCTAAAATAAATCAACTCTGACCACTCCTTGGAAGGTCAAATATTGAAGATGAAGCTAAAGTACTTTGGACATCAAATGAGAAGAGAAGATTCTCTTGAGAAGGCCTTGATGCTGGGAAGGATGGAGGGCAAAAGAAGGGGGCAGCCCAAAATGAGATGGCTAGATGGTATTGTAGACACAATGGGCACAGAGCTGAGCGAGTTGAGGATAATGGTGGAGGACAGAGGTGCCTGGAGGACAGTGGTCCATGGGGTCATCGCAAAGGGTCGGAATCGACTGTGCGACTGAGCAACAAACAACAACAAACAATCAAAGAAGAAGAAGAAGAAGAAGAAGAAGAAGAAGAAGAAGAAGAAGAAGAAGAAGAAGAAGAAGAAGAAGAAGAAGAAGAAGAAGAAGAAGAAGAAGAAGAAGAAGAGCGATGCAACAGGGAGAGAAAGACATGGTTGCAGAATTTTTAGCTTCAGATCCCTAAATAATGTCATCCCCCCCCTCCCCAGGTATAATTTGAGTTCAGCTTGAGGTATGTAGTAGATGTGACGGAGATGGCATTTTATCTTCCTCCTTTGTACAAAAGGGCGTGCACAAACCGGTCCCTCGAAAAAGTATTATTTTTCTCCCTCGCTATTTACTTTCCACTTCTTCCTGCAATTGCCAGATGCCTTCGTTTGGTCCTGGAACTAAGCCAAGGTTCAGGGGATACAGAAAGAATAGCAAAGGGTGTTATTGAAGGAATTAAAGCTTTCTCTCTTTGTGACTCCAGACTTGACTTTGAGAGCGTTGGTTTGTCATCGTACGCCCCTGTCTTCCGTACACAGATCAGATCAAAGCCCGGTAAGGAAAATGTTATATTTCACGCATTGGTTATTGCAGAATGGAGACAGCTGCCCGTCTCTCGATTAAATTCCAATTAACTAATCATCGGCTGAGTATAAGAATGAAACGTTATCCAACTTCAAAACTGGCATGGGGTTAAGGGGGTGGGAAAGAAAGAGAATCTGCCACAGTTTGTTCATTTTTCATATCACTTGAGATTGTGAGGTTTTGAATGAATGTGTTAGCTGCCTCAAATTTTGTAGAACAATCGGGGAAAGGAAGGTGAAAAATATATAGAGGGAATAAGTGGAGATCTGATTAAAATGGGAAGTGAGAATTCGAAGAGAGTTTCCTGGTTGGAGAAAAAGACCAGGAAAAAGCAAACTAAAAAGATCAGACAGAAGCTGAATGCAGAAGAATAGATGCCTTTGAGATGTGGTGTTGGAGGAGAGTTTTGAGAGTCCCCTGGACAGCAAGTAGAACAAATAGGTCAATCTTAGAAGAAAGCAACCCTGACTGCTCCTTAAAAGGTCAAATTATAAAGATGAAGCTAAAGTACTTTGGACATCAAATGAGAAGAGAAGATTCACTTGAGAAAGCCTTGATGCTGGGAAAGGTGGAGGGCAAAAGAAAAAGGGGGCGGGCAAAAATGAGATGGCTAGATGGTATTGTGGACACAATGGGCACAGAGCTGAGCTAGTTGAGGAGTATGGTGGAGGACAGAAGTGTCTGGCGGACAGTGGTCCATGGGTCGGATTCGAATGTGCGACTGAACAACAACAAAAGAAGTCAAACATATGTTTTAGTAGGAACAAAGTAGAAAGACAACTGTAGATCTCAATTTCCTTATCTTCATCTTCATCTTCATCTTCTTCATCATCTTCTTCTGCTTCTTCTTCTGCTTCTTCTTCCATGTCCCTATCAAACTCTGGTCTGCCAAAATGAAGCTACTTTCTTGGCTTTGCTGTTGCCCAAACATAAGTCCCCATTGGTACATGTTTCTGGAAGTAATCGGCAGACAATCAAATGAGCCAGATTCTATATCCCTCCACACTCATACAGTGTTGTTGTACACCAGCAGCCCCCACATGAGCATGTTGGTCTTGCATTTAGGGACTCTGACCCTCAGCCTGTTCAGGGTCCTCCAAGTGACGTTGGGGAGGTTGAGTTCCTCAGCCATCTCCTCCTTTACTGTTATTCCTTGTCCAGTGAGCTCCTTCCTCTGCCTCAGCTGCACCTTGAATTTTGTTTCCTTTCTCCACTAGTGAAAGCAGTCATGTTGGGTGTTATGTTTGTCAATGGGTGGGAGTGGAATGTGCAAGGCTAGAATTGTGTGACTAACAGTGTCATCAAAGCAGTTTCACTACAGGAAGCAAAAGCTTCCCTTTGCTTCAGAATGGTTCTCACTGAGAAGGCAAGTTCACCCCTCCAGATGTTTTCTGCCGAACAACTCCCATCAGAGCCCATCGGCGTGATGGAATTATGGAAGCAGCAGTCCAAAAAAACAGGGATGCTGTAGGGATTATGGAAGCTTTAGTCTCCAAACATCTGGACGGACGGAGTTGCCCATTTCTGCCTTAGAGAAAAGAGGCACAGAGTGGGAAGGCTAAAACCCAGATGGAAAATTGCAGGGTCGTCAAACACCATTACAAATCCTCCATCTTCACACATTACAGCACATCTACAAAATTAACCTGGCATTATTTTCACCACATACTTGGGGAGGTGGGAAAATTCCAAACTGAGGTTGGTGGGAAGAAGGAGATGTTTGTGTCTTTCCTTTGGGTGTAGCATCTTTGTACAAAATACTGTACAGTAATACCTCATATAACATTAGTATCGAATAACACTAAAATCGCATAACATTAAGGAATCTGGGGGGAAGAATTGCATCAGATAACATTAAGATCCTATGGGATGCTTCAGATAACAACCGCTAAAGCCTGTGTGGTTACAATGTATCTCTATGGATCCCATAGAGGATCAGATAACACTAAAAATCATATAACACCAAGACTTGTGGAACCAGGTTTTAGTGTTATATGAGGTTTTACTGTATTCCTATTTCAGCAGTTCAGGATGCTGTTTCCTCCGTCGTCTCTCAAACCATCAACATTTTCAGGTTTAGGATTTGGCCATTCCAAAGCTGGCATACAGGCAGGAAAAATTAGTTTTCATTACCGAGACTAACACATAAAATTTTAGTTCATGAGTTCCAGATTTGCATAATTTTCAAAGCAAATCTCTCTCTCCCCCCCCCCCTTTAAATGTGTCCTTGGCAAGGAATCTTTCCTTTAACAGATTCTAAAATTCACTTTTGAAGAACTAAAATACAAATTTAGACCATCATTTGAAAAGCAAATGTCAGCTGGAAACAGAGAATGCTCAAAGAGTCATTAAACGGCTCATTGCGCAATTTCCCCTCATGTGCATTTGAAGGAGTTTTTTTATGCACAACAAAAACTCAGTGCATGAGCCAACTCTTGAGTTACACCGAGAGAGCTGTGTATCTACTGCAGCTTCCAGCTCCCCCCCCCCATTAGAAGAGTTCCCCTCCACTTTGATCCACCAACTTTTGTTTCCTCACTTCGAACAAGAGATGGGACGAAGGCGCAGCAATGACGCCAGTGGAAAAAAGACCCCCTGCTGCTGTGCATGAGCTGTCCTCATAGTTGAAGTTCAATCCCAAGCAAAGTGATATTGTTGGAGAAGTTACCCTGTCCACAAAGCCTTTGTAAGGCCAACCAATGTCATCTGCCGTGGAATGAATCTTGGAGCATTGCCATTTTAATTCCCTACAAAGCCTCTGAATGACATTACCTTTGGAGTTTTATGGACAATGGCCCATTAGTAGCAGTGTGCTAGACTTAGACACATTGAAGCACTGCAGAGTGGTTGCCACTGCACCCTAGCAGCACCTTCTGTAATGCAGAAGAGTCTCTATCTTACTCTTCTTTTTTCATGCCCTAGACAACACTAAACTGCCCAAATGAAACCACCTTCTTGGCTTTGTCGTTGGCCAAAATTAAATCGACATCAGAACATGTTTCCAGTACTAATCCATAAGACCAGCAAATGAGCCAGATTCTGTATCTCTCCACATTCACACAGTGTGTTGTTGTCCACCATTAGCCCCCACTTGAGTATGTTAGTCTTGCATTTAGGGACTCCAACCCTCAGCCTACTTGGGGTCTTCCAATTGACATAGGGAAGGTCAAGTTCCTCAGCTATATCCTCCTTTAATGTTGTTTCTTGTCCAGTGAGCTGCTTCCTCCATCTTCTAATTTGATTTTGCTCTTGTGTAGTCTCAAGAATGTTTGTTCTTCCCACAAAGCTCTTCCTGGATCTGAGTCTGTGGACTTGAGGTTCAAAACCATTCAGAGGATGTCAACAGTCATTCTCTTACTTAGTTCTCTCGGCGTCCGCTGCTACTTCTTTCCTTAACTTAGATGGAGCAATACCATACAAGAGGATATATTTTCTGAACTGGTGTAAGTTTAAGGCATCCTAACCATGTAAAGGCTCCTTAAATCTAGACCAGTGGTTCCCAACATGGGGCCCACACCCCACAGAGGGACTTCAATTCCTAGAAGCCTAAGTCAGTACATTGGCTTATCAGAGTTTTGGGGAATTGACTTGTGCTTCTGGGAATTGAAGTCCAAAAACCAAAGGTTGGTTAAAGCTAATAATAATTTCATGTCAGAAAGTATTCTGCATTGAAAAGATATTTACAGAAGAAAGACCACTCAGGGAACGCCCAAAAGAGGCTTTTTTCATGTTCCCAAGAGCTGGGACAGAGATGGGCACTCAATCCATCATGTAGTACTTGGGTCTCGAACTGCTGACTTGCTAGCCTTCCAGCTAACAAGGCAAGTTTCTTAACCACTATCTAGACTTGCTCTTACAACTATCCATTGCTTCAGTTTGCACACTCTCTTATTTTATTTTATTTTTATAAATTTTATTAAGTTTTTTAACAGAAAAAATAATAGAAAAAGTACAAAATTGCATAAACATGATGATAAAAAAGAATAATACATAGAAAACAAATTAATACAAATTAGTCATTTCAATACAGCCAATCTCTTAACCATTCAACTTGTGTGTGTGTGTATAGATAGATCGATAGATTGATAGATATAGAGATGGAGATGGATGGAGATGGAGATGGAGATGGAGATGGAGATTTATTTATTTATTTATTTATTTATTTATTTATTTATTTATTTATTTATTTATTTATTTATTTATTATTCGCATTTAGTATCCCGCCCCAATCGGAGATGGAGAAAGAGATGGAGACGGAGACAGAGACAGAATAGAGATAGATAGATTAATACTTTGTTCAAGTTATTCTCATTAATATGGTTTTCCGATTTTCTCATAATACAAATACCTAAATTACCCAAGTCAAGTGTGTTAACCCTATGTCCTTGAATCTACAAGTTGTCTTCCATCAGTAGCGTAGCATGCCCCCCGGGGGTGTTCTTGGACTACAATTCCCAGAAGCCCGAGTGGGAGCGGGAGCCAACATCCTAGGCCCTGCCTGGGGGGGGGGCAAATTTAGCTTACGCCCCAGGCGGCTGAAACCCACGCTATGCTACTGTCTTCCATTAACTTATTTATTCTGCCAAAAACTCATTACCTCCGGTACAGGTTTGTCCAGTACATGTTTGTGTTGCAGAAATGGCTTCCAAATATCCCAAAATCTGTTGTGTTTTTGCACTCTCTCTTAACCACATGTTCAAAAGCCTGCCAGTGACTGTAGCAGCTGTCCCAACCAGTCAGCACAAGTAGAAGAAGGGAGTCATTGCCAACTCTCTCAGTGCTGCCACCATTGGTTTGCTCCACTGTCTCACACCCCGGCAGTTGCTGGAAGTCTCACTACAGCGACTGCCTTCTTGCCGTTAAAAGAAGAGAGGCACAGCCGGTGAGTTGGACGACTGAAGAAGCAAGAAGTGGTATCGATCAAAAGCTCTGCAAGATCTATAAAGGAGCCTCTTCAAAAGTGGCTGTAGTGATAAATAAATTTTGTGTCAGAAATTACTCTGGGTTGAAAGGATTTTTGCCGGAGAAACTCTGCTCAGGGGATGCCCGAATGAGTCTCCTTTCATGTCCCCAAGATCCGCCGTTCAGCACACGGGTATCGAACCCCAGCCATCCAGTCTCCAAGCGCAGTGTCTTAACCACTAAGCCACCGCTGTGCTGCACCTGTAATCCCTTCATCAGCATCTCACACGCCATGGCCTTGAATTTGGGGACTGAGAAGAGGCGAAGGGTAGCAGAAACAGGAAGGCCAGCGAAAAGCTTGTGCAGAAACTTTACAAACCAATAGATCAAGTGCAACCTTGTTCTATGGCAGCATTTCCCAAACTATGGTATGTTCCACAGAACACTGGTGGACTCCAGTTCTCAGAAGCCTAAGTCAATCCATTGGCTGATCAGTGCTTTGAGGAATTGACTTAGGCTTCTGGGAATTGAAGTCCGAAAAAAACCAAAGGTCGGAAAACACTGTTCTAGGGTTTGCCAATTGTTTTCCTGGAAACTTGGAAACTTGCTTATCTTTGACAAGCTTTGGCTTATGACTTTTAGAAGAATATGGGAAAACTTCACAAAGTCAAATATCAGCAAACCCTAGAGCTTTGTTGGGGTGTGTGTGTGTTAGGGGTCTAAAACTCCCATCCAGAATCCACACAACCAGGCTGCCTGGGGAATGCTAGTTGCTATAGAACAATAATGATGTTTCCAAGCTGTGGCTTATGCGCACTTGTGTGTACCAGGCTGCACACCACACACATGGTGGGGATGAAGAGTCTGCTGACTGCGGAGATTCTTTATCCATGAACTAAAAGTACTGAGCATTTAAAAATCCATCTGTCACTCCTCAGCCAGCCCACCAGTTTACCGAGCAATGATGATTTGCAGGTAGTCCATCCCGTTTGCATGTTAATGCATCTGTTAAGGCACACAAACACAAATTCACAACATTTCAAACCAATTAGAAAAGCAAAACAAAACAGATGTTGCTCAAATATTCTCTGAAATAACATGCATTGGACATAAACATGTTGAAAAGCTTTTGTAAATATTCAGTACCGTGCAAAAGTCTCCAGGCTGCACAGGTTATCCTGCTATGGTAATAGAGTAGATCATACTGCCAGTGACTCAACGCTGATCGTCAGGCAGCAGTTAACTAGCCTGACAACCCTGAGGACTAACGGCCTTGAGTGCTGAAGTCCACAGAGAAGGCTGAAGGTCTTGAAGTGGATTGAATCCCACTTGAATCCATCTTGATGGAGGGCAGCAGCTTCATCAGTGCTGGCCTGGGACTGAGGAAGATTTTGCATGCCAAAAGCGTTCAGGACCAGAAAGTGACTTGCAGAACTGGAGCATCTCACGCTGGGATGCAGAAGGCAAATGGAAGACCACGGCATTATATCTTCATGCTGATCACCGTGTTGATGCCCAATATTCAGAAATGGGTATGGCACAAGAAGAAGTGCAAAAGTTTTGGGTCACCACCTGCTGGTTTGGGGAAAATTCAATAAGTGATTTGGGGGCCATAGCTCAAACCCCCTAACTCCAAACTTCACCAAACATGGGGACGGTTGAGAGTAGTGTCGGCTGAAGACCCTCTCCAATTTTGTTATGTCTAGGTGGCTCGGGTTCAGTTAATCCCCCAATCACACTACTGTACTTAGAAAAACTTTTTGTGCTGAAATTTTTGAAGAGCCCTTCTGCTCTCTACATAGGTCAAACAGGACAATCTCTTCGGAAAAGAATTAATGGACACAAATCAGACATCAGAAATGCCAACACATTGAAACTTGTTTCAAAACATTTTAATTTACTGGGACATTGTATACTTGACTTAAAGTTGCCATTCTGGAACAGGGAAATTACAAAATACAAAGTCAGAGAGAGAGAGAGTGGAGATAAAATATACACAGATGCTGGACACTCAGCGCAAAGGTTTGAATATTAGCCAGGGGTTTCTGGGACATAGAAAATTCAAAACAGATCCATATTATCATTTGTATTATTATTTGTTAAAGAATTAGACTACTTTGACTGCTGAAGCTCTGTTAATGCAGAGCTCATAGGAAGAGAAACAGGGTAACACAAATGACAAAAATAAAAAAGATGACTAAATACCAATGGTTGTTATGGGATAGAAATGGGGCCTGTGTGTTTTTTGAATATGTAATGGAGATTTTTCTGTTTGTTGTTCATTGGAGGGAGGTGGCAGTGTGGCATTATGGGTTGTCACTGGGCAGGAACTGCATAGTAGACTAAACATTCTAACCCTCATGTTCTTGGAGAAATGAAACTTAAAGTTTGACAGACATGTGATCCTGGGTATTGATTGGCTGGACTCCTTCAGGGGAAGGCCCAAAGGGTGGAGTTTGTGGGAGGGGATAAAAAGGAAGCGAGAAGGGAGGACGGTCCTTTTTGCTCTTCACTCTTTCCACATTTTGTAAGTCTATGGGGGGTGCTTTGAACTCGGAAATCATGTAGTCCAGGGATGTAGTGCCAAGTTGGGTGGCAATAGATATTTGAAAAATAAAATAAATAATAGAATAAATAACATTCTCAACCTGTGGCCCATGGGCCAGATGCGGCCCACGGTACCATTTCATGTGGACCCACACTGCCTCTACCAAACCAGGAAGTGCCATGTGGTGGATGAAGGTCAAAATGGTTGTCCAGCCCCCAAAGCTGTCTGAGCGAGCGTGACCCGACCCCCTGCTTTAAAAGGTTAAGAACTCCTCATGTAGTCTATTAAGCGAGGGGGAGAGGCCCTTCTGGGCTTCCACACTTAGTCAGGTGTTCGTTTGCTTTCTGAACTAAATTTGCTTCATTTGCCTAGAATTATTTTGCTTCCTGAAATTAAGAGATCTGTAACCTACTTTTGCTACAATATACTTTTAAAAGACATGAAGATGATTGGAGTTGTGTATTTTTCTGTCTGCTACCTTACTAACAGCTTGACTTTGGTCAGAACATGTGAGAAGGCAAGCTAAAATCCTGGATTACTTAGTCAGAGGGCATCAGTTCAGGTGAACTGCCACTTACTTGTAGGCCCAAGCAGTGTTGGGATCCAAAAAATTTTTTTACTACCACACTGTGAGCGTGGTATGGTGAGCGTGGCCAGGGGAAAAGCCCTGTGTTGCACCCAAATTAGGACTACTTTATTTCAAAACTTGGATGGACGGGACTAACCAGAATTTCTGCTACCGGTTCTGGCAAACTGGTGCGGACCTACTGATGCCCATCACTGGGCTCAAGGGTCTACTCAGGAACAACAGTGATCAAACTACCAAATTCAACTGTAAATTGGAATACAGAAACAAGAAAAGGACGGGGGATCTTTCAAGTGGTGATGAACATCTATTTGATATAGCACACGATCATCTCTGATTATATACCTTGTATTTACCATGCATTGTCTTATGATGGGTAATTGGGAGATAAATATGGGCTCAGTTTGCAAGTTTGATCACTGAAGTATGTATCATAGAGGAAAATCCTGGTGTGTCTGGAAAGCCATGGGCATTGGAAGAAATTCTGCATTCCCCTTAACATCTCATTTGACCAAAACCTAGACTTTGAAGGGTAAAGCATGCAAAGCTTGCTACCTGGATTGGCAAAGAGTTGCCTTCTCCACTTTGTGTCCTGTTTATTGGGGAGAGGAGATACAACATCTGGAGAAGCCTTTAAGGGCCATGGTTAGTGGTTCAGATCCCGAGCTTGACAAGTGGAAGATCAGCAGGTCATCAGTTCGAGACCTGAAAGCTGCACAAGAGAGACTAAATCGCACAACGAACAGGTTTTTTAAGAAGATGGTGCCCTGCATAACGATTTTTCCTATGGGGGGAAAAAAAATCATATGATGAATTTTCAATGGGAAAAACCGCTTAGCAAAAAAAATAGTTGTACGGTACATAGGGAAAATCATACAACAACAAAATTGCATAGCATCCAGACCCGTGGAATGAATTAAAATCATTATACGGGGTTTTACTGTAGATAAATATGTACTGCTTCAGCGGGAAAGATAACAGTGTTCCGTGTGCTCCAGCATCTAGTCACGCCTGCCACATGACCACAGAATTGTCTGCAGACACAGACAGTGCTGGCTCTTTGGCTGTAAATGGACCAAGGGAGAACTTTGCTGCCTTTATTTTTTCAGTCAATGAGAAAAACTAAATTGTCATCTAGCCTGAGTTCAAACTGCCTGCAGTTCTGTCTTCCAAACGTCAAGCCGGGGAGCAATTAAAATGATGCTCGACTTCGGAGAGCCGGAGAGTCCTAACGAGCATCCCCTGTTGCAGGCAAGTTGATTGCCTTCCCGGCCCAGAGAGAACCTAGCACGGACGGGCTCCTTGCATTTTCTTTGAGTCAACATGAGCCGGTAGAGTTAGCCACTGGCTGTGCAGAATGTATTTCTTTCCTGTGTGTTGTGACCCCACTCCACGCGGGGAAGGGAGGGGGACCAAACGCAGTGGGCCCACCACAGCTGCTTGGAGCTACGGACCCTAAGGACTTGGAGCCCTGTAGCAACATCCTCTCCAGGTGCTCCTGCATAAAACAAAGGACCTTTCACCAGGCTCTGGGAATGAATGAAGAAGACGTCGCAAAATGACTTCCCTGAATGGAAATATTTGGTTACAGTAAGAGCTGTTATTTCATAGGTAGCCCAACAAGAAGGGCCAGGAGTGAAGGGAGATGAAATTTGACTCAGGCGGTGTATTTGGGGGAAGGAGGCCAGCCAAATCTGGATGCCCCTCCTGCCACAGGCCGCAGAACCACTGGGTCCAGGTGGATCTTTAGTATGAGCAGAGTTCAAATAAGTTGGATTTTTTTTAAAAAAACTATGAAGACCACATTTCTTCAGCTAGTGTGGCCTCTAGAAGGAGAACATGCCATGAAACTCAAAAATCCAACTCAAGAGCAGATCCTTTGAAATCAATGAGTGAACAGTAAGTCAGCACTTAATGAAGCCCCATGATTCAATGGGTCTAATCCGCTAGGGCTTAGCCACTGACTTGAAGTCAAAGAATTCTGTATGCTTGAATCTACAAGCTCCATAGAGGACATTCAATGCTATTTCACTGTTATCAGCAGGGTAGGCGAATGACTCTTTGCTGCCAGAGTTGGCGATTATGATCATCTTGAATAAGAATAAGAATAAGAATAAGAATAAGAATAAGAATAAGAATAAGAATAAGAATAAGAATAAGAATAAGAATAAGAATAAGAATAAGAATAAGAATAAGAATAAGAATAAGAATAAGAATAAGAATAAGAATAAGAATAAGAGAATGGAGGCCTCAATTCCCAGAAGCCTAAGTCAATTTCCCAAAGCACTGATCAGCTAATGTACTGACTTAAGCTCCTGGGGCATGGGCCCCACGTTGGGAATCAGCAGTGGTCCATAGGAAACAAGAAAGTTAAATAACAGCTGTGACATAACAAGGAGAACAGAGAGGTCATGGAACACCCTATATGTTGAGTCCATGCTGCAGAAGTCTTCTGCGAAATGAGACCACATATGGAAGTGATTGAAGCAAAGAAATTGATCTGAAGAGCATAGGACAGTGATGGCGAACCTTGGCGCTCCAGGTCTTCTCGGGCTTCAGTTCCCAGAAGCTCGAGTCTCTGTGAATCCACACCAATGGGTTTACTGCACAAGGCCAAAACCTTAGTCACACCAGTTCTCTAGAAATGAACTATCAAAGCTTAAAGATCAGTTACCAATATCGAGTGAGCGCCAGGAGATTTTCCTCTATGTGTATTGTATGCTATGTAACCAGAGGCAGTGATCTGTCCTTCGTTGAAGTTTACCTCACTTTCATTGCCAATTCTGGAAGCCAATTCTCCAATGCTTTTTGCACACACCTCAGACGAGCTCGCGCTAATCCCTATAGCAGAAACTCTAGCGCTAAAGCATTGATAAAGTGTCTCTCCCCCCCCCTTTGCTTCCCTATTCTTGGAATTGAATTGCTTCCCACCTCTTTCTCTTTTAATTTCCCCTTTATCTTTTCCTTCCATCTTCAGCTTGTCAGAACTCTCACATACCTGCAGCTGACAGCTTGGAAACTGGCGTCTTTGATGTTGTAAAAGATATTTCATCTCAGGTAATTCTCAGCAATTCTCAGGTTATCAGCAGGATATCCAGGAGCTCTCGAGAGCTAACAGTGGCTTTGTTAGCTGAGATCTGAGCAATTTGCAAGCTTTTCTGAGCAACAAGACCCAATAAAGAGGACCGAGAGATATGATCTGTCAACTGCCTTGAGAGCACCAGCCTTATGATTATTGATGGTTTAGAGAAGTTACTGGGACAAAACCAGGGATGAAAAACAGGTGAATAGGTGTTGCCAGCTTCTGGAGCCATGTTAATTCCATGGCAAACAAAGAAACCAAACCGTTTCAGATTTGATCTCCCTGCAGTAGCTCACATCACAGAGTAGAATGGAAGAAAAGAAACTGAAATTCCAGCACTTCTGCTGAGTGACCCATTGCTCTTGGCTTTCCCCAAATGTCAGTTATTGCAACCATCCCAATAGATCTGGAAGCAACTGTTTGAATCTTGTTGGCTATACAGAGCTGAACTTTCTAGAAGTGTTTCCTTAGGTCCCGTTCCCCCCCAATCACTCTTTCCTTATGTTTTATGCCTGTTAGACTGTAAACCTGCACAACCAAATATGCAATTATCAGAATTGACAGATTCATAGTCGGGGTTACTCAATTGAGAAGACGTTTTATTGATCACAGTTGCATACAAAGGTGATGAATTTAATTGAATGCTTCTGAATTTTAAAATGGTTATTGTATCCGTCTAGAAATCATGTACTTTGGGTCATTCCAGAGATAGCTGCAGTTTCCCTCTAGGTAAGAGGTCTACAAATGCTGTGTCAACTAAGCAAGAGAATGACCTTTGACACCCTCTGAACGGATATGAGCCTCAAGTCTTCCGGCTCAGATCCAGAAAGAGCTTTATGGCAAGAACAAACAGTCTTGAGGGTACACAAGAGCAAAACCAAGTTAGAAGATGGAGGAAGGAGCTCACTGGACAAGAAATAACATTAAAGGAGGAGATGGCTGAGGAACTCAACCTCCCCAACATCACTTGGAGGACCCTGAATAGGCTGAAGATCAGAGTCCCTAAATGCAAGACCAACATGCTCAAGTGTGGGTTACTGGTGGACAACAACACATTGTGTGAATGTGGAGAGATACAGAATCCGGCTCATTTACTGGTCTGCTAATTGCTGCCAGAAACATGCACAGTTGAGGACTTATGTTTGGGCAATGACAAAGCCAAGAAAGTAGTTTCATTTTGGCAGACCAGAGTTTGATAGGGACATGGAGGAGGAGGAGGAGGAGGAGGAAGAAGAAGAAGAAGAAAAAGAAGGAGAAGGAGAAGGAGAAGGAGAAGGAGGAAAAGAAGAATTTCTGTACATGCTGTTAGAATAAAAAATAAAGTTGGATTCCAGGGGATATTCATGCATGATATCTATATTCCTTGGCTTCGCCATGTGCCCTGATTATTGTTATTTTAAAATCACATCTGCCCTTCTTTAGGTAGGCTAACCTAGATATACTCCAGATTTGTGAATGGTTTGTTATATCTTGCATGTTTGCATAATATGAGCAATACGTGGAGACTACAACAGCCTTGATCACATCCTTTCTAATGAATTCTGACTTGTTTCCACAAACTTCCACACCATGACTCAGTTTGAATGCAATGATGCAATCCTAAAGGGAATCATTAGCTCCGGCGCTCCGTTACTCTTGGTTATCCTCCAACATAGGCCCAAGGGTTTGGTGGTTGTATTCCTGCCATGGTTGCGCTTGGCCTTCTTTGTCTCACATACCATAGGTCTACATGTGCAAATTCTAACATCCACATTCTTTCAGGGGATACCTCACCAAATCTTATTAGTACCGCTAAGTCTTCTTGTCCTGTAACAGAGCAAAGTCGGGGGAAACTCATCTGTTTCACGTTAGATGATGGAGGGCAGCTATACAACAAGCAGTGGAACAAGGTGGTCGAGGACTAATCAGGGGTTCCCAAACTGCGGCCCGTGGGCTTGATCTGGCCCATAGCAACTAATAATCTGGTCCGCACTGCCCTCACCACTCCTGGAAGCGGAAGTTAAACACGCCCACGCACGTGCAAAACACTGCCGTAAATGTTTTACGGGATTTATGGCAGTGTTTTGTGCTTGCATGGGTGCGTTTTGCTTCCGCTTCTGGTGGGAGGAACCATGTGACTAGCCCACTTAACCACGTGACTGGCCAACAGTGTGAAACGTTTGGGAACCCCTGGTCTAAGTGATAAATGGAGTGTACAATTAGGAAATTAACAGAGAAATTAATCCATCTGTCTGTCTCCCTCCTTCCCTTCCTCTCTCTTCAACTTGTGTTACTTAGCAGATGTTTTGGATTACAACTCCCAGAGTTCTGCATTGTTCACCATGTTGGATGTAGCTGATGGGATTTGTAGGCAAAAAAAAAAGTTTAAAAAGAATACCTGGAGGTTTCCTGCTCCTCTTGACTTAAACTACTGTGCAGCTGATCAGGTGCGTGCTGGTATATCAGGCAGTCGAACTTTGTCTCACTGCGCCCTTGTTTCTGGCACCCTGGGGCACCAATAGCAATGTATGGGATTCCCCCTCAATCTCCCCCAACAGGCACACCCACCACTCCCTGTCCAGCTCCTTCCCATGGTGCCCTGCACAGCCCTGCAGCTGACTACACCCAAGATCATGGCCAAGCTGTCCACAGCATGACTGAGTGAAAAATGCTCCTGTTTGGTGTTTAGAGGTCAGAGGAGTGGAACTATATTCATCCTTGCTACTGAGATAAGGGAAAGGTTGCTTTGTATTACTAACTATCTTTAAAAGAGACACCATGGGTGTAAAGCACCGGGACAGAGTTATCAAAGTAACCTTTTGTTGGGGAACATCTAGTCTAGGAGTTCTCAAACTTTTAAACCCAGGGGCCGGGTCATGCTCTCTCAGACAGCTCCAGGGGCCGGATGGCCATTTTGCCCTTCCTGCACCACACGACATGAAATGGCACCACTAGGCCGCATCTGGCCCATGGGCCTCAGGTTGAGAATACCTGATCTAGTCCATCATTTTTTTATAGAGGTAGAAATGCAAGTGAATTCCATAAAATATCTTTGTACACACCGCAACATACTTTGGCAAACCAGAAAATGCGACCCAAGAAAGCAGATCATCATGTCTGGTCAATCTGTCCAATACCTAAAAGATTCCATTCACAAAACTGATGTTGCAAGTTGGTTAACAGGCTTCAGCAACTTTAGCAGTAAGAACCAGGTTTCCATGTGTCCTTGAAACTTTTCCTTTGCTTTACACCTGCTAGGAACTACTCTAGAGAATGGGTTGCCAGGGGAAGATTCCCAAAATGGGATCTTCCATCTCATCCAACCATCATCTCATTCTGCTGCCTGCACAGACCAGACCACATATGATGTCATTATTCAATGGAGGTGGTTGATATATGGTTGAGAGAGTGACCGATTCCTATCTTATTGACGATGTTGGGGAGCTGTCCAGCAAAGTGAAAGACTAGACTTGCAAAAAATGATGACTTAGATGAAACAGGATACAGGCATCAAACCAGAGAAGCTAGGCTCCAGGTGAACAATTTTATACCTGGCTGGCCATGGTGTTCCACCTGGAGAATGAAAAGAAGTTCAAACAGAAGCACATGTGTGTTCCTCTTCTAAGCAGGCCACAGCTATGAGAGATCCCATGATGTGTTTGTGCTGCCATTTACAGCAGGGTTCCCCAAACTTGGCTCTCTAGATGTTCCTAGACTTCAATTCCCTGAAGCCCTGATCAGCAGGTGTGCTGACCTGGGCTTCTGGGAATTGAAATCCAAGAACACCTGGAGAGCCAAGTTTGAGGAACTCTAATTTAGGGTTTCAGTTCTCCCTGTTCACAGATGTGGACTGGTCTGGATAGTAGAGGAGGGTTCACCAAAAGCTACTTGGGAGTGTGATAGACAACCACAATTTTCTTGTTGTTGTTCAGTCCCACAGTCGATTCTGACCCTTTGCGACCCTATAGACCATTGCCCACCAGGCACCTCTTTCCTCTACCATCCTCAAACCGCCCAGCTCTGTGCCCATTGCATCTACAATACCATCTAGCCATCTCATTTTTGGCTTCTCCCTTCTTCTTTTGCCCGCTACCTTTCCCAGCATCAAGGCTTTCTCAAGCTAATCCTCTCTTCTCATTTGATGTCCAAAGTATGTACTTTAGCTTCATTTTTACAATTTGACCTTCTAAGGAGCAGTCAGGGCTGATTTCTTCAAAGATTGACCTACTTGTTCTTCTCACTCCACAGTTTTCACAATTTCTTTCTATGGGAAAATAACATATAAATGAGGCACCAATCTTAACTATATATTACCTAGAGCCCTCACATGACACAATATTTGCAAAGATTATATCATTTTCTAATACTGTATTCAATGTCCTATAAACTCAGAGCTTGGAAACCTGCTTTTACAAATACAGTAACTACTAATAGGTTTAAGCACCATGATACTTAACATTTTAAAAAGTAACTCTTTACTTCCAGAATCCTCCAAAATACCTAAACCAGTTAGTTTTTTGTCAACTTGAGAAAAGTTAGATGGGCTGTACTGTCAATTATGGTGTCCTCTTCATCTACTTCATCATTTGACATTTCATGGTGGGTTCATATCTAAGTAGTAACCTTGTTTATTTATTTTATTTATTATCAGATTTATATCTGCTCTTCTGGACAAAAGGCCACTTAAGGTGGGGAGCATAAAAGAGTGGAATAAACTGTTGCTATGCAATGGGTATTCTTAGATTAGTTTGGTACTATGACACTTCGGAAAAATTACTTATGGGGATCCCCATAAGTTGCTAAAGTTTCCAGTCCAAAAAAGACCGAACTTTTTTGAGCTTTGGTCTTGAGGTTAAATAACATGCTGTGTTTACTACCTAATGATGTAGGTGAAAACCATAGGAAAATGATATTTATGTAAATCAAAGCAACCCCATAGGAAAAATAATTTTTTTACATAACTCAATGCAAACTACTTACTTACTTTATTATGGAAATTGTGTTATGTAAATCAGGACACTTATGTAAATCGGGACATGGTCGTAGTGGAAAAACCATTATGTAAGTCAAATTTTATGTAACTCAAGGCATATGTAAGTCGGGGTTTTACTGTATATCTGTAAGCAACTTCCAGTTGTCTAGCTCAGCTTCTTAACCCCTAAGGCACTGCAGCCCCTAGTTCAGAAATAAATAATTACAAACCCCTAAGGCACTGCAGCCCCTAGTTCAGAAATAAATAATTACAAACAAATAATTACGATACCAAGTGCTGAGCCTTGTCTGTTATTAGTAAGAACAGAGCCCATGCATTACATCACACAAAGACACAAGAGGAAGTGAAATAAATATATAAATAATTATGTGCCATCAAGTCTAATCTGATTTACAACTAACGCAATCCAGGGTTATATAGTTACAAAGTACAGTACAATAAAACCTTGGTAATGCTAAAACTTGGTTCCACAAGTCTTAGTGTTATCCGATTTTTAATGTTATCCGATGCATGCATCGTTAAAATCCTATGGGATGCATCGGATAATGTTAAAACTCCATAGAGATACATTGTAACCGGCACAGGCTTTAGCAAACGTTATCTGATGCATCCCATAGGATTTTAACGTTATGCGATGCAATTTTGTTTCCAGATTGCTTAACATTATGCGATTTTAGCGTTATCTGATGCAAACGTTATCCGAGGTATTACTGTACTCTGAAGTAGTTTACTAGTGTATTCTTCTGAGGGTGATCTGGAACTGTTCATCTTGTCTAGGGCAGTGATTCCCAACCATTGGTTCTTGGACTTCAATTACCAGACGCCTAAGTCAATTCCCCGATTAGTCAATGTAAGGGCATTGGGTTTGGGGGATTGAAGTCCAAGAACCAAAAGTTTGGAAACACTGGTCTAAAGCTACTCAAGTTGACTCTTCTCCTACAAGGCACAATGAGGAACCAAACTTCCAACCACTGGCTCTGTAGCCATGTACAGTACTCACTGAGCTATCTGGCCCGCAAAGCAGTCCAGTCTCCGAATGAGTGATCATACTGATCTGCTGGAGAGTGGATGGGTGCTTCTTCTACCACAGCCGACTGTTGGCATTTCGCACAAAAGGAAGGATAGAGATTTTCTTTGTTTGCTTATTCAGCTCATCCTTCACAACTGTACCATCCCACAGGAGACCTTTTAACAAAAAACTTATCTTCCTCGGAATAACTTCCAGACATTGTCGGCTCTTGTCATTCATCTCCTCCTCCCCTCCCGAGCTCTAATCTCATTTCTGTTGAACATATTGTTTTTTCCTTCCATTATTTATAAAATGAGGTCATTTATAATGAGTATTGGAGCTTGACGAGTCTCCCCACCACCCACCACCCCCGCTTTTGGGTTTAGAAGAAAAAAAGGGGAAGGATTTTTTGTTTGTTTTGGCCAAATGCCAAAATTAATATCTCAAGTTACTTCAGTTTACAAATGGAAAGCTGACAAATTTATAGGAGTTCTTCGAACCTTTTCCTGATGCTTGGAACATGTGAAATTGAGGTGCAGGTTTGATCAATACATTTCATACGACAAAGTCGTCGTCCCCCCCCATGGGTATTAGGCAAAAAAAGAGAAGAAAACTTCTACCTATTATGGTCCTTGGCCAGGTTAACCCTCTGAAAATGGAAATGATAGTAGGTTGAGGTCACGGTGTCCCTTGCTCAAAAGCCAGTTGTATCTGACTCTAGGGTTCAGTGCTCATCTCCGTTTACGGCCAAAGAGCCAGCACTGTCCGAGTCTGCAGAAATTTCCAAGGTCCTCTGGCAACCATTACTAGATGCCAAAGCACATGGAATGCTGTTACCTTTCCTGCCCAAGTGGTACCTGTTTATCTACCTGCAATTTTTTTGCTTTTGAACTGCTGGTTTGGCAAAAACTGGGACAAAGGATGGACGCTCATTCTGTCATGGGCTGTAGTTTGGGCACCCCTACTCTATACAAAAGACACGGTGAAGATTGCTGCTTTACCAAAAACCAAAACTCCAAAAATTTAATTTAATTTAATTTTTAGTTTTCTATGCCACCTCATTTGTGAAAGCAACTCTAGGCGGATTACAGAATATACAGCAATACAATATATACAACAATTATACAATACACATCCAAAGAACAGAACAGAAAAAAGCAAACAGTGCAAGTTAGGTTCATTACCCAAAATCAAAAAATTCCCTCAAGAAAATTTTATGACCCAGCATACCTGCATAGCTATTTATAGATTTACACATTTTGTACATTGTTTTGAGAGGCAATGATGACAAAAATTCCTTTTTAAAGTAACTTTACTATGCATAGTTATTAACATCAAAGCATGTATCATGAAGGAACATCAAAACATAATCAAAAAGCATTTATAGCTTAACGCAATAGTTAATTGAATAACCAGATGTAACTGTAAAGTAGTTATAGATAATGAATTCCTTTAAAGCTAGGTTATCACAAGCAGGTGTATTTCAAAAGAAATCTCTGCTGTAATTCAATAAGCAAACTTACACTTATACCGTATGTATTATTAAGAAAAGACAAAGCTAATAGAATACATTTATTAATACAGTAAAACCCCTACTTACGAAAAAAAAGGCAGTTCTGTAGGCTTTTGCTTAAATCGGTTTTTTATGTAACTCGAAGCAAACCCATAAGAAAAATGAAATTTTTATGTAAATCGAAACAAAACACATAGGAAAATGAATTTTTACATAACTCGAAGCAAGCCCATAGGAAAAAGAATCTTTATGTAACTTGAATGAAACCCATAGGAAATTGTGTAAACAGGGACATGGTTTTAGCACAAAATCATTATGTAAGTTGAATTTTATGTAATAGGAAGAAGCCAGGGCATGTTGAGGACCTCGCCACCCCTCTCCCTGCGCCTATACCAACAACTGCCAGGGGAGGAAGAAGCCAGGGCAGGTTGAGGACCTCGTCACCCCTCTCCCTGCGCCTATACCAACATATTGTAATGTTATGTAACGTAATGTAATGTATTGTTTGTCAGCCGCCCTGAGTCGCCACAGCGAGTGGGCGGCAATATAAATTTGAAATAATAAATAAATAAATAAACTCGAGGCATATGTAATTCATGGTTTTACTGTAATTCCAAAGTATTGTGTGGTCTCCCACAATGCTGCTGGCAGGCACTGTTTCAAATAAGCAGATAGATGGTAGATAACAGAAGATTCAGAGAGCAGGAGGGAAGAAAAATGCTCATCAAATTAAACATGTGATAGCTTAGCTCAAAGTCTTAAGCACTCCATATGGACCCTACTCCTTTTTGGTTTGAAGACCGGGCGTGAATTTGGACTGTCGCCAATGACATAACATTCCCCCCTCGCCTCATACAAAGTCTCTAGACATAATGATCTGGAACAGTTAGATAGCACAGATAATTGGTTTAGATATGTGCCTCTAGTCTCAATTAAAATAAGATGAAAGCCTTTTTTGCTCCGCTAGTTTTTAATATGAGAATATTAGTTGCACCTGAGACTCATTTCTGCAGAGTAACGGAGTCTGTGTCTATACCTAGCCGAAAAGCACTCTCCCCCTTGAGCTCCAGATCCTTCCAATTTAGTCGCTTTAAGATACCTTGTAATTTACTGTGCCATACAAAGTATAGGAGCCTCATTAAAGGAAGATGTTAACCATGTCTGAAGAATAAATTGTCCCCTTTACAATGATGAATTTTTTTAGTTGTTAGAAACTTCCCATGATTTTAACTTCAGGAGAAATGGTAGTTTGTAGGGGCAGTGGGACAATGAGGCCCACATTGTGTAATTGACTCTCTTAATTATGTAACAGGCCTGCCCTACCATGGAGCAAGGCAACCACTCCAGGTAGCCAATTGCGTGTCAATTATTTCTATTTGCTTCTGTTGTATTTAGCACAGAATTATTGTGGGCAACGTATAATGAGACAAAGAGGGTCATATAGTGGATGGAAGGATACATTTGGCCTCAGAAGACCTGGATTTTAATATCCCTGATTGGCTGTGGAAGCTCATGGTAGTGGCAGCAATTACAATTATATACCATCCCCTTGCACTTAGTATGGTTCACAAGTTAATTAGCATTTTACCCCCAATGGCTTAAATATCTCACCTTGAAAAACCTATTCTTCTTCTTCTCCTTCCATCCCTAGGCCAGATGTGAAACTGCCAAAACGAAGCCACCATTTGGTGAGTTCATCCTGCAGTTCCTTTCACCTGACCTAGTGTGAGAAAGATTAGCCAGCAACACAAGGTTGCCCATTACCAAGATACACCAGATTGTGGTTCAAAAATACCACAATTGTCAAGGAGGCTCTTTCCTATTAGGTTTATGCTATACAGTAATACCTCGGATAACGCTAAAACTTGGTTCCACAAGTCTTGGTGTTATCTGATTTTTAGTGTTATCCGATGCATGTTAAAATCCTATGGGATGGATTGGATAACATTAAAGCTCCATAGAGATACATTGTAACCGCACAGGCTTTAGCAGTTGTTATCCGATCCATCCCATAGGACCTTAACGTTATTCGATCCAATTCTCCTCCCCAGATTACTTAACCTGATGCGATTTTAGCGTTATCCGATCCAATCGTTATCCGGTGTTTTACTGTATGTTAGTTTAGATAGAACATAACTCATAACATAATGAGAAAGTTTTTCTCCACTGCAGCTTTACCAATTCTTATGCTTTATGCTGCTGTCTGAAATTTAAGGGTGTAAAAGGAGAATTGTAAGAAAACGTTTTCTGCACATCTCTCAAGCTCTAAACATGAAACCAGAAGAAACTAGGCCACTGATGGCCAACCTTGGCACTCAGAAGGAGTGCTGACTTGGACTTCTGGTAATTGAAGTCCAAAAACACCTGGAGTGCCAAGGTTAGTCGTCAGTGAACTAGGCTAAATCTTTTTGTTGTTGTTGTTGTTGTTTAGTCACACAGTCGATTCCAACCCTTTGCGATGACCCCATGGACCACTGTCCGCCAGGCACTTCTGTCCTCCACCATCCTCCTCAACTCGCTCAGCTTTGTGCCCATTGTGTCTACAATACCATCTAGCCATCTCATTTTTGGCCGCCCCCTTCTTCTTTTGCCCTCCACCCTTCCCAGCATTAAGGCTTTCTCATGCGAATCCTCTCTTCTCATTTGATGTCCAAAGTACTTCAGCTTCATCTTTACTATTTGACCTTCTAGGGAGCAGTCAGGGTTGATTTCTTCTAAGATTGACCTATGAAGAGCAAATAAAAAACACCTTGCCAAAAGATGGACACCGAAGAGGACCAGGACAAGATTCTGCTTGGACCATCTGGAAGTCACTTAATAGACTTCAAAGTCAAGTAGAAAGATCAAAGAATAATCAAGTAAAATGGGGCTATTTGGACACCGGATAAATGTTCTATGAGTGTGGAGAAATCCAATTGACACAGAATTTATGTGCAAGTAATTTACGTCCAACCACATGTACAAAAAGAGATCTAATAAACTGCAGCAATAATGCTATTGAAGTAGCCCAATTCTGGTCAAAAATAATCTAATTACACAACACTAAAAAGAAAGAATATCACTATACAGTAAAACCCCGCTTTATGGGATTAATTCGTTCCACGCAGTTTTCCTAATAGCACTTTTTTCCTTATAGTGAAGCACCCATAGGAATGCATCGCATGGTTTCCCATAGGAATGCATTGAGAAAATTCTGTAAAGTGAAGTACGGTTTCCCATAGGAATGCATGGGGGGAATCCAAAATAATTCCATGAAGTGGAGTCATTTCCTATGGATTTCTTTCCGTGTGGCAAGTTTTCCGTTAAGCAAGCTGTCTGTAAAGCAGGGTTCCTCTGTATAAGAAAGAGTCACAGTATTTAGGGAAGTGAAATAAGTGGCAGCAAATTTATTTTGCAGTAAGCAGGAAAGATTCTTAATACCTTTGAAATATAATATTAATAAATCGATTTTGGGTCTCAGAATTTAAGCACAACTCCTCCGCTTGTATCCACCACAATAACTTTTCCCAGTTGCTGATGGAGCAATTTTAGTCCTGGATTGAATCAGCCCCATCCCCCGTTGAACTGGAAAGTAGATGAATTAGCATGCCAGATTAATCTTAACAATGAAGAGGAAACAGCCCGGCAGAAGACATAATTATAATTAATGATACAGTATTTAACTTGAGGGAAACCTCATCAATAGTCCTTCTCTCAGGTCATAATGTTAAAATTGAGGCCTTATGGCCACTTTCAGCAAAAAGCAAACAGTTTAAATGGCTAAAAATTAAATTTAAGAAGTTATCACCGAACCTCAATCAGAACAATGTTGCATTTAAGTAGATAAGCAACTGCAGTGGTCAAGTCTAACAGCATTGCTGTGACATAATCTGAGATAGCTCTCTCCCTGCCACAGGCAAACATCTGGCCTGATGCCTTGGAGTTGCATGTAATTTGAGATTTGCACCTTGGACAACATTGCTAAATGCATTTGTGCCCTAAGCAATAAGAAGATATGTTTGTGAATCTAGAGTGGAATACTATTACTCCTTCTATGGAATCATGGGATTTGTAGTTTAGTGAAGTATTCTGGAGCACTCCTAGAACCACCAGTGGCAAGATTCTATACAACGGAGCCAACGTAACTAGCACTCTAGTAGCAAAGTATTATAACTAACACAAGAAGTGTACTTTTGTGAATAACTCCTAGTAAGCTTTTCTTTCTTTTTTTTACAGTAGGTTATCTCCAAACAACAAGAGCATTAGTGACTAGTGATTATGATGCTGAATTTGCCAACTGGAAGGTTGACAGGCTGGCAGATCGAGAACTGAGTGTTGTGCGATGGAGCGAGCTCCCGTCATCTGCTCCAGCTCCTGCCAACCTAGCAGTCCGAAAGCAAGAAATTGCAAGTAGATAAATAGGTACCGCTTCAGCAGGAATGGTAACAGTGTTCTGTGTGCATTTGTCATGCCTGACACATGGAAACATCTGCAGAGGCAGACAGTGCTGACTCTTTGGCTGTAAATGGAGATGAGCACTGTCCCTTAGACTCAGACATGACTGGCTTTCGAGCAAGGGAGACCTTTACCATTTACTACCTCCACACAGGCACAAAACCTCTTGAAACCAGTATAACAATGGCAATCACACTAAGAGAACTCTCTGGGTGGTTCACAGGGTAATTAAAATCTTGCCCCCAGCAAACCATAGGAGAGCTTGGTACTCATTCGGGGTACTCATTCTGCGTAGTAGAGCTGGGTATTCATTTTGCCAACCTTGGAAGGGTAGAAGTCAACCTTGAGCCTATCAGGACTGAACACAAATGGTTACCTAGCTTCTGGCTGCTGTATTGCCACTTTACCCCGTGCCATGAGGGAGGCCAAAGGGTGTTCTGTTGACACCATTTTCAAACTGCAATAGGGTTTGCATTGCGTTCAGCGTCAAACATTGCAGAGAAATTCAACTGTGTTTCAGCCTACACATGCCAAGGCCTCAACTGGAAATCATAGGAAGCTGCTGTGCTTCGCTGGGTCTCCCGTGGAAACAAATCTTAGGTTGCGTGATCTCCAGGAGGAGAAACTCCACCCGTGTCAAGCTGGAACCAGCATTCACTGGCTCAGTGCAATGTTGCGGAAGTGTGCGTTGTGCTTCTGCAGCGCCAGTCTGCCAAACAGATGAGAGGAAGGGAGGGGACTGGGAAGAAAGTTATTGGGTGTATACCTTTGAGCTGTTTACACCACGGGGAGTGAGTCAATGAGTAGAGAATCATCATTACAGAGCAGGGACGTTTTTTTCTGCACAGTTGCCCAGAACAAATTGCACACCTTTATATTTCAATTGTGGCACAAGGAGCCACTTTCTGTGACATCAGAAAAGAACCATCTCCATGACATCACAGAGTAGAATACAGCATTGGAGGCGGGGCGAGATATCACACATCAGCAAGGCCTGGCTTTTAACATGTCAGAAACAAAACTTTGGGAGTTATTTTTTGTGTCACAGTGGACCCATCCCTAGCTGTGCAATGGTGGGATGTTGCGCAAGCCTTCATCTTCACTCTTCCTGAAAAGAATTTTGCAACCGCTGCCAAAAATGTGGAACTGTTTCCCCAAATTAGAGTACAAAAGAGGACAGAGAATTGCATCGATTTACATGGAGCAGTGCTAATTTAGGCATTGTTATTTTAGTTTAAATAGGAAGACAATCTGCGGGGAAGACTACAGCTAGAGATCGGAAAAGCTAGTTTTCTAACCTCCCTGTCGCAGAAGTCTCCATCCAGGCTTGAGTACAGTAATACCTCAGATAACGCTAAGACTTGGTTCCAGGAGTCTGGGTGTTATCCGATTTTTAGTGTTATCCGATGCATGTTAAAATCCTATGGGATGGATCAGATAACGTTAAAGCTCCATAGAGATACATTGTAACCTCACAGGCTTTAGCGGTTGTTATCCGATCAATCCCATAGGACCTTAATGTTATTCGATCCAATTCTTCTCCCCAGATTACTTAACATGATGCAATTTTAGCGTTATCCGAGGTATTACTGTATTGTTGTAGGCCAGTGGTTCCCAACATGGGGCACAGGCCCCACTGGGGGACTTCAATACCCAGAAGCCTAAGTCAGTCCATTGGCTGATCGGTGCTTTGGGGAATTAACATAGGCTTCTGTCCCGGAAAAGTCCAATTCTGAGTTTTACTTCCCCTTGAGAATTATACCATGTGCTTTAGCCCCATCTAAAACGGAGATTTCAATCCAGGGGAGACCCTTTAGGACACATACCAGAGAGAGATTGGAATGCACTCCTAAGAGTAAACTAATTTCAATTGGATGAAATCACATACGTGGAGAGATTGATATCAAAAGAAGAAAACCAGAGTGTGAGGAATTTACTTTCTCTTTTGCCATGGAAGTCCAGGGGAAGAGCCTCATGGGGCAGTGCCGTAAGTAAAGGGGGCCACGAGGCCCAAACCGAGTTAAGTTTTCTTATTTTTGTGCCTACTCTGAATGACTGGATTGCAAGTCTGATTTCCTATGCTATATTCATTTCTTTAATTCACTTAAATAAACTTCATAAAATATAGATCCTTTGCGACTATTGAATTGGGATCAGGGACTGACTGGATCACCCAAAGCCGCCCTAGTTTCGCTACCAAATCTGAATCCTGCGCACTCACTACCCAGAGGCCAAGTGGAGTCATAGGGGAACTCATAAGGGCTGAGTTGTCCCACAAGGTTGCAACAGACACAGTTGGTAAGCGGGCAGAGGTTGAGGTGCAAGCCGGAAGGCATGAGGAAATCTCTAAATAAGGAGAAATCTTCTGTGACAGCTTATGGGAACTGAAGTCCAAAAACCAAAGGTTGAAAAACACTGTTGTAGACCAAAAATGAAAGTTTTCAAAGCTCAATTATGACTTGCTGGCAAAATCTGATTCAGAGAATTATCCTAAGACTATCCTTCAACTTTATTAAAGGAAGACATCTAACCACTCTAAGGTAGATTTTTCATCTTCCTCTCTTATAGTTCTTTATGTTTAATCTGCACTGAACCTCTACACCTTGGTGTCGTTATTGAGCGAGGAGTCCTTGATGAGTAGACGTCTCCACCACAACATTCCACGCAACTTCTGTCCATAATGATCTATCCCTGGCAGTTCTTCTCCATGTTGGTCCAGCATTTTTCTTGAGGAAATCTTCCCATCTGTGAAGTGGTCTTCCCTTAGATCTTTTGCAATCTCTCAGATACCAAATCATTATTCTGGCACTCCATCTATTGTCACTAGTGCGTGTAACATGGCCAGCCCACCTTAATTTGTTCATCAGGTATTCTGTTACTATGTCTTTTAGCATTGATCTTTTAGCAGTGATCATTGGACTGAACAGCCCTTTGAAAACAAGTACAGTGATACTTTGAGTTACAAATTTAATGCATTCCAAGGCATTTTTCATGTAATGAAACATTTGTAACTCAAATGTCCCATAGGAATGCACTGAAAACAAAAATTCAGAACTTGAAACATGGTTTCCCATAGGGATCCATTGAAAACCAATTAAGTCATAACTCAAGCCATTATTTTCAATTTATTTTCATTCATATTGTGAAAATTTTGTAACTTGGACCATTTGTAACTTGAGGCACCACTGTACCTTCAAACAGGAAGCTCTCTCCTGACAGCCTTTAAAATACAGGACTGTCCTCTTTAAAGTGGGGTACATGGTCACCCTAATATGTACATAAGTGTTCTAGACTACTGTTGTGCCACTCTTGAGTAATACCACTCGCACTTCACACCCATTCTTGCTGAGAGCAGTGGTATTAAAAAAAAAGACAGTGATTCAAACGCAGTGGTGGGCATCAGCAGGTTTGCACCAGTTCGCCAGAACCTGTAGCAGAAATTCTGGCTGGCCCCATCCATCCAAGTTTTGAAATAAAGTAGTCCTAATTTGGGTGCAACACAGGGCTTTCCACTGGCCATGCCCAAAATGCCACACCCACAGTGTGGCTGTAAATTTTTTTGGAGCCCACCACTGTTCGAATGACATAAAATGAGAATGCATATCGTTTCTCTAGATCTAGAAAAAGAACATTCAGGGAAGAAGATTGATTAATGCCTTAAAGAATTTACTCCCCCACCCTCTCCATGCTCTGTAATGTTGTTACATTTATTATACCATTTCCTGTATAGCATTTATTGTTCTCCAGTGAATAGACAAATATTTTCTCCATCTGTATCTCAGCTCTTACAGCTAGCTGGCTATTAACCATGGAACAGGTTCCGCTTGTGTGTATAGAGAATTATATATTTATATTAAAATGGATTATTTTTGAAATGGATTCACGTGCCTTTTGTGTGTGCGTGTCTGCAGAAGGGAGGGGGAAATAAAATGGTCTTGGTTTAACTTTGAGTGTTTGTGCAGAACATGGATTATATGAATATATATAAATATGAATAAATAAATAAATAATATGCACGGACTGTATGTCAGACCATTGGTCATCTGTTCAGGGAGGAAGGGAAACAATGGGACACCAAATCTAGTCTGCTGATTCCCACCCCACCTTATCCCAAAGGGATGTTAGGGGAATATTACCAGTGATACACCTGATATACGAGGTCTGGGGGACCTATGGTGTCTTTTAGGTCCAGTATAGATCTTTGCTGAACTCAGCTCCCAAACCTGTTCAAACACTTGGATATGGAATAGAGAGACACTGTCAGGATTTCCCACCACTAAAAAAAGCCTTGATTGATTGATTGATTGATTGATTGATTGCATTTTCATTCCACCCATTTAGGATGACTGTGTTCTTGAATTTAGTAAAGGTAAAGGTTTCCCTTGCTCAAAAGATTACTGTTCCCCCAAAAATCAATTCTTCCTTCCTTCTTCAGCCTTTAGAAAATCATCATATTATATAATATACATTGCAACCATCCATAATTGACTATTATGGGAACAGAAAAGAGGACTATGGAGCAGACTTGGTTCTGTTTTTCAGGACTCTTCTTGTAGTGCTGATGAAATGCTCAGGTTGTTCTCTTTGCAATGCTTCGCTTACAAATGTGATTTGTTGACCGACCAACCAACCAGCCAGCCAACCAACCAACCCATCTCTATGACGGCCGGAGACTATCAGAGTACAGCAAGGGTTGACTATTGCTTCATGAATTTGTACAGCCAGAACTTTCACTCCTAGCCTTGGACTTCTATGTAAAATGGAATTATTCTTGTTTTGCTAGACAAGCAAAGCCACTGTTGTGGAATGTGAGCAAACAATGCCCAACATCAGGAAGGAACTCCAGAGTTTTGCTTCCTTTGAGATCTTCACCTGTAACAGAGGCATATTTACAACCGACAGTACCTGCCAGTCAGGACCCTGGTAACTGAGAGCTGAAATCGGTGCCCTTTTGAAAATCGTTCTTGCTTTTCAGTTGTGCGGCTTCCGCATTACAGAGAGCGTGGGGAGGGGGATGTAAACATTGTTCTCCTATTCAGCCTTTGGCATGAGAGCATTGAGCTTGACAAGGCTCCCTGTACCCCTGCATTCTGTTTCCCCCAAGATTAGACACTGATATCCTTTCTCAGAGACATACAATCCATCCGGCTTGTTTTCGATCTTAACAATTAGCCACTGTGGACTTGAACGGGGCCTCTTAATGCCACCGTTGCTGGAGGCTCCTCAAGAGCAAGACTCTGCCATGTGCCCATTTCTCTTGGGAATTAGGAAATCTTCAGTTTCTGCACAAATGTTTTCTTTGAATGGAGAATTTTGGAATGCAGATGAAAAATGGAAGTGATGCTTTAAAAAGCAAAATGTTCATTAAATGGTGTCATCAATAAGTCTGTAGAATAATTAGAATGATGCTTGCTGTAAGAGAGGTTGACTACAATAATTTTGTGTCAGAAATTACTCTGGGTTGAAAGGATTTTCGCTAGAGGAACTCCACTCAGGGAACGCCCGAAGGAGGCTCCTTTCCTGTCCCCAAGATCTTTTCCCACCCAAGTGGTACCTGTTTATCTACTTGCAATTCCTTGCTTTTGAACTGCTATGTTGGGAGGAGCTGGGACAGAGATGGACGCTCAAGCCATCATGCAGTACCTGGGTCTCGAACTGCTGACTTGCTGGCCTTCCAGATTACAAGGTGAGCTTCTTAACCACTGGGCCACGGCAGTCCCGAGAAGTTGACTAACAGCGCTCAAGAGTTGAGATGAGCACCTGATGTAGCCAACTGAGAGTCAAGGAAAAGAAATCACCTGTAGTCTCTTTATACAAAAGAGTGAACGGGAGGTTTTTAAAGCGTCAAACTGCACTTCAGACAAATCTGTTTTAGAGCTCCAAAATAGGTGATTAATCATTTGAAACATATCCTTAAGTGATAAAACAGAAACAATTTTTTAAAATCGTGTCAGAAGCACACAAAGGTGCTTTCTGGGTTGAAAGGATTTTTGCTGGAGGAACTGAGCTCAGGGACGCCCAAATGAGGCCCAAGATCTTTTCCCACTGAAATGGGCCCTATTTATCTACTTGCAATTTCTTGTTTTCGAACTGTTAGGTTTGCAAGAGCTGGGACAGAGGTCTTTCACAGTGTACTAAATACATATGCATATTTAATAGGACTAACAAAACAAGAAATAAAATACAACTAATTGTGCAGCTTATAAAGTTCCATGCAATTATATACCAGACGTAAGGAAATATACCAAGAGTTATGTCAAAATTAACCAGGATGAAAGTAAAGAGACTATCTCATCAGAGAGTTGTGACAAACAATAGCAATTACACAAAATTTGGCTGCTTTATAAATAATATGGGGAAACTTTTCAGAGAGCAAGAGAAACAAAATCATGATTCTTCAGATTGACCTGAACAATAAAAAGGAACAATGTGAGAGAACAAACTTCACAGTTTCTAACTTTTACAGAGACATAAATGATCTGGGTAAGGTTCATACTGATATCTCCCTTCCGAAAGCATAGATTGTGTGCCATTCAATTGGGCTAGTATGAAGGCCCTCCTAAATTTAGGAAAGGTAAGATTAGTCAACGAGATAGAGAGCTCAAAAGTCTTTCTTCTTTATACACCAAGCTTAAATATCCTTACAATTCTATGTCCCAGATTATCTGCATTACAATTTCTCTGGGTTCAGGATAAGCCAGAGCTAGTAAAGTGTTTGGGGAAATCCCAAAGGCAATAATTCACTGGATAGGATCCTTGTTGTTGAGGATGTCCAACAATACGAATAGGGCAAAACCTGCTGGTAGAAAAATGAACTTTAACCAGTCGTTTATCATGTATAGGTTGGCCTGGCCTGTCATTGGAATTAGCCAGTGGTAGGCTGTCAAAAATTTTACTACCACACTGTGGGCAGAGCTGACATTGTGGGCGGAGCCAATGTCATGACGTCATGGGCGGAGCCAATGTCATGATGTCATGACATTGTGGGCGGAGCCAAAGTAAAAATAAAAAAAATAACATAAAAATAAAATAAAAAATAGATCGGTGGGGCGGGGGAGGGTTTCGGGGGAAGCTGCACGAGTCCGCATGCGTCAAATGGAGTTTTAACGCATGCACACTTTCGACCAGCCATTTTGGGATGCCCAGAACTGCAATCCGTAGGGCAGCTGGAGAGGCGACTGAACCGGATGCTTGGGAGTTTACTACCCACCCCCACCCCCGGCGATCCCCTCTGGATTTTTCCTACCGGTTCAGCCGAACCAGTCTGGACAGGCAGCAGCCCACCACTGGAATTATCCCACCCTCTAGACACAAGACCACATTGGGGCATGGTATGGAACTGAAAAAATAGCTCTCAAGAGCCTTGTCTGAATAATTTCTAAGAGACAAGTTGTCATAAGCAAACAGGTTAATGCAATTAGTTTAGCTGTAAAAACGTGGATCACAGAGTGGTTACATTGCCCACCTTTTGTGTGGTTGTGACCCCTTTACTTGCCAATTAAGTATGTGTGTGTTTTATGTAGGGACCAAGGACCAACTCAGCCAAACGCCAACAACAGAGGTAATAAGCCTTCGTATCTTCAGATATTGCTGATGCTTCACCTCAGACGCAGAGGATGGAAACAGAAGTATAACAAGAGTTGGAGGTCAACAGCTCCGTCAAGCAGTACTCTCAGGTTGTGAGCTACTCAGGGATGAGTAACCTTTAGGAAAAAGGATCAGGGGTATCATCCAGGATGGTAATGGGTTTATGACAAGAGAGCACTGAGACCCAGTTGCTTCACTGCCAACAGTCAGCGTGACCTGAAACAGAGCATTTTTCCTCTGGGACTTGAATATTTCACAAGAGGCTGAGATTTTAGGACTAACTGAAACTCATTTGTAGTTATGGGACAAAAACAAGGGGACCATCTTCCCCACAGCTGCGTCATTCCCTGCTAAGCAGGTAGTGAAAGAGTCATGCCTTAGGCAGCAGGTTGGAGTGTTTGAGACGGAAAAGTGACACCTTTTTGCTGGTTGTTTAATTTGTTTGGTTTTACGTTATTACAGCTAGAGGTGAAGAGGGGTCATGGAGGGCTTTTATGCCCTCCTTCTCAAAACAGCTTGGCTGGCCTGCCTCTAGCCTTACCCACCTGGATTTTGCACCAGGTGTCGAAAGACAGAAACCACAACGCTGTTACAAAGGAAGAAGTTGTGCGCTTTATATCAAGCCATATAAAGCTGGCAGAGCGGAGGAGCTTTGGCCAGTCCCCCTCGTTGTAGTTATTTGCTCCTTCTAACCAAACTCCAAAGCTCTGACAGCTCTTTAAATGTGATTCCAATGTGCCAAGAATGCCATTTTATACAAAAAGGCTCTTATTAAAAGCTGCAATTCTAGTGAGAAGCAACAGATCTTCCAGCCTTGAATACAGGAACAATGAAATGCGTTCTTTTGCACAAATCAAATGAAGCACCAGGATGGACGTTGCAAAGTGATGGAAGAGGGCCTTCTATAGTGGCATCCTGTGGCCGCTGCCCAGACCGCTAGGCTAGGCTGCTGTCCAGATTTTTGCTGGCTGGGATTGAAATACCAGACGCCCACTTCTTTCTTCCTAGGATGTGTAGGATGGTCAATGAGTCACACAATGCTCTGTATACCAGCTGCTAGTCTTTTCTCAGCATCTGCCACCTCTTGCCATATGCCTGACTATACCTATGAGTAGGGCTGGCCTTGCAAAGATGCTAACCCTGACATGGAGATGGCCTTAGACTAAACTCCTCTGGGATATTCTGGAGTAGCAGCGTGTTTTATACAATCAACCTTCTCTCTTAAAACCACTGACATGAGTCACCTGAGGTTGAAGAGTGAGGGGGGGAGGAAGGAAACTTAATCATCCTTCCAGTCTTGGCATGGCTAGCTGTAGGACAGGGATTCTCAACCTGTGGCCTGTGGGCTGGATGCGGCCCACAACAATATTGCATGTGGCCTCACCACCACACCAGGAAGTGCCATGTGCTGGCAAAATGGCCTTTGGGGCCCCAAAGCTGTCTGAGGGAGTGTGACCAATGGTGGGTATCAGCAGGTTCTCACCAGTTTGCCAGAACCGGTAGCAGACATTCTGCCTGGCCTCGCCCATCCAAGTTTTGAAACAAAGTAGTCCTAATTCAGGTCCAATGCAGAACTTTCCCCTGACCACGCCTACCCTGCCACGGCCACAGTGTGGTAGTAAAGTTTTTGGGAGCCCACCACTGAGCGTGAGATGGCCCCTGGCTTGAAAAGGTTGAGAACTCCTGCTGTAGGATGATGGGAGCTGGAATCCTACAAAGGGTCGTTCTAGGACAGCACTGGAGACTGGAAGGTCGGGTTTCTATACCCGAGAGCTGCACTTGGGGACATGAAAGGAGCCTCATTTGGGCATCACCTAAAAATCCTTTCAACCCAGAATAATCTCTGACACGAACAAGCAAGCAGGGGAGCGCTTTAGCTTTTCTGCAGGTCACCTGACTTTTCCCCACTTCTTTTTGAGAAACCGCCTTGCCTTTTAAAACCAAACAGCCAAGCAAACCACCAGACTGAGGCAAATACAAAATCCAATCCAACCTCCAATATTGATTTGTCCTCACTTTTAGAGTAAATCAACTGAACTCCAATTATGTTCTAATTTTTGTCTTCTGTTTCCATTTCTGGCCAAACAGCTTTACCATCGGCTGATCCCATCGTTTTCGGGGTCTGCCTAGTGGTAATTCCTTATTGCTGACCTTATCCCTGACGCTTACTCAGCACATCCATCTTTCCATTGCTCTTTGGGTTACCGTTAGTTTATCTTCCAGTGATTCTGTTATTGCCCACGTTTCAGATGCGTACAACATTGCTGGTAACACTGTAGTACTGAATATGTTTGCCCTAATATTCCAAAATTTGTGAAAATATATATCTGAAACTAAAAGTACATTATTTTTCCATCTCTTGTTCTTTTATTTTTCCTTTGGAAATCTGACTGGCCCATGTTCATACTTTGGAATTTACTCATGCTGTTCCTAGGAGGGAAAATGGCTCAATTTGGATATCAGTGTGCTAAAGCTTAGACATTTCTGTAGGATTGCCTCAGAGCTCACGAAAGTTACATTTCTGGACTATGACTTGACTAGGGATTTTATGAGTGATATGCTAAAACAACAACTGAACAGCTTTGCAAATATTTTTTCCAATCTCTGCCCCCAAAAGCTGAAATCACTCTTATATCAGCCCTTGATGTATCATCTACTTATGCCTCAACTGCAAAATAATTCTGGTCAATGAGTTTGGAGAAGTTACCTTTTGCTACAAAATTCTGGACAGTGTCATTCCCAGAGGTACCGTTTCCAGGTTTTGGAAAGACATGCCTTATCAAGGCCTCACGTTGGTAAAAAAAAAAAAAAAAAAGCAACTGTAACCGTTTTAATTGGGTTTCAGCCAACAGATTCAAATGAAACATCATTTTTCTCTATCAATGCAAAGGAAATTCTGCTCACTGTTAGATTAATGGGGACGCCTGTGCAAAACCAAAGGTTAGCAAGCTGGGTTGATTATTATTATTTTTCCTGTTCCTTGTAACCTCTTGGTGTGTTTAATTTAAATTCTTCTGGCATGAGGTCTTTCTTCTTTTCACTATAGCTTGTTCTCTCCCTCTCTCTGTTTACAGATGTTTGTGCTAGAAAAACTACTAGGGCAGGGATGGTCAATCTTGGTGTTCCAGGTGTTCTTGAACTTCAATTCCCAGAAGCCCTGATCAGCTGGTGTGCTGACTTGGGCTTCTGGTAATTGAAGTCCAAGAATGCCTGGAGTGCCAAGGTTGGCCACCCCTATTAGGGTCTCAGATGTGGATCTTAGCAGTCAGGCTGGATTGGGTCCACACTGGAATGGAAACAGTGTTAAAGTTCCATGAAAGCTGTTGGGAGGCTGCTGAGAAGACCAATGTGAAGACATTGATAAGAAGACAATTAGAATTAGATCTTCATCTCTCATCAAGATCCAGGTTGATCAACTGCCTCAGGAATTGGAGTGTGATCCAAAGCCTTGGAACTCAGCCGTGTTTTATTGTTGTTGGAAAGGGCCATCGAGTTGCCTTTGGCTTATGTCAACCTCGCGAATCAGATCTCCAAAATGTCCTCTCCTCAGTAACCATGCTCAACATTTGCAAATTCAAGCCTGTACCTTCCCTCTCAGAGACAATACAGCCAGCATTTTATAGCTGATAATATTTGATGGCTGGTGCACAGAGTTTTTAAAAAACACAATAATTGTAATTGTCACACACTAGGACTGATTGTTTATGAGACATTTTAAAAAATCGCCAAGAAAGGTCACTAAGTCTCAAGTACTTATATAGACTTTAAAAATATTTTAAATATTATATATATTTCTGGCAGTGATCGGAAAACCAGTAAATGAGTCGGATTCTGTATTTCTCCACATTTAGATTGCATGTTGTTCTCTGTAAGGAACCCCCACTTGAGCATGTTGGTCTTGCATTTAGAGACTCTCAACTTCAGCCTATTCAGGGTCCTCCAAATGACGTAGGAAATGTTGAGTTACTCAGCCATCTCCTCCTTTAATGTTATTCCTTGTCCAGTGAGCTCCTCCCTCCATCTTCTAATTTGATTTTGCACTGGGAGCATTCAAGAGAGAATTGGACCACCATCTGTCATATTTGCTGTGATTTGGTTTCCTGCATTAAGCAGGGGTTTGACTCGATGACCTTAAAGGACTCTACCAATTCAGTGATTCTATGATTCTATGGGGATTTCTTAACTTGAGGCAACTCACCTCTAGAAGATACCCTGTTTGCTTAATGATTGTTGGTGTAACTCAGGAGTTCTCAATCTTTTAAAGCCAGGTCCGGGTCACATTCCTTCAGACAGCTTCAGCGGCCAGATGGCCATTTTGACCTTCCTCCACCACATGGCACTTCCTGGTGTGGTGGAGGGGGTGGGCGGGCCACATGAAATGGTGCCATGGGCCGCATCTGGCCTGTGGGCAACAGTTTGAGACTCCCTGGTGTAACTCTTAGGATTGAGACCCTTAAATCTCTAATCTTTGTGACAAATGACAAATCTTTGTGACAAATCACAAATCTTTGTGACAAAAGTAAAAAAAAATTGCAAATGTTTAGTACAGTTTTTAAGTGTTTGTGTCTTCTCCAGACCTTTTGTTCATAACAAAAAGGGACTGGGATGATTCAAGAGTTTTAAACATATCCATGCTTTATCAGACTAGTCAATTTATATTCCCTGAGTCAAGCCTTGAAACATCTGACCAATTTTGTGTCCATTCAGTTACTCCGTGAATCATAACTTCCCAAGCAACAAAATAGCACTTTCTGCTTACTTTACTTCCATTTTCCTTTGCCCTGAAGAGTGATAAACCTGTTGGCAGGGAAAACATTCACAAGTTTATTTCCTAAAGTGTCTTTAATAAATCCTGCTTCCCCCACCTCTCCCAATCAAAGGGACATTTCACAGAATACTGTATGTCTAATTGGAGAGTATTCATGCCTTTGTGGGTATTTTTGGCTATTCCATTTGGCCCCAGGGGCCAAATCTTTGAAGCAACCTTCAAAATAATGTCCTTGCAAGCTTTGTAATATGCACAGCTCTTGGTCACATCCTTTCTTTGAATTTTTATTACATTCTCCCTCTTCGTCCAAGCGAAAAGAGACTGTTTCCTATTTATTTCAGAAGTTAAAGGTTTTGTTTCTTTCTGTTTGCTTCTTTGCATTTATAAAAGATGGAAAAACCAATTAGAGCTTTCCAATACATCATGAGGTACCTGTCCCGGGTTCTAGCCTGCCAGCCAACCCCACCTTTTACAGAGATCATCACATCCTTGCCACAAGTTCTCTCTTCCTCCCATGCTGCCACTTACCACTCCTTGGCCAGCGTAAAATGTACAGGTTTGTGCATTACTGAAAAATAACACAACGCTATATTTATGGTGGACCTGTTCTACCATCCCATGCCGCTAAAACATTGTGCACTGCACATTTAAACATACCAATTTTAAACATACCTGAAAACATTGGTTTCCCCTTGCTCGAAAACCCAGTCATATCCGACTCTAGGGAGTGGTGCTGATCTCTGTTTACAGTCAAAGAAACAGCACATTCTGCATCTGCAGACATTTCTGTGGCCCATGTGTTGGTGTGTAGCAGAGCAGCGAGACTGCACGCAGCAGAAGGTGTGGGATTTTGGTCAACGCAGTACAACAGAAGCTTGTTTAATGCAAAGGAGTTATTTTACTTGAGGTGCAAAACAGAAGGCTCAAACATTTACAAAGATAACAGTAACTTAAACAAGACAATTTCCCTTTTGTTGCAGTTCATTTCACTGTCGCAATCAGAAAAACAACACCAGACTATAACTTACACCAGACTATAAGTTACATGGCTGAGCTAAAACGGCAGACTTTGGTTGAACAGTTGTCAAGTCCATTGGTATGCTGGCAAATCAATGAGTCAGCACACGCAGTTTGAAACAAGAAATTGCAAGTTGATAAATAGGGACCACTTCGGTGGGAAGGTAAGCAGTGTTCCATGCGCTCCGGTGTCTAGTCATGCCTGCCACATGACCTTGGAAACGTCTGCAGAAGCAGACAGTGCCTGCTCTTCGGCTTTGAAACAGAGATGAGCACTGAACCCTGGAGTTGGATATGACTGGCTTTCAAGCAAGGGAAACCTTTACCTTTACCTAAGCCTAGAAAAGGTGTTTACAGGACAGAACAATATATGTATACGGTGTGGCCTGTTTCAAACCCACTAAGTAGGCCTGCTTGGTACCATGTGAACATCGGTGAAGATAGTGCTCCAATTTGACTCAGTACGGAAAAATATACCTTTCTGCCTTCAACTGGCTTGAAATTAGTGGCTGATGGACTGAGCTCCAGTCATCTGTCCCAGCTCCTGCCAACCTAGTAGTTTAAAAGCAAGAAATTGCAAGTAGATAAATAGGTACCACTTTGGTGGGAAAGGTAACAGCGTTCCATGTGCTTTGAAATTTAGACATGTCTACCACATGACCATGGAAATGTCTGCAGATGCAGGCAGTGCTGGCTCTTTGGCTATAAATGTTGATGAACACCAAACCCTAGAGTCAGATGGACCTAGCTTTTGAGCAAGGGAGACCTCTGCAAATAAGAACTCTGACAACACTTTGCTGAGCTCTACCAGAGTAATAAATAACTTAATTTCATGGCCCAACAATTTTTCTCAAGGTAAGGCAGCTTTACGTGTTCATATGCCTTTTAAAAAAAAAATCTGGTTTAGGTTCTGCATGGTTATTTTCACTCTAGCTCTGAAATACTGAGCCAAAAAGAAACACATGTTTACAACTATAAAGAAGACTTGCTTTTTTAAAAAAAAAAACCCTCTCTCATACACACACAGACACACAACTCCACAGAATGTTGAACTGCAGTCAAAATGTGGAAAGCGATATGGATTTTTGCCAACTGTGTTAACTAAGGAAATAGCAGAGTATGAAGTTTCGGGCCAGGACAAAAGATGTACTGTTGGCGTCATTTTTTACCATCGCACCACGTATGCCAATATTCAAGACTTCTCATTGTTATTAATTATGCTTTAACGCTGACAATCCCGTGATTGTTGTTCCATGCCAGCAAACTGATTGACTGGTTACGTGTCGTAAAGTTATTTCCCAGAAATTCACCAGCTGAGCTTCACATGTCCAAGCAAAGAGGTGGAAAAAAGACTTAATAAAGGAATCCAGAATTTAAGTTGTTAAGTGGTTGAATAATAAGTAGGGAAGAGGACGTTGTACCAGATTTGAGGCAGTAGCTCCATGTCCATCTCAGCATTGTGCAGGGATTTGTAAGGAAAGGGATAGTAACATTCTCAACAACCAAATCAGTGGTGGGCAGCGACCAGTCCATACCGGTATGGGCGGGGTGGTGATAAAATTGGGTGGCCTTTGAGCGGGGTGGTGGTAAAATTGGGTGGCCACACCCCCTTCCTGCCCTGCCCCTAAGGGTCATGCTCCCTTAGGCAATTGAGGGGCCCAGACTGGTCACCCCCTGCTGTAAACTCTGCCATAAACATATCTGTGGCAGCCGTAAACGTGGCCACAGCCAGTTCTGGTGATGGTGGCAGCGGAGTTTGGAGTGAGGGTGGGGGCAGGATGATTTGGTGCCACGGGCTGTAGGTTGCCAAACCCTGCACTAAACATTGGTGAGAAGACAGTCCCTAAAAATCAAATTAGGTATTGGGGGAGATGGGTATTCCCTCCATTTAACCTATTGTCCCTCATTCTTTGGACATGGATGCCTCAACAATTAAAAATAATTACATTTAAAATGAAGCTCGTGTTTATGTTTCAGTGACTGATCACAAAGCAAAGTTGCACAGAAGAAGAATTACACTCACTATGATTGCATACACATCCACTAGCTTGCGTTTGACTCTGCTCTGGGAGGGAGGTTTGAATAACAATCTCCTTTAAGATTGTCAGCAGTCTGGAAGCAAATGTGACCATTTGTTTAAAAAATATACTCAAGTGGCTTTCCCAGAATTGTAGAAATATATTACTCAAATTGAAAGAAATACAATTTAAATCTGAAAACTAATTTGATGGTGCGGGGTACCATATATGCAAGGAATGAAGCAAAGAATATTCATAAAGGCTGAGCTGGCACAGAGTTTCCATGAGATTCTGTGAACCTATGGAGGGCTTTCTGCCCACAAACAGTACTTTAACCTTCCCTCGTTGCTTACCTAACAAATGTCCATTAGAAGGAAGGGAGGGAGGGAGGGAAGAAAGAAAGAAAGAAAGAAAGAAAAAGAAAGAAAGAAGGAACAAAAGGAAGGAAGGAAGGAAAGAAAGAAAGAAAGAACAAAAGGAAGGAAGGGAAGAAAGAAAACAAAAGAAAGAAAGAAAGAAGGAAGGAAAGAACAAAAGGAAGGAAGGGAAGAAAGAAAACAAAAGAAAGAAAGAACAAAAGAAAGAAAGAACAAAAGAAAGGAAAGAAAGAAAGAAAAAAGAAAGAGGGATAGCAATTCTCTACAATTTGAGCTGGCACCTGGAATCTGTAGAAAGCCAACTTGTCTTTCCGCCGAAGATGAACAAGATTATGAATCTCTGTTTCAGTGTAAACAGCATTCACGAATCATTCTAAATTGTTTTTACTGTTCTAAAATAACTTTTAAACATTGCTTCAAATTGCTCAAAATTATCTCGTATTGATTTATGCTTGTACCCCAGCATGAGATGCTTCAAGTAGGGCAGGATATAAATATTTCGATAAATACTAAAGTAATGTATAAATATTTGCTGCCGTTGCTTGGATGCTCATCTGGAGCGGAGCTTCTACTTGGCACATTGGTCAAAACAACGTGGTTGAAACATTTATCCATCATGCCCTGGCAAAAGGCTTTGCATAAGGTTATGTTTTCCCACAAAAGTTGGGAAGATCAAGCTGTCTGTATATTGAGATGTACAAAAACCGAGAAGGGAAATGTATGTGTGCTGTCATATAAATTCTGACTTATGGCGACTCTTTCCTAGGTTTTCTAAGTAATAATAATTTCATTGTCAGAGATTGCTCTGGGTTGAAAGGATTTTCAGGGAACACCTGAATGACACTCCTTTCATGTCCCCAAGTGCAGTCTCCAAGCTCAGCGTTTTAACCACTAAGCCACCGGGGAGCTGTAAAGAATACTCAAGAAGTGGTTCATCATTCCCTTCTTCTGCCATTGCCCTAGGACTGTGCAACTGGCCCAGGGTCACACAGGCTTCCTCTTTTTCTAAGATGCACAGTGGGGAATTGAACTCATAACCTCTGGCTCCACAGCCAGATACCTAAACCACTGAGCTATCCAACCAGATAGAAAGCGAACAAAGGAAATAAGGAAGAATAAGGCAATCAAGAAGCAGAATAATTGCTCTCTTCTCTATGGCTTCAAAGACTGTGGGCTGTTTGATTTCCACCAGATCTAAAGGGGCACACAGACAGAGACTCCTCGAAGAACCACAATTGGGTGCACCCAGGGTATGCTCAAGAAGAAGAAGAAGAAGAAGAAGACCACCACCACCACCACCACCACCACCACCACCACCACCACCACCACCACCACCACCAACACCAACACCAACACCAACACCAACACCAACACCAACACCAACACCAACACCAACACCAACACCAACACCAACATCATCTAAATAAACAAATACAGTACAACCATTTCCTTTTCACTTGGTTTAGGAAGTTTGGAGAAGTTAGAGAATACCTTCATTAAATAGATATTCATCATAGGTTATCCTAGAGATGTTGTGAAGATGCTGGCAGAAAAGAGAATAACTCAACTACGAACACAGAGCAAAATCCATGGTTTGAGTTGTTTGTCTTATTTCACTAGCATTCCTGCACCTCCCAAACGTCTGGATATAAATTGGCCTTTCAGTGCTGTACTTCCCCACAAGGGAGAAGTATAAGGAGATATCTGCTAGACAGCATCCAGCTGTCTTCAACCACTCCTGAAACAAAATGACCATTTGAGTTGTAGGAATTGAGAGCCAAAAAAGACTGAACCCTTTAAAAGAGTGAGTTTCCTTGAATTCCTTTTGAAAGTGTTGCCATTTAGGTTTTCTCCTGCCCAGTGTTCATATTAAATTTGGCCCATTCTCCCCTATTCCTAAATTAAAACTCTTTGATCTCTGCGGTTAACAATAACAGTCCGGCGATAACAACAGATGAAGACAAAGACAGGAGAATGCATTATGCTTCATCTATTTTCCCTACACTAAATTCATTTTGCCACAAGAGAACTGATCAACACGCCCAAACTGACAGATCTTCCTGAGGCAATTTTTTTTTTTAAATAAAAATATTACTTTAAAAAAAATATGGAAAACTAATTGAGAACAGAAGGAACCTTGGTTACTTTGTGCTACTGATTTCTTCCAAACAATGAAGAAAAAAAAACCCTACACTATCTTTAAGCCAGGAGATCAAGATGCCGGCAGAACAAGCATGATTAGAATTACACTCAGGTGGCTATGAAAGGCGGGAGATCTCTTTCATCAATTGTGAGGACAGAAACAACATTTACCCATTGACTTGGTTGCCAACAGTTCTGTTTGTGTTTGGTCTTCCCTGCAAGTTCAGCCGGTTTGTGGCTACTGGTGATTCAGCCTTTTGTGCCGACTTTGGGTGTACAAATGTTTGCCTAAGGCTTCAGCAGATGGAGAGGAAGAAGAATTTGATAGACACCACAGTATTTTCATCCACATGACCATGATGTGTTGGCTGACTAGAAGCAGGTGTAGTTTCTGGGAAGATACAATCTGTTGCTTGCTTGCTTGCTTGCTGCACTTATATACAGTAAAACCCTGAATAACGCTAAAACTTGGTTCCACAAGTCTTAGTGTTATCCGATTTTTAATGTTATCTGATGCATGCATCGAATAGCATTAAAATCCTATGGGATGAATCGCAGAGCGGACCGGAGAGGCTCTCTGGTTGTGCCATCGGCCAGAGAGGCGCACCTCTCTAGCACTAGAAGGAGGGCCTTCTCGGTGTCTGCTCCGGCCCTATGGAACCTCCTCCAAATAGAACTACGCCTGCAAACAGAGCTGCTGTCCTTCAGGAAAGGAGTGAAAACCTGGTTGGCAAGCGAGATCTGGGGAATGGATGGATCAATTTTCCCAGCCGGCTGGATGGTTTGAACAAATTTACCCCCAGTGCCTCCTAGCTACAATGCCTAGTTTTTTAATGATAGGTTTTTAAGCTTCTTTTAAACTTTTAAAACTTTTAATTTTTTTGAACTGGTTTTAAATTGTTGTCGATGCTGATGTGTTGTGAATCGCCCTGGGTCCCCTTGGGGAAGAGGGTGATAAACAAATTCAAATAAATAAATAAATAAATAAATAACATTAAAACTCTATAGAGATACATTGTAACCAGCAAGGCTTTAGTGAACATTATCCAATGCATCCAATAGGATTTTAACGTTATGCGATGCAATTTCCCCCCCAGATTGCTTAATGTTATGCGGTTTTAGCATTATCTGATGCAAACGTTATCCGAGGTATTACTGTATTGCTTTTCTCTCACGTGGCAAGACTCAAGGCAGTTCACAGATCACTGAAGCAGAAGCTATAACAGCAAGATAGATAGATCATTAAACGGAATGGGTTCTAAAATCAGCATCTGAAAAACATCAAAAGAAGCAGAAGCATTACTGTATTCTATATTTTGACTATAGGATTCTGAAAATTATTATCCAAAAGTATCACCTCTGATGCTTGGAGATTTTAAGGGATTCACTCTTCTGTCTTGTCTCCTGTGCCCTCTCCCCAATCCGTCTTTGGCACTGGCTGCAACTTGTATCTGAGAATGCATTTTGTTCCTGAAGCAGGAAAATTTATTTATTTATTTATTTCAACTTATTTAACCATCCTCTCGCCAAGGTGACTCTGGGCAGTTTACAAAGTAAGGAACCACACTGACACAATAACACTCCAACATACAATATGCATAAATAAAACATGATAAAACTCTTAAACTCTTAAAACCAGATGGTAGAGTTGACCGATAATCATATGATTCAGCAGGGGCGGGGTAAGTCCAGTAGAAACACCCCACACCGGCAGGGCCAACCATGTCTTTAAATTTCTTCTAAAGGCCAACAATTCTGGTGGAGGTCGGTCAGCAGGAGGTTTCAAAGGGCCAGAGTGGATCCCAGAAAGGCCCTCCGTCTAGTGCTGGAAAGGCGAGCCTCTCCAGCCATTGGTACGCATAGAGAGCCCCTACAGTCTGCTCTAGTGGGGCAAGCAGATGTTCTTGAGGTGATGCAGTTTCTTAAGTAACCTGGCCCACTACCATTGGTGTGAATTTGTTTAAGGTGGATCCTAGCTTGTCATGAAGCACTATGATCACGGAGCCATCTCCTGCGGCACAAATGAAATGAGACATGCAGAATTAAACACTAGGACTGCAATGGACTGCTGCAGCCTTGAGGATATTGACAAGGTGCGCCTTCACAGCTAGTCCATCTGTGAAGGCGCACCTTGTCAATATCCTCAAGGCATGGCATCTTCCACCTCCATGAATGTTGGGAATCAGGGTTCCCCCTCTGCTCATTTTGCCATCGGGCCCAATCTGATGGTTTCCAATGGCATTTCCTCCAGTGAGGGCACCATCACCCCACCTAAAGGGGCTCATCCACCCATAGCCGTTGATCCCTTTAGGGAGTCAAGTTATTTACCACCACCCAACACTCAACGTTGAGTTGCTGGCTGTATGGTCTACTCCATTACTGTAGCGGGATGTTCGGCCAGACAGATGGAATAAATGGACAATGGAATAAAGTACTAATTTGCTTTGGCCAGTTCTAAAGATTACACAAATAACTAATGCAGTGTCCTTTGCACCTTTGAAAACAAGAAGTTGCTCAGAATTCCAACCAGCCATTGAATCAACCATGGCCATCAACCATTGACACTTCCTTCTATCCCCACTTCCATTTCATCCCAATATCGACCAGGATTTGCTATTTATGCTAATAAGATACAGCAGTTTGATACCCAAGGCAAATTCTGGTGCGTAAGGGTTATAGGAGGAACTCCCACATGTTTCAGAAGTTCAGAAAACACAACCAATGAGCCAAGGTCTTCTTTCTCTGTGTGTGGTGGTAGTGATTCATCTGTTTTGGAAAGTCATTCTGAAAGCAAAAAAAAAAAAGGCACATACATCCAGTTAAGCAAGCTGGGAAGTTCCAGTTCAGTAGCTCTACTCATTGTGTGAGAACAACCTTTCCACCCAACCCATTTTTAATGAGTTGTTTTCACTTTTTCTGCAGCCACACAGAACCTAATCTGCAAAAGAAGCCCAACACCAGGAAGAGAAAAAAAATAATCAGAGAGTTGGAGAATTCCTTAATCCTCTTAACTTGACAAAGTTTTTTCCCCCTCCCGCCTGCTCACACCTATTGCTTCCTACTTAAGGTTGTCTGTGCTCACTCGCAAAGCCCAGCCTTCCTTCTGTCATCCCATTTTCCTTTCCTTTCTCATCAGGTTACATCTAAGCCCTTGGAAGTTTAAAAAAATTGGCTGCCATGAAATGACTTATAAAGGATGGCTTACATGTTTTGTGGAAGGAAATTGGATGATTTTGCTTCATTGCCCTGTGCGACCACACACAATACTTGTGGAAAGACATGGTTGCAGTTTTTGTGTTGTCATTGTCACTGGGTGTGCGTAATCGTTAGCTTTTGCTTCCTTTCCCTTGATCCACACCCACCTACACATCCAACTGGAAATCTTACGAGACATTTCAATGAATTTCAAATTCTCCTATAGGAATACTATCCATACTGCTAGGTCCTCCCAGGCCATACCCTCTAAAAGGCTCCTTCCAACTAAATGATCCTAAGATTCTGTTGCTATATTTGCAGTTCTTTAAAATCAGAAATTACTAAAATAATTACTTCCTAGTTCTTTCTGGCCAGGTTATCCTACTATGGTAATAGAATAGACCATGCTGCCAGGGATTCAATGCCGAGTGACCAGTGGTGGGCAACTAACCTGAGAACCCTGAGGACTAGCGGCCTCGGTGAAGTCCACAGTGAAGGGTGATGGTCCCCAAGTGGATTAAATCACATTTGAATCCATCTTGATGGAGGGCAGCAGCTTCATCAATACTGGCCTGGGGCTGATGAAAACACTGTGTTCCAAAAAGGCTCAGGGTCATAAAGTGACTCGTGGATCAGTGATACGGGCAGTGATGGGATGTCCCCGGTTCCAGACGGTTCCCTGGAACCGGTAGGACCAATCCCGGAGGGTTCTCCAGGAGTGGAGTCCACTTTTGTGGCGTCCGGTTCTGGACGCCTCACCAAAAGAATTTTTTTAAAAAAAAATCGGAGCTAAAATGGCTCCAATTGACTGCGCATGCGCAGAAACTCAATCTGACACATTGCGCATGCGTCAAATTGAGTTTCTGGTCATGCGCACTAAATTGGAGCCAAATGGCTCCAATTTTTTAAAAAAAATTCTTCCGAAGCTGGAGCCGCCCCTTTTTAGAGTGGCTCCGGCAGCAGCAGCGGCAGCCCTAAGGGAAGGGCACTTCCCCTAGCCAGCCACCGAGCTCCCACGGGCACGTTGGTGCCTGCCCGGGCTGTCCGCCCATGCTGCTTCCTCCTAGGGACTTGGGCCCAACAAACCCCCACCATGCCCTGGGTAAGCCCGGCGGGGCTCGCCACCATCGCATCCTCCTCCGCCGGGCGCCTGCAGCTTCCTTGGGGCGGTGCCTTTTTGGCCTGGCTCTGGCTGAGACCACGGGCAGCCAGGGCCTGGGGGCAGTGGTGGCTCCAGCCCCTGGCCGCGGCTGGAGCCGCCACCATACCCATTGCTGCCCGCAGGCCCTGGCCGCCTGTGGCCTCAGCCAGAGCCAGGCCGAAAAGGCACCGGCCCAAGGAAGCTGCAGGCGCCCGGCAGAGGAGGACGCGGCGGTGGCGAGCCCCACCGGGCTTACCCAGGGCATGGGGGTTTGTCGGGCCCAAGTCCCTAGGAGGGCACGGCGCGGGCGGACGGCCCGGGCAGGCACCAACGTGCCTGTGGGAGCTCGGTGGCCGGCCAGGGGCTGCAGGCGGCTGTGGTGGCCGTGGCTGGCGGCTGCAGGGCCAGCCGCGGCCTTCGTAGGAGGAAACGGCCACAGTCGGGGGGAGCGTGTCTTGCCGGGTGGCCCCGGGCCACATGGAGGTTCGTCGGCACCAAGGAAGGTAAGTGAGGCTTTTATATTTAGGGTGGGTGGGTGATTTGTGTTTTGGGTGGGTGGTTGTACTTTTATTTAATTTTTATTTAATTTATTTCTTTATTTTATTTCTTTAAGTTATTTACGGGTCTGTGTGCGTGTTTATTTATTTTTATTTTTATTTTATTTTTGGCCTTGCCCACAACGTCATGATGTCATGACGTTGGCTCCGCCCATGACGTCATGACGTCATGACATTGGCCACGTCCATGACGTCCATGACGTCATGGTGTGGTAGTAGAATTTTTGACATCCCATCATTGCATACGGGTGTCTTGCTGTGATGTGGAAGGCAGATGAAAGGCCACTGTATCTGGAAGTTCTTTTTTTAAAAAAATTGGTACACTATCATTCACGACACTTGGTCTAAATCACCCTCTTTCCTGCTTAAGTGACTTCTTCTTCTTCTTCTTCTTCTTCTTCTTCTTCTTCTTCTTCTTCTTGTTATTGTTATTGTTATTGTTATTGTTATTGTTATTGTTATTGTTATTGTTATTGTTATTGTTATTGTTATTGTTATTGTTATTGTTATTGTTATTGTTATTGTTATTGTTATTGTCAGAAATTATTCTGGGTTCAAAGGATTTTTGCAGAAGAAGCTGCTCAGAAAACACCCAAATGAGGTTCCTTTTTAAAAAATGTTAGATTTATTGGTTGTATTAATTGTGTTGCATTAACGGTAAAGGTAAAGGTTTCCCTTGCTCGAAAGCCAGTCGTATCCGACTCTAGGGGTCAGTGCTCATCTCTGCTTCTAAGCCGAAGAGCCAGCGCTGTCTGCTTCTGCAGACGTTTCCATGGTCATGTGGCAGGCATGACTAGACACCGGAGCGCATGGAACGCTGTTATGGAATGTGTTGCATTATGTGTTATATTTATATCATGTTGTTGCATTTATATTTGAGACTGTAAGACTGCAATGTATTACCCATGTTATGTTAGCTGCTCAGAGTCGCTTCGGTGAACAGAGCGGCATACAAGTCTAAATACAAATACAAAATGTCCCCAATAGCTGGGACAGAGATGAGCACTCAATCCGCCATACAGTACCCGGGTCTTGAACTGCTGACTTGCCAGCCTTCCAGCTAATAAGGTGAGCTTCTTAACCACTGAGCCACCCCAGCCCTGTTTAAGTGACTGATGGCACAACTGAAGCTTGCCCTGTCAGCCTTCCAATTAGCCACACTTACTTACTTAATTTGCAAATAACACAAATATGCAAAAATTGCACAAAGATGCAATCCCCCCCCCTTTTTTTTTCTTTCTTTCTTTCTTTCTTTTCTTCTTCTTCTGGAAATGAACAATCACTGCAAGGCTGTATTCTATAATAATTCAGAATCTGCAGAGCAGCTCAAATTCTCCATAGTTAGCCACACTACCACTAGGCATTAATAGCAGAGGCGTTATAATAAATTCCTCAGAAAAAAGGAAAGTGCGTGCCTACTAGTTTGGCAAGGAAGAAATCTCATGATGAAGAAAATATGTAAGCAAAAAGAAAATTCTCTGTGTTCCCTTTTATTTCCTTCCTAAGCTTCATTCCTTGGCTGACATTAAATTTGGAGCCTCCATAGAGCTGTGCTAGTTTAGTCTCATTTGATGGCCACTCTCTTCCACATGAAGTACTTTGGACATCAAATGAGAACAGAGGATTCGCTTGAGAAAGCCTTGATGCTGGGAAGCGTGGAGGGCAAAAGAAGAAGGGGGCGGCCCAAAATGAGATGGCTAGATGGTATTGTAGACACAATGGGCACAGAGCTGAGCGAGTTGAGGGGGATGGTGGAGGACAGAAGTGACTGGCGGACAGTGGTCCATGGGGTCGCAAAGGGTCGGACTCGACTGTACGACTAAACAACAAAAAAAGTGGCGTCATGTATGGGAGGCTAGGGGGGCAGCCGGCTCCGGGCGGCACTTTTGGGGCTATGTGTGTTCTTGGACTACAATTCTCAGAAGCCCTAGCGGAGTGGGCGCCAGCGTCCACCAGGGGGCAGCAAATTTGGCTTCAGCCCCGGGTGGCTGAAATCCATGTGACGTTACTGCCCCAACCCCTACAGATTCAAAGAGATTTTAAAAGGGAGAGAGTGTTCTTACTAAATCAGCCAGCAGGATGGGGTCACCCCATTGCTAGTGCCCCACACCTGCTTTGCCAGCCAGGTTTTTAGCTCTTTCCAACTCTGTCTGGAGATACAGCTCAATTGACAGGAGGTTCCATAGGGCCGGAGCAGACACAGAGAAGGCCCTCCTTCTGGTGCTAGAGAGACGAGCCTCCCTAGCAGATGGCACAATGAGAGAGCCTCTCTGGTCTGCTCTGGTGGGACGGACAGATGTTCTTGGGCTGACGCAGTCTCTTAAATATCCTGGCCCACTACCATGTGTTTGGGGGGTGGGGAGAAGCCACTCATTTGTTGAGCATCTTTTCTATATTTTTGCCAAAGGAATTCCTAGTACAGTATCTGGAATCTAAATTAATTCATTCACACTGCAGCAAATACCTGTGGTTTTTACATACTCACACCCTTGGAGGTAAAAGAAATATTTCTAACTCAGACTCAGTTTCATATGCTCAGGCAAAATTGAAATTAATTCCAACACTCATCTGCTGCAGTGCTCTCCCCTCAAATTATGTTAGCTAGATGTGGCCTTCAAGGAGAAGAAAGACAGAGAACTAAGCTTTGTTGGCTTTATCCATCTAGTCACCTTGTGTTGGACCAAACTTTGGCCAATGACAAAGCCAAGAAGGTGGCTTCGTTTCTGCAGTATAAAATTTGACCTGGAGACCAAAGAAGAAGAATCTCGTCATCTTTCACAAGGAAGGCCAAAAGAAAGATGGTTTCATTCTTCAAGGGAAGGCACAGGCTACGACTAGCAGGAGTTGAGTAGGGCTACTGAGGACATGGCATTCTGGAGATCTCTCAATTGTAGGGTCACCATAAGTTAAAGACGACTTGACAGCAAGTAACAGCAACAATAACAACTCATTATAAGTGAGCAAGAAAGTGTAATTTACAAGCCTGACTGAGATTAATTAGTGGAGGGGAGAGGATCAGACATACCATCTTGAAGAAAAGATGAGAGGAGAAAGAAAATGGGGTAAGAGCTTTTCAAACAACAATCACCACTAAACAGAAAGATAGTAAAACAAAAAGACTGAAACAGAGAGATATGTCTTTCTTGGGTCTCACCCCATCAATGAGTTCTCCATGTCAACAAGAAGGGCTCCATGTCAACAAGAAGGGCCGATCTTTCATCCTGTTTTCATAGTACTTTGATGTAACTGTTACATAAATGATTGGATTTCAATGTAAGATGACCAAGGTCTTGTCTTCCAAATGTTGGTATTGGGCAGCTCCGGGCAACATATTTGATTGTCAGCAGCTTTATGGTAGTTGCGCCTCAGTAGTATCTGGAGAACCACCTCTTCCCCTTCCCTGATTTAATAGGTTATATATCAGGTTTATCTACTGGTCATCAGTTGGATACCTATGGCTCATGTAAGACTCCGCAACTATTCATCTCATCCATTAGCATGGACATTTTACCCATCTCATCTTTCTAAGAGCCCCCCGTGGTGCAGTGGTTAAGCTATGGCAGGGATTCTCACATCCCCCATAAGCCAGATGTGGCCTGCAATGCCTCTTCATGTGGCCCTCCACACTGCCTCCACCACACCAGGAAGTGCCATGTGGTAGAGGAAGGACAAAATGGCCATCCAGCCCCCAAAGCTATCTGAGGGAGCATGATCCGGCCCCTGGCTTAAAAAGGCTGAGAATTCCTGAGCTACAGTACTGAAACTAAAACTATTCACTATTTGAGTTCAATTCCAACTTCTGAGGTTTGCAAAATGAGTTCTCAGCTTGTTAGGGGCAAAATGCTAATTAACTTGTGAACCGCCAAGAGAGTGTGCTAAGTGCTATTGCTATCTTGCTTTAGATATTAGCCAAACTCTTGCTAGGGATTTTGCAGGTCTACTGAATCAATGGGGATTACGGTAGATGAATCAACCCCTCCATAAATTCTATAGAGTCAAATGGGTCTATTCTACTTGCAACTTACAAGCAGTAACTTATTTAGCATTGTAAATTGCAAGTAGAATGACTAGTCACTGGAATGCACGAAATGCTGTAAACTGCTGTATTGCAGCCAAAATGTCATGAGTTCGATCCTGATGGGACTCAAAGTTGACTCAACCTTCCATCCTTCCAAGGTCTGTAAAAAAAGTACCCAGCATGTTTTGGGCAAAATGCTAATTAACTTGTGAACCTCCGAGAGAGAGTACTAAGCACTATGGGGCGGTATATAAGTGTAGTAATTGTTATTGCTATTCACTAAACCCCTTTGATTCAATGGCCCTACTCTAGCGTGCTTTACTACACTAAGCAATGGGATTTTAGCCATTGTCACTTCTTAGGAGAGAGTTCTGTTGCCTTTCCCTTCCAATGGGTCTACTCTAATGTGATTTACTACACTAAGCAATGGGATTTTGGCCATCGTCACTTCTTGGGAGGGAGTTCTGTGGCCTTTCCCTTCCAATGGGTCTACTCTAGTGTGATTTACTACACTAAGAAGTAGGATTTTGGCCATCGTCACTTCTTAGGAGGGAGTTCTGTGGCCTTTCCCTTCCAATGGGCCTACTCTAGTGTGATTTACTACACTAAGAAGTAGGATTTTGGCCATCGTCACTTCTTGGGAGGGAGTTCTGTGGCCTTTCCCTTCCAATCAAATGTTGTACATTGATTTTGCATCTATGTTAGACTGCCTGTGGCTTGTCAGAGCTAGGCTGACAGCAGCCCTTGCTTCATTGCGGTTTCTCCTCCTCCACCTTCTCAAGGAGGACATTTGAAAAGATGACAACCACTTTGCAAAGAACACAGATTCTTTCCAAAAGGAACACATTTGGCATATGCCTAAATTCGGTTGATGCATGCAAGAAGCGGGTCGCAAGCAATGGTTGGAAGGGGCTCTGTCCATCGCCTCCATGCCAGTTTTCAAAAGGAGCTATTTGTAGATCAAGCACTTGAGAGATTAAAATCTTCTCTGAATTTTATTACCAAGTATTTACATGAAACAGGCTCATTTAAAGAGTGAAATTAAGTCACAGTGTTGGGGTGTGCATCAGGCCCTTTTCCAAAGAAAAGGAAGCCAATGGGCTTGTGTTGGAGGAGGGTGGGACAAAGCAGAGAAGGGCCTAAAACTCTGCAAAAGTTATTTTCCTTTATATTTTTCCAGGAAATTATCATAATTTCTTTATAATTGTGGGTACTGACAGATGCTTCTAGAATTTTAGGTCTCTGGTTCTTCTCTTTCTGACTTTCTTTTAGGAAGGGAGGCTGCCTATTTAAAAAGAAAAATCTGAGATGGAACAACAAGTTGTCATTTCCAGATTTACGTAAGTAGCTTTCCTGTTATGTATATGATTTGGCAATGAGAAAATAAAGAAGCAGCTGACTGTCACCTTATGCTGGACCATCAAGCTCTGCTTTTTAAAAATAATTCATGACAGATGCGCCACCGGCATACAATAACACACAAAGCTAAAATTAATGCATCTAAGAACAAAATAGAATTTAAAAGGCTAGATGACATCTGCCCAATATGGGGCCACTTCGACAGCATTTCCTCTTGCCAATATAAGGTCCTCCTCAGTGCACATTGAGGGGCATCGTGTGCATTGTATCCTATGGGAGATATTTTGTACCTCTCCACATTCACACAGGCTGTCATCTACAGGGAAACCCCATTTTCTCAGATTAGCCCTTGATCGTCCTACCCCTGAATGCAGTCTGTTTAAAGCTTTCCACAAAGGCCATCGTTGTTCTTGGCCAGGCAGTAGAGAGTCATGTGGTTCTACCCAGTTATCTGGTAGCTCCTTGCTCTCCTTCCATTGTTCTAATCTAAGACGGTCTATGGGGGCTGGTTGTTCAGAGGGGCAGACGTTGTGAGGAAGCCATGCCTTGATTTCAGTCTCTGCTTTGGTGGTTGGTGACCAAATAGCAGGTGTGTTTCCGAGGATCTTGCTTTGACCTGCTCTTTCTGAGCAGCACTTTCTTGATAGAATTTTAATGGAGGGATGCCAGCTAAGTAACGCACTGTTTGTATTGGGGTTGGTTTTAGGCATCCTGTGACCAATCTTGCTGTTTCATTTAAGACCACATCCACTTGCCCAGCATGCATTGATCTGCACCGCACTGGGCTAGCATCCTCTCCTGTAGAGTAACATAAAGCTAGTGCTGACGTTCTTAATGTATGTGGTTAGGGCACCCCAATTTGTGCCTGTTATTTTCCTCAAAATATTGTTCCTGGCAAAAACCTTCTGTTTGGTATTAAGGCAGTGGGTCCTGAAAGTGAGGGTTTGACACGACAAATTGTGGAACAGATAAGTAGAGACAGAAGAAAATGAGACTTAGGCTTCAGGGAATTGAAGTCCAAAAAACAAAGTTTAGGAAACACTGGACTAGACGTTATAAAATCAGGAATGAGGCGGCAGGTCGGCAGGTCGATACCCGGATACTGCAGGATGGAATGAGCGCTGGTCTCTGTCCCAGCTCCTGCCAACCTAGCAGTTCGAAAGCAAGAATTTGTAAGTAGATAAACAGGGACCACTTCGGTGGGGAAAAGATCCTGGGGGCATGAAAGGAGCCTCGTTCGCGTGTTCCCCTGAGCGGAGTTCCTCCAGGAAAAAAAAATCCTTTCAGCCCAGAAAGCACCGTTGTGTGCTTCTGACATGATTTAAAAAAAAAATAAAGAGAAATGTTTGGGGTGGAGGAAGGAAGGAAAGAACGAACGAACCAATGAACCAATGAACCAATGAACCAACAAATGAACTAGCTTGGAGGGTTTGTGGCCATGGCAAGAGGCAAAGGGAGTATGCAGGTATTTTTCTGAACTATGATGTAGAAATATTACCCAGAGTTTCCAAGTCTCCCCTCCACCAGGAAACTTAGATAATTTCCAGACTGACCCAAGCAGGCATTTGGAAAGCTTGTTCCTTTTTTCTTTTTTTACACAGAGGAAGCTCTTGAGAGAGATTTAAAGATGACCATAGGTGCATTAGGCTCTACTCCAGAGAAATTTCTGGAGACCCCTGCCATGACTTCATCTCATCCTTGATGAAACCCAGGTTACAGTTCTCCACTGTTGCTGTCCCAGATCCCTTTTAAATTCAGCGTGCAAAACGAACGCTGCGGAATCAACTTTGCATAACACTCCTTATTAGAAACAGGTCCTCCAATCCACCACGGCGTCACATGATGTTTCTCAGCCAGAGAGGGGAAAAAGAATGCGTCCCTGGTACGTGAGAAACCCAGGCTGTTACACAAAGCTAGCTTCACAGATATGGTGTATGGAGCCACTGAGACGGTAAATCCATGGGTAAGAGAGCCAGTTCTTTTTGCCTAGGTTCTGAGTCAATTCGATGCCACTCCCTGGCCAGTAAACACCATTTCTTAGTGTCACTTTACAGTTTCCAGCAGATGTTTCTGCTTTTTTGAGTAATTGAAATTTTATGGACCATTTCCCCCTCCTCTTCCATCTCCACCACCACTGGATCCATCATCCAACATTAAATACAACAAAGCAGGTATCTAAGCAGGGTTTCCTCAGTTTTGGTCGCCCCAGATGTTCTTAGACTTCGATTCCCAGAAGCCCTGATCAGCAGGAGTGCTGACTTGGGCTTCTGGGAATTGAAGTCCAAAAACACCTGGGGAGTCAAGGTTGAGAAATGCTGGTCTAAAGCAAAGGTTCTTGCAAGAACCTAAGAAGTTTCATGGTGGATCAGACCGAGAGTTTAACCAGTTAATTGTTTTCTTCAGAAGATGGCCAACCAGTTGCCAATAAAAGGTTGCTATCATCCCAAGAAATTGCAAGTAGATAAATAGGGACCACTTTGGTGGGAAGGTAAACAGTGTTCCGTGTCTAGTCATGCCTGTCACATGACCACGGAAACGTCTGCAGAAAAGAAAATCTCAAATTTTGAGTTTTCCATTCATAAATTCCGTAAATTGTAAACTCTGGCATCTTTCAAATTTTTCTTGAGGAAGTCTGTACATACTTTTTGTGCACTCATCTCCTAATGCATCCATTTCCCTGTATGTATTTTAAAGCATTATTTTTCATTAGCATCTGCATTTTGCATGCATGTTTGCATGCATTTGTACTTTTGAAGAGAACGACTTCATTACACAATTTATACAAATGCAGATTTTGAAAAGTGAGTGAGTTTGAATGACCCATTGATCCAAAAACTACCAAATTATGTAGGTTTGTATTAAAATAGGTACAGTTAATTTCTTTCCCATCACTGTAAGATGCTGAGAGTACGGCAGGTGCTCTTATAACAGTGATGGCGAACCTTGGCACTCCAGGTGTTCTTGAACTTCAACTCCCAGAAACCCAAGCCTCTGTGAATCCACCCATTCCTGTGGATTCACAGAGACTTGAGCTTCTGGGAACTGAAGTCCAAGAATACCTGGAGTGCCAAGGTTCGCCATGACGGTCTTATAACTTGCTTGGAAAAGCATGAGACATATTTTATAATCATTCTGTGCATCTTAATGACATTGCAATTTATAATTTGGTGGGTTTATTTATCCATTTCTGCTACGCTCACTTAATAAAGTGTTTGTGTATTCTTTGATTGATGATATATTTATTAACTGAATGACTACATTAATTGAGTTGTTTATATATTTTTGGTTAATGTTTACATAGTTTGTATATATATCCTTCTTCAGATTTTCTGTCCCGATCGTATTTTCTTGCTTTCCTGTTTCTACAAGTGTTTGTAAAAACACCAGCATTTTCCCAGACTGATGAAATAAAATGCACATGCCGGACGCTTTCTTAGGTATCTAAGGAAAGCTAATGAAAACGAAGGGAAACCAATGACTCACACCTGGGCTAATTATTTTTAGCAGGCCTTGGCTTTAGTGGATGAGAATATTATCTCATGGGGATTGCACATACAATGGGGACAGGAAACCTTTAGAAAAGCATTTCTAGGCTGATATTATCCCACTGCTTCAGGACACAAGACTGACTTAACTGCAGCTAAGAAAGTTTTGGATTACCCTCTTTGCAGAAGGCGAGCTTGTAAGTCCTAGTTATCAAGGGAAAGGGGGTTTTTTTTTACGATTCTTTTCAGATCTGTCCCTTTCCCGCTTCAGACAGTAAGGAAGAAGGAGTTTGTCATGATGGCCGTGGTTTCCGAAAACTCGCAACAGAGCCGAGAAGTCAATTCAGAGTGTTGTAATCCAGGGGCCTGAGAAGGAAACAAGATTGCTTGTCTTTGCCGTTTATATCCTGAGTTTTTCTTGGTGAAAGAAAAAACTCCATAGCTCTTAGAAAACACTTCGGAAACCCTTGCAGAACTACGGTAAGCTGGAATGGCAGCGTCTCAAACAAGACTTCGAGATAGCTAGAGGGAGCAGGTAACAGGCGGCTGCCTGAGATCCTCAGGGATTGCATGCAGGTAAAGGTAAAGGTGTCCCTTGCTCAAAAGCCAGTCACGTCCAACTCAACGAGGTGTTGTTCAATTTCATTTACAGCCGAAGAGCAGCGCCGTCTGTGTCTGCTGATGTTTCTGTGGCCATGTGGCAGGCATGACAAGATGCTGGCATACACAGAATACTGTTACCTTAACCGCCAAAGTGGTACCTATTTATCTACTTGCAACTTCTTAATTTCAAACTGCTCAGTTGGCAGCAGCTGGGACGGAGATGGGAGCTCACTTCCATCATGCAGCACTCGGGTCTTGAAGTGTTGACCTGCTGACCTTCTGGTCATCAAGCTCAGTGTCTTAACCACTAGGCCACCACAGCCCTTGCATGTAGACACTAGGTTGAAACCTTTTGTCTTCCAGTGCACACTCAGCCGCCTCCTCTTGACTCAATGAACAAAACAGGCTACACAGGAGTCCCATCTGAGGGTAGCTCCAGGTCTCTTCTTCCTTCCTGGCATGTGTAGCGGTAGCAGGGGTGCCCAAACTTTTTGGGCCATGGGCCGGTCACATGGTTCAGCGGGCCGGTCACGTGGTTCCTCCCACCAGAAGCGGGAAGTAAAATGTGCCTTGCAATCTGTTTTGCAACAGGATGAGATAGATTTTAAGCTGCCATTTTCTCTGCTTAAACCAGGGGTGCCCAAACTACCGCCTGTGGGCCGGATCTGGCTCCTGATTCCAATTCATCTGGCCCACATCGCCCTCATTGCTCCCAGAAGCGGAAGTAAAACCATATGAGTGTGTTTTACTTCCACTTCCGGAAGCGATGAGGGTGGCGTGGGCCAGATGAATTGGCATTTTACTTCTGCTTCCTGGAGCAATGAGGGTGGCGTGGGCTGGATGTATTGGCATCGGGGGCCAGATCTGGTTCACGGGCCACAGTTTAGGCACGCCTGACCTATAGGATAGTTTATAGCAGGTTAAACCTCAAGTTATTTTCCCTAGCATAAGATTTCTGCCCTCAGATCAGGCATATTAGTTGTGGACCTAATAAAATCAGGAACTTAGATTCTTAAATTATTGAGTGATCACCTAGCAAAATACAGCTTTACTTATCAGTAAAACACCATCTAGCTAGCTTCATCTTATTTACAGCACAACCTTCCCTAGTCTGCTGCCCTTCAGTATGCCTAGACTACAGCCACAATAACTCCCCAGCGACCATGGGAGGAGGAGTCCAGCTAGCACACCTGAAAAAACCCCAGATTGGAAACAGTTGACATGGGCTCTGTACTACACTGATTATAGTCCAATAGGTCGCCAACCCTCTTCCAAACAAAGGCAAAAGGAGCCCAAATAAAACTGGAATAAAACTGAAAACCAAGACAGCTGCATTCTCCAAGTGAAGTCATGTGTGAGGGGCTGATTGGAGGGGGGGGAGGATTAATTATTTCAAGAACGAACCGGCCCCTTAGCCATGTGTGTCGCCAGGATTCATTCATTTTGTCAGCTTAATATCAGGACCAGTGGCTGCAAAGACAAATGCTCCCATCTGTCAGGTATGCAAAGCCTTGCCTGTAGATCAAGTTTCATATTCCTCTCCAGCCTTTTTTGTTAAAATAATAATAATAATAAAGAGAGATAAAGCCCCTACTGTTTGGCCTGGAATGAGGACTTCGACTCTCTGGTGATTGGGAAGGGGGCTTAAAGTGGACTAGTTTTGAGTTTCCTCTCTTTGCACAAAATTAAAATGGAAGCAACCATGGGCTGGGCCACCAGGACAGGGCAATTCATCCCAGTGCGCCCTCGCCTCTGACGCCCTGGGGCGCAAATAATAATTTTATTATTATTTTATCCGCCCGGCCCGCTGCGTTTTAGATTAAGCCATCACTCCAAGCTCCCTCCTTCAGCTTGGAGCAATGGTTTATTCTAAAGTGCCATGCACCGTTGGGAGCAAGCGAGGGGGGGTGACCAAGCAGTTCTTGGGGGCAGCTTTCTCCCCCGTCCCTTGGTCGCTGCCCCTCGTCCCTGTCCAGCGCCCTCCCATGGTGCCCGCGGTGCTCTTCAGATTTCGAGAAAGACCATTTCTAGTGCCACTAAGACGAAAACAATGCTTCCATCTTTCAGGTACAGTACAAGAAAGAGACTGCACGATGGAGTGGGCTCTGGTCTCTGTCCCAGCTCCTGCCAACCTGGCAGCTCAAAAGCAAGAAATTGCAAGTAGATAAATAGGGTCCTCTTCGGTGGGAAGATAAACAGCATTCTGTGCACTCCAGTGTTGATGCACGCCTGCTCCATGTCCATGGAAATGTCTGCAGAGCATACAGCGTTGGCTCTTTCACTTATAAACAGAGATGAGCACTGAACCCTAGAGTCAGATGTAACTGGCTTTCAAGCAAGGGCAACCTTTACTTTACCTATAACTAAGAAGGCAGAAGCAGAAAGATTTTGCCCAATGTAGGAGTTTGTTAGGCACTCCTATCCATCCAGCCATCATTTGTATGGCTGTCCGTCCATCCATCCATCATTTGTATGTCCATCTGTCTGCTCCAAACCAAACCGTCCTAAACTAGTTCTCTGTTGGCAAGGAATTGTGGTTTGTTTTGTGGGGAGGGGGTTGTCTCATTTTTGTTGTTGTTGTTGCTGTCAACAGGAGTGAGCATTTAGAAATTCAGCCTGCTGAACAGATCTCTCTTCAGTCTATCTCTGTTTCCATCCCCTTAAATTCATTACAGCTTAGGAGTTTTAAGGGCGCACTTTGTCAGACGCAAACAGTTTCAATGGCACAGTTAGTTCTCTGGAATTTGTCAGAGCAGTGATGTTAAAGGCCCGCACAAATCTTGGAACGAGAGTTGTTTACTTAATGGTTCATTTGTTTAAACAAAGATGCATAAACAAAGACTTGGAAGGGAGAACTACACAACTCACAACCCTGCTCGAGCCAAAACACAGCTCTCCAATCTGCCCGTGCCTGAGCAGATGTCACGGTTTTTGCTGACTGGCATTGTCTGTAAAAAAAAGTAATCATTCAAGCACTGGATGGATCCCCACACATGTCTATCAAGTGCGGGTCCTTCTAGTAGAGGGAGGTCTAGAAGCAGCAAAAGAAACTCAATGGTTGTGTGTTCTATGGTAAAATGATGGCAACTGGTTTTGATTTGTTGTTGTCCAGTCACACAGTCGATTCTGACCCTTTGCGACCCCATGGACCATTGCACGCCAGGCACCCCTATCCTGCACCCTCCTTCTCAACCCGCCCAACTCCGTGCCCATTGCATCAACAATACCATCTAGCTATCTAATTTTCTGCCACCCCCCTATAGTAAGCTCACACTCACATGTTACTGTGAGTGTGAGCTTACTTAGAAGAACCATCAGTTTGTGTCTCCTTCACCCTCTTGCGTTTTGCCTCGTGAAAGAGAATGGAAAGATTTCTCCTCAGCTGTCTTCTTCTCTTTATCTGACATTGTGTCTTTATCTGACATTGTGGCTGTGGTCACTCATATGGCTAAGAAGCTCACCTTGTTAGCTGGAAGGCTTATAAGTCGGCAGTTCAAGACCTGGGTACTGCATGATGGACTGAGTGCCCGTCTGTCCCAGCTCTTGGGGACATGAAAGGAGCCCCATTTAGGCATCCCCTGAGCGGGGTTTCTCCATCAAAAATCCCAGAATAATTTCTGACACGAAATTATTATTATTATTATTGTGTCTTATGAAGATGTTCGTATTCTCTTTTGGTACTGATCCTGCTCCTGGAAACTTTGGAACTATTGGGCTTGGTTGAGCAGCCTGTGTTGACCCTGGTGTCAGTACATATCAGTGTGACATCAGGATTTCTTTTTATGAAGGAAGACATTTATAAATGGAAGCTAAAGGGACCCTGGGGTGGTAGACTTTTGAACAGACTGGATTTTGGGATCCACGGTTACGTTTTGTCCATTTATGCCGTGGACATGGCTGCTGGGATGGACGTGAAGGACTGGTGTGAAGAACTGGCATTAAGGACTGGGGGGTGGACATCGACCCTTGGCCAGCCTAGGCCTTAAGACTCTCTGGCGGACAATTTGTGGGACTTTTTCAAATGAATGACTTTCTTTTTTCTCAAGGTTTTATGATGGTTGTGATTTATGATGTTGTGATTTATACGATACTGTGAGTTATTTATTGTATTTTATTGTATTGTGATACAGTATGCATACTTCCTGATATGATATGTGTAATGTGTATTAGATACTGTATTGTTCCTTGAGCTGCCCGGAGTCACATTGTCGAGTGGGCGGCATACAAATACTACGACGACGACGACGACGACGACGACGACGACGACGACGACGACGACGACGACGACGACGACGACGACGACGACGACGACGACGACGACGATAATAATAATAATAATAATAATAATAATAATAATAATAATAATAATAATAATAATAATAATAATAATAATAATAATAATAATAATAATAATAATAATAATAATAAAGTTCTGATTATGAGTGGCTTGGTCAGAGGTTTTCAATGCATTTTCCCACCGAAACTTGTGGAGTCTTAAGAGGCAATTTTTATGGGTTTGTGGAATCGATGCCAGACCATGGTGATGGGACCCAGAGAGGTGTTGTTCTCCAAGATAAAGTCAACATTTAGTGTTCCCATCAGATAAAAGGATTCCTGGCTCTGTGCATGATACATTTTGAGCAATGAGCCTTTGGGGGGGGGGCATAAGCCAAAGTCGGTATACTGAAAGACTCAAGGGGATGAGGAAAGAAATTTGGAACAAAGTTACTACAAAATTAAAGACAGAAATACTAGAAGAAGAGGCATTAATCAAACTTAATCAAACTCTTGATGCAGATAACAAAGAGTGTCTTTGTTTTCATGAGAAACCAAAGTTCTTCCAACCAGAGGCAAACACAAAAAGATGACCCTTATTGAATGCAGGGATTGGAAAAGTTACTTTGTAGGCTGCAAAGCTCAGAATTCCCCACCCAAGATATCCCCTGAGAGACTTTAGAGAAAGTGGAAAACTTGGAGACAACATGGTCCTGGTCAGATCCTCTCCCCCAGAGGTTTGGACTCCTTACGACTTCAATCCTTTGTAGGGAGAAAAGACCTATTATTATGATCTGCTCCCAAAGACTGATTGATACTATTGGTTTCCAAAATGTCCTATAGGGTTCTCCAGCTTGTATGGTTGATGTTCTGGTCATTCACTGATATTCAGAGGTGACCTGAGCTATAGATATGATGACAGGTTCAAGCTTCCAGCGAGGGTTCCTTTGCACTCTGTTTTTAAGAAGGTAGTAAAAAAACAACCTACCAGAATTATTTAAAGCTGCTTTTTATTGGTGCTTTTTGTTGTTGTTCAGTTGCATAGTCGAGTCTGACCCTTTGCGACCCCATGGACCATCGCACACCAGGCACCCCTGTCCTCCACCATCCTCCTCAACCCTCCCAGCTCTGTTCCCACTGCATCCACAATACACCCTAGCCATCTCATTTTTGGCCACCCCTTTTTCTTTTGCCCTCCACCTTTCCCAGCATTAAGGCTTTCTCAAGTGAATCCTCTCTTCTCATTTCATGTCCAAAGTACTTTAGCTTCATCTTCAATATTTGACCTTCCAAGGAGCAGCCGGGGTTTATTTCTTTTAAGACTGACTTATTTGTTCTCCTTGCTGTCCAGGGTACTTTTAACATTTTCCTCCAACACCATATTTCAAAGGCATCTATTCTTCTGCACTCACCTTTCCTTATGGTCCAACTCTCACAACCATACACTATTACTGGAAATACCATTGCTCTGAGTATGCTAATTTTTTTTGCAAGGTGATGTCTCTACTTTTCACTATGTTCCCCAGGTTTCTCATAGCTTGTCTCCTAAGAATCAGTCGCCTTTTTATTTCATGGCTGCAATCTCCATCTGCAGTGATCTTGGATCCTAGGAAAGTAAAGTCTGTCACTGCTTCTACTTCTTCCCCATCTATTTTCCAGGGCCTGTTGGCATTATTTTGGTTTTCTTTATGTTGAGTCTCAAGCCAACTTTTGCACTCTCTTCTTTCAACCTAAGCAGGATCTTCTTTAGGTCTTCTTTCTACCCATGCCCAAATTTGTTTTAGTTTAATTCTGCTTAAAGGCAGATTTTAGCTAGTGACAGCAGTTTATTTAGAGAGAGAGAGAGAGAGTGACTGCTCCTTGGAAGGACAAATATTGAAGATGAAGGTAAAATACTTTGGCCAGCAACTGAGAAGAGAGGACTCACTCAAGAAGGCTTTGATGCTGGGAAAGATTGAAGGCAAAAGAAGGGGGCAGCAGAGGATGAGATGGCTAGATGGAATTGTTGACACAGTGGGCATAGAGCTGAGCGGGCTGTGGAGGATGGGGTGCCTGGTGTGCAGTGGTCTGTTTCAAAAGGTGGGACCAGACAGTCCAACTGAACAGGAAGCTGAAATAATAAATAAATAAACATAAATAGTGAACTGCAAACAAACAAACAAATTTCTTCTTCTTCTTTCATGTCCAGATCAGACTTTAGATTGCCAAAATGAAGCCACTTTCTTGGCTTTGTCATTGGTCAAAGTTAAGGCTTCATTGGTGGCCTGTTTCTGGTAGTAATTGGCAGACCAGGAAATGAGCCCAATTCTGTATCTTTCCACATTCACACAGCGTGTTGTTATCCACCAGCAGCCCCCACTTGAGCATGTTGGTCTTACATTTAGGCTCTCCGACCCTCAGCCTATTCAGGGTCCTCCAGGTGACAGACAGAAGGTTGAGTTCTGCCAATTCAGGATACACAGAAAGAGCCTCCTGGAAGATTGTGGATACAATCGGGTGTAGCCTGGGTGACAGCCTTGGCAGCTAATCTTTCTAACACTGGATCAAACCAAAGGAACAAACAAACTGATTTAAATGTTGTGCAATCAACACATACTCATGGATGTATCAAATCTGGACAGAAGGATGAAAGCTTGTGAGTCAGTACTGACCACAATGCTTTTTCTTTGGTGCGCCCCTGATTTCCTCCCACTCTGTGTAAATCCCTTCCCACCTTCCACAGGGAGGCCCTGAGTCTCAGTTCCATCCTGCTTTTTGCTCTTGAGTCAGTCTCTGGTACAGTCTTGACTCAGATGCTTTGTGCCTTGGCTTCAATGGTGAAATTTCCGATTGCATGCCCAACCCTACCGAAGACTAGCATTTGCTAGCGGAGCAGCAGGGGTTTGGAATGTGTTGGCTTGTACGAGACTCCCCCTCGTTCCAGGAAGTGGATGGCGTCATGGCTTTATCTGTCTGAGGAACTTGACTTTTGCTCTTTCTCTTCCAGGAAACTCCATCTGGAAAGGCCTCCTCTTCACTCTCTCCTGTCATTGCTGGGCCTTCCATGTGGCAAAAGAAGAGGTTTTTTAAAAAGTTCCGCTTAGCATCTGCAGTTTTTATTAGGCTTTGGAGAAGAATATGTGTACAATTTGACCTTGCAAGAAATTTTTCACTTCACTTTATCTCGTGCCACACCTGTGGTTTTTAGATTTTGGCAATGGTCCCTGGAAACACTGCCTCTGGGAGATCTAGCCAGGCTCGCTGGCTTTTTACACACAAACTATAGATGTCTCCTTTTCCTTCCTCTTGAGCTGCACAAAAATCTTGTGAGATAGACTACTCTGAGAGAGACCGGCCCTTGATAGCCAAGTGAGGTTAAGGACTTTGGAGCATGTGAACCTGGACCACTCAAGGTGCAGTACTCCAACTCTCTAAACACCATAACATCTCCTGCCATTCCTAGTTGGTACCTGGTAGCCATTCCCACGACTTAACATTAAGAAGAGCTATAGTACTGTGCAATCGTTTTAGACTAACACTAGCTGGTTTGGGTAAATTCAATGAGTGGATTGGGGGCACAATCCAGTGCCCAAGCCAACTAGACCCACCAAAATCGAAGCAAGTCTTTTTCTGATTCTCCTCTCAACCCTCTCCAGGTTTGATGAAGTTTGGAGTTAGGGCGTCCATGTTATCTCCTCCCGCCTCCCCAATAATAATAATAATCATGCACTGAATTTTCCCCAGACCAGCTGGTGGTGGCCTAAGACCTTTGGACAGGATTGTAGGTTTGACCAAAGATGTATCTATTTCATCATTCTCTTCATAGACTGGACAACCAGGTGTCCACAGTAAAGACCGGAGTAGAACTATATTCATCTCACATCTTCCAGCAAGTGGCAAGCCCTCTCATGACCCATCATAATTAACCATACAGGCAACAACTAATGGGAGTTGTAGGCCAAAAACATCTGGAGTATCATTTTTGCTTATCCCTTCTACCAAGAAATAATAACTAATACAGCTTTGCATTGTGTGGGTCTGGACCATTATAGATTTACAGTATAATTTCCCTTCAAGTCTGTAGCCCACATCACTCGCTCCTCTTCATCGGCGCAGCTTCAGATGCTGTCCCTAAGATTGGCTAGGAGGACTGGGACAAGGAGAGGAGCCTTCTCGGTGGTGGCACCAAAGTTGTGGAATGCTATTCCACTCGAGCTGATCCAGGCTTCCTCGCGCCAGTCTTTTAAACAAGCAATCAAAGAGTATGCTTTTTGAGGAGGCCTTTGTAAATGTTTCAACTCTCCCTGGCTTTTAGACTGGGGCCCAGCTTATATTTTCCCAGCTCAGCGGCTTAGGACATTGGTCTGATGTATTTTGGGCCATTTATATGGTCTGTTTTACAGTCTGTTTTATTGTAGCTCATTTTTATTATAGTTTTAGGGGGGGGGGACACTTTAAAAATGTCTGTTGTATGGGGGATTTTATGTTGTTAGCCGCCTCGGGTGGGAATTCATTTCTCCCTAGAGAGGTGGGGTATAAGTGCAGATGGTGACGAATAATAATAATAATAATAATAATAATAATAATAATAATAATAATAATAATAATAATAATAATAATAATAATAATAATAATAATAATAATAATAATAATAATAATAATAATAATAATAATAATAATCTGCAGAGGTGGCATGGCTACAAAAGCAACTCAAACAGAACCATGGCAGACAGGTCCTTTTGGGTATAGAAAGTAATTCTTATACGCCCTAAAAGTCAACATTTTCAGCCACAGATTTAAGGCATGCCTGATGTAAAAGACGGAGACCTACAACATACCCTCCCTAATCCCCCTCCACTTTTCTTTGAACATCTGCTTAGATTAATGGACATCACTCTGGTATGAAGTTATCAAATGATATCATCTGGTCAAAAGATGAAGTTGAGTAAGACATTCTTTCACTGGAGTTTCATCTTTTGTGAATGGGCTGTTTTGCCTTTCACAGCCAGGAACAACATTCTGAAAACAGATGCAATGACGTGGGGATTGTTTGACTTTCAATGGATCACCCTGTCATGAAAGAGGAAATGGTACAGAACAAAACCAGTGTGGCTGTCTAAAGGCGTCAATGTGATTTCATCCACCAGTTATTTAGGTCCATGGCTTGACCTTTAAGCACATGGTGATATTTGGAGCAGCAACACTTTCACAAAGCAGGAGGTGAGAGATGTTAACATTCTGCTTGATGAACATTAAGGACTAGAATTTGTATGCTAGAAAAGAAAAGCATGTTTATTTTACTGTCCAATATCCTTGTCTCATGACTCTACCAATGCAGTGGAAATCAATGGCAGTGGCAGATTGCCACTAATTAAAGAGTTCCCTTTTCAATCTTGGAGTGAGCAAGAGTTATGTGTAATGAGGCAAGTCTGCACACAACCCAAAGTCCAAAGCCGCCTAGAGTCAGGTTCACCTGATTGGAGTGGGGTAATAAATCTAAATAAATAAATAAATAAATAAAACAATAACTCTTCAATTAGGAGCAATCTGCCCTGGTGGGTAATGTCATACCTGCCACACTGGTGAATGTGGCTATTGGCCAAAGACAGCTATCTTCTTTCATTCAGGAGTACTGTTGTCTTCTCCATGGCCTGATTCTAGCATGTATATAGCTGTAATGGGTTACAACCAACAGTTCGAATTGTGACTGGATGTGGCAGATAAATAGATTACCACCTAGTGAAATATTTAGGTCAGAACAGGGAAGGGGATGCTGTTGTGTTGTGAATATGAAAAATTACACTTTGCAGCATTAATGAATGTGCTGTGAGGAATGAAATAAACATGGTGATCATTTATGAGCTACCATTACTGTGCATGAACTGCAATGCAAAATTCAAAATCTTTAAACATAGCTTTTGTTTCAATTAGGTAAAGGTCTCCCTTGTTCGAAAGACAGTCGTGTCTGACTGTAGGGGTGTGTGTTTATCTCCGTTTACAGGCAAAGAGCCAGGGCAGTATGATTCTGCAGATGTTCCCATGGTCATGTTGCAGGAATGACGAGATGCTGGAGCACATGGAACACTGTCATATTTCCTGCCAAAGCGGTACCTATTTACCTACTTGCAATTTCTTGCTTTCAAATACTAAGATGCTGAACTTGACGACTGGAAGGCAGGTGGATCAGCAGTTTGAGACCTGAGTGCTGCATGATGGAGTGAGCTCCCATCTCTGTCCCTGCTCCTGCCAACCTAGCAGCTCTTTGGCTATAAATGGAGATGAGCACAGAAGTCTGGAGTGAAATACAACTGGCTTTTAAGCAAGGGTGACCTTTAACTTTACCATTCTTTATTATGCTGTTGAGGGCCATTAGCTCTGCTACCATGTGGTATTTCAATTTATTTTCTTGATGTGCCCTTAGATCACGTCCAATTTATGAACTTATGGCAACTCTACGATTGATTGACCTCCAATATATCCTCCCATTCACAGCCCCGCTTAACTCCTGCAGACTCAAAGTTGTGTCTTCCTTTATTGTTGACTTCATATCTTATATGGTCTTCGCAAGAATGTCTTACGATCATAATGCCTCTCTTTATTTATTTATTTTTACTGTCAGCTCCTGCAGTGTTTATTTTACAAACAGAAGTGTGAATAAATTGTGAGGAAGCAGAACTAGCATGTGAAATAGTAGTTCAATAAATATTATCCTTACCTACTCCAACAAGTGAAAGATTCCAAAACACGGTGTCTCAACAGACAAGTCCCAATTCTTTGTTTCAGTTAGAGTCAACTCATTCAACAAAGTCAACATTTATGTAAGTCTCACTGATTCCATCGGTCTGCTACTCTTGGGACGTAACATTGAATTTAGCTGGTGTCCTTCACGTAAGTTGTTTGTAATTTTTACCTTTTCCGGCCATCACAGCTAGCCTTCAGCTTAGGAAAGCTGATCTAATGAGCCTAATAAGACAAAGAAGACCCACTGGAGAATAAATGGAATTAATGACATTCTCGGCAATACTCTACTCACAACTTGCAACATCTCGTAATTGTTTTGGCTCCACTTGCACTCTCCAAATTTGCCTTTTTGTCTTTCCGCTTCAAGCCTGGAAAAAACCCTTGCTTTTCTTTCCCCGTTCTTTCCCCCTAGTAATAGGCCTTTGTTAAATGTATAGTGCAACGTCAGTCAGGAAGACAATAATGCTACAATGGCACTTAGCTGGATCACAAACCCGTCTTTATCCGGCTTCGCCCCACAAAGGTTGCCCCCAGAATTTTGTAGACTAAACAGAAAAGATATAATGATGAATACAAATGGGGGAGAACAGACTGGGCATTGATATAGGATGACACTTTAAAATGGAATGAGTGCCAATAAATGGACAGAGGGACTGAAGCCTAAATGAATTTTATCTAATGGCTGTCGTTAAAGCTTCTGAACAAACTATGTTGCATTAAAGAACCACCTTTAGGATTTCATAATTTTGTCCAGCAAGTTAAGCCTATCTCAGAAATAGCTCATGCCTTTTTTGTAACCTACCTCAATTGATTTCACTCCAAAATTTTCTATCAAGAATTACAGTGATCACACCTGCTTCCTTTAAATGCATGCACCATCATTCTGCCAACACAATGGAATTTAAGCTGGCTGACAGTGGCTGTTAATTGTGTTTTAATGTATGATTCTGACTTCCAGGGACTTTCAAGAGGTTCCCAAGTATATAAAAAGTCATCTTTTTTCATGTTCAGATCAAACTTTAAATGACCAAAATGAAACCACCTTTTTGGCTTTCTCACTGGTCAAATTTAAATCTTCATTGGTACAAATTTCCAGTAGAAACTGGCAGATCAGTAAATGAGCCGGATTCTGTATCTCTCCACATTCACACAGCATGTCGTTGTCCGCCAGCAGCCCTGACTTGAGCATGTTCATCTTACATTCAGGCACGCTGATCTTCAGCCTATCCAGGGTCCTCCAGGTGACGTAGGGGAGGTTGAGTTTCTCCATCATGGATGGATGGATGGGTGGGGAAGCAAGGGTGGGTGTGGGGGGAGAGAGAGAGAAAGAAAGAAAGAAAGAGTATGCCCTGATAAGTTATGCATTAAAGTTGCCACAAGGCACTGCAAGGTTATTTGGCCTAAATCAAAAGGAATAAAAACAAGGAGACGGCAGGCTACAGACATTCCAGTCTAGTTAAAGTGTGATGGAGCTGAAATATAGCTTTCGATACCAGCTGAGTTGCCCACCCCTGAAAGGAATGGAAGGCTGGCAGGGAATGAGGAAATGCTTTGTACTCAACAAGGGAGCCAGAGTTAAATGACTTGGCCGTTCATCCTTCATTGTTCCAGTCCTCCCTTGCTGGAGAAAGTATCAACATACCAAGTGCCTGATCTCATAAATCTTATTGCCAGAGGATCAGGGAAATGGCATTGAGGGGAAAAACCCTGCCGTTATCAGGCTGAGCCTTGGTGTTATCCAAGCGGCTCCTGTTAAGCTCCTGTTTTGCCCAGTCATCAGGGTGCCACGTCGGCTTCTGCCCCGAGAAGGGAAAGCATCCTTGTGCCACAAAAAAAGCTCCTATCACAGTCTTCCATTTGTAAATCAACAAGAGGAACACGGAAAGAAAAAAATATGTTGAAAGATAAACTTTGGAAATGGAACTAAAGAATATAATCCAGCTCCCAGGGCAATGGAAACTGTGCGCTCAATTTGCTGGGCGCGTGCTAAGATTTTGTGGGCATTTTCAAGGTTTTTGTAGCTCTCCTTCCTTTAGTTCAGGGATGAGCAAAGTGTAGCAATATTGTTGGATGGTACTGGTATATCCCAGCTTTGCTGCTGGCTAGGAGTTGCTATGGCAGCCCTGCGACATCTGGAAGCCCTTCGTCTTCTGCCGTATCTGATTCTGAATATTGGCTACCACCTTGAAGATTGTCCTGGGGAAAATATAATGCAGTGGCCTTCCATTTGCTTTTCACATTGCAATGTGACACCTGTACCACCGATCCAGTTCCGCGAGTAAATTCCTGGTCCCGAGCCATTTTGCATGCAAAGTCCTCATCGGCCCCAGGCCATTATTGATGAAGCTGTTGCCCTCCATTGCCGTTGGACTTTTCCTTCGGCCGGCTCTGGCCTCGAGGGAACCAGAAACAGCTGCATGACTGGCTGGCCGGTTATAAGAACTGCACTCTGGCTGCCATCGGACTCTTCTCTTGGCCGGCCCGGCCTGAGAGAATCGAGAACAGCTGAGCAGCACGGCCGGCCGGCCATAAAAACACCACCTCGCTGCAGCCGCTTCCATCACCACCGGACTCTTCCCTCGGACTTTTTCTCGACCACTTTTTGTGGGACTTCTTATACAAGTGTGTGGGATTAGCAAATGTGGTTTTGTTTTTGTTTTTTTGAAATACTTTGTTATTGTGATACCCTGTTTTCCTGAAAATAGGACCTCCTCGTATAGTAAGCCCCCCCCCCCCAATTTTCCCCCACCTCGGAAATATAAGGGCCTCCCCTGAAAATAAGGCACTCACCTAAACCTTGCCCTGGCAATCCGCTGTATCAGCAATAAATGTGTATTGTATTCTTCATCATGGAAAAATAAGACATCCCCTGAAAATAAGACCTCGTCCATATTTTGGAGTTTTTAAAAATATAAGACATTGTCTTATTTTCGGGAAAACACGGTATTGATACTTTTTGATCCATACTGTGATGTTGATACTTTTTTGAAACTGTGATGATTTGTAATGTATTATGATGATGTGGAACCTGTAATCGTAACTGAATTTTGTATCTTTGTTAGCTGCCCAGAGTCACTCTGCGAATGGGGTGGCATACAAGTCTCACAACAACCACCTGATCAGAAGTATGGAGGGCCACTTCTGGCCAACTGACATTATGGTTCTTCATCATTATTTTTTTAAAAAAAGTAAATGAAAACATTTTCCTAGTAAAGTAGGTTTGAATTTTCCTCTCCTGCGCACACACATGTGCACATGTGCACGCACGCACACACAAACTCAGAGAGTTGCGAAAGGCTTTCCAAAGTTTTTGCCCTGTGCACCTCAAAGAAAGAATCAAGACAGGCATGTAGAACGAGAGGTGTTGAGGCACATGAGTTACCTTTCAAGTCTCCCCTTTAATTAGGCAAGGATAAAGAAGTTCTAAACAATGTCACTACACATTCATTCTCCCGGCTAGCCTCTGTCATAAAGCAGAACGGGGCAATCAGTAAGGAGCGAAGAAACAGGAGTTTGGTTTTAAGTTCATTTGTTACACTCATTGCTCTTGAACAAAGTCATTCTTATGGCCCCCAAACTCGGAAGAACAACAAAAGTCAAGGTCACAACACCAAGGCATCTGGCCCTGTGGGTGTGGAGCCAACTCAAAACTTACAATGACCATTCAAGGAAGCGAAGAGGCAGGGTTCCAAAAGACGTCCAACTTTTTAAAACTGAATTTTACACCTACGCCTCCCCTGCGTGGCTTCGCTGAGAGCGCAACGTTTAGTGAAATGCCACTGAAGTTCCCTTTTGCCAGTTAAGGGTTTGGCATTAGCTATAGTGGTCGCGGTGGCTTAGTGGTTAAGACTCTGAGCTTGACAACCAGAAGGTCAGCTGTTCCGAGACCCAAGTGCTGCGTTGACAGAGCGAGCTCCTGTCACCTGTACCGGCTCCTGCCAACCGAGCCGTTTGAAAGCAAGAAATTGCAAGTAGATACATAGGAACCACTTCAGTGGGACAGGTGACGGCGTTCTGTGCATCTAGTCGTACCTGCCACATGACCATGGAAATGTCGCTAGGTGCAGGCAGCTGTAAACAGAGATGAGCACCACCCCCTACAGTAGGATACAACTGGCTTTTGAGCAAGGGAGACCTTTAGCTTTACCCAGGATTTGAGGACCAGGATTTGATGAATGAGCTGATCAATGTAAAATGCTGAGCACCCCTTGACGTAACCCTACATATGCCTCTGAAGTTTCACTGCAGATATCCTGGACTGCCAGAAAGACCAACAGGTTGGGCCTGGAGCAAATCAACTCTGGACTAACTCTAGAGACAAAAATGAGTGTGAGCTTGATCTTAACGGGAATTAAGATTGACTCAGCCTTCCATCCTTCTGAGGCAGGTGAAATGAGTGCCCAGTGTGTTGGGGCCAAAATGCGAATTACCTTGTTAACCGCCCAGAGTGCACTAGGCGCTATATGTGTGGTTGCTATAAGGCTACTACTCACTTTTGCTGTAAAACTAACACAGATACCCTTCCTTACGGAAACAGTCAAATGAGAAGTATTTGCGTGTAAGTGAGCAAACAAAATGTTGAAAAATGGTGGAGAGTCCGCTATACATCCAAGGCCAGCTAAGCACTGGAAGAATCTATTCAGCTGATAAAAATGGGCTATTTTTCACAAGGCCACACTTGATTAGTAATGTTTCTCATATACCGCCCAGAGTCGGGTTCTCCCGAGTGGGGCGGGGTAATAAATTCAATAAATAATAATAATAATAATAATAATATACATCGGCTTCTAAATGGGCAGCCGCTTGACTCAGACAGAGCCTATATAGGCCATACAATGCGTTTCACTAACTGGAGATTAAGCCAGTGAAAAGCTGAGTCACAAAGTTAAAACATCTCTGGAAAACCAGATGAATATCCCTATTATGTTGTGCCGTATACAAATAGTTGCCTCTCTCTCTCTCTTTTTTTTTTGCTTTTCTTTTCTTTTTGGCTTGCTACACTGGATGCTTTTTTTTTTTTTTTGCAAAGCCAGCACTTTCGCTGAATCACGCCCACAGAGAAGACTCTCATATTCTAACGGCTCACTTGGAAAGCCAGTTTCTGCACTCCGACTAGATTTTCTATCTGAAAACTCAGAAAACTGTAGCGTTCATTTTGAATGTTGGCTTTGGAGCTGGAATTTGCTCCTTCTGCTCTTTTGTAGGGGTGGATGGTGCTGTTCCGTTTTACCATTTCCACATGTCGCATTTCAGAAGGCTGGCGTAATACATTACTCCCCAACGTTGTACCTTTCAGGTGGATTAGTGATGCTCCCGTGGTGTCCAGGCAGCAGGGACAATATGACCTGCGCTCCAAATGAAGGTCACCAAGTTAGGTCTGGGCTGGTGGTACTCCATATTGAAGGGAGCAATAGACTCATTTGCAGCTGTAGTAAATGTGTTTATGATGGCTGTGGGCTCCAGTGGTGGAGTGAGGTTGGGGATTGGATTATTTGGTGTCATGGGCTGGATTTGGCCCACAGGCTGCAAACCCATTCTAAGTGAATGTTGATGAAGTGCCATGAGAAAAAGACAGCACGGAATCTCTTTAAAATGCGGAAATGTTGTTGTACTGTATATACCCAAGTATAAGCCGACCCGAATATAAGCCGAGGTACCTAATTTTGACCTGAAAACCCAGGAAAATAGATTGACCGGACAATAAGTTGAGGGTGGGGAAATGCAGCAGCTGCTAGTGAGTTTCTATAATCAAAATACATGAAAATATGGTAAAATTAATGAAATTGTTGGCACATCTCAATCCGGCATGGTTCTTGGACCTTCGCGGTCATTGACCTGAGTATAAGCTGAGTCACCTTTAGGGGACTCATTTTTGGGGCTAAAAAACTCAGCTTATACTCTAGTATATACAGTACAGTAAAACCTCATATAACACTAAAACCTGGTTCCACAAGTCTTTGTGTTATATGATTTTTAGTGTTATCTGATCCTCTATGGGATCCATAGAGATACATTGTAACCACACAGGCTTTCGCGGTTGTTATCTGAAGCATCCCATAGGATCTTAATGTTATCTGATGCAATTCTTCCCCCCAGATTCCTTGATGTTATGCGATTTTAGTGTTATTCGATACTAATGTTATATGAGGTATTACTGTAATTGGATCCTGTCCAGTTTAGCTAGAAACCTGAATCCAATGGGATGTCACACTTGGAATATTCCCTTCTACCAAATTGGACCAATTGTCCATTAAGCCACAATACTACATCCAATACTCTGGTCATGATCTGCGTTTTGAGTCCAATGGTGCTTTTCATCCTTCTGAGGTCAGTAACATTTTTCATCCTTCTTAGGTCAGTAAAATTAAGTACCCAGCACTTTGGGGGCAAAATACTTTGTGAAGCCACCACCCCACCCCCAGAGAGTACTCTAAGCGTTATGGAGCGTTAAGTAGTCTAATTGCTATTGCTATGAACGCCAGCCTGCATCTTGTTACTGAGCTATGATACAAAGGTAAATTTACCACACAAATTGGTATCAGCTGCACAAAGAGTAAGTGCTTTGCTTTTACTCTGGATTCTGGAAAATCAAAACAGCTGTAGCTATAGGGGAAAGTGTAGTACCCGGGAAATAGTAATTCCATACCTACTACACTATTATACTTTTGGCTTCAAAATACTGTTTCCAAAATATTTTCTCACATTCCAAAACAGTTGGCAGGATTAGACATGTTTTGGCAAATGAGTAAAGGCTGTCATTCTTCTTCGGCTCGGGAATTCTTTTAATGTCTATGGAATCAAAGCAGACTTTGGACCAATTCCAAGGATGTGCTTAGAGGTACAGTACTAACTATTGGAAGAAATGTAACTGTAAAATGTAAGCATACCACCTACAGAACAATTCCAAATCTTCATGTAGTTTTCATGCATCAGCTCCTATAGGCACTCATTGTTGTCCAGTCACAGTAGAGTCTGACCTTTTGTGACTCCATGGACCATAACACAGCAGGCTCCTCTGTCATCTGCCATCCTCCAGAGTCCGCCCAGATTCACCCACCGCATCAGCGATGGTTTCACCATCTCATCCTCTTCCACTCCCTTCTCCTTTTGTTTTTGATCATTCCCAGCACCAGGGCCTTGTGGTTTGATGGTCAAAGTATTTGAGCTTCAGCTTCAACATCTGGCCTTCCAAGGAGCCGTCAGGCTTGATTTCCTTTAAGATTGACTGATTTGATCTCCTTGCAGTCCAGGGGATTCTCAAAAGCATCTATTCTTCTGCACTCAGCCGTCCTTATGATCTCACAGCCATGCATTACTACTAGGAAGACCATCCCTATGTGGACTTCTGTTGGCAGGGTGAAGTCTCTACTTTTTATTATGCTGCCTAGGTTTAACAAAGCTTTTTATTTCATGGCTACAGTCACCATCTGCAGTGATCCTAGATTGCAAGAAAGTGAAGTCTGTCACTGCTTCCATTTCTTCCCCTTCTATTTGCCAGGAAGCGATGGGGCCGGATGCCATGATCTTGTTTTTTTATGTTGAGTTTCAAGGCCACTCTCCTCTTTCACTATTACTGTTTCCAAAATAAGCACTCATTATGGGCTATCAAAGCTAAGGCTAAATAAAGTTACATACAGTATCGTCATCGGCATCAAGGAGGATACAGTTGCCCATTCTTCATCTAAATCTCTTTAATTCCCTAATCCAAAGGATCTAGAACCGATCCCATGGATCTCTATGAGAGTACTAGAAGGTCTGCATATTGGCCGTCAATATGACTTGAAAACTGGTAACTGGCTAGACAGTTTAGTGATTAAGTACCTGGCCTTGGAACCAGAGGTTGGGAGTTTGATTCCCCCCACTGCCTCCCAGGAGAAGAGCCAGCCTATGTAGCTTTGGGTAAGTCCAAAGAGCTCCCCCCAGATGAAGGGGATGGTAAACCACTTCTGTGTATTCTCTACCTAGAAAACCCTGGAAAGGGTTGCCATAAGTCAGAAATGACTTGACAGCATGCAATTATTATTATTTGAAAACTGGAAAGAATCTCAGACCACTTCAAGCTGTGTTTGTTCACAGATCAACGCACACACATAACTCAAAATTTAATAACCATAACCTAATGTGATAGATGTGCTTGCTCAAGGGAACAAGACTGTGTGAAATTGGTGTACTACTTCTCAGTAATCATTTTGCTTCTGTATTTGAAATTAAAAGTGGCAACTGATTAATAATCTGTCCCACAAAAGTAAATGGTTTCTATCTTTGCTATCAGAAAACATGAATAGAGCGTAGTTCTACGTATGGATATTATTGACTTCTTCACAATCCATTACTTGAATGGAGCTCACAGACTAACAAAGGGCCATGGATTGTAATTTGAGAAATATTTAGATTAATAAATAAACAAAATCACACAAATTCAAACTTTACCTCTGCCAGGAGCCAAGTAGCTTTAGGCAAAACCACTGGCAATCTCAGTTCCCCTTTTGCTATACAAGAATGCACAACTACAAAAACAGAACACTTGGCTACGAGTTAGAAGGATCTCAGAATTGTTGTAGATCAAGATGAATATGAACTAACAGTATGATGTGGCTGCAAATAAAGGAAATGCTACTTTAGGCTGCATGAACAGAAGTACTGTATAGTCTCCAAAACCAATGAGATACTAGTCCTTCTCTATTCGGCACTAGGTTAAGCCTCGCCTAGAATGCTGTGTCTAGTTCTGGACACTGCACTTTAAGAAGGATGCCAACAAACTAGGACAAATTCAGAGAAGGGAAACAAGGATAATCAAGGAATTGGAAATCGAGCTTTATGATGAAAGAATGCAAGAACTGAGCATGTTTAGACTTAGGAAAAAGAGACTGTGATGGGATGTAATAACATTTTTCAAATACTTGAAAGATAGTCATAAAGAAGAAATGTCTGTTCTTGATCATCCTAGAGCAGTGGTGGCAAACCTATGGCATGCGTGCCAGATGGGGCACTCCCAGCCCTCTCTGTTGGCATGTGTGCTGTCACCCCAGCACAGAATTCACCCCGCTCCTCTGCCCAGCAGCCCAATGGGAGTGTCTCCTCCCTCACCCCCAGCAGTTAGCCCCACCCCTCTGCCCAGCAGCCCAATGAGAGCGTTTCCTCCTTCCCCCCAGCACAGATTTCATCTCAGCCCTGTGTTAGGGCACTTGGTCTCTAAAAGGTTCACCATCACCGTCTTAGAGTGAATAATAATGGGCTCAAGTTACAGAACACCAGGTTCAGGTTGAATATCAGAAAAAAACTGTTAGAGCAGTACAACAATCGAACTAATTATCTTGGTTCCAATGCTAGAAGTATTCAAGAAAAATTTGGACAACCATCTGTCAGATCTGCTTTGATTTGGATTCCTACACTGAGCAGGGGAGTTGGACTCAATGGCATTACAGTTCACTCCAACTTGATTAGTTTATGAATAATCTTTCATGTAAGTAAAGGGCAGCTGGAAAGATTATTACAAATCAAACAATAAGTTACTTTGGAGCATTATAAACTTCATATATATTTCCCCTATTCTAGCAGCTACATGTGCTGACCCACCCATGCAGGCATGGTCACCACACGGCGGTGCTACACAGAGAGTCTTGTTCGAAGATAGTCCAGATATCAAAGTCCAAAAGGCAAGCCAAGGTCTGTTTACCAGTAGTCCATGTCAGTAGTCTACTCAAAAGGGTGTCCAGGGGTGTCGTCAGGGTTGGCAGAGAATTCAGGGTCTAGCCAGGCAGCCTGGAGTCGAGCAGGATGTCAGTCTTCACGCAAGAGTTGTACTGACATTGGATGGCTGCAAGAAGCTTGGTTATAAGCCTCCCAGCTAATCGGTATCAGCTGGGAGCCCTCTTTGGTGCTTGGCTCTAGCCTGCCTGCATCTTAGGTGTAGCTCCTTCCTGGACCTCTCCCTGACTGAGGGCTGATCACTGTCACAGCCAGACTCCTGATCTGACAGGTCAGCTGCCAGGGAAAACAGACTTGGGCCAGGCGCAGGCTGAGATCTCTGGCTCAGGACATCCTTGGCCTCTGGTGCAGGCAGAGCTGGACTGGGCATAGGGAGAGCCCCCTGAACCAGGTGGTCTTTGGAGTCGGAGGAGGGCTGGATCACAACACTACATAGCATTCTTACCAACCATGACCACTTTCTTTGACAAACATCTTAAGAGAACATGAGTAGGCTACGTATGAGAATGCTGGTTTTAAATGTCTGAACTGTTTGGCATTTTATTACCGTGCTATTTGAACATACTGTATGGTGCTTTAATGGCCAAAGGATCCACAAACCATTGGATGTCTTTAAAATAAACACAACTGGAGGCATTATTAAATATTTTGCATTCTCCTCAAGTGCTTAGTACTGGAACTCAGCGCATGAAAGAGACGTGAATGGAATTAGCAGCTCTTGGAGATTTCTCAACTGAACATGTAAAGAACTGACAGCACACTCTGCCTGCCCTTAAATAACACACCGCCAGTGCATGAATTAGAAGAAGCTTCCTCCAGTGGCCTCTCCCAACAGCTATATCAGCGGTGCTCAAACTACAGCCCACAGGCCCAATTAGGCCAGCATATCTCATTAATCCAGCCCAGGCTGAGAACCAGGGCCTTCTCTGAACCGCCCCCACCCTCCCCACTGCCTGACATCAGTGGCGGTGGCAACTGGGCTTTGTCCCCGCTGCTCCAAGCAGTCTCTGGCTTGGTCCCATTGCTTCAGCAGCCTTCGGCAACGTGGATTGCCGCATTGGGGAAATTTTTGGAGCCTTCCCCATTTCAAAATCAGTGGCGCTGGGAGAGCCCCTGAACCCTAGAGTCGGATACGACTGGTTTTCGAGCAAAGGAGACCTTTACCATTAGCCGCCCAGAGTCACGATAGGCGAGTGGGGCGGCATAAAAGTCAAACAATAATAATAATAATAATTACATCTCAACAACGTTTCAGAAGGCACCTTCTGAAGTATTCCTTCCCAGACTTTGTCATCTAAAACATTAAGATTGCAAAAAGTTAAAAGAAAAGACAGCGATGGAGCAGCATTAAAAGAATTTGGTAAAGTATTTTTAATTCAAAATGACCCAACGCAAAATCTTACATTACAAAACGGGGAACAAAATAAGTTATGATATTGTTAACAGAGAAATTGCTGTATGGAGGAGACATCTCTGCAAGTCAAGATCTGCTGATCAGAATCTTACCTGGGTTGACTCTCCCTCAGTTTCCTTCCTCCCCCTATGAAGCATAGTTTCCTGCATCCTTCAACTCCCATCCTTATCCAGGGCTTAGCATTACACCTGGGCTGCTAACCATAGCTAATGTTAAACAGGGATTATTATCTTAACAACAGTTTGGGAACCCTCCAAATTAAATAAGGTCTTGTTAAGGTCAAGAATAAGAAAAGAATTTCATGCTGGGAATGGGATGGAAATGTTTGTTCTCGTGGTTGACTCTTAATTCACTAAGTCACCATCTGCAGGAGCCCAAGTTATCCCTGTACTGGGTCTTATCTGCTTTTGTCCATATGAAATATCAAATACCAGAAAGTACAGAACACAGTTTTCTTCATGCTGTCCCAGAAAGGACAATGTTATCTTTATCATGAGTAATGAAGTAAGCAACTGGGGGGGAAAACCCTAAGGAGAAACAGAAGAAAACCCCACAATCCAAACTGAAGCCTTTGGAATTAACAAAGATGGTCTCTAATATTGTAAATAGATTAGAAATATGGTAATTAAATAATCTAAAAAAACACTCTTTCTCTGCTGTACATTTATAAACAGAAATATTTACAAAACTCTGGTTTTGTTTTCAAAAGGATGAGGTTTGTGGTTTGCTAAAGATCATTGTCTTGTTCATTTCTTTGGTGCATTTGCCAATTTGTGTATGAATTTTTATTTTTTGAAAATTTAACAAATATTCAAGTGGTAACTGACCTGGGACCTATGCTGTTGTCTTTGGGGATTTTAAGCCCAAACATCTCACAGAAAGCTCCCATGACGTTTTAGGCGGAAAAGGAAAAATGCATAAACATCATTCTGTTCCATTTCTTAGAACAGTAAAATACTGAGTTTGTGCAAACAGGTGAAATTCCTCTGTGCTGCATTATCTTTCAGTCAGCTAAGTTTTCCTTACAATAAATTTCAACCTTTGTTCCCAATTCAGTGCAGCAGGGATGCAAGGAAATTCCCTGAACAGAAAAGGACATACTATGTGGTTTTTTAATGCTCAAGTGCTTAGTTTTTCCTACCACTGGGCCTTCGTTTCCTTCCCCATTGCCTTAATCCTGCCAATACAACTTTCCTGAAAGAAAGGATTCCAAAGCGAGTTTGAAGGATTTGTTTTATGATCTATTTTCATAAAAGCGTGCTATTATGAAATACACGGGAAAACACAAAGACAAACTTCAAATAAATAAAGGAATTATACATTTCATTAAATAGCACTTTTGTTATCAGTAGGACATATATATATATATATTTTATGTCACAGCAGCAAAACAGAATAAAATTCACCTTACAATGGATCCCTGAACTAGAGGAGACAACCAGGCTGTTAAGAATTTACTATCATTTTTTAAAAATAATGTTGGCCAAACTGATTCAGAACTGTAACTCTATTGTTAGCCCCTAAAGCATAACAAACCTTTTCTGAGCTGGGGGGAGGGGAGTTAGGATATCAAAGAACCTAAACACCAAAAAAGAGTGACTAATGGGAGGGCTTTTTAAAACATCTTCAAGATCAGAATTTAACAGTCACTATTAGTTTTATATCCTTGGAAAGTGGAGATCTTGCTGTCTCTAACCTTCTAAAACCATACCATTCACTACCACACATTAAATAAAGCACATATTGGCTTACCTGTGGCTTCAGTTACGTGGAAAAGGTGAATCATTTGCTGTTCAACTTACACTTTTCAGTAAATACACTTTCCCCCTGCCATTACTGAAGTAGCAGTGATGAAATTCATCTCTTCCTTGCTTACTCAAACCCAAGGGCAAACAGAACCAATTTGCCTTTTGCTACTACAGTTCCTTTAATCCAGTCAGCAAGAGATGTGACACTTACAGAAGCAAAATGAATCCATAATGTTCTTTTTCTTAGTTCCCCCTTCAAGAAAACCAGGCAGCATTGTGCTTGAGAACTGGCAAACATCTAAGAAAAAAATGAAATAAAATCCTAACCGTTCTCTTCAAGCATAATCTAAGCAGAATCTGAGACTAAAACCAAAGACTCCAGCTTTCAAGATCATGACAGGTCTTGATAAATCCATTTCTGAAGCTCTCTCCACTTCTGCTAAAGAGCTTTACTGAATGGTAGTCAACGTCATAACTTGCAGTGCAACAACTTCAAGCGAGAAAGCAGGAACTGGGCCTTTGTGAAGTTAGAATTGTGATCAGATATTTACTTACTTGGCAGTGAAAAAGTCTCTTTCGAGTTGAATTGCATATAGAAATTTCAAAAGTAAAAGGGGAGCAGCATTGATGTTAATTTTGTTGTGGATATGCCCAATCATATCCACAAGAGACCTACCAGTGTGAACTGTACACATTGGGTTTACATTCAAATCTGCAAATTCTACATTTCAGGCTTACACAACTGTAGTCTGTAGACAAGGTACATATGGGTGATAAGTCTTCATATTTGCAGGTATTCTGAAAAGTGAAAATTTTCCACGTAGTGCATAGGCGTAAAACAGGACTCTGAAACAGCCCAAGATCATGCTTAATATCAAGAAGGCCAAAAAGATGAGAAAAGAGCAAATTATGTGGCCTCTTTTTTTAAAAAAATTAAGAGCAAATTGCCAACTTTGATTTTTAAGTCCAGAATTTGGCCTCTTCAGCAGGAAAACAGAGATCTGATCCAAAGTGGGCACATTAATTCATATTAGTTATTTTTGAAATTGGGGAAAGAGGAACAGAAACTGCAATAATAAAGCAGCAATTTGAATAGTAACAAACATCACATTGAGGCCAGGGTAGGAATGTGTGAAAATCACGTGTATGATGGAGAAAACATAAAATAAAAAATTGCACATGAGACACTATATGAGAAACAGGATGCAATGGTTTTGAAATTAGATTTGATTTCTTTTCATGCTTTTATAGGAAAATAATAATAATAATAATACAGAGATCACAGAGGTATCTGAGCAGTGTAAAACTTAATTACAAACACCACCCCATGTACTGGCATCGGAGGAGGGGCAAGACATATGGGCTTCTCAAACTGCAATAATTATATTTATAAACCAACTTATAGTAAGGAAAAAAAGAATGAAGGTAGCAATGTCTCACGAGTTGACATGACTCTGAATACCTAGAGCAGTGATGGTGAACCTTGGCACTCCTAGTGTTCCTGGACTTCAATTTCCAGAAGCCCAAGTCAGCATTCTTGCTGATCAGGGCTTCTGGGAATTGAAGCTGAAGCAGAACTGGAGTGCCAAGGTTTGCCATCACTGACCTAGAGCCTTACAAAGCCTGAGCCATGATTCTGAGAAATATTCTGGGCAGAGTTATGCTCACATGAAATCTAATCAATTGTCAGAACTCCTAATGGGGCACAGCTAAGCACCTGTATCAAGAGCAGTGCTAATGGGCTAACATACCTAGTACTGTTTATTTCAGAGAACTCTGTCTGGGATTCCCCACAAACAGGGGTACATAACAGTATGTTGCTGATTGCTCCCTCAAGACCCCACTCCTTAACCTGTTTAGTATTAATTCAACTATTTTACAGTATTATGCATACTACTTTGGGGGTGTGAGAAGGATTTTTTTTAAATAACCAATGCCCTTCCTTCTTCATTCAAAGCTGCAAATTTAGATTTTCAGAAATGATAATTTAAAGACAAATATTTCCCCCTCCCCACACTGCTAAAGGAAAAGGGAAATAAGAACAAAATCCACAACCGTGGAGTTGTTTAGAAACCTTGAAATCTTGTAAACTTGGATCAAGAAATAAAAAATTTAAGACCTTCTAACATTTGGTATAAAACATCCCCTCCCCTTAAGGAATTGTATACCCGCCTTCTGACTTCTCGGGAAAAAAACAAAAAATCAGAAATTGCATAGGATATACTTTGTGCAAGGTGACCCAGCCTTTGAAAGGTATCTGGAATATAAACTAATCTTGCTTATTGTCCACAGTCTTTTGCAAAACGTCAGATATCATCAAACTTGTGTTTTAAGTAGTCTTTCATGACCTTGGCAATTGGTAGTTCATCAAGTAGTTTGAGGTTTTGAAGGCCTATACACTGGCGGATTTTAATTCGGCATAGATCTTGCAGGTTCCGGGGCTGCCCTAGAAAGAGAAAAGGGGATTAATATATCATTCATACCATGAGGTCGCAAAGGGTTGGAATCGACTGTGTGACTGAACAACAACAAAAATATCATTCAAAGGTCACAACAAATAAAAAGAGAGCTGAAACAGACGAGCAGAACCCCCACTCTCTAATTAGATCTAATAAGTTACATTGGCTGAATTAAGTGCCTTCCAAGCTGTATTTTTTGAAGTGATAGTCTGTACAGTAATACCTCGGATAATGACTGCATCGGATGACACTAACATCGGATAACGATGCAAAATTTCTTTGCATCGGACAACAATCTGTCAGCGCTATCCGATGCAGTCGTTCTTAGCAGCAGGGTGGCAGGAAAGCTGAACGGGGTTCAGCTTCCCAGCCACCCTGTAGTTGCGGAGGCAGGGGTGCGGTGGCTGAAAAGCTGACGGGGGGCTCCCCCGTCGGCTTCCCCAGCCACCCCACAGCTGCGGAGGCATGGGCGGGTGGCTAAGGGAGCCAACGGGGAGTCCCCGTCGGCTTCCCCAGCCACCCTGCAGCTGTGGATTGGGTCTTCTGACCTCCCTGGAGCTGGCAGGGGAGGTCAGAGAGCTCGAAATGGGTAAAAAAGGCAGACTTTTTTTACCCATTTCGGGCTCCCTGACCCCCCCTGCCGGCTCCACGGAGGTTGGAAGACCCGATCCAAACTGTTTCCAAAGGGCCCCCCCACACACACCTCCCTGGAGACTGCAGCAAGCCAAAACGTCAGGATTCAAATCCCGACATTCTGGCTTGCTGCAGCCTCCAGGGAAACAGGGCTTTTTTAAACATTGTGCGATCAATGCATCGCACAACGTTAAAAACCGGATGACGACGAGACTTGTGGAACCAAGTCTCATCATTATCCAAGGTACTAGTGTACAAACATATCAGAAAGCAAACAAACAAAATAGCAAAACGTTGTGGTACCTTAAAGACTCTGCTATATTTTAATGTTTGAAGTGGTAGCTGTGTTAGTCTGTGTAAGCACATCTGAGATTAAACAAAACAGAACAGCAAGCAAGCAAGAAAGAAAGAAAACAAAAAAATGTTGTGGCACCTTAAAGACTAACTCCTGTATTTAAATGTGAGCTTTCATAGACCAAGCACACAATTAAATACAGGAGTTATTCTTTAAGGTGCCACAACATTTTTTGTCTGTTCTGTTTAATTTCAAATATGCTATATTTTAATGCACCTTTTGTGAATCATGTCCACTTCTTCAGCTACAAGAGGAAATGGACTTAATCCACAAAAACTCATAATAAAATATACAAGTTAGTCTTTAAGGCGACATAATGTTTTTGTTTTATTCTTTTTGTTTTGTTCTTTGAGTGTATTTGAATCCTGACAATCCAAAGCAAATTTTATGGATGCCGAAATGTATGTACACCTTTTCTTAATGCAACTTGCATTAAAATACTCATAACCATTGTTAAGGCATCTTTCAGATAAAGTACCCTAGGTTTTTTCCCAATGTTTAATTTGCTTGAGACTATTATGCTACCATTCATAAGTGGATGCCAAAGTTTAGTGTAATTCACAGAAACATGACACAGCCCGAATCCCTTCTTTAAGAAACTAATAACACACAGTAAATGTTCTGAAAAGAATAACAGAAGAAAGTCAATCCACACTTGAGAGAATTCCTAAGAAACTGATTATTAGGCATCTTGACATTTCTCCCTGATAAGCTAAAGAGCATTTCCTGGGAATGTGCTAATAATGGGCATTTCTAGTGTTAAGCACCAGTTGCCACATATATTGGCTCTTGGTGTCTAGAGCACTTACTCATTCTTGGTTGCACCTGAATGAAAAAGGAGGGGGGAAAGGATTACAGACCAACACCAGTGAACCTTCTGTTGGTAAATGTAGACCCTTATTAGTAATATGGTGAGATGACAATGAATCAAGCTTGGCCTAATGGGTTAGGTGTAATAAGCACACAAACCCTTTACAAAGTCTGATAGCATTTTGGAGATGGGTAAAAACTATGATCATTAAAAGGTTTTGAAAGCTAGTACCCAAAGTATGAAAACCAATACCATTAAGCCATCTATCTGCTCCTGTCAGTAAAACATTTCCAAAGTATCCAATTCATATTAGTGAATTTTCTTCCACTGTTTAAAAGAACAGTCAGCAACGGTCTCTTGTTTTGTTATATACAACAGTTTAAAAATCTGCTCTAAGTGTAAAATACAATAAATTTAAGTTTAATCACTCTTCAGTAATAAGCAAACATATCCGTACACACTTGAGTATAAGCTGACCCGAATATAAGCCGAGGTACCTAAGTTTGACCTGAAAATAATTGACCCAAGAGTGGAAAATGCAGCAGCTACTAGTGAGTTTCAAGAATTAAAATACAGTAACACCCCACTTGGTTCCACAAGCTTTAACGTTATGCGGTTTTTAACGTTGTGCGATAAAAGAGTAGATTTCTAGCTAAAGGACTTGTGGAAACCAATGGTACTTCAAAAGTTAAACACAAGAGAAAGTTGCCTAGAAAGATGCCCCAAAGACTCTCTAATATCTGTGGCGCCCGCAATTCTTGTTAAGGAACATGTCTATTGCTCACATGGACCAGTGCCAAATCAATGGCAGACATACACCAATGCTGTTGTAACCCTAAAGGACATAGTCATTTAACATCATCACTATTTCATTGGAAATAGCAACAAGGATAGGAACAAATGTGTGGTTTCAAACTAATATTCCTTGGCAACTATATATAAATGTACAGTAGTTGGAAAATCTATTAGGCAACTAACAATTGAGGTTTTTATGATATTTTATTGTCTCATATAACATACTTATTAGAATGTGCTAAACTACAGGGTTGTGGAAATCTGTGTGCAACAATGCAGGCGCTGGATACCACAGTTCTAAAACTATGGAAGACACTAGCACACCAGGCCTTGCCATGACACGGTTGAATACAATGCAACGTTCTTTACTACTTAGAAACAAAAATGATAGTATATAAAGATCTGTGCAAAACACTATTGTAAGAAAAAAGGCTATCATTTATCTCTGAAAATAACCTTAATTGCAAACTGGACAGAATCTTCTTGAGCAACATTACTCTGGCAGTTGAATTTTGTGGAGTTTCTTATGTGAAGCAAGACGATTTCAAACTGTATATTCTCGTGCGGATCAGATCTAAGATTACCAATCTGCTAGAACCTGACTGATTAACATCATGAAATGCTAAACTGAAGAGCTAAGAAGACAGGGCATGGACTTATTCTAAGCCAAAATGTCAACTATAAGTAGGTAGGAATATTCCCTAGTGATACCTGGAGTTCCTTGGTATTATCTAATGTGTCCCATCTGAATGCAGGATCAACTTGGAATATGGGATGAAATGGAATTTAAACAATCAATTTACCATGGACTTAAAACGAAGCGCAGCCACATTTCAAAACCAATCAAAGGTTTTGGATGGCATAGAAGTACATCATAGACCAGAGGCTCTCTAGTTGTTCCATCGGCCAGAGAGGTGTATCTCTCTGGCACTAGAAGGAGGGCGTTCTCTGTGCCGGCTCCTGCCCTATGGAACCTCCTGCCAACGAAGCTACGTCTCCAGAAGGAGCTGCTGCCCTTTAGGAAGAATCTAAAAATATGGCTGGCGGGGCAGGTACAGGGAGCGGGAGGTATAATGACCCCAGCTCATTGGATGATCTGAACCCCTCTCTCCCTCTACTTTTTTAATTAGCAAGATGTAGCATTTGGTGTGCTTTTAATCTTTTTTAGATTTTAATTTTAAATTTTAACAGTTTTGAGGTTTTTAGGTAGTGTTTGTGTTTTATTGTCATGTCTTTTGTTTTTTTATTACTCGTAAACCACCCCGAGTCACTTGGGTGGGAAGGGCGGTGGAGAAATACGAACAAATAAATAAATAAGTATCAGAACTGTGTTAGACTGGTAGGCTGGACACTGATTTCAAGCGGACATAAAGCAGAGGTCAAAACCTAAAAATATGCATGCTATCATATACTGTACTGGTATTTGCCTTTTTTTCAGTTTTCCTTGATTTGATTACTGTTAATTATTATTATTTTAGTTGCACAAAATCATTGCGTAAAAAAAGAAAAAAAATTAATTGCCTCATTTGCTAAGAAAATCTGCCTCCTGCAACTGTTCAATTCTTTTGTGGCTTATGATACAACAGAGCTCTGTGAAAGAAAGTGCTCTGACTCCTAGGCTGCCTACCTCAGAGAAACGAAACTAGTGTTTAACTGTTCAATACATACAAACATCTAGTTTAAAATGATAGTCTGAGATTAGAAAGAATGTGAATTGCTCCCCAGTTATACTAACAAAGATTTAAAAGAACATTTCCCATCATTACGAAACGTCACAGATTGAGGGTTCATATGTTTATGAAGTTTTAATTTTTCAGTAGAGGCAAAGAAAGTCCTTCTGAGGTTTGATATCATTCACAATGCAACAGAGACGTTCCAAAAACTTCAAGAAAAATAGCATTCTTTTCTCTTACAAACAAACTGAAGACCAGTGGTTCCCAACCTTTGGTTTTTGGACTTCAATTTCCAAAAGCCCAAGTCAATTTCCCAAAGCTGACTTAGGGTTCTGGGAATTGAAGTCACCCCTGTGGGGTCTGGGCCCTATGTTGGGAACCACTGCTGTAGACAGAGATGGTTTTACTTAAGACTGAAAGACATGCAAGAAATTGGAAATTAAAAACAAAAGTAAAGAAGGTTGGCCACTGCTTCTCCTCTGCAGTGCTCTAATAAAGTGACTACCTGTTTTGTGAAAAGCTACAACTCTTTGTGTCTAAGACACTTTATGGGATCGTCGTCGTCATCGGCAGAAACTCATATCCAAGAATGCATTTTTTCCTGAAGCAGGAAAAATGCCACTGGCGTGAATGTAAGGTGGATCCCAGCTTGCCACACTATGATCATGGAGCTATCTCCTGTGGCACATATAAAATGAGACATGAACGATTTGACACAGAGACTGCAATGGAATGCCACAACCTTGAGGATATTATCAAGGCATATCTTTACAGCCAGTTCATCTGGCATGGCTTCTTCCACTTCCATGACCATTGGGAATCAGAGTTCCTCCTCAGCTCAGTTTGCTGTTGGGTCCAATATGATGGTTTCCAGTGGCATTTCCTCCACTGAGGGGACCATCACCCCACCTAAAGGGGCTCATCTGCCCACAGCTGTTAGCCCTTTTAGGGAGTCAGGTTATTTACCACCATCCAACACTTGGCATTGAGCCACTGGCTGTATGTCTACTCCATTACTGTAGTGGGTTGTCCGGCCAGACATGCATTTACTTTTTTAAAACTGAAATTTTCTAAGCTGTCCAAGTATAATACTAACCCAAGGATCTACTATCATACCACTTTAATTCACTTGTGTGTCTCTGGAAAGTAAAAGAGTGGAGCACTGGCATTCATGTTGAGTTTCTCAGTGTACCAAATTGCCTAGGGAAGAAGATTTTTAAAAGCAAAAGAAACATTAACCTGCTTAACACTTATGTCCAATGAGTGGAATAGGATACAAAAACAACTGGAGTACAGTAATAAGACAAGTGTGGAACAGGTAACAAAGACTACGGGAGAGACATGCAGATTTAATCTGGAAGAAACTGGAAGAACAAAGACAGGACTTAATCTGGCTTTCTGATTTCATCAGCCAAACCATTTCATTTATCAAATTAGCCCAGCAGCCAAAGCTAGAGTCTGGCTGTCAAAATGAAAATCCAAGAAAACTTTGCTAAAATTGCCATTAACAGAGTTTCTAGGACCCAACTGTTGTCACTTGAATGAAGAGACACCGTCAATGTTAATAAAAATCATTGTCATGTGTGGTCTAAACAGGGCTATTGTGTCGTTTTGCTCACCTGCAAGTTTACAGTGCAATGTTTCTGGATCGGAAGGAATGGCCATCCCCATGCCAGTGCCCAAAGGATGCCCAAGTAACCTTTTGGAAGGGAAGATAAGTGACCCAAAAACATGCTTATGAGAAAGGATGCCATCTGTCAGCTCTGCTTTGATTCAGATTCCTGCATTGGGCTCAATGGCCTAAAAGGCCCCTTCCAGCTCAGATATTCTATGATACGCATGCCTGGCTGCTCAAGATCAGACGTATATGTGCTCATGGAAAATATGTTCTCCATTATGGCGAGGAGACATGGCTGTTGACATTCAAGACCAGCTTTGTACTATGCCTTGGACTTGGTGTCCTGGGCAATTAACTTGCCTTTTGTGACAAGGCACACAGAGACAGAGGAGGAGGAGGGCAGAACAATTATTCAGTGGTAGCATTAAGTAGCTACAGTATAACATGTGTAATGCCACAATGTTTATCTTGCATCCATCTAACAATTTGCAACTCAACAGGGTGAAGCTTCACAACTAATCTGAATAACATGTATTGACCAGCTGTAAAAAAAAACACACCAATTTGTATACTTATCTGTTATGCTAAACATTGTGTGCCTCTGTACCTGATGTGCATACATTGATGCCATGAAGTCTCACTCGTTATATCTGACGAAGTGGACTTGGTCCACAAAGGCTAACATTAAAATAAAGTAATTAATCTTTAGAGTGCCACAACATTTTTTTTGTCATTTTGTTTTGTTCACTCTGATACAGTATAACACTTATTCCTCTCTCCTCCTTGCCCCATCCCAGCCCAAGTTTTGAAGTGTACCCACAGGACCAAAAGCCATTCACGTGGTTCAGTGGGCTGGTCATGTGGTTCCTCCCACCAGAAGAGGAAGTAAAATGTGTAAAATGCACCATGCAATCTGTTTTCCAACAGGATGAAATAGATTTTAAGTTGCCATTTTCTCTGCTTAAATCAGGGGTGCCCAAACTACAGCTCACAGGCCAGATCGGGCCCCCGACACCAATTCTTCCAACCTGCACTGTCCTTGTCGCTCCTGGAAACAGAAGTAAAATGCACCTGTATGGAAGCGACGAGGGCATCGGGGGGCGGATCTGGCCCACAAGCCGTAGTTTGGGCACCTCTGGTCTACAATATTCAGGAAGTCCATAAGCTAGCTCTATAAACACAATAAAATCATAACTAAAATAACTAGCTACATGATCATCCAAAAACTGATTCAAAAACAGATCAACACTGACAGTTATAATCAACTGACAGAATCAATCTTACATTTCCAGACTAAGTTATAGAGAAATTTTTCATGCATGTGAAGGATGCTGAAGATATAACTGCTTTAGGGCTGTAGCAAAATTAACAGTTGACCATGGAACCACAATTCGTGACAGAGTTCATTTCAAATAATTCAAACTATGCAGCAGGGTATGGGTCTCTATAAAAAAAACTAATGTGTGTTCAACACTAAATTGAAGAGTCCATTTAAGGTATAGAAAAGAGCTAGTGAGTTAATTAGTTGGTTTTATCTCATTCAGAAGAAGATAAGATTTTGTCCATGAGCCATACCTGGCTCTTAGGAGGATGCTGGCCTGCCCGCTATTCATTGCCACTCTTTGATCCTGTGCCAGGAAGAGACGTATTTATTTGCTTTTTCAGTTTAAATTAAATAGGAAATAATTTGTTAGCCAAAAAAGGCGGGGTGGTAGGACAAAATATTGTAGCACTTTAAAGACCAAACATTTGAACAATACAATACAATACAATACAATTTGACTTGATGTGCGTGTTTGTTAAAGTTCTAGAATCTATGGCTTATTTTATTTATTTATTGTAGGATGAGTTTCAGTTGTCTACATTAATACTGATATATACAGTAAGCACAAATTGTCCATCTCAAGTTCCTAGAGTTCCACGTCAAAGTTTGAAAGCCAATGAAAGGCTTCATCTGTGGCACTATGGAAATCCTCCAGTGTGCCTCTACATGCATGTAATGAACACTTAAATTACAGTAGAACCCCGCATAATAAAAAAATCTGTTCTGCGGAACTCTTTGCTATGCAATTTTTCCTGTTATGTGAAGTGAATTGGCAATACCCTGCATAACAAAAAAAAGTTCGTTATACGGGGTTTCATCAAGCAAGGTGTACCTCACTTAACGAAAACCCCGGATAATGATTTTTTTTTTGGGTTTTGTTTTGTTATCTGGGGTATCGTAAATAGTGCACAAACGCTTCGTTGTACAAATTTTTTGTTATACGAAGCATTCGTTATACAGCGTTCCAATGTATAATGTGATCCATGGTTTCGTCTTCTTCTGCACAGCCACAATGGGGAGAGTACTTCTATCCTCTCCTTGCTCTGTTCAGCATCCTCCACTGCCGTCTGGGAAGGGGATATCCAACTGGCCACTCGAAGGGGTTCTTGACTAAGTGATGGTTGGAAATCGGGGATAATGTTGCCAGAGTTCCATCCAGGCACCTGAGATACTGAAAACGTTATTCTGTAGGTTGATTGCAGCGTGCCAAGCAGGATGTCTAGATTTTAATTGTTGGGCAAAGGGGGCTGTTATATCAGCATGGATTGGGAAGATAAGGTTGTTTCCTATTTTTAGCCATAGATTTATTAATGCTAGTGATCTTAGTGGCGGTGGCAGGATATGGCTCAAGACAGGGAACCAGTGGGTGTTTCTTGGTAAAATACAGCCAATGATGATATGCATTGCTCGATTCAGCTTATGAATCAGCTTATAAATGGCTTATGAAAACAGAACAGAAAATAAATCAATGAACCACTAAGGCAGGAAATGCAAACAAGGACAGTAAATAATTGAAGCAATCCATATACAGGTATGGTTAAGATAAAAAAATGTCAAGGGGGAATATGTCAAAATAACATGTCATGAGAGACGGTTTATTAATTGTGGTAACTTATTGGAGACATGCAGACTTTCTAATAGTTGAAATGAAAGTTGAATGTTTTTTCAAGTTGTGGGTAGATATGGTTCATTGCAGGAATAAATGGCCAAAGTATGTAGGACGATTTAGGTTTAAATTTCCATTTAGCTTGCTGTAGTCCAGTTGTTTTTTATAACAAGCCACATTTATGCACTGGGACACCTGTACATTGCACATCATTATGCAGATTTGCTGACTGATTTCTGGTCACAGCCCTGATCCTGCTTTTTTTTCAGGGTGCGGTCTATTCCGCCTTACCATTTTCTTGCAGTTCAATCAAACATACCAATACTGTATCATGAGCAGAAACAAAAAAGAAAAAGAAATCAGGAGTATCTGTCAAATAAGTGCTGGAATTGGAGCTCTTTATTGTGATGGTCTCTGTCCTGTCTCTGTCCCCAGCAGTCCAAAAGCATGAAACTGCAAGTAGATAAATAGGTACCACTATCGGGAAGGTAAACAGCGTTCCATGCACTCTGGCGTCTAGTCATACCTGCCACATGTCTATGGAAATATCTGCAGACACAGAAGGAACTGGCTCTCTGATTATAAAAGGAGATGAGCACCGAACCCTAGAGTCAGATACGACTGGCTTTTGAGCAAGGGCAACCTTTACCTGTACCCTTTATTATTGTGATGGTGCTAATATTGTTGAATAATACAGTATCACAGGATCACCAGTAATTGTTTAACATTACCATCCTAGAATTAATATTGAGAGGAAGCTAAAGAGGCAGAAACAAAAAGCCTTACTGCATTACCATAAAGAATAAAGTAATTAAGCTGTAGCCCACCTCCCATGTCTGGAACTGTATGTGTGAGGGGTGTAAAGGGCTGCAGAGAAGAAGAAATCAGTTAATCTTAATTTACTTCCTTTTTCAAGTGGAGTGTCCAGTGAACAACATTTTGCATTATACCCATATCCAGCAGTACACTGAACCAAAGACAATGTTAAGTAAAGATTTCCAATATACATACGTGTTACTTCCTGTAGGAAATCCAAACAAGGCCGGCTATTTCCAGAAATGCTTATTGAAACTGCCAGTGGAGTCTGTCCTTCATAGTTCCTTGTATTAGTGTCTGCACCATAGTTATATAACATCTGTGCACAAAGCACATCATCTCTAAGAGCAGATAAGTGCAATGGTGTCTGTCCATCTTCCAAACGCCCCAAGTTTGTATCTGCTCCTCTCTGAAGAAACATCCGGCAATAAGAATGATTGCTTTTGATCACAGCATAACGTAAGAGGAAGCCATTTTGAATGTCGATATTGGCGTTGTGATCGAGGAGTATTTTGACACAGCTGGACCTTTCGCGGATAATGGCCAGCTGGAGTGGCGTCGTACCTTTGTCACTGAGCGGGTCAACCTCAGCTTTGAACTCCAATAGGAGTCGTACAAATGAGTCTCTGCCGTAATGCGCTGCCACATGCAAGGGAGTCCAGCCATCATTGCTCTTTGCATTAATGATATCAACGCGGTAGTCTGATTCGAGCATCAAGCGTGCAATCCGGGCTCGGCCATGCATGGCTGCATAATGTAGAGCAGTGAAGCCTCCAATTAAGTCTTTCACGGTGGGGTCAGCTAAAATTCCAAAAAAAGTGTTGAGAGTTAACTACTATTAAGGAGTTTGAGAAAACATTTTTCCATACCATTGCAAAATTAATAGAAGTAGAACCAAAGTAATGTAAAGCATCTTGCATTTAACCAACTTTAAAAAAAGTCACTATCTGAGTAGCAATATATTTTGTTTATTTTTTATTTATTTATTTTAATTACAAAATAAATGCAAGGCTGGAGTACTCTCAATGTCTACTTTCAATGTTTAGGAGAATCTACATTTTATGAAGAGCTTTTCAATTCTGACCTTAACAGATGTACAACACTGGTTGACTATATAGACTCACATTTTTTTACTTTCTAAGTAGTATTCCTCAGATTAGAACGTGATTTAAGATGTGGTTTATAAAATGGAGATGAGTACCGTACCTTAGATTCAGATACGACTAGCTTTCAAGGAAGGGCGACCTTTACCTTTTACCTCATGGGTATATAGAAAGAGTCTTCTCGAGGATTGTGGTGCTTTGAACTAGCAATGGCAACCTTGTACTGGCTAATCTTTCTCACGCTAGGTCAGGCAAAAGGAACTAAGAAATGAATTCACCAAAAGGTGGTTTCATTTTTGCAGTTTCACATCTGGCCTAGACATAGAAGAAGAAGAAGACGGAAGACAAAGGTTGCTCCATTTTAAAGGTATCGTTCCGGACCTTTATGACTTTAAAATAATGAATTGCTAAAATTTCACACATTGAATATACATTATGGTTACAGTACTACCTAGGATAACGCTAAGACTTGGTTCCACAAGTCTTGGTGTTATCCGATCCATGTTAAAATCCTATCGGATGCATCGGATAACATTAAAGCTCCATAGAGATACACTGTAACCGCACAGGCTTTAGCGGTTGTTATCCGATCCATCCCATAGGACCTTAACGTTATTCAATCCAATTCTCCTCCCCAGATTACTTAATGTTATGTGATTTTAGCGTTATCAGAGGTAAACGTTATCCGAGGTATTACTGTACAGTATTAGCTTTTCACTCCGAAATGACTGAATGTTAGATTTTGTTAGGATTATTTATAATATAACTTACAAAAAACAAAACTTCGCAACTGCATTTGAATGTAATTAACTGTTACTTTGACACACAATATATGTAGAGTACAAATTAACCCAAAACAAGTTTTTTCTAATGGTCTTGAAGTACCACATTGTTTTTAGCACATTTCCCCTTCCATTTATAATAATCTTATTGCTAGGAAATGTTTTAAACATGCTGTTAAAGTTCAATGTTACATACCAAGATTTAAAAGAGAGAGAGAGAGAGAGAGAGAGGAAAAATAGCACAAAATTCATCTATTAAAATCTGAAACAGATTCATTAAACTTTGGATTTGGTTTTCAATTGTGATGAACATATGAATATATTAACTGGTACTGCTAGCCTTGGAAGTTAGATATACTTTCAAGTCAGCTTACCCCGTGACTGCATTTTGCATGAAAAGCAAATAAAAATAAATATTAAATAGACAGATTGCTCACAGAATGAAGTTTCCATTATATACCCTAAATCCAATTGTTCAAGGTAGTTCTACCTACCCCAGTCCCTCCTGATCTAAAATTTCATGCTTCCTACAGCGTTTTGTTTTCCCTTGTGCTTCTTGGTCTTAAAGAGAAGCATGTGGAACAACATCTGTTGGCCCAAGATGCGGATGTATTGTGGTCTGGCAAGATGAACTTGATGGGTGTGTGTGTTAAATACCGTATTAAGTTTTTTTAAAAAAAGTCCTTTGTGGTCTGCAGCATTTCCAAAGCATGTAAGCTATATTTCAGATCATCTTGATAAAAACTGTTTTCTATAAAAAGAAAAATAATCTGGATTTGCTATTTCACAAAATGTTAAGTTTTTGCAAGGATGTAAGCATCTAATTGTAAAGGAAGGGAAAGATGTGGCAAAATATCAAAATTCTAAAAATAGCATAGGTTTCTAGAATTCTGTATTCAAGTTTAAATAATAGCCATCAGATGTACATACAGTACTTATTCTTCCTTTCATGCTCGCTCACTAGCAGTTATTTAGCTCATATGCAACTGAAAAGGTACTTTGAATACAACCCTCAATATTATCTGTTATCTCCATACATCATTACTGAAGGTGAAGATGGGAAATCACAACCTAACATTTCTTTGGTAGAAGAAACAGTCAAAGACAGTAATATCTACTTTTGCAAGTGAACACTAATTAAACTTGCCATGCAAATGAATGGAGTAAGGGAATAAAAACTGTAGAAACTAAAGTAATTGGCTTTGCTTTATATACTGAAAATATTTTGCCACAATAATTTTTGAATGATTTCTGCAACTCTGTCAACTAAGATCCATCCAGTGGTGGGCTCAAAACAATTTTTACTACCACACTGTGGGTGTGGTATGGTGGGTGTGGTCAGGGGGAAAACCCTGCATTGCACCCAAATTAGGACTATTTTATTTTGAAACTTGGATGGGTGGGGTCAGCCAGAATGTCTGCTACCGGTTCTGGCAAGCTGGTGCGAACCTGCTGATGCCCACCACTGAATCCATCACTATGAAGAGCTTCCCCCAGTTCAAAATCTATTAAGCTCCCATCTCTTTAATAAAACACCTAACATTTTTCAACATAAGTGAAGATCAAGAAAGCCAATCTTGCTGCTCAAATAAACCTGGATTTTTCACAAAACTTGCAATCACTGTCTCTGAAATATATAGGTAATCACATTTGATTTCTCTTTTCTCCCTCCCCACAACTGAAAGAAGACTTCAACCTTAATGGGTTAATCATAATCAGAAATTATTTATAAAGAATCAATTCACAAATAGGAAATGTAAAATGATCTAATGAAAGGAGACTTCCTTGCCAATCAGACTGTTCCAAAAATAGGTAGCGCCTACAGGTAAACTATTGCACATGGAACATAGTGAGAAACTTAGAAATCACTTAAAGAAGTAAAATTAGGGATAAACTGGGAAAACCAATCGGGCAAACTATGAGTATTCTTTCTTTATTCATGTTAGATGCACCACCAGCATATAATGACATATAAAAGCTAAAATTAATGCATCTAAAAACAAAATAGAATTTAAAAGGGCTAGATGACATCTGCCCAATATCAGGCCATCTCAACAGCATTTCCTCTTGCCAGCATAGTGTCCTCCTCAATGCACGTTGAGGGGCATCGTGTGCATTGTATCCTGTGGGACATAATTTGTACTTCTCCACATTCACACAGGCTGTCATCTACAGGCAAACCCGACTTTCTCAGATTAGCCCTTGATCTTCCTAGCCAGACACACAGTCTATTTAAAGCTTTCCACACAGGCCATGGTTGTTCATGGCCAGGCTGTAGAGAATCGTGTGGTTCTGCCCAGTTGTCTGGAAGCCAGAAGCAGAAATGACTATGAATATTAAATTTTAATTTAAGTTGTAAAAAACAACTTTGAGAGGCCTGAAGGAAAAGATGGCCTGGGCCGGAGAACTAGAAGCAAATAAACAGGTGTTTGTGCCGAGATCTAGCAAGTGAACAACACGGAACTTCCCCAGACTAAATCATAGCTGATGTTAATCATACCGCTCCATGCCATGAATTCGTATCCTTTCTACAGTGTGGGGCTAGTTTAATTCTGAAGCAGCATTTGTCATTATTCTTCTGAAAAGTTTCCAGAATATATCTTATTTCTCTACCTAGCCAACTAACATGACAGATAAAGTTGACCTGGTCTCTTATACACAATACATGAGTTACACCAATTAGCTCTCAAAAGAGTAAATCTTAATTGTTGAAAAAATTAGAATGACACAACTGCTTCCTCTAATGAAAAATTCTCAAAAGCCCATGAGAAGACAGTAACCATTTAAAAAACTGAACGACTGAACTGGACAATCTATTTAAATTCACCTATTTCAGCAATCACACCAACAGCAATTTAAACAAACCCATGATAATGGCCAGAATCATAAGTGACTATAATCTTTCCTCCCCTGATCTTGGCATGAAAAGAATAGCAGCACCTTTGCATCACAACTCAGCTGCAATGTGAACATGTAGACACCAAATATACTTTTTAACATCTTTTGAACACTTCCCCTTCTCTCTGCAAAAGAAATGTCATTAACTGCCAACTAGCAAATGTCAAGTAATTTATGCTCTCCATCAAGTGCTAAAAACACCAAATGCTATTCCATGTCAACTGTATATGATACTAAATGTATCACTGTACATCAACCAAAACACTCATAGGTGCAAGTGGCTTCCAAATTATGACTAGGGAATGAAGACTATATGTGAAAGAAGGTTTTTCTTAGCACTGTTGACTGTTTTGGCAATGGACACTCTCGATGGAATGACAAAGTGATGATAAGGCTTAACATTGCCCACTATGGACAATGTGCCTGCTTTAGAGAGAGCTGCAGAACTCTATAGTATTAGGCAGGACCATGTTTCATCAATGTGAAAATTACTACCCTAGTGCAGAAAGTCAGATATGAACTTTGTTATACTACTGTATGTCAAATATTAAATATTCTGCTGACAAACAGTGAAACCAAGTATTATTGAGTGTCAACAACATTAAATATTCAAAAATTATTTGGCAAATAGCTAGACACACAGAAAAGAGCAGAATACTAGACATCAACATTCAAAAAGGAAATTACTCACAGCTGGCTCTGCTCTATAAAAACCATACTGCCATCTTCTGACCACATTTTCCTCTACACTGATTTCAAAAAGTCATGTCATTTACTGTCAAATCTAGAAAACTTTCTCCCCAGCAAAAGTGCCTGAGCTTATCATAGCAAAAGCTAGAACTCCCAAATACCTGACAACTCTTCTATGGACCTTATGCCTTTATTTTTCAAGTCCTTGCTGTTTTCCTGCTACTAAACTGTCCCTCTTATTAAATCTTCAAATCATTCACAAAGTTAACATATAGCAGCAAGAACCTCATAGTTACGGAACATATCCATGCAAACACAGACGGGGAGGCTACAAAAACCCAAAGACACTTGAAAATTGAGATGCAGACTAGGCAGAGATGTACCTGCTCCAACACAGCAGTATGAACTTACCACAAAATAAGAGAATGCAATAATTAAAACATTATGACCAAAACATCAATTATACCGGGTGGCAATTAAGCAGAGCAAAAGAATTGAATTACAGCCTCCAGTTATCCTGTTCTACTAACTACTTCTGCTTCTACTAGATTTTACACGTCATGCTATGCATTGGTACTCTAGGGAAGGAGTTCTCAACCTTTTTAAGCCGGGGGCCAGGTCACGCTCCCTCAGGCAGCTTCAGGGGCCAGATAGCCATTTTGCCCTTCCTCAAACACATGACACTTCCGGGTTTGGTGGTGGCAGTGGGAGCCCCACATGACATAGCATTGCGGGACGCATCCACCCCGTGGGCTGCAGGTTGAGGACCCCTGCTCTAGGGTGCACAAAATTTTGCTGTAGCTTGGCCGGACTGACCAGTCCTTGCAATGCTACTGATTTCTCTGTGAAGATATCACTTAAAAACTGCTGCTCCAAGTTTTCTAGTTTCAGATACCAAGTTCTTATCCCAACTTTGCTGATTTATAAGTTGTTCCTATTTTATATTGTAATAAAACCATTTCAGACCATTTCATAACACAGTATGATGTTGAACTCCTACCCACATACTGAACAACAGGTTCACGGTTGAAACAGGAGAGACAATTTCTTCTACTGGCCATTCCCTCCAAGTAAGGAAGTCGAAAAACACTTGACTTTTTCTTTCTGCCAAATCTGTGCAATGCTTGGCACACTGAGCAGAAGGATGCCACGCTGTGGTAGACTTTTCTATTACACAGTAAGCATAAGAGTCTGTTCCGTTTTCCTGAACAGTTCCATATCATTACAGGTTAAAATGTACCCAGCTTGCCATTAAACTGTGTGCTGTGAACTGAAAAAAAGCGATACTATCATGGTAAAAGAATAGAAAAGTCTCTGACGCTTCCCAGACAACCAGAATTCCCTTTCAAGTCAACCAACCTCCATGTTCAAGGAATACACGGACACATCTTTCCTTCCCTCTTGCTGCTGAAAAGTGAAGCAAGGTCCAACCGTTGGCATCTCGACCATTTGGAGAATAGCCCTGTTCTAACATTTTGCGCACCGTGTGAACATCTCCAGCAGCCACCGCAGCCTGGATCTGCAACTCTTCCTGTAGCTCAGGGTTCCTCCGGCAGTGATGATTTAACATCCTCGCAGAATCCACCTTTATAGTAGGGGCATGAGGTCTCAACGGTCACCTTACATTGACAACAACATACAAATCAGAAAGAAGCAGGGCAAAAACATAACTTACTCCAACCAATTACTAGAGCAATAATCAGAGGTAAAGAATAAAATCCAAAGACTTGAAGATAGTGACCCCAACATCATAGCATTCTCTACCCCAAACAGTTGTTTCTAGGTTATGAGATCCCAGTCTCAAAGTGACCTAATCAACTGAGGTAATCAGAAATATACAATTTAAAAACATGACACTAAGTTTGCAATTACCTTTTATTCTGGATAAGGTGCAAATATATTATGGCACATTACTGAACCAAAATTACAGTGCAGTATTTCAAGCATGTATCTCTATATTTGTATTTATTTTAAGTCAGTTCCAGAAAAAAATAAAATAAAAGAGAAATATACTTCATCTGAAGAGATACTAATTAAAGCCCATAGCCGGAAATGTTTTAAAAAGGACATGTAGAGAAGATAAGGGGGAAGAATGTTATTCCCATGCAGCAAGATTACATATTTCGGTAGAAAAGTAAATGACTATGAGTATTTGAGCCATATACTGAATATTTCAAATACCTAGTACCCTCATCATCATATCGAGGAGAACATTGACTATGCTGGCTGGGGATTATAAATATCACAGTTCAACATAACTGTATTTGGATGGCACCAGATAAGGGAAAGCTAATGTCTACCCCACTTGCAAACAGTGACATTAGCTAATTTTTAAATCTAAGAGACTATCTAACCAATCAACTATTCTTGTGACTTGTTATGAAAGAGATTTCACAGAGTACCTGAGGGTAGGAGGGATCTGAAATGTTTGGCACACTGATCACAATATCAAATTCCAGAAACTATTTTGATTTTCCCATATAAACTGTTTCCATGCCTAAGTAACTAGAATGTCCTTCTGCCATGCCAATGGAGACAAAAAAATATCTCTTTAAAATCATTATACTTCAAACAACAGGACACCTTTGTCCCCAACACCTTTGAAGGGAGCTTTGAATTACTAGGTCTTAAGTGTCTTGCACATTGGAATGCTGAATAAGAGGCACATTATATATTCAATTAAAAAACACTAAAGTAACGAAAAAGGAAATACCTTATAGGTAGAGGTCACTTTTTGTAAGTTTCATTTTTCATCTTCATTATACATAACCTTGTTTGCAGGTATAACAAGTAAAGCAGTTGGCTTTTCCTTGAAATGAAAAATGCAATATTGTTAAAACATTATTCAATATTGTGAAAACATTATTCAGTTCTCTCAAATTCTACATAGATTGCAGTTAGCAACATTAGGCTGTGTGACCCATCCATAAAACCGAAACAAAAGCAGAACAGACACAATAACTTTTACAGGGTCATTTTAAAAATAAAACATCAAACACTGCTAGCTTTTGTGACTAAAAGGTCATTTCTTCAGGCAAATTCTCATGGCATGCTGTTCAAGCCAGGTGGGTTTGCTTAGGTCATGAGTGCCCAAACTATGGCCCATGGGCCGCATCCAGCCCCCAACGCCAATTCATCTAGCCCACACCACCCTAGTCACTCCCTGAAGCAAAAGTAGAACACGCCCTCCGTTCTATACAGATTGCAGTCATCCTAAAACCAAGAGGCCTGCAAAAAACTTTAAATTTTGGAGTCAGACTTTACGAAGGCTTTCATTTTGATTTATTTAATTTGCAAAAGACAGGCTGAGTTAAAAATATAGGACCAAGGGAAGCCAGAGGAAAGTAGCAAAGAAATATCCACACACTCTTTCTTTAGCACAGAAATGCAAGCACTGAACTTAAAGAATTTCTAAGTAACAAAAACAAGTGCAGCTGAAGAATGACCCACCGCCTATTATGGCTTACCAAAAAAAAGCAAAAAACAAAAACCTACCTACAACACATACCAAAGATATGTGAACAGGAAAGCCTTTCATTTCTTGTTATACCTGTGTATCACGAATTTGAGTAATTTAAGTAAGACTATACAGTTAGAATATCATTATTGGTCTTAAAATAGAATGTTTGTACACCTTGATGGCCTTATTTATGCCCCGGTAGAGATTCAGTTAAGAGATTCAGTTCCTACAACTAAATTATAAGAGATTACCTATATAGGAAACCTCTAGATTTATGTCTCTTTTAGAATTCCCAACAATACAATTTTTCTTCACCGGCATAAATATCTCCCCTTCTTGGGGAGTTGGTTGTTTTGTTACCCAGTGGTCCTGAGCTTGAGTGGCATTTCAGCTGTCAAGTGCCAACACTTTTGCAGAACGATATTTTACCCTTCCATCGTTTTGCAGCTGTATTATCTTGCTTGTGTAAAAAAGGTAGAGGAAAGGCTTTCCTTTCATCTGTTCTAGTGTAGACGTTGTTTCTTCAAAACAGTAAATATCAATTGGTTTGAAATTTAAGTCTTTGCAAATGAAACAATTTTATATTGTGAAATAAGCCTATGCTTTCCCATTATACAAGATGTCTACAAATCCTTGCAGCTTATTTAATCAACTATGCCAGTATTATCAACATTTAGGGCACTATTACCAAAGAAAACTAGCTCTTATCAAACCAGATCATTGATTCATTCAGTACAGTATTGTCTATATGGTAGTAGGCACCTAGAATTTCAGCCAAAGGTCTTTCCCATATCTACTGGGAGATGCTGAATACTGAATCAGACCTTCTGAATTACAGCCCTTTTACATCCTCACAGCTATGGTCCCCTTTGTTTGTTCAAACAATGTGCAAAACCAGAAGAACAATTAAGATACATACTTCTGAGAAACATTTTAGACGCTATGGAATATAGTCAGGGGGGATTAGTTTTTTCATTTCTTTTGTGACAAGAAACACAAGTCACACACCATTTTCATAGATATTAAAAGGCTTCAGAGGCTTTATATGTAAATGAAGTATTACAGTATTTCAAGTAGAAACATGTTCCTCCCTTAACAATTTCAGCTGATGACAAAATGGGGAGTGAAAGATTGCTAGAGCACTGTGCTTTGTGTTGCTATACAATACTGAATGGCACTTGTACCACTATATTTGTGAAACAGCTGCATTTCAACAACAAAAAAATAAAATTTAAGTGAGAATTTAACGTCAGTCTTTGAAGCTGGCACCCAGCAATTCCTTCAATCATTTTTCATTTATGGTAGTCCTATATAAGCCATTCGCTCAGCGTTCCATCTTGCTATTTGCAAAATAAAAAAAGGCTAGATTATTATAAGATTGGTACACATGACAAAGGTGATTCGTTTGTACAACAATTTGTATAAGAGCCTATTTATGCTAATCTTTCCAGGTTGTGTGAAGATGTAGGGGTCCCGTATGCTATTTTTATTTCCAGGAAAAACTTCTGTTTGGTCCACAAGCCACTTTGAAATTAAATCAAGGGAAATACTAAATTAGCTGTGGAGTAGATATGTCCATTGTTCACAGGTTAGTGGTCTGCAGCTCAAAAGAGTCCTAGCCAGTGGTAACAGGAATTTCAATTTAAGAATAACTGAGAGCCATGTATTTCTCTCCCTTGCCCATGCAATGCAAGTGTCGCCCTTTAACATTCACAGGCAGAACATTTGGACTGCAAATTTAATACCTAAATGCATCCACACAAGAGCAAGGTTGGATGGCTATGTCACAGAATTTCAACACAATCAATGCTACCATTTGGATATAGGTGAACAATTAGTTCTGAATCTGAACAAAGGCAGTAAAAAGCCTGGATCGAGCTTTTAATATATAAAATTAATTACAGTAGAACCCCACATAACGGGAAAAAACTCCAATCCATGGAGCAATTTGTTATGCGTTTTTTTTCATTATGCAAAGCAAATGGGCGATTCCCCGCATAAAAAAATGTTCATTATACAGGGCTTCGTTAAGCAAGGTATACCTCACTTAATGAAAACCCCGGATAATAAAAAAATTCATTCTGCAGGGTATCACACAGACCACACGAACGCTTCATTGTACTAATGTTTCGTTATACGAAGCATTCGTTATATGGGGTTTCACTGTACCCCCTACATATTCCACCCTTCATTGTTTACTCGCTGAACTTCTACCTGTGACATATATTCAGATTCCTGTTAATATCTAAAAGTTCCCTCAAGCAACACTGAACCTCAGTGAATTAAAATGTATACCTTAGGCAAGAGGTTAACCTAAGGCATGATCTAACAAAAGAAATTTCAAGAAGAAGGGAAGCAGCATGGGCAGCTTTTAACAACATAAAATATGTGCTTAGAGAAGCAAAAATGAGAAAATTACGGGCTGAACTAATCAACACCAGCATTCAGCCTGTTTTATTATACTGCTGTGAAACATGGACACCTACAAAAGCTGACATTAAAAAAATGTTGTAACACAATGGGTTGATCAAATAATGAAGAACTGCGTATAAGATCAGGTGCAAAACAACATTGATTGAATTTGCAAGGCATGGTGGGCCAGGCATGTGGGCCGGGCATGTGGATGAAAGGTATCACAGAATGGATACCACTTGACATAAAGCAACCACTAGGAAGGCCAGCAACCAGATGGCAAGACCAGTTCAAGGCAGTTCAAGGCAAAGTTTCCGAAGCCCCGAATGAGACAGGCACAGGATTGGAAACAGTGGAAGACAATGCTTCAATCCGCCACATCAACCTGACATATGAAACACAGACCAACCAAGTAACCAAGTAAGCCATTTGTATAGTAGCATTATCAAACTGAACACATGTTCAAACCTTTTATGACTGTAAAGACATATCACAAGGGTCATTTAATTGTCAGTGATTTGTACTCAGTTGAGACATAGGGCATGCATGAGCCATGAGACTACCAGCTCTGTTGTCCATGTCATGTCTTCCTTCCTTAGCCATCACAATTAAGCCTCAATTGGTTTCTCATTACATCAGTCAGGATGGGAACAAATCAACATTTTAAACCAGGAGTGACCAACCCCTGGCCCGTGGACCTAATCTGGCTCACACATATCATTAATTCATCCCACTGTGGCCACCCGGGCATCTCAGACCTGCCTCCCACTGCTGGAAGTCGAAAAATGTCACTTACAGTGGTGGTGGTGGTGGGAATTGTGCACTTTTTGCCACTTCATGCACACCGTCCACTACTTCCCAGGGCAGTGGGAGCCTTTCCAGAGCATATTCGTTCCAGTTTGGTAATTTTCCGAACCTTCTCCACTGTGCTTCAGCAGCTGGAGAGCGGTGGAGGATGACTTCTGATGCCGGGCGGAGCTTATGCCAGTGCCTGGAATCCCAGTGCGGCACCAGAAAGTCATGCACTGCCACTCTCCAGATGTCAAAACGCAGCAGAGGAGCATCGGAAAATTACCAAACCAGAGCAAACATTGTCCAAAAAGGCTCCCACCACCCTGGGAAGCAATGGAGGCTGTGCACAAAGAGGCAAAAATCATGAGATTCCCATTGCTTACGACCCAAACGTAAGTTGTGGATGCAGCCATGCCTCCAGCCCCCACAGCTGAGCACAGTGGCAGGAACTGGCCCCTGGTGGGAAAACATTGAGAACCCCTGTTTTAACCCAATGTCACACCATGGTGTAAATCGTGGCTTGTTCCTCTTCCTTATCAATCACAATTTGCTCACTAAGCATAAAAGAAATTTGACTGAATACTTTGAGTTAATTTCAGTGGTTAGATAAAAGGAGAAAAATGCAATACGAGGTTTAGTGCAGGCAGGCAGTTGTCTTGTCCACCAGTTAGCTTATTAAACCAAGTCAGCTTAAATGACAAAGGACTCAACATTCAAAAATGTATAGAGTCAACTACAAGTTTGTCCTGGGGTTTACTCAGTTCTAGTTGATTGCCTCTTTTTCTAATTTTGAAATTTAATTAACCAGAGTTTCTAGCTAATTTAATACACAGATAAACCATTTGCAACACTGTGTTAACACCACAATTGTACGTATAGACATTCAGAGCAGTGGTTCCCAATGTGGCAGCTATATCTTTTGTCTGAATCTGGACAGCAAAACTCATAAATTAATGCAACAGGATAAGCTGTTGTAAAGGTAGACAGTCACCTGGATACTGGATTCTTTCAGTACTTCTTCGGCTCTTCACTTTTATTTTGGAATCAAAATTTGCACTTTTCTTTTGGAGCAGCATGAGCCTGCAATGACAGAATAAGCAGAAAAAAACAGGTTTAGTGTAAGAAAAACTTTTCATATTTGCAACACAACCGCTTACATTTTGTGTTACATTTTTGTTAAGATCATCGAGGCACAGTTCTACCCTTCCCACCTTCCCATCCAGAGTTTCCCAACCTTTGGTTTTTGGACTTCAATTCATATTCAGTTCAAAGCAACCTTGTAAAGTACTGTACAGTAGACCCCTGTATAATGAAATGAATCATATAGTTAAAAAAAAAATCATACAATGAAAGAAATTGGGGGGGATGGTGCATCATATAATGAAAATACATCCCTATGGGAATCGCACAATGATTTTTGTTGCACAATTTTTCCCATAGGGATTTTTGTTGTACAATGCATGCATCGTATAACAAAAAAAATTGTATAATGGAGTGCCTAGTGGAACCAATTATTTTCATACTACGGGGTTCTACTGTACTTTAAATTGAGAATGAGTGCCTGGGCAAAGGCTATAAACAAAAATCCAAGACATAGTAAGAATATGAACTCAGCTGTCTACACATCTAGTCTAATAATGGTACAGTGTAATTACACTGAAGACTAAATGTTTGTTCCAATTGCGAAGGAGAAAAGTAGATCTCACAAAATTATAAGAAATAGAGTATGCTTCTCAGCCTACCAAACCAAATGAATTCTTGATGTTTATACAGAATAGCAATTCAATTTCAGATTTATCATCGAACACAAAGCTAATATGAGTTGTCAACAACAGTTGATAAATATTATACAGTATAGTGAATTCTCATCTTATAGTGGCTCATTTTTCAACCCTGCTTTTATGACCACTACAGTGTTACCAAACACATCCCACTAGCTTAAAAACTCAGTTTTATAACCTCTATGAAGGACACTAGAGAAACAGAGGAAGATGAAGTGAACAGAGAAATGAAGAACCAAACAAGTTTGCCTTTGTCATATTATTTGTTCTTTGTATATGGGTATTGTTGTGGGTGTGTGGGTTGAGCTTCATTGAGCTACCCAGAATAGTGACTGCCATTGAATAGGTTGATATACAAGATAGTAAGCGAGTAAGCATAGGACAGCCAGAGGAAGATTGTCAAGAAGCAAATGCAACAGTGGAGAACAGAGGTTGGAGAAAAGTGGAACTGAAGCTTGAGAACTGTCTTGGAACCAAAACCCTAACTTAATGTTGATCCCATGGGAATGTACAGTTCAACATAAAACATATCACTTTGCGATTGCTGTTAGGAAAGTTGTGTAGGGACTGCGGTGGCTGAGTGATTAAGATGCTGAGTTGATGACTGGAAGGTCGGCAGGTCAGCAATTCAAGATCCAAGTGCTACATGATGGAGTGAGCTTCTGTCTCTGTCCCAGTTCCTGCCAACCTAGCTGTTCAAAAGCAATAAATTGCAAGTAGATAAATAGGTACCACTTCAGTGGGAAGGTAAACAGCACATGTCCATGGAAACATCTGCAGACAGCGCTGGCTCTCTGGCTATAAAGAGAGATGAGCACTGAATCCTAGAGTCGGGTATGACTGGCTTTCAAGCAAGTGTAATCTTTATCTCAGAAAGTTGTAAGTACAAGCTTCTCAACTACTGGTTCTTCAGCCACTCTGGACTTATCAGTAATCCTTACTACTAATAATTCTAAATATGATTTCTGGGAAATAAAATCCAAAAGAGCAGGAGAGCAAAAGATTAAGAAAAATGCCTTGAAACCACCTTGCATGAACAAAGAATGCATGAGTTAGAATACAACAGACTGAAGAGTGAAAAAAATTATACAGTATCTACAGACTAATAAAAGACTGGCGGCGGCGGCGGCACCAAGAGGACGCTCCCGCTTCTCCCCGGGTCTTTCCATCTTGCCCGGGGATGGACAAGCAGGCACAGCTGTGACCGGTGAGGCGTTCCCCCCCCCCCCCGCCCTCCCTCTGGGACCTCTTTCCATCTCAGCCCGGAGGCTGATAAAAGACTGGCGGCGGCGGCGGCACCAATAGGACGCTCCCGCTTCTCCCCGGGTCTTTCCATCTTGCCCGGGGATGGACAAGCAGGCACAGCTGTGACCGGTGAGGCGTTCCCCCCCCCCGCCCTCCCTCTGGGACCTCTTTCCATCTCAGCCCGGAGGCTGATAAAAGACTGGCGGCGGCAGCACCAAGAGGACGCTCCCGCTTCTCCCCGGGTCTTTCCATCTTGCCCGGGGATGGACAAGCAGGCACAGCTGTGACCGGTGAGGCGTTCCCCCCCCCCCCGCCTTCCCTCCGGGACCTCTTTCCATCTCAGCCCGGAGGCTGATAAAAGACTGGCGGCGGCGGCGGCACCAAGAGGACGCTCCCGCTTCTCCCCGGGTCTTTCCATCTTGCCCGGGGATGGACAAGCAGGCACAGCTGTGACCGGTGAGACGTTTCCCCCCCCCGCCCTCCCTCCGGGACCTCTTTCCATCTCGGCCCGGAGGCCGATAAAAGACTGGCGGCGGCGGCGACGAGATGACAGCTGATTAAGAACAGCTACTGGCGGGCCTACGTTATACTTGCGAAAGTTGACAATATTTGTATTTGTGATTTGATATTTGTATTTATGACACTGAATTATATTTGTAATGCTGGATGGAATGTTATCTTGTTATTATATTGTTACATTTTTTATATTGTATATTTCTGCTTTATTGTGAACTCTATTGATCGACTGTATATTACTGTAACTATACATGTGTGTAAACCGCCCTGAGTTGGCTCTGCCAAGTAGGGCGGTATAGAAACCCAAATATTATTATAATAATAATAATAATAATAATAATAATAATAATAATAATAATAATAATAATAATAATAATAATAATAATAATAATAATAATAATAATAATAATAATAATAATTTCTGAACTTACTCTGAAATTGGGCAAAAATTTAAGAGCACCATTATAGTTTTGGCATTTGAAATCAACAACAGCATCACAAAAAGTGAATTTAAGTTTTTTCTTTAGGATTTTCCATAATCAATGTTTGAAAGAAACTAAGCTACAGTATGTACTTGCTGAAATGTATTGTATTTGGAAACTAACAGCTCATGAGTTATATAAAAAGAGTAGGGGTGGCCTCAAAATCTGTCAAATACATGCTGTCCTTGACAGGCTCAAGAAAATCCTGGCAACAAAGATTGGCTAAGATGACTTGGAACACCAATTTCCACTTCTGATTTTGGCAAGCACCAAAGTCCTGATGAAAAGTGCTTTTCATTAGCCATGAAAAAGCATAGAAAAGAGAATGTTCAGTGTACTTTAGTTCAGTCTTCTGCAGAATGAAGCAAGAAACAATTGTAGTTAAAATTTGGATAGTAAGTTAAGGTTAAGACATTGAGTAGGCTACACCTGCACAAAGAACATCTGTCTTCCAAGGCTTTGCAAATTTTAGACTTTGAACCCCATTTTTTCTATTTCACACTCCTCTGCCAAATATGTGTTCTATAGGATGTGTTTGTAGAAATGTTGCATTTTATCTACATGTGGTTAGTATTACAAATCTTTGGTTTGTAATATTAAGCACATAGTGAACTTGGTAGGTGAAATAAGAGCAGATAACTTGCTTCTCCCAAGAACTGTCATTATAACAAAGGAGCAATTCTTAATAAATCCCCTCCCCCATATAAAACTGGTATAAGGAGAAATGGGAGATACAGCCATTTTTCTTAATTAAACCAACACAAGTCAATGAGGATCCTTTTATCGTTCTCCCAACCTATGCATATCCTGGCTGGTGAGGGAAAGAAGATTCTAAAAGCTTCAGGAGCCTTCCTGGAACTCCTTCTTTAAGTTTCTTACAACCTTTCCTCAAAGTAGCCTACCCAACTCCCTTGAGTTGAGTTTCCAAGTAGGCCCTACCCCACAATTTGCTTTAAACATTAGCACATGTTCGGCATGAGCTTCCACTCCTTATGACACTGGGAGAAAAGGGTAGTTCTTTCCCCTAAAAATTCACTGCTGTCACTGCTGTTGTTCTGCAGTGCCATGCTGTGTTTTTTAAAATCTAGAATGGGGTTGTTACTATGCCTTTCCATGTCAGTTGAACATGAGCTTTTAAAATAAGTCCAGCCACACAAAGTCACGAGTGTTTTCAAGTGACAGCATAGTTCTTCCCTCTACTATGCTTCACTCCACCATTCATATTTAGAGTTTAAGTTCCTTCTAGAAGGAATGTCTTCTGTCATACATGTGCACAAGAAAAGATACAGAAGTTGTAATGGATGATGTCCTCTCCCACAGCAGAATATAGAGGAAGAGTAGTTGTATCGCACAATATAGCATGAGGGGAATGGTAAAGACACTTTTGTGTATTCTCTAATTAGAAACCCCTAGAAATGGTTGCCATAAGTCAGTTTCCTCCTTCTCTCCCCTTTTCTAAGGACTTAAGCATTTGCTTCTTCATCTCAAGTGTCTGAAAGTGACAAAGTTAAGCTTTCCCTTTCTTCATTCACATAAAGTTCACTCTCCCTCAAACCAAGTGAGTGCTGTCAGGTTAGCTTTATTATTTGGAAGGGGGTGAGAATGAATCATGATTAAAAGCAAAAATCACTTCCTGAAGGTGAGGTGGGGACCACTAAGCGTGGCACAGCGGTTTAAATGATGTACCACAGCAAAATCGTTTGATCCTGATGGGGATCAACATTTGACTCAGCCTTCCAACATCAGTAAAATAAGAACCTAATATGTTGGGGGCAAAATGCTAATTAACTTGTGAACTGCCCAGAGAATGCATTAAGCGGTGGTATATAAGTGTAATTGCTGTTGCTGGTCTGCCAATTACTGCCAGAAAGATGCACCAATTAAGACTTAAGACTGGCCAATGACAAAGCCAAGAAAGTTGTTTTATTTGGGCAGTCCAGGGTTTGATTGGAACACAAAAAAGAAGAATTGCTATTGTGACTAACTGCTTTTGGAAGACCATGGCAAATAAGATACTGTATATAAGAATAACATAAAGATATAGCTTATTTGCCATGGGGTGGTGAAAGCAATTACAGTAACACCTCGGATAACGTTTACCTCGGATAACACTAAAATCGTATATTAAGTAATCTGGGGAGGAGAATTGGATCGAATAACGTTAAGGTCCTATGGGATGGATCGGATAAAAACCGCTAAAGCCTGTGCGGTTACAATGTATCTCTCTATGGAGCTTTAACATTATCCGATCCATCCCATAGGATTTTAACATGGATTGGATAACACTAAAAATCGGATAACACCAAGACTTGTGGAACCAAGTCTTAGTGTTATCCGAGGTATTACTGTATGTGTTTGTATTCAACCCAGAAGAATTATCAAATTAAATAAATCATGACGATGCCCAACAGGAAATGAGCCAGAACACCCCATTGACACCATGACTGGCATGAGAAATGGGATAAAAGGCTAAGCTGATAAAAGGCTAAGTCTGGCCACAGCTATCCTGTATGATCATAGAGTAGACCCTGCTGCCAGCGACTCAACGCTGATCATCAGGTGGTGGTTAACCAACCTGACACCCCTGAGGGCTAACAGCCTTGGGTGGCCAAGTCCACAGGGAAGGGTGATGGTCCCCAAGTGGATGAAATCCCACTTGACTCCACCTTGATGAAGGGCAGCAACTTCACCCATCCTGGCCTCCTGGGGCCGGTGAGGACTCTGGGTGCCAAAAGGGCCCAGGACCAGAAAGTGACTTGCGCCACTGGATCAGTGGTACAAGCGTCGCACTGTGATGCGGAAGGCAAGGCCACGGCATTATATCGTTCGCGGCTGATGGCCGTTATGATAGCCAATCCTCTGAACCAGATATGGCACAAAGAAGGAGAGGGAAGTGGGTGCCCACAACTTCCAGGTCTGGGGAGCAAAATGCAAATTAACTTGTGAGCCGCCCAGAGAGTGCCCTTACCAAGTCTTCTGGGGAGGCACAGAAGTGTGACTGCTTTATATACTGTACCTGTACTTTGTTTTTCCTTGCCAAGACCAGCCTTGCCTTGGGGGGGGGGCTGAGCCCCCCCACAACGAACGACCCTCTCAGCCCCGGTTTCCACGAGCCCTCCCGGGATGCCCGGCCAGGAGGATGCCTCTTGGGTCGCCAGGGGAAGCATTTCCCTTCCTCCCTCCCTTCCCTCCCTCCCGCAACCGCCTCCCTTCGGGTCTTGAGGGATGATGATGGGGGTGGGGGGTGGCTAATAAGCCCCTCCCTCCCTCCCTCCCGGGCGACCGTTACCTGTCCGTCTTCCGGTCTCTTTCTCTCCTCAGGGCCCGGCCCAGCCTCAGCCGCTGCTTCCCCCTCCGCTGGCTGGCGAGTGGGGCAAGCAAAGGAGGACGGGGGGCACCGGATGGGTCACTTGGCACCGACTGGCTGAAGAGGAGGAGGAGGAGGAGGAGGAGGGGCCGCCTCCCTCTTCAGTCTCTTCACTCCGGGGTCAGAGGGCGGGCGCTGACCCCGCGGCCCAGCCAATCCGCGCCCGCGCGCGCCTCTCTCTCTCTCTCTTCCCCCTCCCCCTCCCCTGCGCCGCAGCGCGCCGCCTCTCCCGATTGGGCGGCGCCGGCGTTCCAAACGCCCCGCCCCCCCTCTTCTAATTTCCCCTCACCAGACCACACACAGGCTGTCGCTCGCTGGCTTCACTCCGGGGGGTCACCGGGCGGGGGTTGACCTCGCCGCCCAGCCAATCCGCGCCCAAGCCCACGCCCACCGCCTCTCTCGATTGGGCCGGCGGCGGCGTTCCAAACGCCCCGCCCCTCAGTGCCCCTCGCTCAGACGCTTCACACAAGAAGACTCTCTCACTCTCGCTACATTCCAGCCAATCCGCGTCTTCCCCTCCGCCTCGCGCCTCTCCCGTCGGAGTTCCAAACGCTCCGCCCCCCCCCAGCGCCCCTCCTCCTCCTCACTCTTTTTCCTTAGCCATACACACAGAGCCTGTTTTCTCTCTGGGGTCAGGGGGCGGAGGCTGACCCCGCGGTCCAGCCAATCCGCGTTCGCAGCGCCTCCCACCGCCTCTCCCGATTGGGCAGCAACGGCTTTCCAACTGCCCCGCCCCTTAGACCCATGCCTAGCCTCTCCTTATATATCCCTCTCCCACCCACCCCAAAGGGGTTCAGTCCCATGGCAAGACCTTCCCTTCAGGCACTTCCGGTGCCCAAGCGATAACTCTCTCTCACACACTGACAGGAGGAGGAGGAAGGAAGGAAACCAGTTTCCTTGGCCGTAAGAAGTGATAGAAAGAGGAAGGTAGTATGTCCTCCTCCTCCATAGGGAGTAAATTACTCTTTCAGTTCATTACACATCTTGGTTTCTCAATTCAGTATTTACTCCCAGCTAGTGAGAGGGACTGCAGTGGCTCAAGTCACTAAGACGCTGACTGGGAGGCGGAAGGTCAGCAGTTCGATTCCCGAGTACTGCAGGACGGAATGAACTTCCGTCTCTGTCCAAGCTCCTGCCCAACCGAGCAGTTCGAAAGCAAGAAATTGCAAGTAGATAAATAGGGACCACTTTGGTGGGAAGGTAACAGCGTTCCATGCGCTCCGGTGTCTAGTCATGCCTGCCACATGACCATGTAAACGTCTGCAGAAGCAGACAGCGCTGGTTCTTCGGTTGAGAAACAGAGATGAGCACTGACCCCTAGAGTCGGATACAATGGCTTTCGAGCAAGGGAAACCTTTACTAGTGAGAGGGAAAATAGATGGGGAAGAAGTAGAAGCACTGACAGATTTTACTTTCTTAGGATCCAAGATCACTGCAGATGGTGATTGCAGCCATGAAATAAAAAGGCGACCGATTCTTGGGAGGCAAGCGATGAGAAACCTGGGGAACTTAGTGAAAAGTAGAGAGATCACCTTGCAAACAAAAATTCATCTAGTCAAAGCAATGGTATTCCCGGTGGCAATGTATGGTTGTGAGAGCTGGACCATTAGGAAAGCTGAGCACAGAAGAATAGATGCCTTTGAGATGTGGTGTTGGAGGAGAGTTTTGAGAGTCTCCTGGACAGCGAGGAGAACAAATAGGTCAATCCTAGAAGAAATCAACCCTGGCTGCTCCCTAGAAGGTCAAATAGTAAAGATGAAGCTGAAGTACTTTGGACATCAAATGAGAAGAGAGGATTTGCTTGAGAAAGCCTTGATGCTGGGAAGGGTGGAGGGCAAAAGAGGAAGGGGAAGGCCCAGGATGAGATGGCTAGATGGTATTGTAGACACAATGGGCACAGAGCTGAGAGAGTTGAGGGGGATGGTGGAGGACAGAAGTGCCTGGTGGACAGTGGTCCATGGGGTCATTGCAAAGGGTCGGAATCGACTGTGCGACTGAACAACAAAAAATTGCCGCTTAACTCCAAAGACTAAGGGGGTCATGGAAAATAAAACCAGTCACTTTTAAAAAACCAATCAAAACACAATTAAAACTGCCATCCAAAATGTTCCATTGTTGTCAGTTGCAAAGAGCTACAGTGTTGCTTTCCTATTAGGCAAGCCAGCCATTTTGTGCATTCGAACCTGTATAAATTGATGCCATGAGGTTTTACTCTTATGTCTGACTTGATCCATGAAAGCTCACATTTAAATACATTTAAATACAGGAGTTAGTCTTTAAGGTGCCACTTTTTTGTTCTTTTGTTTTATCTACTTTCTGATATCACAAAGATTAAATCTTTAAAATGGTTGGCTGAAAACAAACAAAAAATTCAAATAGAGAAATAATAGAATGGGTCTGACTCAGTATCATACAACCGTGTTTACTGCTAGAGCAAGATTTGAGCAGTTAGACTACTATGGTTAAATATAGGCGATTAAACCGAGAAGATGCATCTGCAGAACACAAAAAATAGAAAATATTGTACATGTTAATGTTTAGTTGTCAATTATATGCCACAATAAGAGCTCAGTATCTTCTACAGACATTAATAGACAAAAGGAAATACTGTACTGGGACCCTAATAAAAGATTAACTTCCTTAAAGGCTCAAATAAATATGTAAATATTAGAACTGTCAAGTTGATAGTTGGGACCATTCAAAAGTGATGTTTTATTGATCAGATAGGGGTTGCATGCAAAGGTGAATTTTATTGAGTAAATAGTACATTCAGTGGAATCTCATACAACAGTTGACCCATATAGCAACGAAATTGCATAACAATTAGGTTCTGGGGGTAAAATGGTGTCCCATATAACAATTTTCCCTAAGGAAATAATCGTACAATTTTTCAATGGGAAAAACCACGTAGCAAAAAAAAATCGTTGTACGATGCATCCCATAGGGAAAATCGCTATACAATGCATGCATCATATAGCTGTTGTTTCATACAACAACGAGCCCCGTGGAAACGGATTAAAATTGTTGTATGAGCTACCACTGTACCACTGTATCTTGTTTTATTGTGATTGTATTATTCTACTTTTAATCATTTTATTCTGGTTGTGTAATCCTATTTTATCTAATGTATTTTATCACACTTTTTAACCGGATAGGGTCAGATGCCTAATCAGTTAATAAAGAATACTGGATGCTGGAAGTGTATTGAAAGAAAGAGCGGTTTCTTCTTTCTGGATGATAATAATGACCAATAACGGCATTTTCAGACATCCCGGCGCTACTTTTTGAAAAACAAAGTCGATGGTCTTTGGCATGTGTGAGTCATTCTTCACTTTTTATTATCTCTATGTTCTGCCTTATTCCACCCCGCCAGATGTCGTAAAGAGAAGCCCACAGTTGCTGTGACACCGTCCTGAGAGGGGACTGGAGTGGCTGTGGGGGCTACCGGGGACGGGGGGACGGGACTGGTTGCCTAGCAATGCTTAGGCCTAGTAAAGGTGATGGTGCCTGCACAGGTTCTTTTTGGATGTTTATTTGTTTGTTTGTTATTTCCAATTTGGTTTGGTGAATGAGACCTGAAGGGAGGAGGAGGAGAAGGACTTGAACCGCTGCAAATATTTTTCAGCCTTAAATTCGAATGGAAAACGTAGGTTATTAATTAGCGTAAGATTCTAGATTTATTAATGCCATCTAGGTCTGCATTTTATTAATGTTTATCATTTACTTTATTGGATCGTTCTGTTTATATTATTGGTTTGTGAGCTTGTCTATTTCATTGTAAGCCGCCCAAACCGGTGCTTGTGCCAAATGGGGTATTAAATAAATAAGAGCTTAGGGACTGAAGTGGCTCAAGTGGCTAAGACACTGACTGGAAGCCGGGAGGCCAGCAGTTCGATTCCTGAGTACTGCAGGATGTACTGCAAGGTGGAATGGGCTTCCATCTCTGTCCCAGCTCCTGCCATCCTAGCAGTTCGAAAGTAAGAAATTGCAAGTAGATAAATAGGGACCACCTCGGTGGGAAAGTAAAAAGCATTCAGTGCGCTCCGGTGTCTAGTCATGACCACAGAAATGTCTGCAGAAGCAGACGGTGCTGGCTCTAAGGCTTTGAAACAGATGAGCACTGAACCCTAGAGTTGGATACGATTGGCTTTTGAGCAAAGGTAACCTTTACCTTAGTGGTTAAGATGCTGAACTTGGTGACTGGAAGGTCAGCCATTCAATACCCGAGTACTGCATGATGGAATGGTCTCCCATCATCTGTCCCAGCTCTTGCCAACCAAGCAGTTTGAAAGCAAGAAATTGCTAGTAGATAAATAGGTACCACTTTGGTAGAAAAAGTAACAGCATTCCATGCTCTCTGGAATGTAGTCATGCCTCCCACATGACTATGGAAACATCTCCAGATGCAGACAGCGCTGGCTCTCTGGCTGGAAACAAAGATGAGAACTGAACCCTAGAGTCGCATACATCCGAGGAAGAGCGGCTTTTACCTTATGGCTAATTCTGCCTTTTAAATTTTGTTATCTATCTCTGTCATCAAATGGCAATTTGGCCCTTGAGATTAATCCTTAATGCAATAACAGAAGTCTCAACTTAGTTTTTCAAAACAGGAACTCAATAGTGTTTTTGCTATTACCAGAGTCTTTAACAGTAGAAGGTTCAAAAGGTATTTAGTAGTATTCTAGAAGGTTCATTACAGAATGACAGACCCCTTTTAAAACTTTGTCACAATTCACTCAGGAAATATTCCCCATCATTATTTCTGTCAACAGTTTCAAATGAACCTGAGTTTTCCGTAAGTAGCATAGTTTCAGACTGAATATCTTCTCTCCCAAAGCAATTTCTCCTATTGACAGTATGTTATATAGTAAAAGATTCAGAGTATGTTAGACTGATTCAGACAATTACGTACACATTTACCATGGAATTCCCAGGTCTTGCCTCTGAGTAGACATACATAGAAATGGACCATTTTTTCGTCAGAGGCATAACATATTAGCAATCTCCAGAAACATAACCACTCTAAATTGTGTAGCATCTCTTTTATTTAAGAATCCTGTTCTGTGTTCCTGTTCTTGAATTCACTTATTTTTCTTTCCTTCTTTTTGATATACCAGGAAGGAAACTTTTTCAGAGTTATGAACTTATTGAGAACTCGTTCACCGGAGAGCTGGTTCAGGTTGCAGTAACATGAATGCAGACAGCGTTTCTAAAGATATCAATTTCCCCCGTGATATGAGGACTCTTCTCTTCCTCCAGCAAATATATGATGATGTGCTGATGGGTGTTCCTTTAGCAAAAGACAGTCGTGAATGTGCAACTCTTCTAAATCCTTATTTTTTATCACAAGATTTATCAAAAGAACACAATGAATTATGCCAATTTCCTCCTAAGTCTGATGCTCAGAACTCTTCTACTTCAGAAACTATATTCAGTATAAATGTTCAACATGAGACTTCAGAAAATGAGAGTCATTTAATATTCCAGGAAAAAGAAGCTATTTTGCTGCAGTTAACTTTGATCAAAATGATGCTTACCAAAGCACAGTCCGAAGAGCCAGCAGTTGGAATAAAACAGAAGTATCTCGAGGTTATTAGAATTCTTCTGAAAGAAGCCAGCATTGATGCAAAATTGGTAAGTTTAATTTATGTAAAATTTCTTAACCTGATTTTTGCTTTTTAAGGCTTCCCTCATCTCTAATTTCTTTTTTCCTCACTTCTGGCAGATTTATCTGTTACGCAGCTCTGATAAACAGCTCTCTTACATGGCCTCCAAAAGTTTGGTCTCCCTCATACATTTTCAACTAACAGAAGAGGTATGTAAAACATTGGATTTTAGTTAGTTCCTGATAAGGAGAACTACAGTAAAACCTGAGGTTACGACGAAGGTCTGTTCCAACAGCCTCTGTTGTAACCTGAAAAAATTATAAACCGAAACATCCCATTGGGATGCACTCAAAAATAAAAAATGGTCCTGAATTGATAGCTGTAAACTGAACAAAAATACATTAAAAATTTGTAAACCAGGATGACATTTCCAGCAAACTTAAACCAAGGTGGTAGTAACCAGGGGTTTTACTGTACAGTAATACCTCGGAAAATGCTAAGACTTGGTTCCACAAGTCTTGGTGTTATCCGATTTTTAGTGTTATCCGATCCATGTTAAAATCCTATGGGATGGATCAGATAACGTTAAAGCTCCATAGAGATACATTGTAACCGCACAGGCTTTAGCGGTTGTTTTCCGATCCATCCCATAGGACCTTAACGTTATTCGATCCAATTCTCCTCCCCAGATTACTTAACGTTATGCGATTTTAGCGTTATCTGAGGTAAATGTTATTTGAGGTAAACGTTATCCGAGGTGTTACTCGGATAACACTAAAATTATGGAACTAAGTCTTAACGGAGGTATGTACAGTACTTGGTTTGTCATAACATCTTTTTTTAGAAAGCAGAATTCAATGTACTTACATAGTTAATTGGTGTAAAAAAAAACCCTGCCCAATTAATTAGGGAAATGTTAACCCCATGAAAAGATGTTTGGGCTTTGTTATTTTTAAAAAATACAAGTACTGACAAATCTATGGGTATTATATGTATCTTTTTAGAAAAGACATTTCTCATTATGTGGCACCTTAGAAAGACTGTCCCATCTGAGATGGTCGCTGCTTGACACATATTTACACAGTTTGGAGTCAAAGAGGGGGATCTTTTACTTCAGAATAGTTCTTTTATATCCATGTGACTGCAGTGGCTCAAGTGGCTAAGACGCAACTGGAAGGTGGGAGGTCAGCAGTTAGATTCCCGAGTACTGCAGGACGGAAGGAGTTCCCGTCTTTGTCCCAGCTCTGCCAACCTAGCAGTTCAAAATCAAGACATTGCAAGTAGATAAATAGGGACCATTTTGGTGGGAAGGTAAACAGCATTCCATGTGCTCCAGTGTCTAGTCATGCCTGCCACATGACCATGGAAACGTCTGCAGAAGCAGACAGAGCTGGCTCTTTGGCTTTGAAACAAAGATGAACACGGAACCCTAGAGTCAGCTACGACTGACTTTCAAACAATGGTGACCTTTACCTTTACTAATTGATTTATTAATTTGCCAGGATTTTTAGTGGTTCTCCTTGGCCAGATGTGAAACTGCCAAAATGAAGGAACCTCTTGGTGAGCTCATTCTATAGTTTCCTTTGCCTCACCTAGTGTGAGAAAGATTAGCCGTCAAGACAAGGTTGCTTTTACCAGAGTACACCTGATTATGGTGCAAAAATACCACAAATTTGAGAAGGCTCAAATATAACAGTACTTTTCATTTGGCAAACATTTTCCTGCCTGGTCATCTAGAGGCAATTTTTATGGCAAGAAATGATTAGATGTGTTTTACAGACCTGTTAGTGAAGCAGTTACAAATTGTTCTTAAGTTGTACCATTTCAGATTGTTGATTTGTATACAGCAGGGGTGGCCAAACTACGGCCCGTGGGCCGGATCTGGCCCCCAACGCCAATTCATCCGGCTCACGCCGCCCTCGTGGCTCCTGGAAGCGGAAGTAAAATACACACCTTGTTTAAGCAGAGAAAATAGCAGCTTAAAATCTATCTCATCCTGTTGCAAAACAGGTTGCAAGGCGCATTTTACTTCCATTTCCAGTGGGAGGAACCACGTGACCGGCCCGGTGAACCACATGACTGCCTCGCTGCCCAAAATGTTTGGGCACCCCGGTGTACAGGAAAGACAGGGAGAGTTAACAGCTCTACTTCCTTAGGCAGAGAGTTTAGGAAGACAGTTTCTACAAAAGTTAGCTGGTTCTTCTTTAATTCCTCTTTTACACCTTCGAGTGTCAAAGGCGATACAGGGATCTTCTTGCCTTTCTTTTATCCTCCACCAGTTTTATTTGGTGTTCTTGTAATATTTCTTTTATATTATCTCTCCACCTTCCTCTGGGTCTGCCTCATGCTCTTTGTACTTAGATGGCTTGTCATGCTAATATTTATGTATAAAGGATCGGGATGGAATGGGGATTTGTGCTGACAAGACTGATTCGCTCCTGCCCATGTGGATGCATCTCTGGATTCTGATACAGATTATTTCCCACATGGAATCATATTTTTTGTGTACAGGACTTCCTCTATGAAAACCTCCTTCCTTTATGCCCTGTGGCCCATTATCTTTCTTTCCAAAGTCAGAACAAGCAATACCCTAAGATTCAGGAAGAGGGCTATATAACACAAGAGAAGTTGCATGTCTGTTATCAGGCTTTCTAACTCTGCAGATTTAATGGAAAGATCAAGGTATATGTTTATAACACTTTCATTTTTTGCACTATCCCATGATTCCCTCTCTAAATGAGTGATCCCTAAGTGGAAACTTAGCAACAACCAGTGATGGTTATAAGTACAGTAATACCTCGGATAACGCTAAGACTTGGTTCCACAAGTCTTGGTGTTATCCGATGTATGTTAAAATCCTATGGGATGTATCAGTTAAAGCTCCATAGAGATACATTGTAACCACACAGGCTTTAGCAGTTGTTATCCGATCCATCCCATAGGACCTTAACGTTATTCGATCCAATTCTCCTCCCCAGATTACTTAACATTATGTGATTTTAGCGTTATCCGAGGTAAACGTTATCCGAGGTACAGTAATACCTCGGATAATGCTAAGACTTGGTTCCACAAGTCTTGGTGTTATCTGATTTTTAGTGTTATCTGATGCATGTTAAAATCCTATGGGATGGATCAGATAATATTAAAGCTCCATAGAGATACATTGTAACCACACAGGCTTTAGCGGTTGTTATCTGATCCATCCCATAGGACCTTAACTTTATTCGATCCAATTTTCCTCCCCAGATTCCTTAACGTTATGCGATTTTAGCGTTATCCGAGGTAAATGTTAACCGAGGTATTACTGTATTACTGTAAAACAAAACATTTGGTGGATGCAGCTCTAGGAGTAAATATTTATATGAAGACTTAATCTTTACCTGCTTTCCCCCAGACACCTGCAAAGCAAGGAACTAGAGGAGACCCGCCCTCCTCAGTGCTAGGAAGTCCTACAACAGCAATGACCCCTTTCATCCTTTGCCTTTGCTTTAGTTCAGGGGTGGCCAAACTTTGGCCCAGGACACAGATCTGTATGGGCACATTTTACTTCCACTTCTGGAAGTGACAAGGGCTTCGCAGGCCGGATGAATTGGTGTTGGAGGCCGGATCTGGCCCCTGGACCATAGTGACCTGAACCATGTGACTGGCCCATGGCCTTTAGTTACTGGCTGCTTTCTAACAGGTATGTTCACTTCCTTTTTCTCCTGCAGGGTTCACTGAATAGTGCTTGGTTTGCGTTTTCCTCAGAAGCTTTGTTGAAATTTCCCAGGAGCAATGGGCTAGCGGAATGTTTGTGGGCTCTTACAGACATGATAAGAGATGTTCTGAAAGATGAAAGCGTGTCTCAGAAAGGTACTACAGTATTTGAATTGGGAATAGGGTTAATGTGGGCGAGATAGCATAGATGTGATTGGAAGAGAAAGTATTATATTTGTGTGCTGTGTGAACTAGGAGAGACTGTTCCTCAGAATCCTAACTGGAGACAGGTTATATCTTCCTGGAAAATTAAATATTCAGAAGTGTAGTATTTTCAGGGAAGAAATTGAGAAGATATTTCTTTCAAAGTGGAAAAAAATTAATTTAGTAAATAGTCCCCAGAGATGGGAATGCTTTTTTTTCTTTTCTTTCTTTTTTTTCTTTTTCTTAAACATGGGACTGTGGTGGCTTAGTGGTTAAGACACTGAACTTGATGACTGGAAGGTCGGCAGGTCAGCAGTTCAAGACCTGAGTGCTGTGTGATGGAGTGAGCTCCCGTCATCTGTCCCAGCTCCTGCCAACCTAGTAGTTCGAAAGCAAAAAAAATTGCAAGTAGATAAATAGGTACAATGTCAGCGAGAAAGGTAACAGAGTTCCATGCACTTCAGTGTCTATTCATGCCTGCCATATGACCATGGAAGGGTCTGCAGATGGTGCTGGGTTTTTGGCTGTAAAGAAAGATGAGCACCAAAACCTAGAGTTGGATATGACTGGCTTTTGGACAAAGGCGACCTTTACCTTTAAACTTTTCTTCTTGTTCTGCCATGTCCAAATCCAAATACAGTACAGGCGATCCTTAAAGTGATCAGCCATTAAGACTGTCCTGAGAATATAACGCCATGGCCTTTCATCTGCCTTCCGCATCACAGCATGACCCCCATACAATTGATTCAGTTCTGCGAGTCACTTTCTAGTCCTGAGTCCTTTTGGCACACAAAGCCCTCATCAGCCCCAGGCCAGGATGAATTAAGCTGCTGCCCTCCATCAAGATGGATTCAGGTGGGATTTAATCCACTCGGGGACCATCACCCTTCCCTGTGGACTTCAACACCCAAGGCTGTTAGTCCTCAGGGTTGTCAGGTTAGTTAAATCGCTGCCTGACACTTGGTGTTGAGTCACTGGCAGTATAATACCATAGAAGGATAACCTGGCCAGACTGGGACCCTTTTCTTATACAATAAAAAACCAAGGAGTCTAATAGCACCTTAACTTCAAAGTTTAGCTTGCAAGTATTTTGCAGACTGTGGCTACTTTGTCTGATGTCTCTAGACTCAAGGGCCTGTTATGTATTTTGCCATACTAGCTGAACTGTCTGGGCAGTAAAAACTGATTTATTTTGGCGCTCCTTTGTTACAGGAAACCTGAAAGTGATCCTCGGTCCCTTTGACAAGAAACTTGAAGGCCTTTACAATTCCTTTGCATCTTATTATTCTGATATTTCTGAAGATGTCGCAACGTCACCAAAGGCAACAAATGACTTGAGTAGTTTCTTAGACCTCTTAGAATTGCTTGTGGCCTCCAGAATTCAGATGCCACTGGACTATTCCTGCCAAAGGATGATGTTTTTAAATGCTTCTTGTGTCTTGGGCCTTTCCACTGCACCTGTTCATAATATGATCAAGAGGAAATCACTTATGCTGCTGAAAAAATGCATTCTTCAGAAAGCGGGTGAAGACGTCCTGAAGAGGAAGATTCCTTCTCTTTCCCATCAAGACCCTCATTTTGACAGTGACAAAGTCGCACTCGCTGGTGCTATTCTGCAGTTTGTGAATTCTGGCTGGCTGAACAGGTTGTCTCTTAGTGAAAAGGCCAGCCATTTTGGAGGAAGTCAAGTTAAGCCTGAAGTGGATATACCTGGTAGTCCTGATCAAGTGACTTTACGAGCCTTAAGCATGGTTCTCCTTAAAGCTTTAGAGATTAAGATCCAGGATTCGTCTTCAGAAGTTGACATCCAAGGTAACGGGGTTTCTTTTAAGAGTTTAACGTCCTTAGCAGTAGCATGTTTTTACTAGGATACCTTGAGAAGGGAGTGGACAAATGGATCCCTATCTGACTCTGTCTCCATCTCTTGTTGCTTTAATATTGTTCAGGTGAGGGGACATTTACCATTCTGCAGGACTTTAAAAATGCAGACTGCAGATTACCAATTTATGTTATCTAAAACTGAGCGCTGGTGGTGCAGTGGTTAAACTGCTGTATTGTAGCCAAAAGGTTGTGAGTTCGATCCTGATGGGGATCAAGGTTGACTCGGCCTTCCATCATTCCAAGATTGGTAAAACGAGTACCCACCATATTGATTGGGATCAATATGCTGCAAGGTGGCCGCAATGGAAAGTTGCTCCTACACCTCCCTTCATTGCAGTTATACTAGGACCGTGATGGCAAACCTTGGCACTCCAGGTGTTCTTGGACTTCAATTCCCAGAAGCCCAAGTCAACATGCCTACTGATCAGGGCTCCTGGGAGTTGAAGTTCAAGAACATCTGGAGTGCCAAGGTCCGCCATCACTGTACTTGGACCTTTGACATCTTCTGAACGGATATGAGCCTCAAGTTCGCTGCTCAGATCCAGGAATAGCTTTACGACAAGAACAGTCATTCTTGAGGGTATGCAAGATCAAAACCAAATTAGAAGATGGAGGAAGGAGCTCACTGGGCAAGGAACATCATTAAAGGTGGATATAGCTGAGGAACTTGATCTCTCCTATGTCACTTGGAGGACTCTGAATAGGCTGAGGCTTGGAGTGCCTAAAGGTAAAACCAAAATGCTCAAATGGGGGCTGCTGGTGGACAACACCGTGCTGTGTGGATTTGGAGAGATACAGAGTCCGGCTCATTTACTGGTCTGCCAATTAGTGCCAGAAATATGCACCGATGAGGACTTAAGTTTGGCCAATGGCAAAGCCAAGAAAGTGGCTTCATTCTGGCAGACCACAGTTTGATCGGAACACGGAAGAAGAAGCAGCAGCTATACTAGCCATGGTTGGTAGGTTCAGTCTGAAGGCTAGCAATCCCAAATCCAAGGAATTTATGGACTCCATTGTTGGTAGGTCCAGTGATGCAAACTGGACCCTTTGTGGTAAGTCAGAGTGGAAGGGCTTGACCTTGACCCAGTAGAGATACCCAGCACTGTGAGTGGTGGTTCAGCTGCTTATATCGTTTGACAAAGAACATTAGAGAAGCCAAAATGTAGGTTCACAAGAATTGACTGTTTTGTGGCCTGTGTAGTTTAGAGGTGTGAAAGTACAGTAATCTCCTGCCTGAAAAGAGACTCTGTAGCTGAATGCTAATTCCATTATGAATTCAATCGAGGCAAGCTCGATGTCTTGTTTAATTCAGCAAATTGATGCTCAAAACATGTATTATTTTCCAGCCACAGTTTTCTGGCTGGGCATAATTCATGGGACTGACAGTCCCAAGCACAGTAGCCAGACAATGTGGCTGGAAAGTGATAAATGTTTTCAGCATCCCTTATGAATGAGTCAGTGAAGAAAACTGAGTGATGGAGACATGATGATACTAATGAATACTAAATGTTTATTTGTTGATTAATGGCTGACTCAGAGTCTTTGACATGATGAACAACAGTGGGGGGTTGTTTGTATTTTCCATTCCTCTGGAGGAGGCATAACTCTTCACAGTGGTGTGCAACTCGAAGGGTTTCCAGTTGCATTTCATTAAAACTGTTTTATTAAAGCAAATTGTCATAAAGCAGTCATTCATTTCATTTCATTTATTCAACTTTAATGCCTCCCTATTCAGTAAAAACTGACTCAGGGCGGCTCACAGAACCCATAAATGTAACATTCCATGACATCAACAATATAATCAACAATATAATACAATATGATACAGTACAATAAAATATAACGATAGAATACAACAGTGCAATGGGATGAGAAATACAATGTAGCAACACAATTGAGCAATACAGTACCTGTATAGCAATACAATCGAGCAATACAATGTAGTAATACAATCAATCAAGTATTGTATAGTAATTCTGATGCATTTGCAGAATACAGTATATGTTGATAGATGCCCCCCCCCCCCGGCGCTGACTGAAAGTAAATGTAAGGAGCATATATAATGTAAATTTGATTTTGGATTCTTCCCTGTCTCTCTCTTACCTCCCCTCAGTTCAACTGGGAAGTGTTATGGATCCATTGTTGAGATTTTTGAAAAGATATCTGAAGTTTTCTCCCCATGTGCACCTGATGGAGCATCCTTGCATTTGGATTTCTCTGCTATTCATAGAACAAGATGATGACCTGCTGGAAGCTGCAAAAGCGTTATTAACAATACATTTAAAATGTGAAAGGTTAGTTTTCAGGGTTTTTTTTCCTTAAATACTTAAGTTTTGTTTGATTTAAATCACCTAAAAGTGAAATCAATGAAAAGGTAACAAGGTGCAGCTTGAAATAGATTTGATATGTCAAACTGTTGTAAATTATCTCTTGCACAACCTACCATGTTTTCCAAGACATACATATATCTGATTTTTTCAGTCTTTAGGGCAAATGTATATGTTAGATGTTTGTCTCTGTTAGACATCAGATAAGTAAGTTTTATTTCTTGATGGGTTGGATTTTGTGATCCATAGTGTCCTGTAGTTATTGTCATTGTCATCAAATGAAAACCTTTAATTGAATATTCTCATTCCATGTTCAAGATATTAGAAACCATAGCTTTATTTCACTATTGCAATTGCAATAGATATTGAGCAGGAGCTCAAATTAACTGGCTGTATAACTCAGTGTTTTTTAAGTATCTGGTTGCAGAACCAGTGGCTACCAGTTTGATTCCCCACTGAGCCTCCTGGGTGAAGAGCCAGTCTGTGCAGACTGCAGTGGCTGAAGTGGTTAAGATGCTGGACTCAATGACTGGAAGGTCTGAGTTTGATGCCTGAATACTGCACGGCGGAGTAAGCTCCTGTTTATGTCCCAGCTCCTGCCAACCTATCAGTTTGAAAGCAAGAAATTGCAAGTAGATAAATAGGAACCACTTCAGTGGTAGGCATGCCTGCCACGTGTCCACAGAAATGTCTACATACACAGACAGTACTGGCTCTTTAGCTATAAACAGATGAGCACTGAACCCTAGAGTCAGATACGAATGGCTTTCAAGCAAGGACAACCTTTACCTTTACTATAGAGCATTGATTTATCCTTCTTACAAATGTCATACTTTGCATTCCTGATGTGCAATTATTAAATTTCTAGATTCCAGCATGAAGTTGATACCACCATGTACCGTTCAGATCTTGGAACCCAAGATGCCTTAACACATCGGAATGGCTGCAATCCTCATTGTATCTTTTTATTTCTGTTAAAAAGTATTGCTTTTGATGCCACAGTTCTTCTTGATTTCTTGATTTCATTCGAAACCTGCTTCCTGGAGTATTTTGTAAGATACTTAAAACTTCTTGTAGAAGATTGGCACCAATTTGTCAACGTTTCTAAATACTTAGAACCTGGAACTAGTAGAAATTCCAGTTTTTCTCCTAACGGGTCTAAATTTTTGCAAGTATCTAATAGCACTTCTTTGCCAGGATCTCTTCAAAAGTTGGTTGATTATGAAAGCTCAGAAGATTCTGAGCAAGAATGGGCAGGAGAAGAGAATTTGACAGACACAAAACAGACTTCTTCAGATAATCAAACCTATGTAGAAGAGACTGCCCTAATAGAAATGAATGAACAAGCGGGAACCTCAGAGCCGAACATGTTGAATGTTTCACCACCATCTCACTGCAAAATATCCCCAGATAACTCTGGCATAGCAGAAGGAATGCTTCAAAAATCTGTGAAATGTTTCCAAGAACTGCAAGGTTTGATTTCTAGGCTTCATAGAAGAAACCTCTTTCCATACAATCCAGGTGCACTCCTAAAAATCTTGACTCGAGTTGACACAATTAGCAAGGAGAACATGTCACCTTACAAGAGGTTGTAGCCTGTGGACATGTAATTCTCATCTTCAGTCTGTCTCTACCCCATTATTAGTATTTGAAAGACTGCTTCCAGACAACTAACGTTTGTAGAAATATATAGTCAAACGGATGCTGCTTTGGATTTCTCCACTTATTATTTAAAATCTTGTCCAAATGGCTAGGAAAGAGAATTGAACTATGAACCCATTGATTCATTCAAGTACAAACAAGTTTGCTTGGAGAGCATACTCTTGTTCCTGGAATATTTGGCTAGGGCCTTTGGGAAAGCCCCCTTTTAAATAGAATAAAACCCACAGCTTCATCATTGTTCTTCTGCTGACTCAACAACATTCTGTTGCCTTATGAAGGATAATCTTCTTGAACCTGAGCAACCGCTCGTTGTTTGAAAAGAAAAAGAGAGATCAGGGTATGTATCCCCACATTATAGAGTGAGACTGTGTGGTCGAAATACAGTAATACCTCGGATAACGTTTACCTCGGATAACGCTAAAATCGCATAACGTTAAGTAATCTGGGGAGGAGAATTGGATCGAATAACGTTAAGGTCCTATGGGATGGATCGGATAACAACTGCTAAAGCCTGTGCAGTTACAATGTATCTCTATGGAGCTTTAACGTTATCCGATCCATCCCATAGGATTTTAACATGCATCGGATAACACTAAAAATCAGATAACACCAAGACTTGTGGAACCAAGTTTTAGCGTTATCCGAGGTATTACTGTAGATGAAATGAAAATTAAAGTTTGCATTTTAAATACTTAATACAAAGACAGGATGAAAAAGAAGGGTTTTTTAAAATGAAAATTAAAAAACCCACAAAATAAAAAATAACATCAAAATAAATAGGGGGGGGGGGGCAAACAAAAATCTTAACAAAACTGTGTGCGCCCATCATCAGTAGGACATTATAAACCGTCTCAACTATTCTCAATACCATTACATTGTTTAAATATTCAGCCCCTCATTCCAAAAAGATTATACATCTTGCTCTGGTTTTACTCCTTTCCCTTTCATTAATACATGATGGAAGAAATTAAAGGTTAGGCTTTTTTGTATGTCTCTCACATTTCAAAAGGATGGGAGATACAGTGGTACCTCACTTAAAGAGCATAATGTGTTCCACAGGATTGCTCTTTAAGCGAAACACCATTGGAAGAGACCAATTGTGACTTTGGGGGGGGGGGTTTACAAACCCCAATTTATTTGTTAAGTGAGTTTTGGTAGGTTTTATTTGTTAAGTGAAACAAACATTCAGAGAAAATTCTTCTCTTTAAGAGAGTTACTCTTTAAGCGAGGCGCTCTTTATGTGAGGTTTGACTATACTGTATTCCAAATATTAGTTGAACACAGTCCTCCCTGCATATGCAATGGCCTAACAGAGGATTAAGCACCTTTACCATAGTCCTATTGCAAACTGTGATGATTGTTATGCACACAGATTGTTGTGCAGACAGATTGTTATGCAGTACATGGCCAGGGTTGACAACAATGTTCTTGTTCTGCCAAATCTGAATATTGGCGATCCTCATGGTGATCAGCCATGAAGACTCCTGCAAATATAATGCAGTGGCCTTTCATTTGCCTTCAGCATCGCAGTATGACACCTGTCCCACTGATCCAGTTCCACAAGTTACTTTCTGGTCCTGAGCCCTTTTTGGCACACAAAGTCCTCATCGGCCTCAGGCCAGTATTGATGAAGCTGCTACCTTCCATCAAGATGGATTCAAGTGGGATTTAATCCACTTGGGGAACATCACCGTTCCCTGTGGACTTTGGCACCCGAGGCTGTTAAATACTCAAGCTTGTCAGGTTAATTAACTGCTGCCTGATACTTGGCATTGAATCACTGGCAGTATGTTCTACTCTATTACTATAGCAGGATAACCTGTCCAGACTAGTTCTTCTAGTGGGTCAAATTTTGAAGTGCATATGTAGTTCATGTGGTATGCATGATTTGCACTGTGTTTAATGCCTTGAACAGGTGCATGACATTTGAGTCTGTCATGGCAAAATCTGAAAGCTGCCATGAGGTGCTTTGAGATTGCCAGCCCTGTCACCAGTGACACATAAGAAGAGTGATCCTCACAAATCCTATTTCACAGCAGAACAGGGTTTCCACCTCTTGGGTCAGATTCCTGTTTCATTGCCACTTGGGACTTGGCAAACCAACATATGAGTAGAGTTGTATCATCCTAATAGGTAAAGTTGCCATGAATTGGATGAGGCTGAAAATCTCTTTCCTCCAGGTAGGGAGCAGGAACTTTCCTGGAAAAGGAGCAAAGGCAGGACTTCCCTTACATAGCACTGTTTTTGGTGGGGTACGGTTCCCGTCCCAGTGAATCTGTTCAGTATATCTCTGATGGAGGTAATACTAAAGCCTGGGATGGAATGCCTTACCTGTTTGGATAGAAGTAGGTACTTGGGACATGGGCCTTGGCTTCCATAAGGAGAATCAATTTTTTCATCTCCCATCCACTAGAGGTTTCCCATCTCTGAATATAGCAAAACAGCACAGCCTGTGTACATCAGACTTTGCAAGACGCATTCTGGACATTTGTCATAGTATGTGGCTTACCCATCGCTGCATTAAATCTGTTTTTGTTACCTGAAAAACGATTGCCAAATACATCATAATCTGGCTGGCTGGTTGCCTTTGGCTTGGTGGATTGCCAGGTCATCAGGCCTGTGTATAAACTAATAAAAATATAAATGTATGATACTCCTCTCTCACAGAGTGATGTGGATGGTGCTTGGAAAATGCCATTGGCTGCAGAAATGTTTCCCAGGGAGAAGGAGGTGGGTTTGGCCAAGCAAAAAATCCTTTTGCCGTTAAGTTTCAACAGTAAAAACACTAAAACATTAAAACATTTAAAAATGTAAGACCCCTTTGTGATAGCACTAAAAGCTTTGAAAGTCACAATCCTTAACTCCTAAAGGCTCTGATTAATAAGTACCTCTTGACTTGGTGCAGAAATAGTGCTGATGGAAAATTGTAATACAATTCTAAGATTCAGTCTCTCGGGTATCTTAAGTTGCAGTCCTATACATGTGTTCTTTGATGTCTTTTACTAAATTAAGCTAGACTCGTTTCTGACTATTTGCATTGTTAAACATCTTTATCTTCATTTTGTGCAACACAAACTATAATTTGCATATGCATAAAATGCAATTTTCAGATGTGCATAATTGGGCAATGTTCGTATCTCAGTCACATAAACAGGGAGTGTATGGGACGCTACTGCACATGAACATCCTGTTTTACAGGTAATTTGGTGCTGAACACGCCTTCTTGGGTTTAAGATGGAAGGATTTAATCCTAATCATTGATGATTACGGCTTTTCACAGAGAAAAAGTTACATTGTTCCAAGTATATACAATGTGTGCTTAGGAGCTATGAGATTTCCCACAGGGAATATTTGATTTAGATGGTGAATCCCAGTTCATGACCATATAATCGTGGAGCAGTGTGGTTGCCCTCTTGCTGTGCTCCTGTGGATGGAGGAGGCAACTGTTAAAAAAATGAGCATCTCACACACACACAAAAAATGCAAAAATATGACATAGGATAGTTCAGAACATCTTTTTTAAAAAATGTTGAGAATTTTTGCAGAAAGGCTTGTAACCAAAAGGCTAGGAAAAAAAAGCAAGCATATTGTTACATTGGTACAAAGCAAATTCCAAAATCAATTCCAAAGTGATATCTATACTAGGCTACTCAAAGGGTGTCTGTGTGCCCTTGCTTGAAAGCTAGTTGTATCTGACTTAAGGTTTACATCTCCTTTTACAGCAAAAGAGTCGGCGCTGTCTGCATCTGCAGAGGTTTCTGTGGACATGTGGCAGGCATGACTAGCCACCCAGGCTACTCAAAAAAGCATAAAAAGAAACAGCTGAGGAAGAGAGTGCCGTCTTGTAAGTTTGCACAGATTGTGATGTTGCTTTTGGTGCTTCTGCATATTTTCTGTGCACCTTTGATTGTGTTGCGAAAGCTGCCACCATAGTGTAGGTATGCCAATAAGATTGCATTGTGAGTTTAGAGGAGAAAATCTGAGTGAACAAAGAGGTCATCTATGGATGCAGAATAGTGAGGAATAAGGAGACAATAGAATGATGGAGGCATTTTCGATTTGACTTCCTTTGCATTTCTGTTCTTTTACAATCACCCTGTTGTCAAGTTTTCTCTAAGGAATATGGAGAACTTCATACGAACAGTTCTATTTGCCGTACTGTCAAACTGTTTTCTCTACCCGCTGCTTCCCAAGAGAGAACAAGAATAGCGGCCTCAGTGAGCTGCAGGAGAAAGATGTCTAACAGGTTATTCCATATCAATCTAGTATGTTAGTGGTTGTCTGAATCAACAAGCCATATGTGGCGTAATGTTGGTCAAGAGATGAATATCTATTTAAGAGGAGTGGTTGGTGAAACTTGCCAACGGGTTAGGAAACTTTAATTAGTCCTAAACAGCAAAGGCCCTACCTGGCCTGTTTCTGGTCCACGAACTCTAGATCTGGTTATTCAGGGAGTCTAGTAGAAACGGTTAGAGCATATTATCTACTCAAGGATTAGATGTATTTAAGAAGACCCATTAGGAAGGAGGTTGTTTGTTTAGGATTGTGATTACTAGAGGATACCAACCAAAGATAACATGTTAGGCTTCTTTGTATAGAGACAACCAAGGTTGCTAGTATATAAAGAGCAATGTCACATTGCCTGGCTGTTTTGGAATTGTCTAGATTGAATTGAAAGGTCCCTTGTATGAAATCAAGGTTGCTTTCATGTCTGTGTCCCACTGTTGTTCTCTTGACTATTTTTGGAGAGTTGAAGGCTTCCACGTATTCCTTTATATATGGAAATTTAAAACATCCAGGACAGGGGTGCCCAAACTACTGCCCAGGGGCTGGATCTGGCCTCCGACATCAGTTCATCCAGCCCACAAAGCCCTCATTGCTCCTGGAAGCAGAAGTAAAACACACCCGTATGGGTGCATTTTATTTCCACTTCTGGGAGCGACGAGGGCTTCATGAATTGACATTGGAGCTGGATCCAGCCCCCGGGCATAGTGACCAGCCCCCTGAACCACGTGAATGGCCTGCCACCCAAAAAGTTTTGGCACCCCTGATCTTGGAACATTGTGCACCACCCTTTGGGTTATGTGGAGAAAATTTTAGCAATAGGCAATGGACTGCAGTGGCTTAGAGGTTAAGATGCTGCACTTGACAACTAGAAGGTCGGCAGATCAGCAGTTCGAGACCCGTGCGCTGCATAACAGAGTGAGCGCCCATCTCTGATCCAGTTCATGCCAACTTAGCAGTTTGAAATCCAGAAATTGCAAGTAGATAAGTTGTACCTCGCTTAAAGAGCATAATGCGTTCCACAGGATTGCTCTTTAAGCGAGTTTGCTCTTTATGCAAAACACCATTGGAAGTGACAATTGTGGGGAGGATTGTGAACCCTTATTTATTTGCTAAGCAAGTTTTTGTTTGGTTGTGAACCTTAAATATTGGGACTCATCCCTTACGCTAGCAAGGTGATGCTCAAGATAATACAGGATAGACTGCAACAGTATGTGGAGAGAGAATTACCAGAAGTGCAGGCGGGTTTCAAAAGAGGTAGGGGGACTAGAGATCACATCGTCAACATAAGATGGATCATGGAAAAAACAAAGGAATATCAGAAACAAGTCTACTTCTGTTTCATTGATTACACTAAGGCTTTTGACTGTGTCGACCACGACAAAATGTGGCAAGTAATTAAAGAGATGGGAATCCTGGAACACCTTATAGGCCTCATGAAAAATCTGTACATGAATCAAGAGGCAACAGTTAGGACAGAAAATGGAATGACAGAGTGGTTTGGAATAGGAAAAGGAGTAAGACAAGGATGCATTTTGTCACCCTGCTTATTCAACTTATACACAGAACACATAATGCGCAATGCAGGGATGGAGGAATCACAATTTGGGATCAAAATTGCTGGAAGAAACATCAACAATTTGAGATATGCAGATGATAACACCCTAATGGCAGAAAGTGAGGAGGACCTAAAGAAGCACCTGATTAGGTTGAAAGAAGAAAGTGAAAAAGCTGGCTTGAGACTCAATATCAAGAAAACCATGATAATGGCAACAGGCCCTATCAGTCCCTGGAAAATAGATGGGGAAGAAGTAGAAGCAGTGACAGATTTTACTTTCTTAGGATCAAAACTCACTGCAGATGGTGACTGCAGCCATGAAATAAAAAGGCGACTGATTTTTGGGAGGCAAGCGATGAGAAACCTGGGGAACATAGTGCAAAGTAGAGACATCACATTGAAAACAAAAATTCGCATAGTCAAAGCAATGGTATTCCCTGTGGCAATGTATGGTTGTGAGAGCTGGACCATTAGGAAAGCTGAGCGCAGAAGAATAGACACCTTTGAGATGTGGTGTTGGAGGAGAGTTTTGAGAGTCCCCTGGACAGTGAGGAGAACAAATAGGTCAATCTTAGAAGAAATCAACCCTGACTGCTCCTTAGAAGGTCCAATAATAAAGATGAAGCTAAAGTACTTTGGACATCAAATGAGAAAAGAAGATTCACTTGAGAAAGCCTTGATGCTTGGAAGGGTCAAGGGCAAAAGAAGAAGGGGATGGCCCAAGATGAGATGGTTAGATGGTATTGTGGAGACAATGGGCACAGAACTGAGCGAGTTGAGGGGGATGGTGGAGGACAGGGGTGCCTGGCGGATAGTGGTCCATGGGGTCGCAGAGGGTCGGAATCGACTGTGCGACTGAACAACAACAACAGGATCATAGATTCTTCGGTCCCTGCTCTCCCCTTGCAAGTTACATAGTGAACCTTAAATCAAACTGTTCTTGTGCTAATTCTGTGATTGCATAAGCAAAAACAGTACCATTAGTGGGTGTGCTAAAGAGGTTGGACTGGTTACGTGAACAAGTAGTCTCTCAGCTAAAAGCATGAATTGACTTGCTGCAGCCTTTCTAATCCAATTGAGCAATAATACTAGCTCCCTTTGGAACATAACATTTACTCACAGCTCCTGTGGCAAAGAAGTAGAGTGGAACTCTACTTTCTTCATTAATATTAATATTTTCTGATTGTTACTGTGTTATTGATATGTATATATTTATTTTTCTGATACTGTGATGATTGTGATTATGATAATGTGGAATTTTTAACTGGTAGGTTATTTTTTTATACTTTGTAAGCTGCCTAGAGTCAGGTTCGCCTAAGCAAGGCAGGGTATACATTTGAAATGAAATGAACTGTGCACCCAAATATTGGTTATAAAATTCATTAGACACACTGGTCAAAAATCAGTTCTTTGATAACAATATATTTCTCCTCTATTTCAAGTTGTTACAATGCATGAAAGTAACCTAGCCTTTATAGGCAGTGACTCTCGAAGGTTCCAGACAAATAACTTTTGGTACTTTTTGTTTACACGACTTTTGCTTTACATCTCACCTGATGAAAAGTTCTAGGAAGCTTGAAATCTTGCCCACGATTTATTATTATTATTATTTATTCCATATATACCCCGCCCATCTAGGAGGTTTTTCCTACTCTGGGCGGCTAACAAGACAAAACTCACATATTAAAAACATATTAAAAACACATTTTAAAAAATACAATATTTTAAAAATAGAATACTGTACAGTGTTTTAAAAATACAATATTTTGTAGCAATTTGGTTGATCCTACTGTGCGTTGGGACTTCTTCCAGTGAGCTTAAAAACACATGATGCCTATCTTGTAGTTCTTCACAGTGTGCTGTTGATTTCTACTTTTTGTTACTTTGTGCTTCGGGATTTGTGATGTCTGATAAAAGGTCTGGACTTGGCGGACAGCCACTCCAGCAGATACCATATATACTCAATTATAAGTCGTCCTGGATATAAGTCGAGGTACCTAATTTGGACCTCTAAAACTAGGAAAATAGATTGACCTGAGTATAAGTCTGGGGTGGAAAATGCAGCAGCTGCTAGTGAGTTTCAATAATTAAAATACATGAAAATATGGTAAAATTAATTAATTTAGACATTTGTGTGGTTATGTTTTTGAGTATTTACGTTGATCTGAGTATAAGTCAAGCCCCATTTTTGGACTTAATTGGGGGGGGGGCTAAAAATCCTGACTTATACTTGAGTATGAACGGTATCCATAAAGTTGGAGAAGCTCTACTCTCATTGATTATTCATGATGAAGAAGACTTAGCATTCCATACGTATGGTAGCCATATCTATCTGTGGCCCACCTAAATCTCTTATGTATGTTGTCTGTGTTACAACTTATCAGTTCAGGCATTCCTATTTGCAACCCTGTGCAGTCTGGAAGAAAAATTGAGAAGGCACATGGTAGCAGGGTGGAGCAGGAATCTCTTTATCTTTCTGATGAGAACTTTCTGTTTTAATAAAAGGCAAAATGTTGATGTGATCTGAAGAGAAACCAATTGTTTAGGAAGGGATTGTCAAATTTTGACAAATGTTGGGAATTTTATACTAGAAATGCAGACGTATGACCTGTGCTTGTCCATCAATTTGTTTTATTTTCATGTGAAGTCATCATGTGCATTAATGCAGTATTGGGGAAATATTTGGAGATGTTCATCTTGTCTTAAATTATGTCCCTGTCCAATGGGGTCTAACAAATGGGCCATAAAAACTAAACTTTACAAGCCCTTAAGATACTAAGAGAGGCTTATATTACAAGCTTGGAAGAATAAACATTTACCATCTGTTCTACAATTGTCGGAGGATCTGTTAGCACTAGCTATATTTGAGCAAGTATCATACAGATTCCAATTTCCTGAGGACATTGACTTGGGATGCCTGGAAGATCTACACCAGTGGTTTCCAACATGGGGCCGTGGCCCCACAGGGGGACCTCAGTTCCCAGAAGCCTAAGTCCAATATATTGGCTGATCAGTGCTTTGGGGAATTGAAGTCCAAAACCCAACAATTGGGAAACACTGGTCTATAGTGATTTATATGCTTACTTACTGAGAAATATGTGTAATGATGGGCTACAATTACAATTGTATTGCATAGTTATAATGGTGGTTTATAGTGAGTCCTGGCATTACTACTCATTATAAACCACCATTATAAGTTTGCAATATGAATATAAGTACAGTACTTATGTTATTGTCTAGCTGGTTGGATAGCTCAGTGGTTTAGGCATTGTTGAGAGTTAATTTCCCCACTGATATTCTTGGGAGAAGAGCCGGCCTGTATAGTCATAGGCATGCTGCGCACTCCCAGAATACTCCCAGAAAAAGGGAATGGTAAACTCTTTCTGTGTATTATCTACCCCTGGAAAGGGTTGCTATAAGTTGGAATCAACATGGCAGTTATTTTATTATTGAATTTATTGTTCTTTTGTATTGTATTGACTGTTGTTCTGCTTTTTGTTTTCCTTTTCTTTATTCAAGTTATTTTTGTTTACATTTAAACTGCCAAAAAAAAGACAAAAAAGCTATCTGTTTTTCTGGAAAAGCAGCGGAGAGACAACTGGTTTCCATAGGTGTGCCATTAGTTGATCATTCACAAGTCCTCAGGCTATTGAGAATTTTCGAAAGAACTGTTGTAAGAGCAGATACTATATTAGCCAAGAGGCTAGATCAGGAATGAATTGCTTACTCTGTTGAGAGGGGGGGGATGAAATAAATGGACTGGGAAGGGAAAAAAGGCGTGATCTATCTTGTCACACAATTTCATATCTAACATATCATTCAAAATCTGATAAGAAACATCCTCTTATCCTCTTTTCATGTCACCAAAAATTTTTCCCACCGAAGTGGTCCCTATTTATCTACTTGCAATTTATTGCTTTTGAACTGCAAGATTGGTAGGAGCTGAGACAGAGCAGACACTCATTCCATCATGCAGTACCTAGGTCTTGAACTGCCGACTTGCTGGCCTTCCAGCTAACAAGATGACCGTCTTAACCACTGAGGCACAACAGCCCCAGGGATTACCTGCTGTGGTAATAGAGTAGACCATACTGCCATGACTCAATGCCAATTGTCAGGTGGTGGTTCAGTAAACTGAAACTCTGAGGACTAACGGCCTTGGGTAACAAAGTCCACAAGGAAGGATGATGGTCCCCAAGTGGATTGAATCCCACTTGAATCCATTTTAATGGAGGGCAGCAGCTTCATCAATACTGGCCTAGGACTGATGAGGTCTTTATGCGTTAAAAGGGCCCAGGACCAGAAACTAACTGGCAGAACTGCATCAGTGATATGGGTATCATGCCACGATGCGAAAGGCAAATGGAAGTCCATAGCATTATATTGTTCCCAGAACAGTCTTCATAGCTGATCGCCATGAGGAAAGCCAATACAGTGTTACCTCGAGTTACAAATGGTTCGAGTTACAAAATTTTCACAATACGAATGAAAATCAATTGAAAATAATGGCTCGGGTTATGAATTTTTCCGGAACAAATTAATTGGTTTTCAATGCATTCCTATGGGAAACCATGTTTCAAGTTATGAATTTTTGTTTTCAATGCATTCCTATGGGAAATTCAAGTTACAAATTTATCATAAGATGAAAAATGCCTTGGAACGCATTAAATTTGTAACTCGAGGTGCCACTGTATTTGAATTGGATAAGGCATTTGAAGAAGAATGATGATGAGAATGGAACTATGAAATTCAGAATTATTGTGAAAGGAGGTTACTGCATTACCTTTACTTAACTGTTACTACTATACTATCTGGAATGCAGACATTCATTTTTCAAAACAGAACAAACGCCCAAAGAGTTGCATAAATGTCAGAAACGTGGCCTACGAAACTTGCCAATTGTGATTCCTCCATGAAACTCATCCTGTGAAACTGAAGTTCTTACACACTTCGTTGTACCAATCCTGACTTAAGAAACTCTTGATTTGTTTGCTTCCCTGATTAAATGCACCATAAAGCTTTGGATCTTTCTGTTTTTGCAACATTGAGACAAGCAACACAAAGGATATTTCAGCAAATATTCCACTGGAGGTGCGTCTTAGAGCTTTGCACAACTGGAGTATTGCCCTTGGTCAGAAATCCTGAATGGCAACTTTTGTTGGGTGGGTCTGGAAGAGTTGGTAGCAGGATGGAATAAGAAAGCAGCCTGTGTGTCAACTTCTACTTTACAAGCAGCTCAAACATAATCTTTGAGGTGAAGTTCCAGGTAGGTTGCTATTTTTCATTCTCAAGATTTGTGAGATTTGTTATTAAACATGGTAGGCAAGAGTCCTTTCTTTATATATGCAGTTCTCCTGTTGTATGTCATTAATAAGCTGATTTTTTAAAAAAACAAAACTTCATGGTATATGCCCTGATTTGAAACAGTTCAATAACATTAAAAATAGATCAGCATCGTTCCTTTGTGCCTATTTTGTTACCAACTACTGAAACGTCTTATTAATAAGACTGTCATTCTTTTAAACAAACTGATGTTTAACAATGGGCAAAGCTGTATTCATTGGTACAGAAAACGGCTGGAATGTTTAGTTAATGCGTTGGGTAAATAGAAGCAGCCATAAATAAAGCATAGTGGCTGAGTCTGTCACCTTACTGTACCTGTTTCCTATTCCAGGAATATTTCAGAAATAAAGAGTCAGAGGATTGGTGAGGACTTGCATGGTCGAATTCCTCCTACCCGCCCTAAATTGATGTATCATATTGGTTAGGGCTTGAATTGTTAATTTTATTCCAGTCCTGAACTGTGAATCAAATGATTGATTTGTATCCAATCATCATCATCATCATCATCATCATCATCAGAGCCCTTGGGGCAATACCTAAAAGACTCCCTAGATATTTGGACATTTTGGACTTATTGGACTTGAACGTCCTAACTTTCCAAAAGACATCTCTATTAGGAACTGCATATATACTCAGATGTTACCTTAACAGTTCTTAGGTCCTTGGTTAGGGCTTGAACTGTTAAATCTTATTCCAATCCTTGACTGTGAATCAAATGGTTGTTTTGTATCCAATGATGATGATGATGCATCTCTTTCTGTGTGCTTACATGTCCCTATATTTGGGTATCCTTACACTTGCATTCTGGTAACATTTCTTTCTCATGGAGTATTTACATGTGATCTTGCTCTCGTATCATTGTCATTCTACAGCTCTGTGGTAATATATGATCACTAAAAATATTGTAATATTTCCACTACAGATGTAAATGGTTATTTATGTATTTATTTATTTATTGCAAATTTTATGTGAGTTTATCATGATCCTCCCTTCCTATTCCAAATGCAATTTCCAGAAGAGTTTGCTGTGAGAAATCCTGGCTCCATCAATGAAATTATTTCTTGGCTGCAGTCTCTCCATTTGGATTAAGGTTGCATAGTTCTTCTGTAGTTGTGATTTTTGGTGTTCAACTGCAATTCCGCTTTGGCACTTTCTTCTTTCACTTTCCCTTAAAGTCATTTCAGTTTGAGTGACACTTGACACATCACTTATTTCATGGTAGACCAGGGGTCCAATGTTTAAGGCCAAATGTTCGGTTTACCAAAGTTTTTAAGTTTTTTAGTAGAATCAGTCATTTAAATAAAGACAAGGCAAGCCAGATCGTGTCTGGCTAGATTTGAAGCGAATGTGCTTCTGAATGAAGCGAATGTGCTTCTGAAAGAAATGACATTAGCTTGCTATTGGTATGACTTGATTGAAGGAGTCGAAGAGAGTAGATGAGGAAAGGGTCCATGCTAGTCTACATATTTGTACTGTACATTTATTTATAGTAGTAATGTTTGGCTGTGAAATCTGGACCATAAGGAAGTCTGAACGTAAAATAATAGACACTCTTTAACTGTGATGCTGGAGAAGACTTGAGAGTCCCCTGGACTGCAAGAAGATCAACTCTGTAAATCCTAAAGGAAATCAACCCTGACTGCTCTTTTGAAAGGCAAATACTGAAACTCAAGTACTTTGGCCACCAAATGAGAAGAGAGGACACACTGGAGAAGACCCTGATGCTAGGAAAGATCCAAGGCAAGTGGGAAAGGGTGCAGCAGAGGATAAGGTATTTAGACAGCATCATTGATATGGATGTGGATCAGGGCAGACTCTGAAGGATCACAGATTACAGAGGAGTCTGGCATGCTGTGGTTCATGGGGTCGCAAAGGATCGGATTCGCCTGTGCAATTGAACAACAACAATTATAAAATTCAATTTTGCACACAGTAGGCTGCTGTGATTTCATTTGGTCTCTAATCTCCTGCTTGGCTCATTTCTTTTAGTCAAAAAGTAGGGTCCTGGGACCCATTAGATTATCTTTTGAATGTCACCCTCTCTTAGCATTTACCCATGATGGCTGGGGTTGATGGGATTTAGAGTCTTACAACATTTGAATGCGTTCAAACTCTTCTGTCATCTTCGGCTGGTTTCTTCTGCATCTCTTCAGGGAATGCACATCATTTATTTCATTTAAAAACTTGGTATCTTTTCTAATTTATTTTCAATAATTTGTGAGTTTATAAGTGTACTGGAACTTCCCTTTTGAGCCACATGGTTGAGCAGGCCAGTCACATGGTTGAGTGGGCTGGTCATATGGTTCTTCCCACCAGAAGCGGAAACTAACCATGCCCGTGCATGCGTAAAACTGTGACATAAATGCACCTGCGGCTGTTCTAAAAGTGCTTTGACAGCCATGGGTGCATTTACGGTAGCGTCTTGCTCATGCATGGGTGCGCTTAACTTCCACTTCCAAGGGCGGACAGGGCCAGATTATTTTGACCCTGTGAGCCAGAGTTTGGGCACCCCTTCTCTAACCCAAAAGAAGATTCAGATTCTTTTTGACAGAAAATCCAAAAGTTTGCCAAGAAAATATATGACCCACCATAGCTATTCATAGATTTACACCCTGTTGTACATTGTTTTGAGAGGCAATGATAATACAAGATCCATTTTCAGTAACTTTATGAAACATTATTGTTAATGTTTATGTGATACATTGCTAAAGAAATAACAAAGCATCTCAATAGCTATTAGGGTGGTTAACTATCCCCTTGTTTAATCAGAAGTAGCTTGCGTCCATATATCAGTTGCTGTGCGTCCTGGCAGGCTCCCACCGTGTGAGCAAAATGTTGGACCAGAAAGGCCTTTGATCTGATTCCACATGTCTCTTCATTTGTTTTTCTGCTATTACAGTTACTGTAGTTGTACTAGAGTGTTTAATCTGTTGAAATAGCTGTATTTCTTTAGGTGGTTGAAAGGTATCTGCAGCTTAATCACATTGTATTCATTGCGACATTACTATTAGCTATAATAGCCTGAGAGAACATTTACATCTAACAGCAGTGGCTACATGGGTACATAGCTAACTTCTAGGCTGTATGATGTGATTTGGAAGTGCTCTTTATCCTGTCTTTACTATTTAAAAGATTGCAATTTTTATTTATGCAGGTGAATTCATGTAACAAGCCTTTGGAATACACTTAATAATTTATCACTGCGGTTATATGGATGTTCACTTAGAAGGCGCACTCTGTCCAGGGGGGATTTAGTTTGACTCTTGTGTGGTGTGGAGAAAGTTTAGAGGGAAGGATGTTTCATTGCTCTCATTTTAGAACAGCCAGTGAAACTGGGAAGAACGAATGAAACTATGAAGTTCATGGGCATAAAGAAGAGCGATAGCTTCCAATTTGGACATCTAAAAGGATTAGCTAATTAATGGAAACTAAGATTATAAATGACTGTTAGTCCTGATGGTTGTGTATTGTTTCCTGTCTCAAAGCATTCCTCTTCTTACCAACGTTGCAAACATATTTTTCTTGTGGGCATCTCAGAGACTTCTGGTTACCTGTAGGAGGCAAGATATTGGTTTAGCTGGGGATATAAACCCTCACAAAAATTGTCTTCACTCATGAGACAGCTAGACACTTCCCACCAGTCTTGATGAGAATTTTCACACGTGTAAGAAAGTTATCTGTGCAAATTGCAAAGCTAAGAACAATAGGTACTAATTTGTTACTCCCAGACTGCACTTTTACGTTGGTGACCTAAGCCCTCTGTCTTGCTTTCTCTGTTGCTGGAGGCTTCCTTAGAACTTATTCTACCAGCCTTGCAAGTCTTTCTGCATAAGAGAACCATAGTGACCGTTTTTCAAACACTTCTTGCAGACAGTTCGATTCCTTAAATTACTTTCCTATCTCTTCTTTTAACTGTTTCAGACCCAATTCTGATCTGCTCCCCCCCCCCGGGGGGGCATTCAAAAGGGTTAAATATGTTAGCTTCTTAATTTGATTAGCCCTGTAGGTCAAAAGGGAGGTGCTGGCTGGTTTCCAGTGATTTGGAAAACTGGGCAGGGAAATTGTTGGCCAAGATTCCCCGTGTATCAACATTAATCGTGGATGATATAATAAAGCAGATGTTCTTAGATTGTTGTGCAAGCACAGGAGATGATTCTGTAGGACATGGTAGAAGATTCCCTAGCCTTTGTCTCCTGCTTTAATGAAGGATAAGTTTAGAGTGTGGTATGGACATGCATGCAGTTTGCCCCCCTATACCTGTCTCCACATACTCCATCTTATGCCATTGAGAAATCTGAAGCTGACATCTGGCTATGATTTGTGTGTGTGTGTGTGTCTGAGGATTCTACTTTATCACAGTCCGCAATAAATGAAGCTACTCAACTTGGCCACTCTTGGTCTCTTTTGTTACCTAAATCCAGCAACTAAATTTATATATCTAGACTTCATGGCAACACTTTGTTGAAGACTCTCACCTGAGAGTCTCACCTGAAACACAAATAGGAATGAGTGTGAATTTTGGTCTACTGTATATACTCAAGTCTAAGCCTAATTATTTAGTCCCAAAAATGAGGGGCCCCCCCAAGGGGAAATGGCTTATATTCGGGTCACTGATCACGAGGGTCCAAAGACCATATTGGATTGAGACATGCCAATCATTTAATTAAATTTACCATATTTTCATGTATTTTGATTATTGAAACTCACTAGCAGTTGCTGCATTTCCCACTTTCGGCTTATACTCAGGTCAATCTATTTTCCTGGGTTTTCAGGTAAAAATTAGGTACCTCGGCTTATATTCGGGTTGGCTTATACTTGAGTATATACGGTAATTCCTTTTTGCTAAATATCAAGATTTACTCCCTCATTTTGGATTAGGAAGAATTTGGGAAGAAGAAGCATGTATTGGACAGCTTTGTTCAGTTATAGAACTTTGAACATTTAACGGTAAACCATCTGACTTTGAACCACTGCATGATTCTTGCCTGTTTTCTGAAGAACTTTTCCTTTTTTTTTTACATCTTTTTTGACAGTAGTTACAATGGAGTCTTTTCCACCTGAGAGTGCGTGGGTGTATTAAAATCTGGCCCCTGCAGATGGAGAAAGTTTCAAAATCTGCCAGAATGTCTAGATATCTTCATATGAGTTTCAGAAATAGCCTGAGGTTGTATTGGGGAGAAAGTGAAATCAACAAATTTTATCCAGGCTTAACTTTAAGTTCATTAACTATGTACATGGAATGTCCCATAATTTTGTGTTCTGGCCTCAGCTCAGAGCTCAGCAAGGATGAGATGATCTTGAGATCAGCTGGGCAGTTATTGGTGAGAATTGTACCAAAGTCAACTTAAGCAATGCCCCAAACCCATCATGGAAAGCACTGGGTATTTACTGCACCAAGCATTGCAACTTATGTTCTGATACCTCACCATATATGACAAATGGACATAAAACGGAATAGTCCCCATTTTAGCTGTGATAGTTCCTGTATTCTGAGACCATGATTTTTCTCCTCTGCTTTGCATTAAGGCTTGTAGAATCTACTGGCTGAAGTGCTGGTTGTGTACAACTTTGTCCTAATAAAGTGTGGCTGCAGTGTGACACAGTAAAGGTCACCCTTGCTTGAAAGCCAGTCGTATCTGACTCTAGGGTTCAGTGCTTATCTCTGTTTAAAGCCAAAGAGCCACCAGCGCTGTCTGCGGATGCTTCCATGGACATGTGGCAGGCATGCCTCGACACCAGAGTGCATGGAATGCTGTTTATCTTCCCACCAAAGTGGTCCCTGTTTTTCTACTTGCAATTTCTTGCTTTCGAACTGCTAGGTTGGCAGGAACTGGGACAGAGACAGAAGCTCACTCATCTTGCAGTACTCAAAGTATTGAACTCTGACCTTCCAGTCTTAAAGTTTAGTGTCTTGACCACATGAGCTACCGCAGTCCTTGCCATGTCCTGTTCTTCTGATCTCTAGTACTTAAGAGGTTTGAGACAGCCAGGCATGGCTGTAGGGTACTTTGGGGCGAAACAGTGCAGATGCAAATTAGAGAAAGAAACCGTTTGAGGCAGAAGTATCTTTCAAGTATCTTTGACTGCAAGAATGCGAAGGAGTGAAAAAATAACATATGGATTGAAACTTAAAGTCTTTCACAGATACTCTCAAACAATTCAAGAGCAAGAAATTTAAGCATGATGCAAGGGACTAATCTCAATCTAAGGTATACAGGTGGCTATTTCAGTCAGACACTCAAAAGAAACGAGGATCATGGAGACAACCCATATCTGAATCGGATTTTGATACTATAGACAGTGAAGGAGTTATGTCCTCGGGAGAAGAGCAACCAACACGGACATATCACTTTAGGAATCCCTGGAACTGTCAGCAGCCTTTTTTAGGCCGCCGGCGGATGAATCCAGGACGCAAAAATACTTGATTTTTAATTTTTCCTCTAGGGTTTTGAGTAAAAGGGAAACAGAGCTTTTGAATCTGAGGCTCATTTATGTACCAACTCCAAGGTGTCATTTTTTCCCCAAACCAGGATTGATATAAAATTACTTAAATTAAAAGTCTTTTTTAAGGGTTTTGAGCCAGCTTCTAGGGATATATTTTCCCCCAAGTCTTCATTTTGCCCTAATATTGAGGAGCCTTCTATAGATGTTTTTCAAAAATTGGTTCTCCTGGATCTACAGAAGTTATACTCTCATTTAAAAAAAAGATGGTATTATAATTTGTCTAGTGATGACATAAATTAGTTGGAGAATTTGGGAAATGACCCCTTCCTGGTATTTAAACAGTCAGATAAGGGAGGTGGGATTGTTTTGTTAAATAAACAACAGTACTGTATCTTGATGAGGCCAGTAGGTAGCTTTCTGATTTGAACTTCTACAAGCCTTTAACATGTGATCCCACTCATCATATTGCCTCCATTATTAGGGTAGTTCTGAATGAAGGTTTATCTTTGAATTATATTAATGAAAAAACATACAGGTTTCTTTTAAATAATAACCCTAGGGTTCCCATTTTCCATCTACTCCCTAAAGTGCATAAAATCAAGGCACCTGGTGACTCAATTCCAGGCAGGCCCATTGCTTCAGGTGTTAACTCTTTGTTGGATCCCATTGCTCAATATGTGGACCACCACATTAAAGTATTTGTGATGGACACTCCTTCCTGTATTAGGGATTCAGCTGACTTTATTTTGCAGCTTGAAGGCTTTAAAGTATTGGATAGTGCTGGCCTGTTGACCATGGATGTTAATGCTCTTTACACAAATATCCCTATGGAGGAGGCTAGGATGGTTGTAAATAATGCCTTCGAGTCCAACTCCTACCACCCACTCATTTTCTTTTTGGTTCTGTTGGAGATTGGTTTAGAATTTTTTTCAGGTTTCAGGATTATTTTGTATCTTCAAACACAAGGTGTAGCTATGGGTAGTTGCATAGCACCCAGTATAGCCAACCTGTACATGATTTATTTTGAAAAGAAGGTTATTCTGAACCCTGAATTTAATTCATTTTTTGCACATACTGTATAGTATACAAGAGATTCATTGATGGCCTCTTTTTCATTTTTGATAAACATTGCATCATACAAGACTTTATAACATGGCTCCACAAGTGGGATCCTAATTTAAAATTTTCTTCTGACATGGATCTTAAATCCTTATCATTTTTAGACATCAATGTTTATATCTCTGATGAAGGAACTTTGTGCATGAAACTTTTTCGTAAACCTACAGACAGAAATGTTTATCTCCAGTTTGGGTCATTCCATCCACGTTATTTTAAAAAATAACATTCCATTTAGTCTCTTCTCAAGGGCAGAAAGGAACTCTTCTACTGAAGGAGACTTTCTAGTATCAGCTAATAATATCAGGGAGGTTTTACATCAAAGAGGCTACCCCCATCACATCATCGATGGTTCCATTGATAAGATTCAAAAAAATACCCAGAAACGTACTTTTGACACACACAAAAAGAAAACCAGCAAATTTGGAATCAATTGGTCTCTGGAGTTCTCTCTGTTAGCCAATGATACTAAAAAGATTATACATAAACAGTGGCATATCCTTGGTGACATACCAGGATGCAATGATAAACCAGTTATAGGTTTTAGAAGGACCAGATCCCTAGGCAATATAGTAACACATACTGAGTGCATGACCAGACAAGGACTAACACAGAATATTATATGTGGTCATTACAGATGTCACAACTGTGTCGTATGCAAATTTGTCTGGAAAAAAAAGCTGTATCCTTTCCAGAAGTTAATGTCCATCTTAAACTAAAAAAAATTCAAACTGCAATAGAATTAGCATTTATTTATGGATTTGTCCTTGTGGTAAGAAATATGTTGGAAAATCTTCAAGACCCATTAAGATACGAATTAAAGAACATAGGTCCAGAATTAGAAACCAGGTATTACAAGCACCTTTACTCATGCACTATATCAAGGAGGATTACACAGACAAACATTTCAAGTTTGTAGTTCTTGTTGTTGTGCAACCTAAATGTTTTGGATAAAACAATTTATTTATTTATTTATTTATTAGTTCAAATTTATATCACCGCCCACTCACCGTGGCGACTCAAGGCGGCTTACAAACAATCAATACCTTACCAAACAATATGTTGGTGTAGGCGCAGGGGAAGGGGCGGCAAGGTCCTCAACCTGCCCTGGCAGGTTGTTAAATTGTTGTTGCAGAGAGAAACATTTTATATTCACCATCTAAAGACTTTGGTTCCATCAGGTTTGAATAATGAGTTGGACCTTTCTTGTTTTTATAACCATTTGCATGGCTTTATCATTCTGAGCATGTTGTCACTTTAAAAATCAAGCCATTTCTGCATCCTCACTGTATCTTTAAAAGAAAAAGAAAATTATTCCTCATGAATACATCACTGGACACACAACATATATTGCAAACATTGTACCATATGTTTTAATGTTTTGAAGCTCATTATGATAGGATGTATTCCTCCCTGAAGCTAGTAGATGCATAAAAAAACTCTTGGTATGTATTATGTTTAGATATCTTGGTTTAAGACTTAAAGTCAAACTATAATGTGTTATCAGAATGTATGATTTTGTTTTCATTCTATTGTTTGCGGAAAAATACTTAAGATTATATCCTGACGAAGACAAAGCCTTTTGAAAAACTGGCAATACCAGAACAGTTTTGATAGTACATATGTTATTTTTTCAGTCCTCTACATTCTTGCAGTAAAAGATACTTGAAAGATACTTCTGCCTCAAACCGTTTCTTTCTCTCATTCTACTCTGTGTTTATAGCACAACTAATGCATCAAAATCAGTAGGAATACAGATACAGTGGTATCTCATACAATGATTTTAATCCATTCCATGGAGCTTGTTTTTGTACGAAACAATTGCTATATGATACATGCATCGTATAGTGATTTTCCCTATGGGATGTATTGTACAACGATTTTTTTTGCTAAGTGGGTTTTCCCATTGGAAAATTGTTTTATGATTTTTTTCCAGAGGGAAAATTGTTATACGGGATGCCATTTCCCCCAAAAAACCTAATGGTTATGTGATTTCATTGCTATACAGAGTGATTGTTGTATGAGGTCCCACTGTACAACAATAAGCCAGTTCATAAAACCCATAGAAAAATAAATCTGTCAGTTAAAATGTCTAAATAAACAAAAATGTTTTTGTTTGCTACTGTAAAGATTGCGTCAAAACCTGCCCTTAATCTAGACTGAAGTCATTCCAGGCAACCTTTTCCATTCAAAAGTACCTGGAGTTGAATCTACACTGTCTAGTAATACACCATGGGCAGTGCTGTTTGTGACCGGGCAGTATTTGTACAAACAACAACAAACTGAGATAAAGTCTCAACAAGACAGAAGTTCTGCTTTTCAGTAGAAAGTCAGGCTCTTGGATTGTGATTCTGCCTAATCTAGAAGAAATTGATCTTCCCCTTATAGTTCATGTTCATAACCTTAGTTATTCTTTCCCTTGATTTCCAGCGAGCACCAGTAGCAATTTTGTTTTTGCACAGCTGTAGTTAGTGCAATGGATATGATCTTTTCTGAGTCAACCTAGCTTGGCAACAAGCATCCATACATTGGTTACTTCAAAACCTGTTCATGTGCCATGGTTGAAGAGATCCTAGGGTCTTCACACATAACATTTAGCTGCTGGTACATATGAAGACCTGAACTGGTTTCCAGTTGCTTCCTGTTCAGATCAGACACTGGTGTGGAATATCCTTGGAAGAATTGTTCTGGAGAGTTAAGAACAGGAAGTCTATCACCATGATGATAGCCAATATTCAGAATGGATACAACACATGAAGAAGAATACAAGCTTGTGTCCCTGTCTTCATATTTAACCTGCATCTTGGAAATCTTTATTCTTCAGCGAAGCTGTAGGCTGCTATCTTGCTTTAACTAAATGACCCTACATCTTGTCTTGGGGAGGGGGGGGGGGTTGGAGGATGTGTCCTCTTTGTCTCAGCACAGTAGATCTGTGTAGGTACAACAGTGCAAGTCATACCTTGATGAAGCAGAGACTCCTGGATGTTAGTTGACAAAATTCATTAGTGCTGTCCTTCTGCAATATAATTAAAAAGTGCCCTCAGTAATGAATGTGCTGCTTAAGTAAAGTAGTCATGCCTAAGGCCAGGAATGTTTTCTTAGCAGGAGTCATAATGGAAGATTGTTTTATGTGGCAAGTAATTACACTTGTGTGATACTAAATAATAATAATCATCATCATCATCATAAATATCAGTTAGCATCTTGTTAATCAGCAACATATGCCTGCATATTAAGTCTATGGTGAACCATTCCAGGATTTTCTAGGCAGAGATTACTCAGGATTGGATAACCATTCCTTTCTCCTGGAGCGATTCTAGAACTGTGTGGCATGCCAAAGGCTATACAGGCTGGCTCATATTCCAAGAGGCAGAGTAAGGGTATCAAAAGCCCCAGCCTTGACTCCATAGACCACTATCTAAACCATGGGTTTCCAACCTTTTAAAGCTGCAGGCCGGGTCATGCTCTCTCAGTCAGCTGTGAGGGCTGGATGGCCATTTTGCCCTGCCTGCACAATGAGGATAGCCATTTTGTCCCAACAGCTTCAATGGGGCAGCCATTTTGTTTCTTGAGTGCCCTTGGCGCTGGGGCCTAGATCCGGCCCATGGGCCATAGGTTGGGAACCCCTGGTCTCAACTCCTGAGCTGTCCAGATACTGCTGAGTCCATACTACATACATTTTCTGTACTGTAATTTTTATAAGTGCAATGGATTTTATACTGTACCTAATCTTGGTATGGTTTCTTGGAAGGTCTGATATTTCAGATAGAGAAATAGTGAATGGCATGCTTAAAGTGCCGTGTCTTTAAACCTAGTGTCTAAATGTTGTCTTTTAAAGACCTTCATTTTTGTTGCATCAGGCTAGCTGGGCATGAGGGGTTTTCAAAATATTTCATTATAAAATCCCACTTACACTGTTTTATAAGCCAGCAGTTAGAAGTTGTTCTAGCCTCCGAGTTGGTGGTATAAAGCTTTTTGCATAATTTAATTGTGCCTAATTTAAGTCAAGTTATGTGATTTCATTGCTATACAGAGCGATTGTTGTATGAGGTCCCATGGGGAAAAACATGACTAATTTCTTAATTTCAATGGGGACCTGCTGAATTAATTTAATTCCAATCCATCATATACGTATGTTATATTCATAGATAAAACATGGTTGATTTGCTTCTCTTCTCTTTGTAGTCAGAATGAAACACATACTAACAGTCTTGAACGTCTGGTTTTGGAAGGAAGACATCTGGATGCCTAGGAACTGTTCGTGGGCAAACTTTGAAGATCGCAATGGTTATGTCTTTCCAAAACCACAGCAGTTATTTGTCACAATTCCATATGCCTTTGTGATGTTGGCTATCAGGTTCTTTGTTGAAAGGTGAGGCACCATGATTTTTTAAAAATATTTTCTATCTTAAATTCAAGGAATTCAAAGAAAAGGGAAATTACAGTTTGATCAGTTTGTATATGTAGTTTGAAAAATGGGCGCGCTTGAAAAATGGGCCTTCATGAAAAATTATTCATGGCGGTTATATGAAATATCTTACTGTTTTCAACCCTAAGAGATCTTTGTACCCTTGAATTGAGAAGCTGAGGGTCAAAGGAGATCATATTCTTAGTGTTTCTTTAGAAGCAGTGCTGTCTAAAGCAGTGTGAAACATCTGTTTCCCTTCCTTCCAAGGGTTGCATTTGGTGCAGTTTGATTTCTGATTGATTATTGGAAAGAAAACATGGGCTTTATAAGGCTGATTACAAAACCATGGAGCTCTGTGGAAATCCCATGTAATTAACAAGACAACCCTGAGAACTAATGGCCTTGGGTGGTGAAGTCCACAGGGAAGGGTGATAATCTCCAGGTGGATTAAATCTCACTTGAACCTCCCTTCCAGTTCCTGGGACACCTTGTCCCATTTCGGGAACTGTTAACCCTTACCTTACAGCTGAGAGAGCCGGGCTGCGTAAACAGAACTCTTACTATGCTCAGGCAATAGAGCAAAACATGGGAGGTCTGAGTAGCAAGGCTCTGTGTGTGTGCTGGTAGTGTGCTGATGATGAAAGAAACAATCTTCAAAGAAAAACAGCTGCTTTATTGGTCAGGTTATTAAATTATAGTCCATGGAGAAACGTAGATAAAAAGGTCAATAACATAGGTCAGTCCAGTTACAGTCCTCAGGTACATTATGTAATCATGATGAAAAGGAAAAAAGGATAGTCCCACTGGCCAAGATCTTAACACCTAGACATCAAAAAACGAACTCCCTCTCCTCTCTCCAAAATGGAGATTCTCCAGTCAGGTGGGGTACCTTTAACCAATCAGGGAACAAAGACAAGTTTCTCATAACAAGAGAAGATGTTTACACACGCGTACAGTGAGTGCCTAACATGTAGTCACAACACCAAAAAACTCAGCTAGCTAGAGAGATAAGGAGCAGGAACATTGAATTGAAAACAATCTATCTTGTGACACGTAGTCTGGTGAGACAGAGAGGAAAAAGGATTTTTGAGGCCTAGCTAAAACTACAACCTCTCCAAGCTTTGAGAACATTAGGAAAAATATGTCGTTTCATGATATCTTGGTTGAGGGCAGCCGCAGCAATAGTGGCTTGGGGCTGATGAAGAATTTATGTGCCAAAAGGGTGTCATTCTGCGATGCTGAAATAAAAAGGAAGACCACTGCATTATATTGGTCTCAGGACAATTTTCATGGTTGATCGCCATGATGGCAACCAATATTCAAAATAGAATGTGGCTGCTCTTCTTCTTCCTCCTCTTCCTTCTCCTCCTCCTCCTCCTCCTCCTCTTCCTCTAGATCAGATGTGAAGCTGCCAAAATGAAGCCACCTTTTGGTGAGCTCATTGTGCAGTTTCTTTTGCCTGACGTAGTATGAGAAATATTATGGTTGCCATTACCAGGGTACACCTGATTGTGGTTCAAAACTGAAGAAGAGTGGAATAAAAATGAATTAAAAGACAGGTCACAGTTGGCTGTGTATTGAAAATGAACTGATGTCTCAGGTTATGATTAAAGATAGGCACTACCTCTAAAAAGGCTGGAGGCTATTGTTTTATATGGAATTAAAGAAAGTCTTTCAAAAGCAAGGCTTAATGTACCCTCAAATCATTTTTCATATTTAAAATACAACTTTAGCACAGAATTCATATCAACATCCTCTCATATCACCTGGGGTAGGAGTGAGCCGATAAGGACAGGCACTAACTGCTAGGTGAATTTCAAGCATTTCACCATGGAGTAATGAAAATTACCTGCAATGTTGGACCCGGAAAACTGGATCCTTAGCTAAGACACTTAGACTGTTTAGGGCTAGGAGGTAATTGCATGCCAAGATATCCTCTATTCCATGGGGTCCTCAGCCTTTTCAAGACAGGGGCCAGGTCAAGCGCCCTCAGTCAGCTTCAAGGCCCAGATGGCCATTTTGCCCTGCCTGCATGATGGGGGTGGCCATTTTGTCCCAACAGCTTCAATGCAGTAGCCATTTTGTTTCTTGAATACCCTTGGAGGGGTGGGGGCCCACATGAATTGGCACTGTGGGCTGGATCTGGCCCATGAGCCTTAGATTGGGAACCTCTGCTCTAGTCTAACATTGTCCTGAAATGCAACTCATTCCCCCTCTACTTTATAGAAAGTGGTTACACCTTCATATGGTAGCATTTTAGTTTCTGCTGTAGTACTGTAGAGAAAACCCACTGATTCCTTGGCAATTGGAAGGTCAGTTTTAATTGGCAGGGTTTTTTTAAAATTGTAATCTGTGTCTTTTCAGATGCATTGCTGCCCCTTTTGCAAACATTTTGGGAATGAAGAATGTGGCCCGTGTGAAGCCTCAGCCTAACCCCACCTTAGAGACCTTTTTCAAGGAGTGCACAAAGAAACCATCGCAGGTAAAAGACTTTTATAATAAAGAGGGACAGGCATGGTCTCCAGTTAAAATCAATCCTTTATTTTCTCTTCCACTGTTTCTAAAACCTACGTGCCAGACATGTTAAGTCAAGTACTGTACAGTACCTCATATACAGCGACCTGAGGGCACAAGTCAGGTTCAGAACTTACCTTATTTAAAAGGAACACTGGTGGACTTCAAATCCCAGAAGCCTAAGTCAGTCCATTGGCTGACCAGTGTTTTGGGGAATTGACTTAGGCTTCTGGGAATTGAAGTCCAGAAACCAAAGGTTGGGAACAATTGAATTGCTGCTATTGTCTTTTTGTGCTGGAAGATTTGGTATCACCTTGAGCAGGGGTTCCCAACTTTTTCAAGCCAGGGGCCGGGGCACGCTCTCTCAGTCAGCTTTGAGGGCCGGATGGCCATTTTGCTGTGCCTGCATGATGGGGGCAGCCATTTTGTCCCAACAGCTCCAAAAGGATAACCATTTTGTTTCTCAAATGCCCTTGGAAGGGTGGGGGCCACATGACATGGTGCCATGGGCCAGATCCAGTCCATGGGCCTTAGTTTGGTAACCCCTTATCTTGAACTAGTTTATTGCTTAGAATTACATGGGTGTTACATAGGATCATGCCAAGGTAACCTCTCCGCCTGCGGCATACGTTGGACAACATTCTCGGTCATCTTTCTTCAGACTATCCCTTCTTGTTTTTACTGCAATAGCTACCTGTCTGGGGAGTAGTTATCAAAAAAAGGTTTTGAAAAGAATTTGCCATAGAACTGAGATATCTGCTTCTTAATATCAGAGTGGATAACTGTCAGAGGTCCAGGGAGCACTCTTTTCTGCCCCTAGGATCATCTGGGGGTCAGCTAGATTGCCAAAATTGTGAAAAATGGGAATGATGGAATGATGTAAATCTGGTTTTGTAATAAGTACTTTTGGGTTCAAAATGCCACTAGAAGGGTTCTGTGACTTATTTCAAACCTGAATCGCTGCTCCTGGGCATGTCATATTGTTGTTGGAAAAAAAACATATGAGAGGGTCTGTTAGAGAAACAGTTAAAAAGCAGCATTTTGCTCCACCTAGATTATATCTTGTTCTGCCTCTTTATGTATCATTGACGTTCTTTTCTCTTCCTCCTGTTAGTTAGAGATACGTGGATTAGCCAAAAAGTGCAAGTGGACGGTACACTTAGTGGAAAAATGGTTCAGACGACGACGAAATCTAGAAATCCCAACATTACGTCAGAAGTTCCAAGAAGCTTGGTGAGAAGAAGCAATTCTGCTAATCTTTGTTAAGCTTTCTTGTTCTGGGAAAAAAATCCTTCTGTGTACTAAAGTAACATGAGAGGAAGAAACCAGGTAAAAGCTAGAATTATTTTTCTCCACAGATCAGTGCTGAGCAGAATGTAGTCTTCTAACTCTTTTTGCACAGCAACTGCCAACGTCCTCGTCATTTTCGTTAGTGTCTATTGAAAACGGAGGTTGTATTCTAACAACCTTTGGAGGGCTCATGTCTAGAAATATTTACTGCATGGAAGAGCATTTCATTCCAGGAACAACACCTGCTTATCATGGCAGATGTGCTGCCATGATAAGAACAAGGCTTTGGACCTCCTGATTCTCAGTCTGAATTCGTCCTTGTTTATCACAAGGCAGGCCCTGGCTATTGAACACGTATCTCAGTAATCTGCCTGTTAGGTAAAAGTCACCCTTGCTCGAAAGCCAGTTGTTTCCAACTCTAGGGTTTAGTGCTCATCTCTGTTTATAGCCATAGAGCCAGCACTGTCTGTAGATGTTTCCATAGACACGTGGCAGGCATGACTAGAGTGCACAGAACGCTGGTTACCTTCCCACCAAAGTGCTCCCTATGTATCTACTTGCAACTTCTTGCTGCTAGGTTGGCAGGAACTGGGAAAGAGACAGGAGCTCACTCCGTCGTGCAGCACGCAGGAATCGAACTCCAACCTTCCAGTCATCGAGTTCAGCATTTAACCATTTGAGTCCCTAATCTGCCTGTTAAAAGACTCAAAATTGTAGCACTGGTTTTCCTGTATTGGGTGCACATGAATCATGAATGAATGGTAAATCATGTGTTGTTACGGAAGCTAGTTCACCGCTCTGAGAATTGAAGCCCAAGAACATCTGGAGAGCCAAGTTTGCAGACCCCTAACCTAGGTCATCTCAAGTTTACTATTGGACAATGGCCTGTGCTAATAATAATTCTGTGCTCTCAAATCAGTTGTTGAAGGTTTCCAGGGTTTTCTGGATAGACAATACTCAGAAGTGGTTTACCATTCCCTTCTTCTGGAGGTGTCCTAGGACTTTGAAGTTTGCTACACTGACCGGCTCCTCCGAGATGCACACTGAGTTATCCAGCCTCCTTCATTACCAAGCTGGATGCACGATCAACGGGAGACCCAAACTGTTTCCTTGTGGGACCATATGGGATGCCCCAAAGCTGCAACTGAATAAAGACTGTGTCACATCTCTTGGGTTGGCCCCAAAGCTAGATGGTCTCCACAAAGCACCACAGAAATAAAATGATGTAACACAGCCAGACAATCTATAGTCCATCATTTTGTTTCTGCACGTAAAGTAACAGTTGTTTAAACTTCTCTTTGTTAGGTGTTCAAGGATCATTATGCAGTCTGACATGCAGCTAAAAATCGATGCCATATGTGTGTGTGTTTGGATGGGATTAACAAGTGAATAATGAATCTCCATTTTTGGTGTGAGTTCACGTCCATGTGACCTCTTTGTTCTTATCTCATTTTGTTTCTGCAGTTGGCGACTTATATTCTACACTACATCATTTACTGCTGGAATTATATTTCTCTATGATGTAAGTTAAATGTGGGAATGAAAACAAGTGATGTCTATAATCCTTTGTGGTACTGATGGCTAATCCTTATCTCTGTAAACGGTGTTTTGTCAAGGCTTGCCGTGTGTCCTAAATGTGGGGTTGTCGCAACAGAAGGTGTAATCTCCTGGTTTCTCAACTTTTTGTTGAGGAGTGCCATCGTCTTCAATGAAATGAAATCATGGGTGTTGGCTTTGGTTGAGTGTTTAAGTTTTGCCAAGTCAGGGGAATAGCAGAGTGTGTGAGAGAGAGATTTTTATTGTTCGGTTTACTAACTAAGAAAAGAAGGGGAAATTGAACTGGGTGGATTGCCATCCTTGGATTCTCATATGGACTCTACAGTTCCCAGAATTACTAACCACACTGCCCAAATTTTCTTTATAGAATAATCTTCTCTGCATATAAGAGTCATAGTCTATGCCTTTTTGCTGGTACAGTAAAACACTGGATAATGCTAAAACTTGGTTCCACAAGTCTTGGTGTTATCCGATTTTTAGTGTTATCCGATCCATGTTAAAATCCTATGGGATGGATCGGATAACGTTAAAGCTCCATAGAGATACATTGTAACCGCACAGGCTTTAGTGGTTGTTATCCGATCCATCCCATAGGACCTTAACGTTATTCGATCCAATTCTCCACCCCAGATTACTTAACGTTATGCGATTTTAGCGTTATCCGATCCAATCGTTATCCAGTGTTTTACTGTATTAGGATGTATTATTGGCTGGTACGTTTTTGTGGAAATGCTGGACTTTTCTCTTTTTCTCTCTATTATTTTATAGATTTAGTATGTGTAGCATTGAATATTTATATTAGGTCATGTGATTAAAACCTGTGCATTTAAAATGTTAAGCTAATGTGCATGAATGTGACAGGGGAAGACAGATCAGTCTTGTAGCCAGTCTATAGAGCATGAGCCCTGTCATGCAGGAAAAAATATACTTATTTTCTCTGATTTGCTCTTCCTTCTAGAAACCGTGGTTTCATGACATCTGGCAGGTGTGGGTTGACTATCCCTTCCATGTGAGTATTGTGAAATCTCTTGGAAATCTGGTTGTTGCTACTTTGTAAAGAACTGTCCATGTTATTCTCTTGGTAGAACTTGAGGGCTAAGTTAAGTTTGTATTGGTTGTTGTTTTGGTTGTTGTTCTCCTCCTCGTCGTAGAAGTAGTGTTATTCTTAAAGTTACTTTCCACAAAGCATAGATGGTCATGGATTTGACAGCTTCAAGACTCTGAATGGGTCGACATTCAAAACAATTCCATCACAGTTACACTTCAGATGATAATAGAAAACAAACAGGACTAACAGTATTGCAGTTTCCAAGTGAGAACCAATTTATGGTAATGAAAAAACCACAGTGAAACATAGAGAGCACCCCATTTACCTTCCGGATGATAATGTCAATAAACAACAATTGAAATGTATTATAGGTAGGGCTGGTTACAAAGATAAAGAACCAGTTTATCATATTGTTCAGTGCCCCAAGCTACCATAGATGGATTACATCAGCCACAATAAGCAAGTTGCAAAGTTTGTTTTTCAGCAGTTAATTAAGTCACATGGTTTCCTTACATGTTTTACTCCATACAGTATTGTAAATTAGAGCCATTTCCAGTTTTAGAAAACAAAATCACAGTAGTATACTGGGACAAACACAGATAAAACAGTTGATTGTAATAAATCAGATATTCTACTTCTGGATAAGCAGCAGAAGAACATATCTGATTGAAGTTGGAGCTCCATCAAGATGTGACCTCTAAAGGAAGTACAAAATTTTGAAATACAGAATCATTGAGGCAAGAAATTACAAGACTATGGAAGCAAGAACAGGCCGTTCCCCCTCTTCATACTAATTTCAGCAACTGAAATTATCCCAAAATCTTTGGTTTTTCACTTCTGTGCTATTATTCCTGTCTTTAACATACCTATTTTAATAATAATAATTTCGTGTCAGAAATTATTCTGGGTTGAAAGGATTTTTGCGGAAGAAACTGCTCAGGAAACGGCCAGATGAGGCTCCCTTCATGTCCTCAAGAGCTGGGACAGAGATGGGCACTCAATCCGTTATGCAGTACCCAGGTTTTGAACTGCTGACTTGCCAGCCTTCCATCTTACAAGGTGAGCTTCTTAACCACTGAGCCACCACAGCCCCACCTACTTTAGGGCTCTTTTAAATGCCACGTGACCTAAAATAGGCCACTTTTGACCCCCCCTCCCCCTCTGTGACTTTCCATGACCTTTGACCAACCCCCCCCCCCCAATCACGTGGTTTGAAGATAGATCTATGGCTAGCAGGATGCAAAAAGCAAATGATAATTTTGGAGTCATGTCACTTCACACCGAACCTCCCCTCCCCCCATGACTGTCGGTCAACTCCCTCCCCCCCAAAATGGTCATGTGGTATTTGAACGACCCCTTAATACACTGAATGGATGAAAAATAATCTTGTGTTTGTCTTGCCTCAGAAAGCAGTATATAATGTTAACTCTCAGAGGAGAAGTAAAATAAATAAAGCTCAGGAGCTAAGTCGACGGTTCTGCAGGAAAAATCCAGTTTTTGTCAAGGAATTTAAACCAGTGTTTCCCAAGGTGGGGCCCAGGCCCCGCAGGAAGACTTCAATCCCCAGATCAGTACATTGGCTGATTTGTTTGTTTACTGTCACAGTGCCAGCAACAATTCTGACACCCTCTTTGCCAGACCAGAAGAAGCTGTTGACAATGATATTCAGATTGTTGTCCCCCAAATAATGGTTCTCTCTTTTTGCAGTCTGTCCTGCCTTCCCAATATTGGTACTACATGCTTGAGATGAGTTTCTATTGGTCACTGCTGTTTACTCTTGGGATTGACACGAAACGGAAGGCAAGTCCTACAGCAATCTGTAATGTAGTCATAGTTGTCTTCTCTACACATCTCCCCCAACTTGTTCCTTTTTAATAGAAAGATGTTTTTAGTGTGAAATTTCAGCATTCAGTTGAGGCCATTGGTCAAAGACACACAACTTTCAGAAATAGTCAACACTGGTTTTCCTAAAAACTGATATAAGAGAATGTTTTCAGAGAGTGCACAGGTGTGCTGACTTACCCCAGTGGGCAGGGTCTCTGCACAGTGGCGCTACACAGAGAGTCTATTCCAGAGGAGCCCAAAGAGCAAGCCAAGGTGTGGTTACTGGTAGTTCAAGCAAGCGTCTAGTCCAAAGGACGTCCAGGGGCGTCATCAGATTTGGCAGAGAAGTCAGGGTCACGGCAGGCAGGTCAGGGTCTAGGCAGGTAATCTCAAGAGGTAGCCAAAGTCAAGCAGAGTGTTGGTCTTTGCACAGAAGAATTGTACTGATGCTTGAATGCTGGAACAAGCTTGCTTAAGAGCCTCCCAGCTAATGGGTATCAGCTGGGAGCCTTCTCCAGTAATGAGTTCTAGCTTGCTTGTGTCTCAGCTGAAGCTCCTTTCTGCATCTTTCCCTGGCTAAGGGCCGATCACTGTCAGAATCAGACTTCTGATCTGACAGGTCATCTGCCTGGGGAAACAGAGTTGGGTCAGAAGCAGGCTGAAATTTCTGGTTCAGGACATTCTCAGGTTCAGGTGCAGCCAGAACTGGGCTGGTCATAGGAAATGCCTCCTGATCCAGGTCATCTTCAGAGTCTGACAAGGACTGGGTCACAGCAGCAGGTTAAGCAGTGATGCCTTCTGCCCTTGGATAATGTAGACTTAAAACTATAAGATAGTTTGATGTCTGATGCAAAAAAGAAAATGATGCCCTCTTCTCCATTCCACATGCAGAAACTCACTCAATTAGCAACTGAATTTTCCTGCAACACTTGCAGTTAGACTAATTCCTTGATCCCAGTGCCTGAGAGTAGCAAAATAATTTTCGCAGTCTAGTGTGAGATGTACATTGTACATCATGGGTGGCCAACCTTGGTGCTCCAGGTGTTCTTCAACTTCAATTCCCAGAAGCCTTTATCAGCTGGTGTGCTTACATGGGCTTCTGGGAATTGAAGTCCAAGAACACCTGGAGCACCAAGGCTGACCACCCATGTTGTACATCATAAGAGGAAAAAGTAATTTGGACACACAGGGGAAAATGTTGGAGAGCCACGAGGGATGCTTCTAAGCATCTGCCACCTAAAGCAGGTTCCTCACTCTGCCAAATGGTAGCGCCAACCTTGCCTGTAGGATCTTCTAATGATTATATCACACTATACTGACTAATTTGTGTTGTACTCAAAGCTTACAACATAAACAGCTGCCAGATGTTAAGAGATAGTTTGCCCCACTCCAGTTACACAGTTCTCAAACACAGTGCTTTAATTTTGAATTGTCTCTCTTAAGTCTGGCAGTTCAATCCTACACTCGATTGTGCAAACATTATCTTCTTTCAGAACATAACGTTCTGTTTAATGATGAAAACCAACCCTGTACAGTACTTGCTGTTTTGCCAGAGGTGAATTTCAGCCCAGTACCAAGACAGGTTCCCAATGACTTGGCTGTTTTGCCCCCAGACAGAAAATAACACTATGTATCACAGTGTTGTTTTCTTGGGAGAGTGTGTGTTTGTCTACCCCTTCCTGCATTAAAAAGAAAGTACAGTTAAAACATCAGATAACATTGGATCAGATAACGCTAAAATCGCATAACGTTAAGTAATCTGGGGAGGAGAATTGGATCAAATAATGTTAAGGTCCTGTGGGATGGATCGGATAACAACCGCTAAAGCCTGTGCGGTTACAATGTATCTCTATGGAGCTTTAACGTTATCCGATCCATCCCATAGGATTTTAACATGGATCGGATAACACTAAAAATCAGATAACACCAAGACTTGTGGAACCAAGTTTTAGTGTTATCTGGTGTTTTACCGTACAGTACTTGAATTCCATGGTGCTACAGAGTTTTCAGAATGAGAAGCAGAGGATAAATAGACCAAAAAAAGCAAGTAATTCAGCTGCCCTCCTTCATACTCTTCTAGCAGCAGATTTTGCATGGAGGATGGACATGTGTACGTGGGCTTTGGACAGCCTTCATCTCACATCCTGTGACTTGGATCCCATCAGATGCGGAACACATGGGAGGCCAAATATATAAATACAAACATCAGTGGGGTGAAGCTTGTTCAGACTCTATCAAGCACAGAGTCATGCTGGTTTCAAGGAAATGACCTACCAAAAGTGCTGTATTTATGTCTCTCCCTCCCCCTTTCCGCCTCGAAAGCATTTATTATTTTAGTCTGGCTGGACATCCCACTATGGTAATGGAGTAGACCGTACAGCCAGCAACTCAACGTCGAGTGTCAGGCGGCGGTTAACTAACTTGACTCCCTAAAGGGGCCATCAGCTACGGGTGGATGAGTACCTTTAGGTGGGGTGATGGCCCCCCTCAGTGGAGGAAATGCCACTGGAAACCCATCACATTGGGCCCAGTGGCAAAATGAGCAGAGGAGGAACTCTGATTCCCAACAGTCATGGGAGGCGGAAGAGGCCATGCCAGATGGACTGGCTGAGAAGGCGCACCTTGTCCATATGCTCAGTCCATTGCAGTCCCGGAGTTGGGGCAGATGGGAGCTCACTCCGTCACATAGCTCTTGGGTCTCGAACTGCTGGCCCCCCGACCTTCCGGTCAACAAGTTCAGCTTCTTAACCACTAAGCCACCACAGTCCCTTTTATAACCCAGATAAGGGAGGCTAAATTCCACTGGGTATGTTTTCATTATTGCATCTTTATGGTAATTATGGTAGAGTAGTACTATCATCTTGCGGTTTGCACCACAGTGATAAATAGTGATGTGCTTTAATGTTATACAGTGAATTTTTTTCTGCATGATGCTGATATTCCATAGAATCATACAGTAGCAATCCGGTGGAAAGAGGCCAGCTTTCCTTTCATATACAGTAGTAACCCATATAACGAAAAAGCTACATTCCACAGTGCTCTTCATTATATGATTTTTTTTCGTTATGCGAATCATATCGGTGATACCCCACATAATGATTTTTTTCATTATACAGGCTAGTGCCGCTAGCGCCAAAATGCTTCATTATATGAATTTTTCACTATACGAAGTGTTCGTTATATGGGGTACCACTGTGTATGTAAAGCAAAAGTCCCTGCACGACTGGTTGCCTTTAACATTTCTACCCTTCTTGGCTTTCCTTAAAAACGTGCGGTGCTCTACAAAAGCTCTGTTAAATTTATTTTTAGTATGACCTTTGATTTCCTGATTTCCCCCCATAGGACTTTAAAGCGCATGTGATTCACCACTTGTCAGCCATTTTTTTGATGTTCACTTCCTGGAGTGCAAATTACATCCGTCTCGGGACGCTCGTAATGGTTGTCCATGACTCAGCAGACATTTTGTTGGAGGTAAAAGTTACTGAGTTTGAATATCTTCAATGTTCTTTAACATGATTGCCATTGGATTGTTTTGCAATATTTCAGTCGTCGTACTATCTGGAATGGTTCAGCACACGGAACTTTCTCAATGGAAACCTCATAAATCTTCCCAAAGAGATATGTTTTATTCAAAGATCTATTTTTTTAAAATGTTGTTGTTCAATCGCACAGTTGTGACCCCATGGACCAGTGCACGCCAGGCCTCTCTGTCATCTGCCATTCTGCATAGCCTGCCCAGATCTACACTCGCTGCATCAATGATGCCATCTAGCAGTCTCATCATCTGCCACCCCTTCTCCTTTTGCTTTTGATCTTTCCCAGCATCTGGGCCTTCTCCAGTGAGTCCTCTCTTCTCATTTGGTGGCCAAAGTACTTGAGCTTCGGCCTTCAGTATTTGTCCTTCGAAGGAGCAGTCATGGTTGATTTCCTCCATGAATTAGCCATGCAATCTTTGTATGTGATTTCTCCCATCCATTCCAAACTGAGGTTACTATTGCAGAAGTGGAGGGAGAGTGCTGGGATGGGACACTGATGTCACATCAGTCCTTTACTGTCACAGTCAGAGGCAGGGCTCGGGAAAGTTCCTTTTTTGGAGTCCAGTTCATAAAATCTTCCCTAGCTAGGATAATTCTTCCAGGCATTGCACATGGATAGTATAAGCGGCTAGAGCTGTGACTCTCTAGAGGGCTGAACTGTGGCAGATGTTACGTAGAGTTCCAGGAAGGATTAGATGATGGGCAAGTGGAAGGCCTGGGAAATAGGCACAAAATATTGGAAACTGCCTAACAAACCACCGGGGTCACCATCTGGCACTTGAGGCGACAAAGCTCAAAGTGGAACCAATGGATGGAATTACTTATAACCAGGGATGTTAGCATAACCATCTCAAACCTCTCTCTGTGGGGAACATCAAAACATCATATACAAAGCAGTGGAACGTAGCATAAAATGTAGATAAGGTAAAGGTTTCCCTTGCTCGAAAGCCAGTCATATCTGACTCTAGGGGTCAATGCTCATCTCTGTTTCTAAGCCGAAGAGCCAGCGCTGTCTGCTTCTGCAGACGTTTACATGGTCATGTGGCAGGCATGACTAGACACCGGAGCGCATGGAACGCTGTTACCTTCCCACCAAAGTGGTCCCTATTTATCTACTTGCAATTTCTTGCTTTCGAACTGCTAGGTTGGCAGGAGCTAGGACAAAGACGGGAGCTCATTCCGTCCTGCAGTACTCGGGAATTGAACTGCTGACCTTCCACCTCCCAGTAAGCGTCTTAGTGACTTGAGCCGCTGAAGCTAAATATGAGTCAGCTCAAAAGGCCAATGCTGTTTTAGGCTGCATTAACAGAAGTCCAGTCTCCAAAACCCATGAGGTACTACTAGGTCCCCCCCCCCCTTCTCTTCAGCACTACTTAGGTCACATCTAGTCTCAAAAACATGAGAGGTACTACTGGTCCCCATCTAGAGTACTGGACCCAATTCTGGGCACCACATTTTAAGAAAGATGCAAACAAATTAGAGCAGGTACAGAGAAGGGCAAGAAGGATGGTCAGAGGACTGGAAACAAAGCCCTATGAGAGAAGACGGAAGGAACTGAGCATGTTTAGCCTTGAGAAAAGGAAACTGAGAAGGGATATGATGGCAGCACTCTTTAAATACCTGAAAGATAAGCATAAAGAGGAAGGAAAGGGTCTGTTCTCCATCATCCCATGACACTTAATTCCACCCTCCTTTTGCATCTTTGGAATATCACTAAGCAAAAATTCACTGCTTGAAACACAAGATAAAGGGTTTCCTAATATGGATATAATTCCCATATTGCCTCACTGCATTGCTTCATTCAGCACACAATTAACTGCTTATTCATTGCTTTTTCAGAAATGAATGTGATCAGGCCAAATTGCCAATAATGAAATCCTGACACACACACACACACTCTATACATAAAAATATGTATACTCATATGTACTCAAGTATAAGCCAATCCGAATATAAGCCGAGGTACCTAATTTTGATATGAAAACCCAGGAAAATAGATTGACCTGAGTATAAGCCGAGGGTGGGAAATGAAGCAGCTGCTAGTGAGTTTCAATAATCAAAATACATGAAAATATGGTAAAATTAATTAAATTGTTGGCATGTCTCACTTTGGTGCGGTCCTGGGACCCTCGTGGTCTTTGACCCGAGTATAAGCTGTGTCCCCTTTTGGGGGTGCATTTTTGGGGCTAAAAAACTTGGTTTATACTCGAGTATATATGGTACACATACTGCACATCCTGTTTGTTTCAAGAACCACAACATAGCATAGCGTTAGGATTTGTGGTTTAAAGAACAAAAGGGAGTATTAGTGGCTTGCCAGTGGCCTCTGTGGATATTTCTCACCCATTGTTGCTCCAAGAAACAACAAGGATGAAGGAGAAGAGTCTGGCAAGAATGATTTAGTTAGAGAGATAGACATGGGGAAGATTTCAGCTATTCCCAGATGGTGCACTGCTTACACACCTAAAATTGCACCCCTTGTTTTCATTGTACTTGGGTTAGAGGTGGAAGATGAGGGAATGCTCCCCTTAGACGTTTGCCCAGCAGCATGAGAAACAGCAGTGGGGAAGGCAGAAGCCCTGCATCTCTCAGGTTAATGTAAGACGCTCTCCTCCAGTTCAGCTACTGAGCAAATGCTAAGAAGGTTTTAAAGTACTGTACTGTGCATGGTTGTAAACATTTTTCTCACATTATTCTAATGCCTCCTGTTACGTCTGTTTGGCATCTCAGGCAGCAAAGATGTTCAACTATGCTCGGTGGGAAAAGACCTGCAATTTCTTCTTTGTCGCCTTTTCAGTCTCTTTCTTCGTTACACGGATCATTCTCTTCCCTTTTTGGTAAGTTGCAAAGAGGCCTTTTTGAAGCTCCGGGAGTTGCAGGGGATCAGGGATGGGGCCCGGGGGCGGAATCCTAGAGATGTCTGGATCAGTAGCGTAGTGTGGGTTACAGCTGCCCGGGGCGTAAGCCAAATTTGCTGCCCCCTGGGCGGGGCCTAGGATGCTGGCATCCACTCCTACTGGGGCTTCTGGGAATTATAGTCCAAGATCACCCATACACCCAAAAAGTGCTGCCTGGGGCAGGCTGCCCCCTTGGGAGGGCGGCGGCACACTATGCTACTGGTCTGGGTACCTGCGTTAGGAAATGATAGGAGTCATGAATGACTTTGAGCAAATTCCAGAGAGACGGACATGTCTGTCTGTTGCAGTTTTTCTTCTTCTTTGTGTCCAGGTTAGACTTTGAGCTGCCAAAATGAAGCGACCTTCTTGGCTTTGTCATTGGCCAAACTTAAATCCTCATTGGTACATATCTCCTGTAGTAATCGAAAGGCCAGCAAATGAACCGGAGTCTGTATATCTCCACATTCATACAGCAGCCCCCACTTGAGTATGTTGGTCTTGCATTTAGGCACTCTGAGCTTCAGCCTATCCAGGGTCCTTTAAGGGTCATAGGGGGGGTTGAGTTCCTCAACTATCTCATCCTTTAATGTTGTTCCTTGTCCAGTGAGCTCCATCCTCCATCTTCTAATTTGGTTTTGCTCTTGTGAAGCCTCAAGAATGTTTGTTCTTGCCACAAAGCTCTTCCTCGATAGGAAGACTTGTGACTCATACTTGTTGCAGTGAAACCACTGAGATCCTTTAAACCAGGGGTCGGCAACCTTTCAATGTTGGGGGCTGGGGCACGCTCCTTCAGACAGTCGAGGAGGACGGACTAGTGGTCCCCCTGCCATAAACCAATCTGTGGCCACTTCCAGCGGTGGCAGTTGGAGGAGGGCAGGGCTCAGATGATTTGGTGCTATGGGCCAGATTCAGCCCATAAGCCATAAGTTGCCAACCCCTGCTTTAAACATTTCATATACATCTTCCTTCAAATAACAATAACCAGAAGGCTGTTTTTTAACAATGGGAAGATGACATACAGTTTCTCCTTTAATTCCCCGTGCGGTCCATGAAAGTCTGACCCTCACCTTCTGGTTTTGGAAAATGTGATAAAGTATTACAGTAATAAAATTTCTCTGGCATCATTTTGCTTCCCATCTTTGTTATATCTGAGCTAGAACTCACCCAAGACATTTCACTGCCTGGGGGAAACTATATGGCTCCCCCTCCCAGTCCATGTTCAAAAGATGGTTGGACTGACAGCTGAGTCTTTCCACACAATTTGCAGGGAGTCAGCCAATATCCTGCGCTGGACCAAAAGGCAGCAGAAAGTTCAGGGGATACTGTTTTGTCCTAATGTAGCTTGCTGCCATCTGAATTGACTGTGACCTTCTGCCTAACAGCAGGGCAGGCTTTAATTTAAGCATGTTAGCATTTGACTGCTATCTCTTCTTGATTTTTAAAAGGGTTTTTTTCCAGAGAGGGGATGGATTTTATTTCTCTGTACATCTATTTTTTATTTACTACTGTTGCTGGCTGGATAGCTCAATGGTTTAGGTATCTGGCTGCAGATCCAGAGGCTGGAAGTTCTATTCCCAGCAGTGACTCCTGGAATTAAAGCCAACCTGCCTAGCCTTGGGCAAACTGCACAGTCCCCTTGTAAGAAAGGAAGGGTAAATCACTTCTGCGTTTTCTACCTAGAAAACCCTGCAGAGGATCACAGAAAGTCAGAATTGAATTGACATCACCCAATCATCATCATTATTATTATTACTGTTGCTGCTCGGATGTTGACTAAAGCCCAACAGGTATACATAGAAAGGAAGTAGGGTTTTTTTTTCTGACTGTGTAATTTTGTATTTCAGGATTCTACGAGCCACAATGTATTATCCCATATATTATACACAAACAGTTGTCATAGCATATTTCTTCTTCAATGGGCAGCTGCTGGTTCTGCAAGGCCTGCATCTTTACTGGGGCTATTTAGTTTTCAACATTCTGAAGAAATTCATATTCGTAAAGGTAAAGAAACCCAAGCATTTGTTTCAACATCATGGGCAACTTTCACTTCAAGCCCATTTGATAATGATCAGTCAAGACCCTCCTAATTTTCTTTATTTACTTAACTATTTGTCCCAGTCAGTTAGATTATGCTTTTTATGAGAGATGGTCAGTGTGACTTTCTGAGATCACAGTATTCCCCTTCTGTAGTTTTGAGAGTGATAGGGAAGGGAAAACCAAACAAGGTGTGGCTCTCAAGGAATATGTAATGCAAACTTGGTCAATGAAGGAGGCAGGAGTGGGAAGGGCTGGAAAAAATGCAGGCTAATCACTTCACTTGAGACTCAACATCAAGAAAACTAAGATAACAGCAACAGGGCCTGGAAAATAGATGGGGAAGAAGTAGAAGCAGTGACAGATTTCACTTTCTTAGGATCAAAGCTCACTGCAGATGGTCATTGCAGCCATGAAATAAAAATACAAGTGATTCTTGGGAGGCAAGCGATGAGAAACCTGGGGAGCATAGTGAAAAGTAGAGACATCACATTGCAAACAAAAATTCGTCTAGTCAAAGCAATGGTATTCCCTGTGGCAATGTATTTTTGTGAGAGCTGGACCATTAGGAAAGCTGAGCACAGAAGAATAGATGCCATTGAGATGTGGTGTTGGAGGAGAGTTTTGAGAGTCCCCTGGACAGCGAGGAGAACAAATAGGTCAATCTTAGAAGAAATTAACCCTGACTGTTCCTTAGAAGGTCAAATAGTAAAGCTGAAGCTAAAGTACTTTGGACATCAAATGAGAAGAGAGGATTCGCTTGAGAAAGCCTTGATGCTGGGAAAGGTGGAGGGCAAAAGACGGGGGTGGCCAAAAATGAGATGGCTAGATGGTATTGTAGATGCAATGGACACAACCTCAGCTGAGTGAGTTGAGGAGAATGGTGGAGGACAGAAGTGCCTAGCGGACAGTGGTCCATAGGATCACAAAGGGTCGGAATTGACTGTGCGACTGAACAACAACAACAATCACTTCAGTGTCAGATGGGTGGTGTTAAGGGTTTAGTCCAGACTACGTAAACAGCTAAGGGCCACAGTGGTTAAGATGCTGAGCTTGACAACTGGAAGGGCAGCAATTCAGGACCCAAGTACTGCATGACAGAGGGAGCTCCCATGTTCTGCCCCAGCTCCTGCCAACCTAGCAATTTGAAAGCAAGAAATTGCAAGTAGATAAAGAGGTACCCCTTCAGTGGGAAAGGTAACAGCGTTCCGTACAGTCCAATATTTAGTCTTGCCTGCCGCATGACCACACCAAAAAATGCAGACGCAGATCGCAGTGGCTCTTTGGCTGTAAACCGAGATGAACACCACCTCCTACAGTCAGACACAACTGGCTTTTGAGCAAAGGAGACCTTGACCTTACATAAACAGCTGCCCAATGTGTTGACTCTGATTTCCAGAATGAGTGCAGCCTTTTGCTCCTTTATAACTCAAAGTAGAATATGAGCCAGATTCAGCCTCTCACAGACTTTGAAGCAAGCGGCCTTCACCGGCAGAGAAGAGAGGAAGAGGATTGGTGAGAAGGCTTGGATGTGTGACACATATTGAAGGGAACCTTGGTAGTTTGTTAGATGAGATCCGAATTGGCAGCAGAACTAGGACGCAGACGCTTGTGGTGCCTTAGAGACTAGCATGGAGTATTATTGACTTTCTGAGTAGATGTTTATAGTACAGGATATCACTACACCAGGGGTGGGCACCTAATGGCACTGTTCACCATGATGGGAATTGTAGGCCCAAACCATCTATACCACTGGTCACCCCATCAGAAGATACAGAGGCAAAGTAGTGAGAAAGTTTCTGAGTACTCAGAAAACATTTAGGAAGAAACAGAAGCAAGGGAAAGAAAGACTCTGGGTCTACTTTTAATTCAACATCTGTTTAGGCAGAGTGGAGGTGCAGAATTTTTCTCCCATTACACAGAGTCTCTGTGTAGTGAAAGATCCTGGTGTGTGTGCTTGTACAGAGTTAACTCTCACAATTCAATGCAAAGAGTCTCTTCAAATATCCTCAACTGCTGGGAATTTTGCCAATAAGGGCCAGATCAGCTGCTATTAGAGGTGCAGGGCTTGTCTCCTCCCCCCCCCCCCCCGGCTTAACTGATCCAAGATCAGACTTTACTAAAGCAGTCGTTTATTTTCTGCTGAAGAAGTGAACAGCAACCCCTGCAGTGGGTGAGGGAAAAAATGGTGAGACTCAAACTCACCACTATCACCAGCCAAATATGGTCACACTGGGGAGCAACAGAATGTTTGCCACTAGCTTTTGAAAGATGTCCTTTTGTTTCTGTAGAAAGATGCAGTGTTGTAGTCATAATGGCTTTTTAATTTGGGCTTCTACTTTCACAACTTAATAGACAAAGTTCTGGTGGCAAAACCTAGCCATATTGGGGGGGTGGGGGTGCGGTTAAAATGTGCAAATGAATAAGAATATAAAAGGATGTACTGATTACAGGGGCTGCGATGGCTTAGTGGTTAAAACGCTGAACTAGACAACCCTCAGGTCAGCAGTTTGAGACTCGAGTGCTGAATGAAGGACTGAGCTCCTGTCTCTGTCCTAGCTCGTGCCAACAACCTAGCAATTAGAAAGCAAAAAATTGCAAGTAGATAAATAGGGACCACTCCAGTGGGAAGGTAACAGCATTTGTTGCGCTCCAGTGTCTAGTCATGACTGCCACATGACCACAGAAACGACTCAAGACGCAGACAGGTTGTAAATGGAGATTAGCACCGCACCCTAGAATTAGCTACGACTGGCTTTCGAGCAAGGGCGACCTTACAGATGGCTGAACATGGAAACGGGATGGGATGTGAAATAACACATGACCATTTTAGGGGGGGAGGGGGAGTCAACCAAAAATCACGGAAAGTCACAAGAGGGAGGGGGATCAAAAAGTGGTCTATTTTAGGTCACATATTTGAAAGGCCCCTTACAGTCTCCTATGTTCTTTAGAAGCAATTTATACTCCAGTATTTTGATCTCTCTCGCTCCCCATCCAATGATAAGTTCCTGCTGGCATTTCTCTGAATCCTGAAACTGGAAAGCAACTGCTGGCAGGTCTTCTAATACCATCTTTCTGAACAGAACGGGAGATCTAGATCCTTGCAGATCTAGTGCTTTGAAGGCTGCTATATTCATTTGTCAGTTCACAGTCACTTTATAGCTAATTGCCCTTTCTAGGTGCTCAACATTCCTATCCCAGCTTGGGCTAAAGTCAGCAATGACAAGGTAAGTCGCATCCAGGGTCCGCATGCTCTCCTCGGACTTGGTCTGTCTTGGTCTTCTCTCTCTCCAATGGAACCTATATAAATCACCAATCGAAGCCAAGCAACAAATTGAGCTCTTGATTCATCCCTTCTGTGATCAGTTCGTTCCTCTCAATGGAGTGTGATTTTGGTTTTCTTCATATCTGTACCAATCATATTTCCATCTTCTCTTCTAAGCCTCTTCTCACACCGGGCGAAAACTATAGCACCAGGCTCTCTAATGGCCCTTGCTTGTCCACTCTGCCCATTGCAAATGGGAAATACAGGATTTCAATCTTGATTCAGAGAGAAATGGATTTACACCAGAAGGGTCAGGCCTTTCTGCTGGGTTCACCTGTTGATTTGATTATCTCAGATTCTCTTCTGATTTGGGGCAGGGCTGTTACTTCATGTTGGTTCAAGAGATAACTCAAATGCCATTTACGCCATTGGGTAGTTAGCCAGTTTCATTTTGCTCAGCATCACATTTTGAGGGGTAAGGGATCCCTTACCAAACCCAGAGTTCCTTGTTGATTTTAATTTGGCATTTCTCCACATTCCTCACAATTCTGTCTTTCAAACTGGTTGTGTTCCAAGGTCTGAGAAGGTAAAGGATGTTCCATTTTCTGTTCTCAAGTCTTAGTTAAGGCAACTGGAAGAAAATGGCTGGTGGTGGTGGTGATGGCCACCTTAACCAAGAGTGGTTTAACTTTAGACCACTTTCAAAATATGATCATACTATCAAAGATCATAAAATATGAAATAATGAATTACAAAGGCCCATTCTATCCCCTTCTCTTGTCATGGGTGCATTTTAACTTTACAGAGTATGACCTCATGTTTGCTCTCCACTTCTGTATTTTTTTAGGGTAAATATGTGTAGGCCTTCCGGAAGATAACTCTGTTCTAGATTACAAATAATCAGTTCCAACCTTCTGTCGCTTAGAATCACAGAACCCTGCTGGGTCAGACCAAACATCCATCCATTTAGCATTTCCCCAGCAAAAGCTGAGTGCAGAAGAATAGATGCCTTTGAGATGTGGTGTTGGAGCAGAGTTTTGAGAGTCCCCTGGACAGCGAGGAGAACAAGTAGGTCAATCTTAGAAGAAATCAACCCTGACTGCTCCTTAGAAGGTCAAATAGTAAAGATGAAGCTAAAGTACTTTGGACATCAAATGAGAAGAGAAGATTCACTTGAGAAAGCCTTGATGCTTGGAAAGGTCGAGGGCAAAAGAAGACGGGGGCGGCCCAAAATGAGATGGCTAGATGGTATTGTGGACACAATGGGCACAGAGTTGAGCGAGTTGAGGAGGATGGTGGAGGACAGGAGTGCCTGGCGGACAGTGGTCCATGGGGTCGCAAAGGGTCGGAATCGACTGTGCAACTGAACAACAACAAAATGAGCTTCTTGGCTCGAGGGAGCTCAGACATCAGGTGTAAGAAAAGACTGCAGCTCCCCTGGTGGCTTAGTGGTTAAGATGCTTGCTCAGACTAACACAGCTACCAATTCAAAAGTTTCTCAAATAGTTCAAAGAAGGCACCCAGAACAAACAAAATGCTAGTATGGAAAATAAGACAGAGGGGGCTCATGGGGGAACCCTTATTTACAAAATACTCTCCACCACCACCACCACCACCACCACCACCACCATACACACAGATAAACAAAAGGCGCCTTCCTTCCTTCCTTCCTAACTCACCTGCCTCAGCTTTTCTCTGCAAGGGGTTTTTTTTTTGCCTTTTTAATATAGATGAAATTGGTTTTCAGTACATTCCTATGGAAACTGTCCTTCGTGCCCTCTATTTGCCATCTCTGGTAATGATGTGATCGTCAGCGTTTCTCCCCCACCCCGGAAATGCCGTAGGCTGCTTTTAAGCTGCCGAAAATGCGGCAAATCACATGGAGGGCTGGATGGAATGATGTCGGGGGGCCGGGTCTGGCCCGCAGGCCTCAGGTTATGAATGCCTGATTTATACAGTCAGTAAAAATAAGTGGTGAAACATTTTTTGAGCTGTTTAGCTTCAACAATGCAGAATGGGTCAGGGGGGAATTCCTCTTATTTGAAGAGACCATACTGCCAGCAACTCAACGTCGATTGTCAGGTGGCGGTTAACTAACCTGACAACCCTGAGAAATAATGGCCTTGGGTGGTGAAGTCCATAGGGAAGGATGATGGTCCCCAAGTGGATTAAATGGTCCCACTTGAATCCATCTTGATGGAGGGCAGCAGCTTCATCAATCCTGGCCTGGGGCTGACGAGGTCTTTGTGTGGCAAAAGGGCCCAGGACCAGAAATTGACTTCCGGAACTGGATCCGTGGTATGGGTATCATACTGTGATGCAGAAGGCAAATGGAAGACTACTGCATTATATTCCCAGGACAATCTTCATGGCTGATCACCATGAATATATCCAATATTTGGAATTGGATACAACACTTGAAGAAGGAATAACTAAGCTGAATGCTTTCCCAAACAGTCTAATATCCTATGTCCAAGACACTATTGTAATACAGGATAAAGCCTTATCTAATTATCTGATGTTGGTAAGCATCTTGAAGAGCTTCTTCTAGTTGAAGAATTGGGGAGAAGTCCTTAAATAAATAAGGAACATCTGCAGTCACTCACCTGTAGCCTGAAAAGGTTTCAGACAATGATAGGCTTTTACTGTTTGACTGTCTTGATAGTGTACATCTGTCTTGATGCATGTATTGCAGAATAATGTATTGCAATCCAGTTGCCAGCAGGACTTCATTTTTAGTTGAATTCTCTGACATCCTATAAGATTTCTGCCCTCGACCCATCAGCCCAAATTCTTTTCATGCCAAACTCTGCCAAAGGAACTCAGTTTCTAATCTGGTCCTTGTTGTGTTGTGGTGGTGTTGTTTTCAGTCAAAAGGCAACATTTTAACACTCCTTACCACTCTTAGCCTATCCAGTTTCTGAGCAGCTTTGTTAGTCTTGGGGCGCTGATGCTGTTTCCTTTTGGTCAGCCAAGGATTCCAGCGAGTCAGGCATTTCCATGTGGTGTAAAGCTTTCTACCCTTTTTTGTGTGACTTTCTCTTCAAGCCAAACTTTTGGCCTCTATAACCGTGTCCTCCTCTTGGAATGTGTTTTGTGGTCTCTCCGTTGGCCGCCCTTATGTTACGATCCAGTGAGAAGCACTGGAGATTAATGGCAAAGGTAGACGTCTTACAGGACCTCCAGCTTGTGGATTCGCTCCTGTTTACAGGAGACATGCTATTCTGTTGGCCCACACATCTGTCTGCCAAGAGAATTGAATTGCACATCTGGTGAATAGGAATGTTCCAAAACACCACATGAAAGTAGGCAAATGGATATGTTCTCACACTTCCTTGGCACCTAAATTCCTAAAAGCCTGCCTGACAGGTTCTTTCGGAAACAGTAATTTGCCACACGCTGACCAGTTTTGTGCCAAATGCAATGCCAGTTTTAATGAGCTTGTTCTTTTACTTACTTCCCTACGGGCTTCATTAGCATAATTAGCTTGCTATTGCCCTGTACAAACTTTTCTTCACTCGAACTACTTGTAAAAAAAAACCTAGATGGAAGACGTAGTCATTCAGTTTCCTGCACAGTCTGTGACTTCTCTTAAATGCCTTTTCAGGATTCTCGCAGCTAATGGAAATAGTGAAATAACAGAAAGGTACTTTGGATTCTTCTGTTGATACCGTAGGCGGCCACTTGGCTGGGCTACTTTAAAGATGAAAGAAGCTGCTTTGTAGGGAACCAGAGTCTGTGTTGAAAAAATGACGCTTAGGAAATCTGCACTGAAGAGAGCATCAGTTTTGCATGTTTTGCTACATGGGAAGCAAGATTGACAATCTCTTCTCCCTCACAATATTGCGGAATATCCAGAAGCCAAACCCTGATCCTTGCAAATGCAGTTTAAGAATCTCTCAGTGCAGGTTCAGTTTACTATTGGGTTTAATATTCTTTATTTATAGTTGTATCTGAGATGGCTCATTTCTTTAGCTCAGGGGTTCCCAAACTTTTTACACCGTGGGCCAAGCCACGCCCCCTGGAAGCGGAAGCAGGCCCATTTATGGCTGTTGTAAATGCTTCCACTTCCTTGTTTATGACAGCCAGTTTATGTATGCACAGGCACGTTTTACGGCCGATGTAAATGTGTCTGGTTCAACTTCCAAGTGCGCCAGAGGCGACAACGGGCCAGATGGAATGGGCCATGGGCCAAGTCTGGCCCACAGGCCATAGGTTTAGCTGATTCCTTTGTGAACTAAAATCAGGTTGCTAAGAGCAGAGGGACAACCTTACCTCTTGAAATGGCTAAACATGGATGGAAGAGGCAGTTGTTCTACAAAGCCCTGGCACTTCTGAAAGGCCAAACAAGTGGACCCTTTCAAACCCCTAGACCAGCTTTTCCTGAAATGATGCCCTGCATGTGTGTAGGCATAAATAGCATCACTGGCCATGTTGACTCTGTTCTAACACATCTGCAGAGCACGGCTTTTCGGGAAGGTTGCCCCTAAGACTCTGGAGTTGCATTGTTCAGTAAATTACACCAGACCTGACAGTCTGTTTTTCAGGTAAGCAGGTGTTCATAATAGGAGCTAAAGTCTCCTAACAAGGAACCCTTTAGCTCAACTCTAAGCTTGGTCTTAGGGTTAACAAAGTCAGTTCAAAGCAGCACCGAAATGCTTATTATTATTGTACTTTGTTTCACTGCCAACAGTGGATTTATAATTGGGCTCATTTGGGAAGCAGTGGGACGTTATGACTCACGCAGCAACTCCTGGGCTTTTGACATTCCCCCAAAGGCACGGGGCCTAGAGAAGCTAGTGAATTTTGATAACAGAACTAGCAGGATTTATGGAGACTCCGGAGCATTTGATGTGATTATTCAAAGTCACTAAGTTAAGATGAGCTGTAAAAATGTACAGTACTTGTATGTTTTTATAATACAGGAGGATCACTTTGCTGGATCCTGAAAACTGAAAGACAGAGATATCAAAGTGGTATCGTTTGTTAAGTTGCTGCGGTACTTCTAGCTTGTAAAAGTCTATCCTTTAGGCAAGAAGAGAAATCAGTCATGTTTTTCATTCCATTCATGAACAAAGCAGAATGTTTTTGACAGAATTTTGTGGTAAGAAAGCAAATTCCAGGCAGTTGGTCTTTCAGAGCATGTTTACAACGAAAGGGATTCTCTTTTGCAATTGTGTTGAATGTATAAATTGTATTATCCTATAGCTCAGTGGGTTGTGAATCTGGTTGCTGTGGAGCCAGAGGTTGAATATCCGAATCTCAGCATGCCAGGAGAAGCGTCAACCCTGGACATCTCAAGGCAGCTCCAGAAAATGGAATGGTAAACCATTTCTGAGTCCCTATATACCTAGAGAACCCCAAGAAGGATTGCCATAAGTTGGAATCAACTTGGTGGTGTGAAATTAATTGAATCATGGGATGGTGCATGTCTTATATGAATTGACATGGCTAGGCTGTACAAGTTAGAAAGTTTCGGGAATGTTCTATATTATAATTCACTGAGGAAAGTGTTTTTGCCTTTGAGCTGGACTAACTTGGACAGTTTGGTGACATATTCTTTTAAGGCTGGATTTTCGAGCTGGCTAACTGTGTGCTTTTGGTATGCCATGTGATGCTATCTTAATTAAGTCCATCCTGTACTAAAGGAAAAATCCCTTTAATTTAAGAGACATGCTTCCTAGATTTTCATACCCTTCTGTTCTTGGTGAACATTCTTATGAGTGTAACATGGAGTAGAACTGATGTTGCCGGGGAGGCAGGGAGAGAGATACACATCTTTTAGAAAAAATACATAGCTACTGTTTGCTTTGATTAAACAGATTGAGTAGCAGAAGGGGGATAAACAAACTGAAAAATCCACCTCACTCTCATCATATTTAATTGAAAGCACTGCTGACATATAAGACCCACTTTTCCTCCCCTTAACATACACTGGAAAAATGGAATGAGTCTTGTACTCTATATAATGGCCTATTTTGGTAATAACAGGGTGCATCTTATACTCCAATGCATTTTATACGCCAACAAATACAGTAATTATCAGTAAATATGAAGATGCCTGTACGTCAGTTGCCAGAACAATGGCTTGAGCTTTCATTGATTAAATGAAGAAAGTCACATGAATATGGGAAGTTCCAGACAATACAATGGACAAGGAAGCACCTCCTTCCTTCATTCATTCATTCATTTATTAAATTTTTATATTGCCCATCTGGGATATTTTCCCATTCTGGGCACTGTACGACACTTAAAGTCAGACATATACAACCGATAACAATTGATGGCATCTAGACATCTTCAAGTTCTTTGCTTGAACAGAGGCAACATCTGCGCAGTTGAGTAGAAGTTAAGCATGATTCAACAGTGTGATTTAATGTTACAAAACAAAACAGTGGAATTCTAGGCTGTATCAAGAGAAGTATAATGTCCAAATCGATTGGAATAAGAGTATAGCTCATTTGTTATTTTATCAGTCTTCAACTTGAGAACTGTATCCAGTTTCTTCTTTCATGTCTTGATCAAACCACAGACTGCCAAAATGAAGCCATCTTCTTTGCTTTGTCATTGGCCAAGTTTAAGTGCTCATCGGTGCATGTTTCTGTATGTATCCAGTTGTGAATATTACAGTAAGAATGATATCAAGAAGCTAGATGTCTTCAGACCTCTGAAAAGCTGATTTATGAATGATGAGGGAAGGGAAGGGAAGTTCAGGAGAAACATCAGGAAGTAAATTCTCATTATAAGAGTGGTTTACCCAGGAAATGAACTATCTTGGACAATAGTACACATCTCTTCCTAAGAGGTCTTTAAACAGGGTGGAAATCCATCTTTCGGAGGTGTTTATCTCTGGATTCCTGCACTGGTAGGATTTATATTAGATCAGGGGTGCTCGGTCATGTGTTTCAATGGGCCAGTCACATGGGCCGGTCATGTGATTCAGCGGGCCAGTCACATGGATCCTCCCACCAGAAGCAGAAGTAAAACACACCTTGCAATTGTTTTGCAACTGCCATTTTCTCTGCTTAAACCAGGGGTGCCCAAACTGTAGCCTATGGGCCAGATCCGGCCCCAACACCAATTCATCTGGACCACCTCACCCTCATTGCTCCCGGAAGTGGAAGCAAAACATGCCTTCATGTTTTACTTCCGCTTCCGGGAGCACCGAGGGTGGGGTGGATGAATTGGCACATCATCAGATGGCCCTTAAGGTCTCTTCTATCTCTGCATTGCTGTGATTCTTTGCCCTGACCAAAACTGGAAGGCTTGCCAGGTTTTTGTCAAGCCGATCTTCCAGTGAATTCAGCACCTCTATTCCTTTTTTGATCTTTGGAGGGTCTTCTTCTTCCCCTGGCCCCCCAGAAAAAGTTATTTCCTTTAGTTAAGTGCAAAGTAGAATTCTATTCAGGAAGCACCAGTGGGTGATTTGAATAAAATGATACTTCATCAATTGTCCATTTGAAGAAAGTTGCTTTTCCTTTCTTCTATCTGATGATGTGCCAAGTTTATCCTACAGTATTTACAGTGCAATTTGTTTGTTTGGATACCCTTTGGTGCATGGCTCTGAAAAAGACAAAAGAGAGAACCCCAGGAAGTTTATATTGTGAGGTCAGGCTGGAAGAGTTTATACTTTTTTTTCTTTTTCTTCTCTAACTGCACTGTTGTGTTCATGGAAACTTAATACAGTATACAGATGGATGGATAAGTGGGTATGCAAGAGTCAAATCAGCCTAGTCTCATAGGAATCTTTTATTGGCATTTATGAATTACTAATTTTGTCTATCAAAATTAAGCAGTTGATTTGCTGCTTCTGGAAGTCTCCATTTAACACCTGAAAATACTAGTTTTTCAACACTGCAAATGGTCTTCTAGCCTACTGGTTTTATTTGTTTGTGTCTTTTGACAGTCTGTTCGGCCTGCAGAGTATCCATGGTTAGCAGTTTCGCTCTCGGATACTCAACTACCCCCTTTGTACTCAGTTACTACTTCCTAGTAACAGGAAGGCTTCTATTTTCCCCTTGTAACGCATGATTTGGATTTATTATTCTTTACCTGAATCATTATCATTCACAAAGGCTGTGGTGGCTTAGTGGTTAAGAAGCTTGCCTTGTTAGCTGGAAGGCTGGCAAGTCGGCAGTTCGGGACCTGGGCAATGCATGACGGATTGAGTGCCCATCTCTGTCCCAGCTCTTGGGGACATGAAAAGAGCCTCATTCAAGCATCCCCTGAGTGGAGTTTCTTCCACAAAAACCCTTTCAACCCAGACTAATTTCTGACACAAAATTATTATTATTATTTGCATTTACTATTATATGCTGGGGCACGTCTGACACAAATAAAGAAAGATTTGCATTTACAGTCTTAATGTCCTGAATTGTTTTGGATGACAGCTTCCAAGACACTTGCAAATTAGCCATGCTGGCCAAGTACAAACAGTTCTGTAGTTCAAAAATCTGGAGGATACCAAATTGAGAGAAGTGGGCCGGATAAATTGGATAACCCGTTAGGCTGTTCTACTGGCTCTGAAACATCCGATTTGATAATACCTTCAGTGTCTGGCTTATATCTGCTGTCAGTTAAAAGAGTACAATTTTGTTTTTTTGGACAACAACTTGCAGAATTATTTAGGATGCTGGTGGTTAGTAATAGGAGAGTTCTGATTCACGCAGAGAATTCACCAGCCAGTTTCTATGTTTATTATAGCTTCTGATTGCACCACTAAGTTTATTTATTTATTTATTCACATTTTTATACCGCCCTTCTCGCCGGGGCGACCCAGGGCGGTTTACAACATCATAAAACCATAATACAACCGAACCTAAACCTTCATATGTGATCTCCATTTATAGCACCTCTCTGGGGGAAAAGGATAATCACTTTTACCAACCTTCTAAGCCTCACCCACATCTTCACTTTATGTATCTGCTTTGTTATTGCCACAAGTCATCACGACTATTTCATGATAGCTTCTGTTTAACATTGGTCAATCCTCTTTTTTCCCCTCAGAATGTGAAAGATGTCAGAAGTGACGACGAGGAGGAAGATTCGTTCAGTGATGTCGAAGAGACACAGATGAAGAATGGAAGCAAGAATGGGTCAAGCCATCCTTTGTTGAACAATAATAATTAAAATATGGCCAGCTCCCTGTGGTGTCGCTCGCTATGCCCGTAACGCATCGTACCTCAGAGAGTTCAATGGCAGCGTCTTAGCTGGAGTCTGCATTTGATTTAGCTTTTGGTCACTAGAGCTGGAAGAGAGCCCAGTCTTTAAAAAAGAGTGAAAATAATCTGCTTAACTCAACAAAATGTGCTTAATGGATTTCCAGATGATCTTGAGATGCCAGTTTCAGACTGAACTGCTCATACGTCTAAAATGGGATAATGAGACCTTACTGTACATTATTTTGCCATGTCTCTAATAATATTGTTATGCAATTCAGAAAATGTGGACATGATACAGATTATTCTACCAAGGAACAGTTTTGTGTGAGGGAAAGGCTTGCAAGTCAAATTCCTTTAATAAAACATTAACCATTTTTTATTGAGCTTTAAACCCTTATTGTTGGTTACTCCTCTGAGAACCGGATCTAAACACCTCTTGGCAGAGATGACCATTAGAAGAGGTAATATAGAGAAGAATCTGTCCAGGTTATCTATGTCATTTTCCTCTAGATTGACCTGTCCATCATTGTTTTATTAATGGTAGTAATACAGAACTTTATGGACTGAAAGGAAAGCTTTGGCAGACTGGAAGCAACCTCAAAGACTTTGTGATTTCTGGGGAATGAGGCTGTCTAGTAAACCATCACCAACAGCCCCTTGGAATTCGAATTAAAATCTGAGGAAAGTTCAGATTTACGAGAATGGAATAGTTGTCAACTCCCACTCATCTACCTGAGAACAGTTGTCCTTTCGAGAGTATCCATTGTTAATTAATTGCTTTAGGAAGGAGGAGCTTTTTCTGTTTCTTCATGAAGGCTACCAGAATTCCTCTTGGGTCATGAAAGTCAACACATCAACAGCATTATCATTTAATTTGAATCTTAAGTGATTCTTTCTTTAGAAAGTTGTGTTCTAAACTCATGTTTTGGGCTGATTTAACATCATAGCAAGGCTGGGAACCCAGGAAATTAGAAATGAAGGATAAGAACCAAGATAAACTAGAACCATCCTCTCTGTTGTTCTAGAACCATTCTCGCTGTTGTTTGTTGTGTGTTCTTGCTGCTGCTACTCTTTTCTTGGTTTGAAAAATCTTAATGAGAGAATTTTTAAAATGGACTTTTCCCACTTGCAGTCCAAGCTTGTTCTTCTTCCATGTCTAGGCTAGACGTGAAACTGCCCAAATGAAGGCATGTTTTGGTGAGTTCATTCTGCAATTTCTTTTGCCTGATCTAGTATGGGAAAGATTAGCTGGCAACACAAGGTTGCCGTTACCAGGATACGCCTGATTGTGGTTCAAAAATGCCACAACTCTTTAGGAAGATCTTTCTGAGTATCGCACAGTCCAAGCTGACACTGCTAGAAGACCAGTTCCTCCTCATTTTGTTGTATTTCTACCCAAAGCCATCTTTAAAAAAGGCCAAACAAGAACACTTATTGAATACAGTTACTTGGTTTTGTGAGATGAACAAGCAGTTATGAAATGATGCTTCCCATGCTCCCTTCCTAGAATTGGGTTCTTGCTTTTACAGATACAACCTCTGTTCAGTAGTAGTTCAGATTTTGTTTTTAATCCTTTGCAAATCAGAAGCAGTGAAGCTGAGGTGACAAAGATCTGTGCTATAGAAATTCCAAATGTGTGTCGTTCTTCCTCTGTCTCCTTTTCTCCTCTTGAGATATTTCTGTGGCAGGTTAGAAGGCAACCAATACCTCCACATTAACACTGTAGACATTGTTATGATGGCTACAGTGTCAATGTGGAAATTTTGGTACTTGCCAAACAGCGCATTGTCAAAAAAGTTGTGAAACTACAGGATCAAAAATACCTTTTATAGTGCACTACATTATAATAGGTCGCATGCCTCTTTTCAACAGATCTTCAGTTTTCAAGAAAAGGAAGCAATCATGTGCTGTTCTGACACATTGTGGCATAGCTGCAAGGGTTTAATGTGGATCTTGGAAATATTACTTGTAGGGTTTTTTTTTAAACAGCTCTTAGAAACTTGCCTTACTAGATGAGGAGTTTGGGGAGTTCTAGTTAACCAGTTGGCCCAGGCAAATGTCCCTCTTCATCAGAGTGCATCGTCTGTAGCCTTTGAATCTTTGCGTAGTTCCCCAAGAAAGTGGGGTTCTGCCAGTAATCCCATAGCCCTGGCTATTGTATAGGGACGGTGCAGTGTTCGTTGGGTTCTGAGTTTGATGTTTGCCTCCCCTGGTAATAGCAGCAGGTAAACTGATCTCAATGGGAAAGGGAGATGTATGCATTCATGTATTGAGATGTATGCATTCACACAGAGAGTTGAAGAATGTGTGTGTACACACATACTCCTCTGCTTCCTTCCAGCCAATGCAGGATGGAGACCTTTGCATTGAAAATATTGTGTATTCCTGCTTTTACTGAACTTCTGTCTTGCCAAATAAATACTGAGTTATATTGATCCAGCAAAGAACTGTCAGGATCTGTGACAGCTCCAGGATTTGCAGGATGGGACCTCCAGCCTAGAGGGCAACTCTGCTGCTTGCAGGGTTGAACCCAGGGTTGTGCTGGGCACCTTGGGAGGGCGGTGGACAGGAAGTGATGGGGACACCTATTGAGGGGTTGGGGGAGAAATCCCATACATTCCCATTACCTCTGCCTGCCTCTGGGGGGTGCCAGCAACTGGGGCACACCAGGATGAGTCCCTGTATCCCTGTGGGCCAGCAGATCACTGGTTGGACCTTCAACCTTCTGTAGCTGTTAGGCTCCACTTGATTGCCCTGGGGAAGTTTCTGGACCATGATGGGCTCCACTTGGAGTTCCTGGGTGGCTTAGATGGATAAGAACTGGCCCTTCCAGAAGCAGCCTCAGCAACAAAGGTCACTGGACCTGCAGTTGCCTTGGAAGATCACTTGCCTTGTTCCTACCTTTGAAGATCTCCAGTCTTGTTCCTGGTTCCTATCATGAAGATCTTGAGCCCTCTTCCTGTGGACTTTTGTATCTTTCCTGGTTCCTTGAACCCTGTCCTTGCCATGCTCAAGCCCCTGAAGGTACTCAGCTTCATCTGTTCTCTCTGTCACCTTCTGGCTTGCTTGGACTATGCCCTATCATCTGGACCAATCCTGTTGGTCCTGTCTACCTCAAGCTTGATTTTGGACTTGGACAGTGATATGGATACTGTTTGGCCTGTTACCTGGTTGCCTTTGGGTCCTGGTGCTTGTGTTACTTGCCAGCTGCCCATGTCCCGGTCTCTGACAAGGACCTGCAGGAGAGATTCATTATTCTGTTGTATGTTCATGCACATTTGCAATCAAAGATGAGTGTATGTCTGTAATCCTAATTTGCCACTGAGATGTTCAAAAATTAGAAGACAAGGTGTGGTTCTGGCTGAACACATTTTGCAAACTGTGTGTGAGAGAGGGGAATGAACCTTGTATTTTGTTGATTTTGGAAGAAAAACATTCTCTCCACAGGCATTGTTGTCTAGTTCCTTCAGCTATAAATGCACAGAACGTTGATGGTTATTAGCCAGGCAGTTAAAAGAAACAGAAAGAAGTGAATGTATAGAAAATGAGTAGTGATGCTTAGTGTGTAGAAACCCAAACCTGCATGAAAAAACCCACAGAGGTTGACCCACTATAACTATAAATTCATTCTAGGATGTGGATATTGCTGTTGTAAAACACCCGTGACCAAGAATTTCAGATGCTTCCATTTCTACATGGAACAGATATGTGCTGTGGAGCAAGGGGTTTATGGTTCGAAAGATTGTGATGTGGATTTCAGGGAGGTGATGCGGGCAGGGGGAGTTGAGAAATGTTGGGAATTGGCCAGAACTCTTACACCTGCAATGGTGGTGTTGGGGGACCTTTTTTCACCCTCTGTAGTCTAAGCCAGTCTGGATCTTAAGCAATAGAGAAGTGAAAACCTTGACGTTAATCCCTTGTCAAAGAGTCAGATTCCCAGTCAAATGAATGGGAGAGATCAAAGGCATCTAATCTCCTTCCTCCATGACCACAAAAGGCTCCAGTTGGCTTCTGAAAGCTTATTTAACTGATGGTCCGGCAAGGTAAGATAATTGGAGCTTGTGTGCTTGCTTATCTATCCACCCATCCATCCTTATATATCTGTCTTGATTGCCAGACCATCTATCCATTTTGCACCTCCAGGATTCAACAATAACCACAATGCAATATCTGTCTACCTACAGATCTCTATCTTTATACTGTCCAATTAATTGGCAAAACCAAAGAAATAGTTTTGGGTTTTAGGTTGGTTTCTTTCGCGGCATCCCTTTCCAAATGCAAACACATGACATTCCTCTCTATGTTCTCTGTGGCTAACATTCAGCTGTTTCTGATTTTGAGGAGGGGGGAGAATACCTTCTTTTTAATCAGCTGGAAACATCCATGTTCCCCATGATTTTGTTTTATTTTTTTGGCGGGGGGGGGGGTGGCCTGCCAGTCTCATCTGACTTCCTGCATCATTACTTCAGAACCAGTGGGGGGGGGGGGGTGAGAGAAGCAAGTTTCTGTCTCTCTCGAGTGGAGCTCCCTTTGAAATCAAAGACCTTTATAAATGTCTGTATTTGGAACACTATCCAACTGTACATAACATGAAAGCTAGGAATAGCATAGCAGGAAAGCTTTGGCTGGTGTTAAAAAGCCCCTATCATGAAAATTTCTCTATTGAAAAGTAATTGTAGTTATAACTCCAGGGACCAAAAAGCATCTGTTTACCATTTCTGTTGCCCAAAAAGTAACTGCACTAATAACTAGCTAACTTTGGAGCAGTGGTTCCCAATGTGGGGCCAATGACCCCCACAGGGGGACTTGAATACCCAGAAGTGTAACTCAGTACATTGGTTGATCAGTGCTTTGGGGAATTGACTTAGGCTTCTGGGAACTGAAGTCCAAAAACCAAAGGTCTGGGGCTCCAGTAACATGGGGTCCCATGTTGGGTGTTTGATCTGAAGGGACAGCCACCCCTCTCTGGCTCTTTTAAACTTTCTAAACCTTTTAACCTTTTAAATCTTTTAGATTGTTATAAATTTATAGTTTAATTTTTTAATTGGTTTTTTAAAGTGATTTTGAACCTTAAGGTTTTAATTTCTGAATTTGTAGGGGGATTGTTTAATTGTTTTGCATTTATTGTGTATTGTCTTTCCCCTTTCCTGTAAGCTGCCTAGTGTCAGGTTCACCTGATTGGGACAGGATAATAAATCTAAATAAATAAATAAAGATTCATTCTGGCAACTTTCTTAATACAACTGCTAGTTGCTTGCATGATAGCAACACATCTTAGTCCTGGTCCTATCTGAAAACCAAACTTGTCTCTCCTTGTGCATTTTAGCCCAATGGACAACATAGAATGGAAACTACAGGGTGTAAACTGTAGTTTTCTGTCTCCCTTTCATTCCATTCTTCGGTGGATGCAGCCGATCCTGCCCTGTGTTTCCCAAAGGAAACCTTTCAGCTGTGCATCAAACTAATAATATGTGGACCTCTCTCTTTAGGAGGCTTAAAATAACAACTCCCTTTTGTTTAAAAAATGGGTGTGGTTTCCAGCCTTTCTCCACCCAAACTCTTTGTGTTTTTTTGCCACTTTCTCTTACAAGACCACCCTTTTATTTTGCCTCCCTTCTCAGTGAAATTCTAAATATGTTGGGCTCTTGGGTCTACTACTTTGCTTCCTCTTTTACCCCTTTAGGTGCCAAGGGAGATACAAAGATCTTGTTCTGGCATTTCTAAGTGCATCCGCTGGCATTATGTATTTGGTGTTCTTGTAATATTTCTTTGGTGTTATCTTTCCACCTCCCTCTGGGTCTGCCTCGTGGTCTTTTCCCTTTCTCTTCTTTTCACATACAGTAAATGCTTTCTTTGGTACGGAATCCCAAGATGTTCTCTCCACGTGGGCAAACCCACTTTATTTATTGTCTGTATGTAGTTTAAGATTGGTTCTATTCCAGTTCTTCCCCTTATAATATCCCTAATTTTATCCCGTCCAGTCACTCCAGCAGCCTTCCTCAGACATCTCATTTCCATGGTGACCAACTTTCATTTATATTTTGTTGTAAGCGCTGATGTTTGGCACTTGTAACATAAGATGGAAAGCAATACGCTTTGCAGGAGGTGTTTCTTTGTGCTGGTCCATTTCTTGGGTCAGGCTTCTGGGAATTGAAGTCCAAGAACAGCTGAAGCACCAAGGTTGGCCTTAGGCAAACTGGTCTGGGAGGAAAAACAGAAAGGGGAGTTAACATTGGACTCTTGAAAGCTTGTTGGATAACTCTGTGGTCTACCTGCTTGACAGCCTTGAATCAGAGGGTGGGAATTCAATCCCCACTGTGTCCCCAAGAAAGGCCAGTTTGTATAGCCTTGGGCAAGCTGCACAGTCTCATGACACCTCCAGAAGTTGAGCATGTTCAACCATTTCTGTGTATTGTATACCTAGAAAACCCTGGAAGTTAGGATCCTTGCTGTTTTTAAAGAGCTGTGAAAACTGGGTTGTCATCGTAGCTTGACCAAAGTGAAGAGCCTTCATGGACGGTGACACAGTCACATCACATCCAGGGCACACGTTCAAGTATCAGGTTGTATGTGGAGTTTGACTGTGATGGAAATCTCTTGTACCAATTCCAGTTATTAATCTCCAGTCGTCCTTTGTAATTGTTCTGAAAACAATCACCAGGGGGTAGCAGAGTTACATTTTTGTGGAAGGAGAAAGTTGCATGACCTATAAGGTGAGCACTGCACCTAGCAAACCTACACCAGTTGATAAAATATATTCTCTTGTTGGCATCACTCCACCTAAGATAAGTAGAGAGAAGTAGCAGTGGCTGCCGAGAGAACAATGCAAGATATTATTGAGGGTACAAAAGAGCAAAACCAAATTAGAAGACGGAGGAAGGCGCTCACTGGACAAGGAACAACATTAGAAGTGGGTATGGCTGAGAAACTCAACTTCCCCTATGTCACTTGGAGGACCCTGAATAGGGTTGGAGTGCCTAAAAGGAAGTTCAACGTACTCAAGTAGGGACTGATGTTGTGTGAACATGGAGAGACACAGAGACTGGTTCACCTGCTGGTCTGTCAAATACTACTAGAAACATGTGCTGATGAGGATTTAAGATTAGTCAATGACAAAGCCAAGAAGGTGGCTTCGTTTTGGCAGATCAAAGTTTGACCTGAACACAAAAGAACTGGATAACCATCTTAGATCTCACATTCTGATGCAGCTGTTATTATACATATATTTTTTGCATTCTGTCATAATTACAGGTAAGTTGTCATGCATTAGAAGCTGGCATTAACAGCTTTGTAGTTGACTGTAGGTAGAGCTAATTGGGTCTTTAGCAATTATTCTGATTTTTAACATTCATTATTTAGACTTTACACTCACTATATGCTGAGCTGATGCTCTGTTGCAACATGAATGTACTTAAAACAAACACATTCTAGTGGTTTTTCATAGTACACTTTTTTAGACTTGGATTTTCATGCAGCACTTTTCCACCTCAAAAGCAGAGTGTCACCTGCACCACTGCACTAATAATCCTTAAGAATAAAAAAACCTGGGTTTTTTAAATCTGGTAGTAGAAGAATGTAAAAAGAAAAGCGAAATGTTCCAATAGTACTGTATTACATTGTCTGTCCGGACATCCCACTACGGCAGTGGAGTAGACCGTACAGCCAGCGACTCAACGCTGAGTGTTGGGTGGCAGTAAATAACCTGACTCCCTAAAGGAGCCAATGGTTATGGGCAGATGAGCCCCTTTAGGTGGGGTGATGGTCCCCCACAGTGGAGGAAATGCCACTGGAAACCATCCTATTGGGCCCAATGGCAAAATGAGCGGAGGAGGAACTCTGATTCCCAACGGTCATGGAGGTGGAAGAGGCCATGCCAGATGGACTGGCTGTGAAGGAGCACCTTGTCCATATCCTCAAGGCTGCGGCAGTCCATTGCAGTCCCGGTATTAAATCCTGCATGTCTCATTTCATACGTGCCACAGAAGATGGCTCCGAGATCATAGTGTGTGGGTCATTTCATGGCAAGCTGGGATCCACCTTAAACAAACTCACTCCAGTGACATTTTTCCTGGACAGGAACCAACTGGCCTCCAAGACCAGGCCTCCCAGCACCCGGGGGCAGGAAAAAAACACATATACTTGGATCGAGTTGCGGCTGATGACAATTACAGATTATAAAGGTAGAAGAAGATTATAAAGGGTCCGTTCCTACAATGTGGATTCCAGTGCTCTCTTCAGAAAGCCATAGTTTCCAGCTCTGGCAGCACTGTCTAAGTTTTGATGAAACATTTTCTCCTTCCCTTCAGCAATCGAACACAAGCAATCAACTCAAGTCTTTGTCTGAGGCTCCAGGGCAAACAGCATTAAGGACTGGAAATTACTGTTAGGGAGAGACCTCAGCCAAGTGATAGAACACGTTGTCTGCCTCTCCAGGTAAAGCTAGGAAGGGATCCTAGAGAATTATTGTTGCCCGTCAGAGTTGGAATACTCAGCCAAATAGGTCGAAAACCTCACAAGTAGAAGGCAGAGTCCTATGTCTGAATTTGTGTCTGTAAACACTTCTTTAATCTCACATAAAATAACCCTTATCTCTCCCAAACTGAATTATAACTACGCACAGACTACGCAATTAAGAAGCTCATAGGCTTTTCTGTCAAAGAGACAAGACACTTCCTCGCTTATACACAAAAGGAAATGGACACAAAGCATGGCAGGACATATCAGATGGACTACGTGCCGATCCTGGAACCTTCTTGAGTTATTATCATTGTTTTTCATGCTATGGAGAGCGATGCACATTTCATGGCAAGGAAAACTTGATTTAAAACAACAACAACCAGTTCTATACATGTTTTCAAAGCAGGAAGTCTCAGGGTGGACAACCATGAACAAAAAACATCCCAGACAAAATTCCTAAAGGAATGAGCTGAACACGATCATGGAAAGAGACTCAGTTCTGTACAAACCAAATATACAGTGAAACCTCACATAAAGAGCACCTCGCTTAGAGACTAACTTGCTTAAAGAGCAGAATGTCTACATTTGTATATCCTGACTGCTAAGGATATCATGGGTTGACCATGTGACTAATGTAGAAGTCTTGCACTGGCTAGATAAGGAACACGAACTGTGTAAGATCATTAAACAAAGAAAGCTCTAATACCACGGGCATATCATGAGGAACGGCAGGAAATATAGAATACTCCAACTTGCTATACAAGGGAAGATCCTTGGGAAGAGAAGACCTGGATGGAGACAGACCTCATGGCTGAAGAATCTGGGACAGGGGTTCCCATGGAACCATTTCATGTGGGGCCCCCCACCCCTCCAAAGGCATTTGAGAAACAAAATGGCCACCCCTTTGAAGCTATTGGGACAAAATGGCCACCCCCATCTTGTAGGCAGGGCAAAATGGCCATCCGGTCCTCAAAGCTGAGTGAGAGAGTGTGATCCAGGCTCCAGCTTGAAAAGGTTGGGGACCCCTGATCTAAGAGACTGATATTTCATGGCCTCGGAATACCGTATATACTCGGTTATAAGTCATCCCAAATATAAGCTGAGGTACCTAATTTGGACCTCTAAAACTAGGAAAATAGATTGACCCAACTATAAGCCGGGGGTGGAAAATTCAGCAGCTGCTAGTGAGTTTCAATAATTAAAATACATGAAAATATCGTAAAATTAATTAATTTAGGCATCTGTGTGGGTATATTTTTGAGTTATTACGGTAGTGTTAGGGGTGGTGGTGGTAACTGTATGTTTGAATTTGCACCACTGCAGTTTTGGGACCCTCAGGGTCGTTGATCTGAATATAAGTCGAATTCCCCTTTTGGACCTCATTTTGGGGGCTAAAAAACTAGACTTATACTCGAGCATATAAAGTAATTGTTCTAGGGAGTTAAGAACAGGAAGACTTTTGCCATGATTATAGTTAATGTTTGGAATGGATATGGCACTTGAAGAAGAATCGTCATCTCATCAGGGGCTGTGGCACATATTGCATTAATGATTATTCCAACAAGATTATGAGACCAAGAAGATTGCTTCTGCCTTCAGCTGATATCTGCTGGTCTCTGATAAAACCATTGTCTTTAGCACCTCAGAGAGTAATAGACCTGTGTCAGGGTGTTTGTGCAAACCACGCAACGTTGAAAGTTTATGGCCAGTGTTCTACAAATTTTTTATTTCATCTTGTTATGTTCTATCCATATATCCAGCATCAAAATTATACCCAGAATCATATTGGTGATTTACACACAGAAACGTGAAATAAGACAGCAAATTGCCATAAATTAATGAGTCATTAGTAGCGTTCTTGGTCATGCCCTCTGTTGTGCTACAGTTATACAATCAAGAATATGACTGGCAGCTCATTAATTGCTGGCAATTTGCCATCATGACTGGCAAATTGCTAGTAGCATTCTAGCTTCTGCTCCACACACTTGAGGAAACAAATTATATCCACTGTGGCTCGTGCCAAATAAAACTAGTAGAAGACATAATATTTAATAATAGTAATTAGTAATTATCATCCAATAATATTTAAGATGCCAAAAGACTGTTTCTTGGTTCTGTTGCTAATGACTAATGTGGCTACCTCCTTGTGGGGAAAAATGCATGTCTTCCGTCTATCATGTTAGGAACTTTGGTTTGATCTGGTGTTAGAAAGATTAGTCAGCATGGTTGGGACCAAGGGTACGTCTGATTGTATTCACAATCTTCATAGAGGATCTTTCTGTGTACCCCAAATGACCCTCAACATCCTCTGAATGGATACGTGCCTCAAGTCGGCCAGTTCAGATCCAGGAAGAGCTTCATGGCCAACTGATGGCTCCCCCTTCCCTCAGAGAAGTTGTATGGATCAGTCAAACAACTCAGTTTGAGAAAGCTTTATTGTCCCAAATGCCATACAATGTAGAAGCCCCCTCCCCAAAATGAATGGAAGCCAACGATTTTATCTGAAGGACTTTGATCAGCATTCAAGTTAACCCTTAGCTTCCAGGCCAAGAGTAAAGGATCTTCCTAACATATGTCCAACGTCTCAAAAGACTTAAGGCCTTTGGAAAAACAGATGCAGAATCTGGCTTTTCTAGGAGCCATTTAAACTTGCACACAAAAAGAACATGAAATTGAGCAAAAAGGAATGCAAAGTGGAAGGATACCCAGTGGAAAGGAATGGGAGACTGGGACTCAAGAGGCCAAGGTTCAAATCCTCCACTTGGCTATGGAAAGCCATGCCACTGGGGGCTTGAACTGGTAAAACTACTGTTTAAATATCTCAGTTACCTTAAAACCTTATTAGGGTCACTGTGTTAGTTCCAGCTTGACAGCACATAATGTGCTTTGTTCTCTCTGGTTGCCAACCGAAAGCCTGCAAGAAGGACCTGAGTGAAACTTCCTCCTCCACTCTGCATATCTCCAGCAAGTGACACACAAAAGCATCCTGCCTTTGATACTAGGGGTAATATATGATCATTCTACGTATCTTCCATGAAGTTATTGAGTTCCCTTTTAAAGCCAGCTGGTTTAGCAGCCATCTCTACATCTTGTGGCAGTGAGTTCCACAGTCTTAACTAGGAGGTTTGCAAAGGTGCATTTTTTCCTGCCCAGAATCTCCTACCATTTAGCTTCAGTGAACATCACTAGCTTCTAGAATTACAGGTTGAAAAGTGATTTCCTATTTACTTCTCTCACACCACATGTAACTTTTATGGTCTTGTCATCTCTCTCCTAATTTACCTCCCCCCCCCACCAGAAGCCCAATTTTGGAGGGGAAAACAGAGTTTAATGGTCCTGCATCCACTTTACAGAAAGGTAAGCCTACTGAATCTCTCTTGATAACTCTCCTTGTAGACATTTTTCTCTGGATTGGTTTGAGATTAAGCCAATGGCCTCCTTTCTACAACAAAAACAAAATGTGCATGGGTGGAAGTTATTTCTTTACCTGTTAGTGCCACCCTCTCCTAGGTACCGAGCTGGAAATGGTACGATGGGGTGGGTTTGAAAGCAGGAAAAGAGTGGGCCATTTGGCTCCAAGCTTCCGAGAATGTGGGGGATTTAGGAAACAAACAGGGCCATGACATAGGTTTGTTTTCTGCTGCATGAACAATTGTAGGGCTGCTTTTTTGTATTGGTTAGCTCAGTTCATGCAATGATTTTTACTGTACTGTTGCTGTTTTGACTGTAAGCTGCCCTGAGTTGCCTCGGCGAGTGGGCGGCAATATAAATCTGTACAAATAAATAAATAAATAATGGCTGGTGGAAGCGTGCAAAACTCCACAGGTCCAGGTGAGAGTTTGCGAACTGGTTGCACAACTCAGTTCTTTGTGGGCTATTTAAAGTTTAGGGGAAAGTTTTGCATGTTCAATCTAGGATGTGTGTGCTACTCATAGAAATTGGGGGGGGGGGGCAAAAGAGTTGCTATAACTTGTGATGTACCACTGACACTTTGGATTTAAAGCAAACTTCTGAATTAGTGAGCTACTAAATATCCTGGCTTTAACAGCTCAGGTCTTGCAAACTCAAGGTGCTGGCTTGGCTTGGCTCTTCCAAGCATTATTATGAGTTTCCCCCCCTTCTCATTATATGGGTGAAAATAGAAAAAGAAATATCAGAAATAATGGGAATGAGCTTTGTGTTGGAGTCGGGTGTTGACAAAAATTGATGATGTAAAATTGGATAAATATAAAATGGAATTGTTATCTATAATACTGACTGCAGCCAAGACAATGTATTGCAAGAAATTGGAAGAATGATTCATTGGCAAAGATAGAAGGATGGTACAAAGAAATGTGGTAGTTGGCATTAAATGATAAATTAACATGGGAATTGGTTTAGGTTTGGTTAAGGAGAACAGTTTTGGAGAAATTTGGAGACCTTTTTTAAATTATACATTGAATAATTTAAAAAAAATTATATGCCTAAGGTAGAAGAGCCTCAGTTTAGTCATCTTTGCTTCCGGAGAGACTGATGTAAAAAAGTAGTCAGAAGAAATAAGGTGTTTTTCCTAATGAAGGAGCAGCTTCCGGGCAGGTATTGTTCATTTTGGGTGGTCACCTTAAAAAATTGCAGCAGGTGTAGCTTGTATAACAAAGCCACACCTGAAATCTCCCCTTCTGCAGGTATTAAGTGTACAGGACCTTGACCCCTTTCTTGTGGTCACAGCCATAGGTCGGGGCTTTTAGCAGGCAGAGGTCTTGGTGTAGGATTTTAGGGTGGCAGCTTGTTTCCACTCAAGAAAGGCCACCGGATCAATTCCAGGCTTGCTCACAGCCCTAAAAGAAGCACAGCTGCCGGCAAGAGCAACCCTTGAAACCTCCGCTTGCAGGGCCAAAGGTCAATTGCCGGCCCAACACTACCTGATGAACTTCTGCAGGCACAGTAGGACATGGATGGGAGCAATTTAGCAATTATACTTTATAGCCTGCAGTGGCTTAAGGAGCTGAGCTTGACAACTGGAAAGTCAGCAGTTCAAGACACAAAGGCAAGAAGAGGGAGGGAGCCCCCATCTCTAAACCAGCTCATGTCAGCCTAGCACAGGGGTTCTTAACCTTTTAAAGCTGGGGGCCAGATTGTGCCCCCTCCTCACTATTTGAGGGCTGGACTGCCATCCCCCATCCACAGCCGCCGACAACTTGTCCATGGAGACATTCCTGACGGTGGCAGAAGTGTTCCCAATGGGTGTGGGGGTTTCCCAGCTGCCATTGATGCATTTCTGGCAGTCGCGGCCACATTAATGGCAGCTGGGGAGGGGGTGTCCAGCTCCCGCCAACATGCTTGGAGCAAGGTCGAGGGCTAGATTATTTGGCACCACAGGCTGGATCCAGCCTGTGGGCCGTAGGTTGTGACCACCTGACCTAGCAGTTCAAAAGCAAGAAATTGCAAGTAGATAAATAGGTACCGCTTTGGTGGGAAAGGTAACAGTGTTCCATGAACTCCATTGTCTAGTCATCCCTGCTACATGACCCCAGAAGCATCTGCAGACACAGACAGCCCTGGCTCTTTGGCTGTAAATGGAGATGAACACTCAACCCTAGAGTCTGATACAACTGGCTTTTGAACAAGGGTGACCTTATAGTTTGGTGTTTATTTCCAGGTGGGACTTTGTGCTTCTTGCATTTCTTTTTTCTTCTCTTTTCATTGTTTCAAACGTTCTTCCATATAAAAATTATATTAATTTCCCTCTTTTGTTTAGTCCATTTATAACATTATATAATTATTTTTTCTTTTTTGTTTAGTCCATTTATAACGTTAAAAAAACACTCCTGAGAATCTCCTCTCGACTGAGACTCCATTAGCAGCTGTAAAGGTCTCTCTTGCCCAAAAGCCAGTTGCAGCTGACTCTAGGGTGAGCATGGCTGTTTTACAGCCAAAGAGACGGCATCTGCGGACGTTTGCATGGTCATGTGGCAAGCATGACTTGATGCTGGAGTGCATGGAATGCTGTTAAACCCAACCCCCCCCCCCCCCGCAATACTTATTTATCTACTTGCAGTTGACTCGAGGGGTTGAGTCTGCCTTGGTAGCCCGTCAGGATCGAACTCCCAACCTCCAGGCATTTAGGCTGCAGTACTGCCGTTTCACCACTGCGCCACCCGGGCGTCGTAGGCGCACCTGCCGGCGGCCAGGTGAGGAGACCAACCTGGCGCCTCTGCCTCCCGCGCGCCCCCTGCCGGCCGCCCCCTCTCCCCGCCGCCCACGTGTACCGCTCTTCCTTCGCCATCCTTTGCGCTATTTACCCCGAGTGTGTTAATTCCGACGCCCAATCCGCGGGCAGGCGGGGGGGGGGGCAGAGGCTCCGGGAGGGGGCGCTCCAATCCGGACCCGCCATTCGAAGAGGGAGGAGAGGCTCGGTTTCGCCTCCCTCCCTCCCTCCTTTCTTCCCTTGCTCTGCAAACCACGTTGGAGTTGGGGATCCATCCGGAGCGCCCATTGGTTTCTCCCCAAGGCTCGGAAGCGGCTGCGCTGCGGATCCGGAGTCTGTCCCTGCGGCCGTTTCCACCGCTGCTTAGACGGGGCTCCCATCGGCTGCCATAAGATGTGTGACGTCTCCTCTCTGCCTCCGACAGCCCCCTTTCTGTGTCTGCTGATGTCCCTCTGCGGGCCGGGCGTGCGCTCAGGTAGGGACTTCTCTTGATCCTTGGGGGGGGGGGGGGTTTGCAAGGGACCCGATCCCTTGCGGGTGGGGGAGCAGGATCGATCCTTCAGCATGCATGGCCAACGCGATCCTGAGCTGTCCTCCAAGAAGAGTAGGTTTAAAAAACAACAACCGCACACACTAATTTTCCACCTCCTGGAAAAGGATCCGCGATCTGTTTCTTGATAACAAGATCCAAGAGTTTGCCAACTGCCCAGAACTTCCTCTTCTCCTCCTCCTTTTATTTTATTTTATTTTATTGTTGTTGATGCATGGCTGCCATCCCACTTTGTCCTTTTCCAGAAAGGATGTCTCTGTTTCCAGACTTGGATCTGCTGCGTTCCAGGTTGGGCGTGCAGTCGAGTTACAGGAAGGGGAAAAACCGCTGGAACTCTTTCATGCTTTTAGTATTGCTCTTAGTTGGGTTGGTGGAAATGTGATTCTCTACTTAGGTAGCGATCCTTGTTTTCTCCCCCACTTGGCTCTGCATTGTATGTGTTTTTAGTCTTGTGTCCGGATCAGACCTTGGACTACCAAATTGAAGCCACCTTCTTGGCTTTGTCATTGGCCAAACTTAAATCCTCATCAGCAGACATCTCCGGTAGTAACCAGTACATGAGCCAAATTCTGTATCTCTCCACATTCACGTGGTCTTGCATTTAGAGACTCCAACCCTCAGCCTTTTCAGGGTCCTCCAAGTGATGTAGGGGAGGTTGGGTTCCTCAGCTATATTCTGAGTGTCTCTAGTGCAGCAATGGAGAACCTTGGCACTCCAGCTGTTTTTGGACTTCAACTCCCAGAAGCCCAAGTCCCTGTGAATCCACACGAATGGGTTTATTGTGCGCACTGGGCTTCTGGGAGTTGAAGTCCAAGAACAGCTGGAGTGCCAAGGTTCGCCATCACTGGTCTAGTGGAACATCTAAAATGTTTTCTCAAGTGATGCTGGGAACTTTAATTGAGTCTTCTCCCTTCCCTCTTTCCTGTATAGCTTTTGGCTTCCTGGAACGATGTCGTTACTACTTTTTCTTCCATGTCTAGGTCAGACTTTAAACTGCCAAAATGAAGCCACCTTTTGGTGAATTAATTCCGTAGTTCCTTTTGCCTGACCTTGTTAGCCGGCATAACAAGGTTGCCTTAATCCAGGGTATGCCGAATTGTGGTTCAAAAATACCACAAGCTTGGAGGAAGCTCTTTCTGTGCACCCCGATGTAGCTACTTTAAAAGTGGGACCCAGGTGAGGGTCAATTGTTCTTTTCCTCCCTGTCTGAAGCCTGTAAAAGTGTTGGTTCTGGTGTGAAGCATTGACAGCATTGATCAGTTTCTCTGCAGCAGGGTTGCAATGTATCTTCCCTTGGCAGTCCTTGGTGGAAGGGATGCAAATTGTAACCAAGCACATCAGAAGGACACTAGGTTACCCCGAAGACCGGGGCAGAATGTCTCAGTTTGAGAACGGCACCTGTTGTTCTTACACTGTTAACTAGGCTATGCTTAAAACATAGGATTATGACCTGCACATGAATGACAGGTGTCTTCATGCCCTCCCAACCTCTCTCTTTAAAGACAGTCTATCGTTTGTCTGGCAAGACATTACGTTGGAATCTTTTGGGCTCTTGACTTGTGAATGCCCTGAACCTGTCTGGTCGATAAAACCTAACCTGATGAAGTTGTGAAGAGGGTTTTGCACATGTCAAGAAGGGAAAGCTGGTTAATAGAGGATGCTGTTTTTGATACTATAACTGTTTAAAAGGCCGCTCAAGGGATAGAGTGCTTCTTGGATGTTTCGTGGGTAGGACGGCTTTCCTAAAACAGGCAAATGAAAACAAACATGCTAGACTGCAGGCAGGTCTATAGGACTTCTCCAAGCCAAGACTGTTGTATTCTGGTCATGCTGGGGAGTAATCCTGCTAATAGCAGCCAGAATCAACCTGGTAAATCCCGGGGATGGACATAAAATATTTACTTACTCTTGAGTGACTGCTTCAGTGTGTTAAGATTAGCAACAGCCAGTCCATGCACCTGTAGAAATCTCATTGTCAGAGAATGGGAAAAGTTACAACTGCCAAATCACCCAGGAGGTTATGTCCGCGCCGACTGGGGCACTCTGGGAGCTGGAGGTTAACCTGATCTGCTCTTCATCAGGATTTAGTTCCAGGATTTTAGCTTTGGAGCATAGCCTAGTGTAGGAGTAAAGGACTGGATTGCCTCGCTTTGTGTGGGAGCAAATGTTTTGAAACAGAGAAAAGAGGATTCGGTAGCAGTGACTGAAAAGACCCTTTGCTGTTAAGGTAAAGGTCAACGTTGCTCAAAAGCCAGTCGTATCCGACTCTAAGATTCAGTGCTCATCTCTATTTCATAGCCAACGTGCCAGCACTGTCTGCTTATGCAGATGTTTTCATGGTCATGTGGCAGGCACACGGAATGCTGTTTACCTTCCCACCGAAGTGGTCCCTATTTATCTACAGTGGCACCTCGCTTAAAGAGCATAATACGTTCCACGGGATTGCTCTTTAAGCGAAACACCATTGTAAGTGACTTCCGGTGGAGGTGGGGATTGCGACCCCCAATTTAGTTACTAAGCGAGTTTTTGGTTGGTTTTAGTTGTTAAGCGAGGTGATCATTCAGAGAAAATTCTTCTCTTTAAGCGAGTTAGTCTCTAAGCGAGGCGCTCTTTTGGTGAGGTTTTACTCTGCTTGCAATTTCTTGCTTTCGAACTGCTGAACAAAAAAGGGAGGGAAATTAGTATAATTTCTAATATGTAACAACATTTGAAACAATGAAAAGAGAAGAAAAGAGAAATGCAGGAGCTGGGACGAAGCTGCAGCATTCGGGTATCGAACTGTGGACCTAAGTTACCATCTTAGCCATTGAACCACTGCAGTCTAATCAAAGGGACAATCTTGAGCAAACAGCCTAATCATCTTTAGCAATCATCCTTTCCTTACCAAACAGCCTAAGTTGATTTCCTGTTTTCTTATATTTAGAAAAATCGCCTGTTTGGACTCTTTAACTCCCAAAATTCCTTTCTGGCCAAGCTGGCTACAGAGTGGCTTTTTACGTACCAAGATCCTACAGGTTTCTGAGCCCACACAGAGGTTTTTCCTTTTCTATTGAGAGAGTAGTCATTGCTGCTCTTGCCAAATACCTTGAGTAGGAGAAAGCAGGCTGGAAAGGTAAAATTGCATTTATTTATTTTTTAATTCTAGGGACCCTTTCTTTAGAAATATGATGGCTTATGTCTCACTGCACAGAAAGAGCACTGTACTTCTAACAGGGAAAGTCAATAACTAATATAAAATAAATCGGTTTTTTCCCCTTCAAAATAGGAAGCTACTAGAGTTGCATCTGGCTCACTCTTACTTTTTCGATCAGGGGTTTCCAACCTACACCCTGTGGGCCGGCCCTGGCCCACAGCACCATTTCATCTGGCCCGCCACTGCACCCAGAAGTGGAAGCGTTTGTGGCAACTGTAAAATGCACCCGTGCACGTGTAATTGTCGTTATGTCAGCTGTAAATGGTCCCCCGGATGTTGCAAACGCGGAAGTGGGCGCATTTACTTCCACTTCTAGGGGGCGTGGTCAGGCCTGCTCAGCTGTCCCGGGAGGCGTGGTCAGGTCCACGGTGTAAAAAGATTGGGAACCCCTGTTTTAGATGGTAATTCCCAGAATGTCACAGACAGCAGTGCATAACACACCACTAGAACAACTGAGAATTACAGTCCAAATAGTTAACTTTGAAAGCTCTCATATTCCATCTTCTGGCTAGAGAGCTCTGACTTTTCCAGCCAAAAGTGAACTGCATCTACACATTGTTGCATGGAGTGCATTCTGTGTAAGTTCAGAGACACTCTTGAATAATCCCAGGCTTATTTTCCAACCCTGCAAAACAGAGTGACTTCCAAATTAGCCTTTTATGGCTTCCTCTTTTCCTACCAGGGACTGCAATGGCTCAAGTGGCTAAGACACTGACTGGAAGGCAGCATGCCAGCAGTTTGATACCCAAGTACTGTACGATGGAATGAGCTCCCGTCTCTGTCCCAGCTCCTGCCAACCTAGCAGTTTGAAAGCAAGAAGTTGCAAGTAGATAAGTAGGGACCACTTCAGTGGGAAGGTAAACAGTGTTCCAAGCGCTCTCGTGTCTAGTCATGCCTGCAACATGACCAGGGAAATGTCTGCAGAAGCAGACAGCGCTGGCTCTTCAACTTTAAAGCAGAGATGAGCATTGAATCCTAGAGTCAGATACGACTGGCTTTTGAGCAAGGGAAAATCTTCTCCTACCATGATGGATTTTTCTATGAAGTATTGTAACTGTCAGATGCACAGTTACAAAATGGGGGATACATGGCTCAGTAATACTACACATGAGAAGGATCTTGGAATGGTTGTAGATCATAGGCTAAATATGAGGCAACTGTGTGATGTGGCTGCAAAAAAGGCCAATGCTCATTTAGGCTGCATTGACAGAAATCTAGTCCTCAAAACCCGTGAGGTACTACTAGTCTTCCTTTATTAAGCAGTGACTCAAGTGGTTAAGACGCTGACTGGGAGGCGGAAGGTCGGCAGTTCAAAACCTGTGTACTGCATGATGGAATGAGCACCCGTCTCTCTCTCCCAGTTCCTGCCAACTTAGCAGTTCGAAAGCAAGAAATTGTAAGTAAATAAATAGGGACCACTTCAGTGGGAAGGTAAACAGCGTTCCATGCACTTCGGTGTCTAGATATGCCTGTCACATGTCCACGGAAATGTCTGCAAACACAGACACCCCTGGCTCTTTGGCTATAAACAGAGATGACCACTGAACCCTAGAGTCGGATACGACTGGCTTTGGAGCAAGGGCGACCTTTACCTTCATTCAGCACTAGTTAGACCACTACTGTGTCCAATTCTGGCCACCACACTTTAAGAAAAATACTAACAAATTAGGGCAGGTACAGAGAAGGGGACTGTAAACCAAACCATATGCGGAAAGACTGAAGGAACTGGGAAAACATCTTAACTGTTAGAGCAGTACGACTACGGCAGTGGAACCAACTGGCTCAAGAGGTGGTGTGTGCTCTGACACGGGAAGCATTGAAGGGAGAATTGGACTATCACCTGTCTTACCTGCTTTGATTTGGATTCCTACATTGAGCAGGGGATTGACTCAATGGCCTAAAAGGCCCCTTCCAACGCATTGATTTTATGATTCTGTTTTATTGTTCAATGTTCAGGCTAGTCATTTCAACTTCTAATGAGAGCTCAAGTCTTGAGTTGTGTCAGAGCCTATTTGTTTTTCTTTCAGGTGGTCCTGTAAAATCTGTCAAGCTCTTTTCCAACTCTGCATTTGGGCTGAACCTTCCTTCCATTGGGTGCTTTCCGTACATTGCTCAATGTAATTGCTGAGACATCTAGATCCGCGCCTCTGTAGTATTGATGGAGTTATTCCTATTCCCTGTCTTCCCTTTGCAGCTGGTGAAGAGCTGGCCCTGGTGATCCCGGAGCAGTTGCCCCTTGATAGGATCCCTTTCTTCCAAACTGAAGGAAGTTCACCACGACAGAGCCGGTGGCGACGTTCTTTGTCCTCGAAGCCAGAAGAACCAAAGGAAGCCATTATTATCCGCCTTCCTGCAGGCTGCAGCACAAATCTGGGCACCGATCTCTACTTGAATCTTCACCGAGATGTGCAATTTTTGGCACCCGGTTTCTCAGTGGATGAAATCGACGAGGGCCCAACCAGCCACCGAGCATATGTGGATCACCGTTGCTTTTACACAGGCCATGCGGTGAACCACAGTTCCGATTCCTTTGCTTCGCTGAGTGTCTGCAGTGGGCTGGTATTTATCCATCTGTTTTTGCTTTTGTTGGGTATAGGTGGGTTGGTGCCATGGGTGGGATATACAGCGGGTGCCCAAAAAATGTATACCCATTTAAAGAAAGGAAAATACAGTAATACCTCGGATAACGTTTACCTCAGATAACGCTAAAATCGCATGACGTTAAGTAATCTGGGGAGGAGAATTGGATCGAATAACGTTAAGGTCCTAATGGATGGATCGGATAACAACCGCTAAAGCCTATGCGGTTACAATGTATCTCTAGGGAGCTTTAACATTATCCGATCCATCCCATAGGATTTTAACATGGATCGGATAACACTAAAAATTGCATAACACCAAGACTTGTGGAACCAAGTCTTAGCGTTATCCGAGGTATTACTGTACTGTATTAAAACTCTAATACTTAATATATACCGATAACAAAAGATGAATATAAGTCAGTTTGACTTATGCAATTACATGTGGTTACGATCCGTGTCTAGACGCTTCTGATTAGGGTGAACTGCTGTTTGAGCAAGGTTGACCAAAGTGTCCACGTGTATCGTTGCGCACGCCATTTTGATTCCTTCCTGAAGTACCACCAGCGTAGCTGGTTTTTTGTGGTACACCACATCCTTTGAGGTCCCTCATAGGTGTTAAGTCAGAAGCACATAGCAGAAACTCAACTGCACATCTTCAAAATGGCCTTGTGTTGTTCCAACAACATGCTTCTGCCATTTTCTCTGACTGTCCTGCTACCCTGTTTCCCCGAAAATAGGACCTCCTCCTATAGTAAGGCACCCCCCTATTTTCCCCCACCTCTGAAATATAAGCCCCCCCTGAAAATAAGGCACTCACCTAAATCTTGCCCTGGCAATCCGCTATATCAGTAATAAATGTGTACTGTATTCTTCTTTGTCATGGAAAAAGAAGACATCCCCTGAAAATAAGGCCTTGTGCATATTTTGGAGTTTTTAAAAATATAAGACAGTGTCTTATTTTTGGGGAAACATGGTAGCATTAATTCTTTTGAGCACATGTCATACTACATGTGACTACCGTCATTGGATTCCACTCCAAAAAGTAAGACATAGATAACATCTCTTAAAATGTACAGTGGTACCTTGAGTTACAAATCGTTTGAGTTACAACATTTTCAGAATATGAATGAAAATCAATTGAAAATAATGGCTCAAGTTATGATTTTTCCCCGGAACAGATTAATTGGTTTCCAATGCATTCCTATGGGAAACCATGTGTCCCATAGGCATATAAATCGAACAATTAAAAAATAAAATATAAATAGTTATGAATGTTGGTTTTCAGTGCATTCCTATGGGAAATGTGAGTTACAAATTTTTCATAACATGAAAAATGCCCTGGAATGCATTAAATTTGTAACTTGTGGTACCATTGTACGGTCAAACCTCGCATAAAGAGAGCCTCGCTTAAAGAGTAGCATTTTCTCTGTATGTTCGCTTCGCTTAACAAATAAAGTCAACCAAAAACTCGCTTAACAAATAAATCGGGGTTCACAATCCCCCCCACACACACACACACACAATTGGTCACTTACAATGGTGTTTCGCTTAAAGAGCAAACTCGCTTAAAGAGCAATCCTGTGGAACGCATTATGCTCTTTAAGCGAGGCACAACTCTATATGCATTTTGTCACCCTGTGTATTTGGGGCAGGCTCAGGAAAATTGAATTTGATGAGGAAGCTGTGTAGGAGGGACAGAGAAGGAGGGAATCTAATTATGCTGAGTAGAAGAGGCGTAGAGAGTCATTTTGCTACCCCTCTAATTTGGATTTAGGGACCGCAGTGGCTTAGTGGTTAAGTTGCTGGACTTGACAATCAGAAGATCAGCAGTTGGAGACCCAAGTGCTGGGGAGTGGGGTGGGGTGGGGTGGGGTGTCAGCACTTTATGCAGAGGTTATAAAGTTCCTCTGTTCCTCTGGGTTCCTTTGCCAACTAACTAGTCCATAGTAAAGAACCAGGTACTGGTTAGCATCCCTTCTTTCTGTCGCTCTGGGCCCACTGTAGATTTCTACTGCTTCCCCACAACCTATCCATGTTTTATAACCCTGTCAGAATGCTGTTGTGGTTAGAATTACAGCGTACAGCATTTTGCAAACCCCTTCCTTGCCCCTCAGGGTGAAAGCAAAGAGGGGCTTAGGTTTGTGCAGACAGTCATGTCATCACGGAACAGGGAGCGGGATATTCTCTGCCTCAGGTGAGCACCTGCATCCAGGTAATAAAATCCCACCCACCCCCTTTTGCGATTGATGTTAGAAGCCAAGCCAAATACCACCAAAAGGTTCCTTAGCACTTGGAGATGATAGTCTCTGCTTCCCCTTCTTTGGGGGGGCGGAGGGGGGGGGGAGAATGCTGGCTGTATTTCTATCCTTCCCCATCCCTTGTTGCAAATCATAATTTGGCAATCTCATTCATGAATTACGCAGCTCTTAAAGCTACCTTGTTTCTGTCGGCTGGAAGGTGGCGCCTATTAACTTCATTTGAACGATGAAAGAATAATAATTCTGCCTTTATAAACAAGGCTAAGCAAAAGCAGGCATTTGCTTCTGTGGCCAACATTTGATGCTTGAGATCGCATGGAGGGGAGAGGGGGAATGGCAACATGATGTTGAATGTCGTCACAATAGGAGGGTTGTGGTGGCTTAGTGGTTAAGGCACAGCTTTGCAGGTCAGCATTTTGAGTCCCAAGTGCTATGAGAGAGAGTGAGGGCCCATTCATTCATCTGTCCCAGATCCTGCCAACTTCGCAGTTTGAAAGCAAGCCATTGCAAGTAGATAAACAGGGACCACTTGGGTGGGAAAGGTAACAGCATCCCGTGCTCTTTGGCATCCAGTCATGCCTGCCACATGACCATGGAAATGTCTGCAGATGCAGACAGCGCTGGCTCTTTGGCTGTAAACAGAGATGAGCACTGAACCCTAGAGTTAGATACGACCAGCTTTTGAACAAGGGAGACCTTTATTTTTACCAAGTCACAATAGGAAATGTTTGATGGGTCAAACTAGACACCCTCCACCCTTTTGTGTTTTATTCATTTGTTTGTTCAAAATTTCTCCCCTTCCATTCCAGTCATGCACTTTGCATAGTTTGCTTTGGTGACATCACCTTGCAGATGAAACTGATTGGCTAGCTAGCCATGTGACATCATTCCCGTTGGCTCTGGGCTCATCATTATGCAATGGAAAAAGGGAAATGGTGACAGAGTAGTTAGAGGTAAAGAGCTACAGATCGAATTAAATGTGGCTGAATATTGTCCATTTATAGTGTTTGGAGGTGGGATGTTTCTATCCCTCCCTTCTGCTCTGACAGTTGAAATGGAAGAAGAAATCTGAGCAGATGTTGGTTTGTGTTGAAAGAGATGCCATGTTTCAGTCAAAATCCATGTATCTGTGCAAAACAAGTATGACTATGGCCTTCGGCTACATGGGTAGAACTGGATTGATGTTTCTACCATTGTGCCTTGATGATTGAGTTTATGCTCTCAGCATAATACAGTGGAATCTGATGCTCAAAGGAGAATACTCTACTTTGTTGGTCCATTCAAGGACTTGAAAACATACGTTTTCAACCAGAACTGTGAAAATACCTTTGCCAACTTGGCCAATGCTATGCTAGCTAAGGGATTCTAGAAGCTGTATTTAAAAAAAAAACAAAAAAACAACACACACACGCAGTTTTCCATCCACTGGTCCAGAGAGTTAATTTTCAAATATGTGATGTGATAAAGCTGCTTGTGTGTTGAGCTCGGCGACTCCCGTCTCGTATAATCTAACTTCTTTCTCCAAAGCATTCCAGCGACATCAAAGGTTAGTTTACAAAATGCAACATTATAATTGGCTTTCTCCTTGACAATACTAGTTTTCCATGTTTACCATTCCAAAAAACCTTGAATTGTTCTCAGATCTTTTATTGGGTGTGTCCGTGGTATTGCTGGAAGACAAAACGCCAGCCAGCCATCCCTTTCATTTCCTTGAAGCCTGCCCTGCCCACCATCTGCCATCCATTGGAAGAGCCTTTGAACCGAAGTATTCCTAATAGGACAGATTAATGTTGCCAAAGCTCCATCTTCTGGCATGTGTCGAGAACAACCGCACTGTGTGCTGCAATGCACTTCGGTGCTGTTAATTGATGCAACCCAAAAAAAGGCTCATAGCGATGCGTATTATCATAGGATGCCTCAAACCTACACCAGTTGGAAAAATAGATTCTCTTGTTGTTATTGCTCCATCTAAGTTAAAAGAAGTAGCGATGCATGTCAAGAGAATCAAGCAAGAGAAGGACCCTCGTCATTCTCTGAATGGATATGAGCCTCAAGTCCACCGACTCAGATCCAGGAAGAGCTTTATGGCAAGAACAAACATTCTTTAGGGTACGCAAGAGCAAAACCAGTTAAGAAGATGGAAGAAGAAGCTCACTGGACAAGGAACAATATTAAAGGAGGAGATGGCTAAGGAACTCAACTTCCCTGAGGTCACTTGGAGGATCCTAAATAGATTGAGGGTTGGAGTCTCTAAATGTAAGACCAACATGCTCAAGTGGGGGCTGCTGGCAGACAACAACACACTGTGTGAATGTGGAGAAGTGCTTATTCAACTTATACACAGAGCACATAATGCGCAATGCAGGGATGGAGGAATCACAATTTGGGATCAAAATTGCTGGGAGAAACATCAACAATTTGAGATATGCAGATGATACCACCCTCATGGCAGAAAGTGAGGAGGACCTAAAGAAGCTGCTGCTTAGGTTGAAAGAAGAGACTGCAAAAGCTGGCTTGAGACTCAACATCAAGAAAACCAAGATCATGGCAACAGGCCCTGTCAGTCCCTAGAAAATAGATGGGGAAGAAGTAGAAGCAGTGACAGATTTTACTTTCTTAGGATCAAAGCTCACGACAGATGGTGATTGCAGCCATGAAATAAAAAGGCGACTAATTCTTGGGAGGCAAGCTATGAGAAACCTGGGGAACATAGTGAAAAGTAGACACCTCACCTTGCAAACAAAAATTCAAATAGTCAAAGCAATGGTATTTCTGGTGGCAATGTATGGTTGTGTGAGCTGGACCATTAGGAAAGCTGAGCACAGAAGAATAGATGCCTTTGAGATGTGGTATTGGAGGAGAGTTTTGAGAGTCCCCTGGACACCGAGGAGAACAAATAGGTCAATCTTAGAAGAAATCAACCCTGACTGTTCCTTAGAAGGTCAAATAGTAAAGATAAAGTACTTTGGACATCAAATGAGAAGAGAGGATTTGCTTGAGAAAGCCTTGATACTGGGAAGGATGGAGGGCAAAAGAAGAAGGAAGGGGGCGGCCAAAAATGAGATGGCTGGATGGTATTGTAGACACAATAGGCACAAAACTGAGTGAGTTGAGGAGGAGGGTGGAGGACAGAAGTGCCTGGCGGACAGGGGTCCATGGGGTCGCAAAGGGTCGGAATTGACTGTGCGACTAAACAACAACAACAAAACAGAATCTGGCTCATCTACTGGTCTACCATTTACAACCAGAAACATGTACCAATGTAGATTTAATTTTGGCCAATGACAAAGCCAAGAAAGTGGCTTCATTTTGCCAGTCAAAAATTTGATTGGACACAAAAGAAGATTAGGTTTTGTTGAGCTCGCAGACATGTCCTATAGGAGGGTATGCAACAGGATTTATTCTGAACAAACCTAATCCAAACAGCTGTTTTCAGCCCCATTCACCTTTATGATTCATAGCTGGGCTGCTCCTGCCAGTAGGTTGAATGAAACGGTTCCTCAGGCAATCTGTGGCCAGGAATGAAGAACAATTCAGCTTTCAGCCCATTCAAACTTTAGAGATAGAATGGGACTCCTTGGGTTTTTTGCTGTCTCGGGCAGCAATCTTTATTTGGCCTTCTCGGTTCTCATGTTAAATGAATTTTGTACCTGTTACCACTTTGACTTGCCTGAATCAATGATGAAATCTGGTCATCAGCCCCAAGCATAGGAAACTGTTGGTTCTTTGGAGAAAAAGAAAAGAACCCAGTGTTTTTTGTTTTTTTTAAATCCGTCATCAATGTCTTTTTCATATCCTGATTTTCAGACCTTATTAACTGATTGAAACCAATAATAAATCAGAAGGGATGATGGAAGGATCAAGAGACAGCATGCCCTCGGGAAAGCTTAGAAGATGTTAAGACCAAAGTGTCTATTTAAAAAAAAAATCACCGGAGGAGTTTCTGCTCTGCAGAATTGACCTGCCAAAAATCTCATTAGCAACTGAAGCATGAAGGAAGTTTTACCTTTGCTAGGCTGTACTGGGCCCTGTGGAGTTTATTGTACAGTATTTTAATTATCCCATTTTTATCCCACTTTTTTCTTCAAGAGACTGAGGCTCACCTATGTTTTATTTCCTCCTGTTTTACCCCAGAGCTTAGAAATAAGGCATTTAAAAAACACACACACAGTTACTACTTGTTGGTTACTTTTCTGAGTAATAATAATTAACCGTGTTGCTTTTTAACAGCAGTGGTAACAATGTGCCTCCACAGTATTACCTTGTAAATGGGTACAGTACTGTTATTCTTATGTTACTCATTTGTGTTTACGTTTAATTGCTGAAGTGGGTGGTGAGAGCGAATAATGTGAGAGCATGTGTCTCTTTTCTCAAGCGATGATGCAGTCTAGAAATTATGGGAGACAATTCCTAAAGGATGTGCTAATGCTCTTGGAGAGTTCTGGGTGTCTCGCTGCCTTCTAGACTACCTGGATTGTGTTGCGAGACATAGGGGGGAGGAAGAGTGTTGTGGGACATTTATGAGTTCTGTGGGGCCCACGAATTACAAGTGGTCGGCTTTACAGAATTAAAGGCAACTGCTTCTGAGCAACAGGACCATAATGTAACATCACAGTAGGAATACGCTCTCTCCAGTACAGATAAAGATCATGATAATGGTTAGTGTATTTCATCACTAAATGAATAAAGGGATGGATTACATTTGAAATGTAACATTGTGATTTTGTTTTATCCTCACAATGACCCCGAAGGTAAATTAGGCTCAGAGAGATACCAGCTGCTGATTAGCTAGATTAAAAAGAGCTTTATGTCAGTCTAACAGTTTGAAAGCAAACAAATGCAAGAAGATAAATTGGTACCGCTTTTGGCAGGAAAGGTAGCAGCATTCTATGTGCTTTAGCATCCAATCATGACTGCGGAAACATCTGCAGACGGAGACAGCGGTGGTTCTTTGGCTAAATGGAGATGAGCACTGGCCCCTAGAGTCAGACATGACTAGCTTTCGAGCAAGGGAGACCTTGACCTTTCCAATCACCAAACAAATAGATGCTTTATAACTGGGATTGCTTGCACTAGAATAAACAAAATGCCCTTTACCTCTTATGGAAACACCATTTCTAATTGTGAAGCTAGGGTCTTTTACAGTCCTGCCGCCCCCCGCCCCCCTTCAGCAACTACCATAACGTAGGTTTGGTATAGGTCAAACATTCCTGCAGGCTGTCCTACTTCTTCTTCAGGTGCGGTATCCATTCTGGATATTGGCTTTCATCATGGCAATGGTCTTCTTGTTCTTAACTTCTTGGAACAGTTCTTCCGAGGATGTGTCACACCAGTCTCTCAGGTTCTTCAGCCATGAAGTCCATCTATGTCCAGGACTGACCTTCCTTTGCATAAGGGTTGGAGTATTGTATACTTTATGTTGTTCCTCATTGTATGGGCAAGGTATTGGAGCTTTCTGTGCTCAGTGGTCTTAAAGAGTCCTTTTTATCCATCCGGTGCAATATTTCTACATTAGTCACATGGTCAGCCCATGATATCCTTAGCAGCCATCTGTAGATCCACATTTCAAAAGCCTCAATTTTCTGTACTCCTTGGAGTATGAAAGCCTTCTAAGATATAAACCAGAGAGACCAACCAGATTTATAGTATCCCTGGCAGTGAAATTTTAAAATCCCTCATCATTTCCTGCCCTGGCTCAGTTCTCCTGAAAATATCAATTAAGTACAAACGAGAGAAGGTTTTCTTATTTTATCCTGCCATCTTCTTATGAAGCTATGTAGCTGAATTATGTCAATGCGATTGGCCCGGGAGTCAGAGAAGAGAAAGACTGTGTGGGGCCTGTGTAATTTATAACACATATGTAATGTAGATTGTAAATCACATTAATGCAGTCAGCTGTTCCATGTCCTAGCATTTGTATGTACGTGCGGAGGACTCATTTGGATGTCTGCCCAGCTGGTATAAGAACGTCTCTATTTAAAAAAAAAAAGGAAGAAAGAAAAAATACCCTCTTGAAACGTCTTGCCTTGTTCTCAGTCGGTATCCAGCTGGTGGCTTTGGATATAGCTGTAGACTATTTTTAAAAATGAGATGAACAAGCCTCAAGAAAGCTCCTCTGGCATTTTGTGATGTCATGGCAATACTCAGTGGAATCATAGGCAAAGTAGAAGAGTTTAAACCACTGGTTCCAAACCTTTCTTTGGCCAAACTGTGCCGAAGCATCTTTAAAATCCTGATGCCTCCTCCCGACATGTAACTCTTATTATTCAAAAAGTGAACACCTGTTCATGTGGAGGAAACCAAAAAGGTCATTAATTTTATCTAAACAAGCTTCCAAATTGCCCCCATTTAAACATCAAATTGCCCCCCATGGGGCATGTGCCCCCCACGTTCGGAACCATGGGTTTAAACATATGTTGTTTCTAACAGATAGGATGTTGTTTTCCTGCTTGCTGGATTGTTGAATAATCTTGGTAGATGCGACCCAACATTGTTTTCTTTTTGTTGTGGTGAACAGGTTGGCTATATCCAGATCGGATCAGAACAGATGCAGATACAACCTGTGAACCATTCCGAGATTTCGTTTGATAGGAAGGAGCACTTCGTCAGGCGCACACGGTCCACCAGGCCGGCCCTCCCTGCCATGTTGACGGTCCCTGTGGAGCACTGCAGAGTGGTAGCAGGTGTGTGTGTGTGTGTGTGTGTGTGTATGTCGCGTACGAACAAATCGCTTCCTCAGTCCAATGATGTTTAAAGAGGTTGAGCTTGTCCATGAAATTATGGCATTCCATTTAGAATATTAATGTGAGATACGCATCTTTGCCTACTGCCAGCCAGTTCAAGAATGAATGATCTTGTGCTTCCTTCATACATTGATCCTAAGCAGATTTATGCCAGATGTTGAGGTCTTCCCAGCTGATGAGTTTCAGCCAGCCAAACAGAGGCGTAGTGTAGTGGGGGCGGTCTGCCCTGGGTGGCACTTTTTTTTGGGGGGGGGGGCAACATTTCACAATAAATAATAATAATATCTTGCAATCGGCACTAAAAATTTGAACCATTTCATTTCATTTTTTTTTGTCGTATAGATGGCTAGATGGTATTGTAGACACAATGGGCACAAAGTGGAGCGAGTTGAGGAGGAGGGTGGAGGACAGAAGTGCCTGGCGGACAGTGGTCCATGGGGTCATCGCAAAGGGTCGGAATCGACTGTGCGACTGAACAACAACAAAACAATTTGGACTGATTAAAAGGAGCATGGAACTTTTTATTATTTAATCTGTGACGGAACCGGGCAATTCCCTTTCTTTAAATGAGTGTCGTCATCTCGCTCGCTCTAGCGACTGGCAATACCATCTGTACTAACCAGTTGCCTTGCGGTAATTACCCATGTTTTATTTTGTGCTTGGATTCTTCACGATGAATATTCAGTGAGAATTAAGTCTTTCATATAAAGAATAGAGTTCAATATTGTCTAATAACACCTGCAAATTAGGATACAGTGCGGGTAAGTCCCTTTAGGAGCCTTTTGGGTTTAAATACCTAAATAAGGGGGCAGCGAATTTGGCCTATGCCCTGGGCAACTGAAACCCACGCTATGCCACTGCAGCCAAAGACAAGAGAGGTAGCAGGTACCTGAAGGAGGCAGATAAAGAAACAGCCTGGGAGTACAGCATCATAGATATTCAACAATCTGTCCTGCAGCCAGAATGTTGTGAGTTCAATCCTGACAGGGATCAAGGTTGACTCATCCTTCCAGGGTCGGTAAAATGAGTACCCAACATGTTGGGGTGGGGGGGGAGAAATGCTAATTAACTTGTGTACGGTGTAGAATGCACCACACACTACGGGCCGGTATAGAAGTATAATTGCTATTGCTATGTTGCTTATATTAAATGAAAGGAGCAGCCAGTGGGGCTACCAAGCAAGTGGTGGCATGGGATGGGATTTCCAAAATCACCCAGCGTCCAATTCCCCAAGTGGATTCAGGCCTGTGGAGCTGAACCCCTTTCCGTGCCCTGATTCAGTGTGTGTATAAGTGATAAACTATAGGGGAATAGTTCTGAAAATTGCAGTGCCTGAAAATTATACTCCTGGATTTGAGAGACCAATTTTCCACACCGAGGACCTTTCACGGTCTATGCCTTCTGAAAGTCCAAACTGGAGGTGACTGGTAGACCAATTCCCATCTTCTGAATGGTGAGTTGGACCCGGTTTTAAAGAAAGATAATAGTCAGTGAAGCTTCCAGAGTTTGGGAATTCTTGGTCTGGAAATCTTGATTGGTGTTTGGACTGTGAATGTACGTATGGGTTTTTCTAATGGTTTTAAAGAACTGCCCGTTGGCTCCATTCCTTGGAATTTGTGAGGCTGCAGTGGGTAGCAAAGGCACCTCTCTTGTCTGGATCCGTGGAAAGTTCCATGAGAGGCCGCTGGTTCCAACGTTTGGGGGGAAATTGTTTAGGCTGTAAAATTTCATCCAGGTATAAGCAAAGTGATTCAGGGAGGAAATTGGAATGGCCAGGGAATGCTGTGTAAGGTACCTGTATCAGAATTCGTGTGTTTTTAAGCCGGGCGCCGAGTCACACTCCCTCAGACAGCTCTTGGGGCCGGACGGCCATTTTGCCCTTTCTCCACCACATGGCACCTCCGGGTGTGGTGGAGACGGTTGGGGGTGGTGCATGAAATGGTGTTGCAGGCCGCATTTGGCCCGCAGGTTGAGAATTCCTGGTTTATAGTGTCGACTCTAAAAGTTTGGGCTCCTTCTGGTTAAAAATCTCTAGAATTCTGAAGGATTCCAAATTTTGAAGGATTCATTTTGATAAGACTAGTAAAAAATTTTTAATCTTGGATGAGTTTGCGCGCACACACACACACACACACACACACACACACACACACACACACACACACACACACACACACACACACACACACACACACACACACACACACCCCTTTTAATTTAAAAAATATCTACATGGCAAAGGTGTGTTAATTTATCTTTCATGTTTCTGCAGGGATTTTTAACTATTGAAACATTTTAAAATATTTTCTTTAAAAAGGAAAAATAGCTCTGGAGTGCAAAATCACCTTCTGAAGAAATGTCATCATTTCATATTTAGGACACCAAGCTCATAAATAACACTAAAATGTGCAGTTGCATTCTTCTCATTAGGCCTAGGGTCATTTTCCACCCAAAGCTAGGAATGTTACTTCTGTACAATGAACCTTAACAAATAAAACCAACCAAAAACTCGCTTAACAAATAAATTGGGGTTTGCAGTAACCCCCCCACACACACACACACAATTGGTCACTTCCAATGGTGTTTCGCTTAAAGAGCAAACTTGCTTAAAGAGCAATCCTGTGGAACGCATTATGCTCTTTAAGCGAGGTACAACTGTATGCCATTTCGAACTTATCAGAGGAAAGGCAGGATGTAAATATACACATATCAACTGAATAGAGAATCGTAAATATAGTGTGTCATCAAGTCAATTCTAGTAGACGTTACTCATAAGGGGTTGACCATTCCCTTCTTTTGGGGTCATCCTGGGACTGTGTAGTTGGCCCATGATTACACAGGCTCACTCTTCTCCCAAGAGGCACCATGAGGAATCGAACTCTCAACCTCTGGGTCCGCAGCTAGATACCAAAACCAAAGCGATCCAACCATTTGGATATAAATCCACTTAGGGGTTGAGTGTGAGCTAGTAGTTTGGCCAACCTTGTGCCTACTCTTAAATTCAATCCCCAAAGTTTTTGGAAGTCATGGGACTGCATTCTGAAATGTGTGGTGGGTCTACTTGTCTGGGAAGATCATGCTAAACAGATTCCTTGGTCACTATGAGAGATTATAGTAGAAGTAAAGGTGGTCATGTATGGTTGTGAGAGCTGGACCATTAGGGAAGCTGAGCGCAGAAGAATAGATGCCTTTGAGATGTGGTGTTGGAGGAGAGTTTTGAGAGTCCCCTGGACAGCGAGGAGAACAAATAGGTCAATCTTAGAAGAAATCAACCCTGACTGTTCCTTAGAAGGACAAATAGTAAAGATGAAGCTAAAGTACTTTGGACATCAAATGAGAAGAGAGGAATCACTTGAGAAAGCCTTGATGCTGGGAAAGGTGGAGGGCAAAAGAAGAAGGGGGCAGCCAAAAATGAGATGGCTAGATGGTATTGTAGACGCAATGGGCACAGAGCTGAGCGGGTTGAGGAGGATGGTGGAGGACAGAAGTGCCTGGCGGACAGTGGTCCATGGGGTTGCAAAGGGTCGGAATCGACTGTGCGACTGAACAACAACAAAAGGTCTTCCATACTTGAAAGCCATTTGTGTCCGATTCTAGGGGGTGGTGCTCATTTCAGTTTACAGTCAAGAGCCACTGCTGACTGTGTCTGTAGACATTTCCATGGTCATGTGGCAAGCATGACTAGACACCAAAGCGCACAGGACGTTGTTACCTTTCCCACCAAAGTTGTACCTATTCATCTACTTATAATGGAATTGACAAGTAAAGGTCTCTCTTCGAAAGCCAGTTGTGGCTCTCTGGCCCTCAAGCTCAGCATCTTAACCATTAAAGCCACGACAGCCCTTATGAGAGATTGTAGAAGGTTGCTTTGTGAAAATGATGGTAATAGATGGACGTCCTTACAGTGTTTTCATCATTACGGATATCACTCTGCTGTGGTCTATGACTGGTGCAAGGAACTTACTGTATTACAGTAGTTAAAATGTTAATTGCTTGTCTATAGTGCTCTGTGGCTGTATTCTCTGCCTGTTGCTAGTTTTAAACTTTCAGCCCCCAGAGATTGTGGCAGCATTTTCTCTCAGACTCCTAAACCATTGGATAAACTTGGCAGGCTTTTTAGGAGCTGAAGTCCAAGCTTAAGAGCCCTTTTTGTTCTTGAGAGCCCTAGGAATTGGTAGGTCGGTTCTTCACTGGAACAAAGAATGAAACCTCAGAAAACTTCAAGATCTTTTCCAGTGTCCTTACAGGTTCTTCGGCAGACAAATTAACATAGTTTTAGTTTCTTTTCATAAGACGCTTGGAGACTTCCAAGAGAGAAAGAGGGAGATTGACAATAAGCCGCTTAAAGATTGCATAAACCTAAAAATACCGTGACCTGCTTTATAACCATGAAAATTAAAAACATCCAACTATTAGGCAGCCCTTGACAAACTGTGTATGAAATCTTTTCATATAAAATAAATAGCACGGAATAGCTGTTCTAAGCCAAAAGAACACAGATAACCTCAAGGGTTGATAAAAGACCATCCAAGCATAACAAACCACGAAATGTGTTTTGAACCATTCTGTCTTCTTCAATGTTCTAATAAAACCTTAATTATACTCAGTCCTCAAATAGCAGGGCGGGGGGGGGGGGAAGGTACCTTTCCTTCCCACAACGAGATTGATATTTCCATGATATTATTGATAAAGTTTTTAAAGGAAAAATTGGTTTTAAAACTAAAATGTCTTCCCAGGTGATGTGCTGATAAATCAGCTACAAATCTTTGACTAACATTCGAGCTTATTTATATCACTTCACAATAGATGTTTGTTGTGCAGTAATTTACTGTAACATAGTTAAGTTCATTATAACTTATGTTATATTGGTTAATTCCATATAGCCCCTCTCGCTTTCTAGTCCACATTCAGATTGTTGAGAAGTGATGTTTTTCCAAACAATGGAGCCCTGCTGGTGCAGTGGTTAAACTGCTGTACTACAGCCAGAACATTGTGAATTCAATCCTGACCAAGGGTTCAAGGTTGACTTAGCCTTCCCATCCTTCCAAGATTGGTAAAAAGAGTACCCAGCACGTTGGGGGCAAAATGCTCATTGACTTGTGAACCGCCCAAAGAGTACACTAAGCCCTGTGTGCGGTAAAGGTTTCCCATGCTCGAAAGCCAGTTGTATCTGACTCCAGGGTTCAGTGCTCATTTCTGTTTCAAAGCCGAAGAGCCAGCGCTGTCTGCTTCTGCAGACGTTCCTGTGGTCATGTGGCAGGCATGACTAGACACCAGAGTGCTTACATACTATTGCTAATGTACTATAATTGAGGGGGGGGGGAGATGAAGGACATACCTAAACAAAATGAAAATATGACGCCTGGCAGACATGGTGATAAGTAAGCTGTATAACAATTATTTTGTGCAGTCAAGTTGATTCCAACTTATTGTCACCCTTTCCAGGGATTTCTAGATATAAGAGGTGGTTTTAAATTCTGCTATTCCATTCCATTCTGGGACTGTGTAGCTTACACAAGGCTATATAAACTGGCTGTATTGCTAAGTCGATCGTTTTGGCCTCACCATAAATGCTAAGAATACCCAAGTGCACAACCTGCCCCAAGGACACACCTTCCAGAGTTAAGTATCACCATCTCAGATTCAACACTGGAACAGGTAGACCATTTTTCTTACCTTGGTAGCATCCTGTCTAAAAACTGCACCTGTGAACAGGATGTGGTGGACAGAATCGGTGCTGCCCATTCTGCCTTTGGTCGTCTATCACACCGGGTCTTCACGAACAAAGATTTAACAACCCAGACTAATCTCATTGGTACACCAAGCTGTTGTTATCTCAACATTATTGTATGGCTGTGAAACACAGACCTTCTGTTGCCAAGACATCAAAAAGCTTGAGCGTTTTCACCAACAGAAGTTAAGGTCCATCTTGAACATCACGTGGGATGACTATGTCACCAACATCGCAGTCCTCCAGAAGGCAAATGTAAATAGAATTGAAGCTTCTATCATAGGCCATCGTCTTAGATGGATAGGGTATGCCCGCCGTATGGATGGTTCCAGGCTATTTTGTCAAATTCTTTATGGGGAACTTAGCTCTGGTACAAGACCTCACGGAGCTCCTTTGAAGCGCTATAAGGACCAGCTGAAACAAACCATCAAAGTGCCAGGTATAAACTCACAAACTTGGGAAGCAGCAGCCTTAGATCACCCACTTTGGTGCCAAACCATCTCTGCTGCTACCGATCACTTTGAAGGAGAACACCGCAGACATGAAGAGTGACAAACACCAAAGCTTCATCAAACTCAACAGCGCTCTCCACCATCTCTTCAGTGCATTGTGTGTGGTCATGTGTTTCATGCCAGGATCAGTTTATGGAGTCACCTGAGACACATCCATCAGCTGAGAAAATGACATCTAGGATGCTTCGTAAGGAATTACACTTCTAGGTAAAGGTCTCCCTTGCTCGAAAACCAGTTGTAGCTGACTCTAGGGTGCTGTGCTCATCTCCTTTTACATCCAGAGAGTCTGCAGGCTCCTTCATATAACAGCTTGGGGGCAGGTTATATCTAGGCAGGTGGAACCACCATGTCTGTAGGTATTCTGGCTTTGCGTAATCAAGATTGAAGGTATAGAATTGGTCAATGCTTTACCTTTTTTATTCATTTCTTTTAGCTCCTTGTCTTAGGCTTAGCACCAGAGTGGCTAAAAAGCTGTTTTCTTGAACTCCGCCTCCCATTTATTACCCAGCTTGTTGCAAGAATACAAGACCTTTAGATGTAGCTTCTTTCCCATCTGTACGTGTTCAGGTATCGACTACTATTCCCGCCCAATTTGTTAAACATTTGATCTGCCTGTTCTCTTTGCGTCCATTCATTTCTTCTCCTGCACCTTTAACCATTGTCACTCTACCACATCCTTCCTTCCTTCTTGTAGGTTTAACTTGGCTTGACAGAGCCATTGTTATGGCCACAGACCACGCATGCTAAAAATAGCAGACCGTGTAATGAAACTTCTATTAGCCCATATTAGGAAGTCGCTGCTGAAATATTAGCGAGTGCATTTTTTGATGACAGCTTTCCCTAGATGTACTGGGAACTGCAAAAATTATAGGCTGTGCCACTGTCAACTCTTCTCTACATTCACCTGACGTTGCCTTGCTCTAAGCTAATTAATTCTAAAACTATGGGGGAGAAACCAGGTAGTTTTGATATCAATCCTTCTCATCCAGATCCCATTTCATCTTTTGCTGTATGACGCTGAAAACTAATATCATTTGTCCCTGAATACCGTATTCCAGGGAAGGATGAACAACATTTATGTTGCACCAGCAGAAGGGGCACCAGAAGGGGCCAATCAGATGCATGGGGTGTTCGGGTGTGGCTCACAGTTAACATAGATACCTGTTGTTTTCTCCACAGCTTCGTGCATCCTGTTCAGGCTACGCAGTGACCCTCCTGCCTGCCCTGAAGTGCATGATGAGATTTAGCTGGTCATTTCGGGGCCGGGCAGGAATTTTTGGCTCACACCTATATTGGCCTGTGGTGTGGGGTTTTTTCTGCCTGCCCTGTTATGCACGGAAGGAGATGTGTGTGTTTTTTTGGCTGGGAGTGGGTTGCCTTAGGTCACCTTGGCAGGTAGTGCGAACAGTAGGGTCCCCTAAGGGCCCAGGGTTAGGCACGGGACTTCTTTTACGTGCAACAAACTGTCCCAGGGCGGGGTTTATGCCTGGGGATGTGGGCTGCCTCTTCCAGGCTGTGCGTCGGCTGAATGGTCGGCAGCAGAACGGAGGGGGGTCCAGAGAAGGACTTGGCCCTCCAGACCTAGGAGAGGGGTATATTGTGCAGAAAGACAACCCAGAACGCACTGCGACGACTCCTGCCGAAAATCGAAATAGTTGTTTGGTTCCAGAGTTATATTTTAAATAAAGGTGGCCTTAGTTTTCAACCAACACTGGTGTCTTGAGTCTTCTTTGGAGTGGAAGGGCAGTGCTTAATAGTGTACGTTCATAGGGATTCTTCTTCTTTGCTTCCTCTTCTACCCCTATTGGGTGTCGATGGAGATGCAAGGTTCTTGTTCTGACCCTTATAGCAGCCTCCAGTTGGTGTTCTTGTAATATTTCTCTGATGTTATCTCTCCACCTCCCTTTGGGTCTGCCTTGTGCTCTTTCCACATATGCCTTGTGTGGTATGGACTTCCAAGACATTCTCTCCGAATGGGCAAACCAATTTATTTGTTGTCTCTGTATTTAATTTAAGATTGGTTCTATTCCAATTCTTCCCTTTATAATCTCATTCCTGATTTTATCCCTTCTAGTCACTCCAGACCCCCGCTAGGCAAGAGCCTTGTTGAGGCGCAGGGGTTTGAGCAGCCTAACTTGGCAGTGTTGCCCATCACTTGTCAATGATGTTAGGTAAAGGTAAAGGTTTCCCTTGCTCGAAAGCCAGTCGTATCCGACTCTAGGGGTCAGTGCTCATCTCTGTTTCTAAGCCGAAGAGCCAGCGCTGTCTGCTTCTGCAAACATTTCCATGGTCATGTAGCAGGCATGACTAGACACCGGAGCGCACGGAACGCTGTTACCTTCCCACTGAAGTGGTCCCTATTTATCTACTTGCAATTTCTTGCTTTCAAACTGCTAGGTTGGTAGGAGCTGGGACAGAGACAGGAGCTCATTCCGTCCTGCAGTCTTCGGGAATCGAACTGCTGACCTTCCGCCTCCCAGTCAGCGTCTTAGTGACTTGAGTTAGGCCTGGAATAAAACTCACCATTTCATTTCCGTGGTGACCAACTTTCATTTATATTTTATTCTAAGTGTCCATGTTTGGCACTGGTAACTTAAGGTAGCAATGAATATGCTTTGTGTGAGGTGTTTCTTTGTGTCGTTCGGTATTTCCTTGTGTTGTAAGAGTGGAGCTAAATCTCCAGATATCTGGTTTGCCTTATTACACCGTATGTTGATCTCTTCTTCTATTTTTTCATTTTCAGTAAATGTTGTTCCTAGGTATTTGAACTCTGTTACTTGTTTTTGAGACTAAATATCAAGAAAACCAAGATAATGGCAACAGGCCCTATCAGTCCCTGGAAAATAGATGGGGAAGAAGTAGAGGCAGTTACAGATTTTACATTCTTAGGATCAAAGCTCACTGCAGATGGTGATTGCAGCCATGAAATAAAAAGGCGACTGATTCTCGGGAGGCAAGCAATGAGAAACCTGGGGAGCATAGTGAAAAGTAGAGACATTAAATTGCAAACAAAGATTCGCATAGTCAGGGCAATGGTATTCCCTGTGGCAATGTATGGTTGTGAGAGCTGGACCATTAGGAAAGCGGAGCGCAGAAAAATAGACGCCTTTGAGATGTGGTGTTGGAGGAGAGTTTTGAGAGTCCCCTGGACAGCGAGGAGAACAAGTAGGTCAATCTTAGAAGAAATCAACCCTGACTGCTCCTTAGAAGGTCAAATAATAAAGATGAAGCTAAAGTACTTTGGACATCAAATGAGAAGAGAGGATTCACTTGAGAAAGCCTTGGTGCTTGGAAGGGTCGAGGGCAAAAGAAGAAGGGGACGGCCCAAGATGAGATGGCTAGATGGTATTGTGGAGATAATGGGCACAGAGCTGAGCGAGTTGAGGGGGATGGTGGAGGACAGGAGTGCCTGGAGGACAGTGGTCCATGGGGTCGCAGAGGGTCGGAATCGACTGTGCGACTGAACAACAAAACTTGTTTTATACTTGTTTCCTCTATCAATGCCTGATCATTGCTAAAAGTATTTAGTTGCTATCGTCTCCATTCATGGACTTAGGTTTTATGTTTGTTTGTTTGTTTTGCTTATGCTGTCTATGTAGGTGATGAATAATAGTACCGATAATACACATCCTTGCCTCACTCCAGATGTTACTGCGAAGGAATGCATAGGAATTATAAATACTTACTATAGTAGATGAACGGAATTATTTATTTTTTATTTATTTATTTATTTGCATTTAATATCCCGCCCCAATCGGGCGGACCCGACTCTGGGCGGCTTACAGCATAGCTCATAATATATATGGCCTTAAAATTCATAAAATTCATAAGAATTCATAAAAAATTTAAAACGTTAAACAGTAAAAACGGATAGAAACCCATAATAACAGCTACCAGATGGGGGCGGATGGCTGCTCTTAAATTAGCCATCCCGTATGGGAACCTGCATTGCTATGTCCCCACACTTGACCCGCCAGCCATGTCTTCAGGCCCTTTCGAAAGGGCAGAAGCTCCGTCTGCAGGCGCAGCTCTGTCGGAAGGAGGTTCCAAAGGGCCGGGGCGAACACAGAGAAGGCTCTCTTCCTGGTGCTCGTGAGGCGAGCCTCCCTGGCCGATGGAGTAACAAGAGAGCCCCTCCGGTCCGCCCTGGTGGGACGGGCAGACATTCTTAGGGTGACGCGGTCTCTTAGGTATCCTGGCCCACTACCATGTAGGGCTTTAAAGGTAATGACCAGCACCTTGAATTGCACCCGGAGGCAAACTGGCAACCAGTGCAGCTCCCGGAGCAGTGGTGAGGCCCGAGCATAACGCCCGCACCCCATCACTACCCGGGCTGCCGCATTCTGGACCAGCTGAAGCCTCCAAATGGTCGCCAAGGGCAGCCCCATGTAGAGCGCATTACAGTAATCAAGTCTGGAGGTGACCAAAGCATGCGTGACCATGAGCAAGGCATCCCGGCCTAGGAGGGGGCGTAACTGGCGTATTACACGAAGTTGTGCAAAAGCCCTCCTGGCCACGGCTGCCACCTGCTCATTGAACAGTAGCCGTGAGTCCAGGAATTACCAAAGTTGGATATATATTTTTGGAGCAAAAGTTGAATTTTTAAAAAAGATTCTTTTGCATTGCTGCTACTTTATTCGGCAGTTGATCTTCCTGGAAGAACTATTCAAGAAGGCGATAGCAGGTGGTGGATTAAGCCCCTCTTTCAGTCTCCTGTATGTGGGCCTGGCAAGTTTCAGGGTTATAATTATGTGTTTCTTCCCAGACCTCTTTCAGTTGGCAGTGGCGAATGGGAAAGATATGGCAGCTAAGGTTCCTCGTTCCTTATCCACTGAGATAGGAAGGGTTATCTTTTTTTGGACTAAATCCCCAAGGTCCTTTTGCCAGCATCTCTCACAGCCAAGCTGTCTGGGTTTATTCTGGAGAGTGCAGCCTGAGCAAGTAATTTTTGCCACCTCTGCTTATCCTTACTTTGGGCATACCAGTTAGTAAGGTTTCTTGAGCAATTGGACAACGTGATTGAATGCCAGTGGAGGCACCTCTATCTCTCTGCCTTTACTTCACGATAGAAGAATGCTGAAGTTGCAGGTCTGATGAGAGCTTAATACAATGGCTTGGCTTGTGTAAACTGTGCAGGCTGCTTATTCAGCAGAACTGCTGCCTGGATAGCCCAAGGCATTTGCTTATGCTACTAGGGATTCCATTGGAGACAACTTGACACAATGAGGATGGGGAAACCCAACTGAATTTTCCAGCCCTTGGAGCTCCTGTTGGCTTCTTACCTTGGTCTTCTGTTGGCTGGCAGTGGATTTCCCCCAAGACATTGAAGACAGAAGAGTGAGAGATAGTGACAATGCTATTTTATAAATCCTTTAATCCCCCTACTGCTTCGTTCACATAATGGAGCACATTTCATGATGGAGGTTTTGCAAAATATATGATGTTACTCTGTAATTTAGACAGGGACTGCAGTGGCTCAAGTCACTAAGACGCTGGCTGGGAGGCGGCAGGTCAGCAGTTCGATTCCTGAGTACTGCAAGATGGAATGAGCTCCCGTCTCGGTCCCAGCTCCTGCCAACCTAGCAGTTCGAAAGCAAGAAATAGAAAGTAGATAAACAGGGACCACTTCGGTGGGAAGGTAACAGCGTTGCTTTTTTGTTTTGCAAATTAGAGTATTATTTTTTCCTCTACAAGAGATGACCCTTTGAAAGGTGTGATAGCTTAGTTCAAGGCCTGAGTGCTGTGCGACAGAGTGAGTGCCCAGCTTCTGCCAACCTAGCAGTTTGAAAGCAAGAAATTGCAAGTAGATAAATAGGTATCGCTTCGGCAGGAAAGGTAACAGCATTCCATGTACTCTGGCATCTACTCATGCCTGCCACATTACCATAGATGCAGGCAGCACTGGCTCTTTGGCTGTAAATGGAGATGAACACCACCCCCTAGAGTCAGACACAACTGGCTTTCAAGCAAGGGAGACCTTTATCTTGATTATATACCAATGGCGATATCATTGGTGCCCAAACATTTTGGGCCATGGGCCAGTCACATTGTTCACAGATCCTAGAATCTTTAGCCCATCCCAGTTTAGATCTGGTTATTTTAGTCACATTTCTGCCCCACCTATCCTTAACTGGGCTCAAGGAGCATTGTACATAACGTAGTCTTTAAGAAATAGGATTTTTATCTTTTTTTACTTTTGAAGGATTAGATAGTGGGAATATTTCTGCGTTAACTCCAGCCTGCCAAAACCCACAAAGCATCAACAGCATCCTACCAACTATGTATTGAATTGTGGCTTGCTTTGTGGCCTGACTTTGGGTTACTCAGAAAGGGAAGGGGAAAATGTGCTTAGATGTCATGATGGATATGTGTTTGTGTAGGCCTGTCTTGGGCGCGCACTAGGTTTTTAAAAAAAAATGAATATGTTGCCTTTGCTGAAACAGATTAATACTGCAAACTTTCTAAAAATGCATTCAATTGGACGGTTGCTTCTATTCTAACCAATATTTGCGGACTTCATGGATGATAGCACTTGCGTGAGTCTCTGAGAATGAGGGTGAGCCTGATGCCTGTCTTATTAATAATCTGTATCTTGTTTCTGAACACACACGTACACAGACCACACAGATGATGGGACTTTGCCCAGGCAAGCATAGTGGGATTTTAGCCACCAGTGTATAAACTGCTCTTACTCATTACCGTCTTAAAATTAAGACTGTCAGGGTTTCTGTACCTATGTGACTGATTATTATCTCAAACAGGGTATTTCCAACTTTTGCGGAGGTTTGCCTCCTCCCACTCTTTATTTCTATTTCTCTCTCTTTTCTTGAAAAAGCGGGTGGATAAGGGGGAGAAAGCTTTATAGCATGATGAAAGTTGATGCCTCAGGCAGAAAAGCAATATAGCAAAACCCTTGCCAGACAAGTTGACAGAGGATGGGCTCGATCCGTACCACTGCATGCTCTGACAAGGTGGAATGGATGAATGAGTAGACAGGCTGGTGTCAATTTCAAGTATGCGTTGAGGTTGGAGAGTTACATAGATTAAGTTATCTGTAGCAGCGGCATAACAAAGCAGGCCAGGTTTTAGGCAATTTTATGTCTGGATCCAAGTACAGTAATACCTCGGATAACGCTGAAATCGCATATTAAGTAATCTGGGGAGGAGAATTGGATTGAATAACGTTAAGGTCCTATGGGATGGATCAGATAACAACCGCTAAAGCCTGTGCGGTTACAGTGTACAGTAATACCTCGGATAACGCTAAGACTTGGTTCCACAAGTCTTGGTGTTATCCGATTTTTAGTGTTCTCCAATGCATGTTAAAATCCTATGGGATGGATCAGATAATGTTACAGCTCCCTAGAGATACATTGTAACCACACAGGCTTTAGCGGTTGTAATCCGATCCATCCTATAGGACCTTAACGTTATTCGATCCAATTCTCCTCCCCAGATTACTTAACGTTATGCGATTTTAGCGTTATCCGAGGTAAACGTTAGCCGAGGTATTACTGTATCTCTATGGAGCTTTAACGTTATCCAATCCATCCCATAGGATTTTAACACGCATTGGATAACACTAAAAATCAGATAACGCCAAGACTTGTGCAACCAAGTTTTAGCATTATCCGAGGTTTTACAGTATCCCAGTTCTCCTTTTTTTTGCCCAGCTAATAAACACACTTGTACTAGATCAGGGGTGGCCAAATTTTTCAGGGCACATGGTTCCTTCCACTGGAAATGGAACTAAAATGTACCCACGTGTGGGCAAAACACTGCCATAAATGTACCCGCGGCTGTCAAACGCGTTTATGGCAGCCACAGGTGCTGTGCAGGCATGTTTTAAATCTATCTCACCCTGTTGCAAAACAGATTGCAAGGCACGTTTTACTTCCGCTTCCGGTGGGAGGAACCCCGTGACCGGACCACTGAACCACGTGACCAGCCCATGGCCTGAAAAGTTTGGGCGTCCCTGAGTTAGATCAAAAAGCAACAGTGTCTACAGGGAGTTACTGGCCTGTCCAGCCCTTCTCCAAGAAAGCAGTGCTAGTTTATTTCAAACACATACATGGCAATGCATTCATTACAAAAATAAATAAATAAATAACTTCAGAAGGTGCCTATGTTAGTTCTAAAGGGGAGGAGGATTCAAGGTTACTGATACAACTTAACAATGCAAAATATGTATGTATATCCATTTTCTCCTTCTTTGCATCCTCTTTTACCCCATTGTTTATTGAGGGAGATGCAAGGTTCTTGTTCTGGAACTTCTAGCAGTTTCCACTATTTGGTGTTCTTGTAATATTTCTTTGATATTATCTCTCCACCTTCTTCTGGGTCTACCTCGTGGTCTTCGTCCTTTTCCTCTTTCCACAATGCCTTGTAGGGTATGGAATCTCAAGAAGTTCTCTCCAGATGGGCAAATCACTTTGTTGTCTCTGGATGTCGTTTTAAGATTGGTTCTATTCCAGTTCTTTTCCTTATAATCTCATTCTTCATTTTATCACTTCCATCGCCCCAGCGGTCTTCCTCAGACGTTGCATCTATTTTCTTAATGGCATTAAATTAATAGTCATATGACTAGATTTGGCAAAACTGGTCTGGCTTGCTCACTGGCGAAACCAACCTATTTTTGGTGAAACAAGAAGGGGGGGGGAATGTAGAGTTTCTAGGTTTCTTTTTAACCCATTCTTTGCTTTCTAGAAAAGAAGAAGCAAAAAAAGACAAAGATTGCCAATGATTGGAGAGAACGGAGGAACGCCATTCATCTTACCAATGAGTACACCGTGGAGACGCTGGTAGTGGCAGATTCGGATATGGTCCAGTACCATGGCGCTGATGCTGCTCAAAGATTCATTCTTACTGTGATGAACATGGTAGGTTTATCATCCTTTGTTTATCTGGATTGAAAATTGTCCTGCTGTTAATATTTCCTTTCCTTTCCTTTCCTTTCCTTCGTGTTAGATGCACCACCAGAATATAACATACAAAGCTAAAATTGACACATCTAAAAACAAAATAGAATTGAAAACGTCTAGATGACGTCTGCCCAACATTGGCCTACTTCAAAGGCATTTTCCTCTTGCCAACGTAAGGTCCACCTCAGTGCACGTGGAGGGGCTTCGTGTGCATTGTATCCTATGGGAGATAGTTTGTACTTCTCCACATTCACGCAGGCTATCATCTACAGGGAAACCCCACTTTCTCAGATTCGCCCTCGATCTTCCTACCCCGGCACGCAGTCTATTTAAAGCTTTCCACACAGGCCATCATTGTTCTTGGCCAGGCGGTAGAGAGTCATTGTGGTTCTGTCCAGTTGTCTGGTAGCTCCTTGCTCCTGCTGTTAATGTTTTGGGTTTGCGGTTGAGTCGTGGAAGAGTCTTTCATCTTCTGAACTTCTGCGATTGTACCTTAAAGCAACATATGCCATGGAACTTTCTCGATACTGTTGTAATTCCATCTGAGTTCAATGTTCTAGGGAAGAATTCCAATTGAAGGGGTGTGTTATTGGAACATAGATAGACTTTTATTTTCATGAAAAACTTCCCCCTCGTGCTCCGACAGGTACATTTGTTCAGATGCTCTTGCACTGCACTAACCAATGTTTCCAAGGATCAATTCACTTCTATATTGTTTATATAATACAGTTCTTAACAGAACGGATTAACCTTGTTTCTCTCAGTTTCTCTTTTAAATAGAATGTAATTCTTGGAGATGGACCCCCCTTTTTTTTTTGCCTCTAGTCAGAATTAGGTAAAGGTTGCCCTTGCTCGAAAGCTAGTCATATCTGACTCTATGGGGCGGTGCTCATCTCTGTTTAAGGCCAAAGAGCCAGCACTGTCTGAGTCTACTGACATTTCCATGGTACGTGGCAGGCGGGATGGGCTAGACGCCGTAGTGCATGGAACGCAGTTACCTTCCCCACTAAAGCGGTACTTATTTCTCTACTTGCAATGTCTTGCTTTTGAACGCAGGAGCTGGACAGGGCGGGAGCTCACTTTCCACCTTTCAGCATTTGGGTTTTGAACTGCTGACCTGCCACCTATCTGGTCATCAAACTCAGCATCTCAACACCTAGGCCACCACATACCCACCTCAACTGAGGAGCCCTGTGTATACATTTGGCAGTTCTGGTAATCATATATTTGTGCCTTGAAGTGGAGTGCTTTCATTTGTTTTCCCGTTTGCGGTGCGACCATCCATTCCTATGAAAAGAATGAAAGAAAGTGTTGTAGGGGAACCAGAATCGGCTTTGCATGTTTGACAGCTGGTGGTTCAGCTGGAGAAGGGATGGGATTGCCAGGGATGGGAAGAGGGTTGGGGCCCATGTATCTCCGTGAAATTGCAGCTCCGTAGGGTTCTCGGCAAGACAGGAGACCATTTTTGCTGGCACCTGCCATTCCAGTGTCAGTTGTCTTTCTTGCCTTAAATTAGAAACCGCTTGATAAGCTTTGAAAGATAAATGGTCAGTTGGAGGAAATGTTCAAATCCAACTAAAACAAAGATTTTCCACCTCTTTTGCTGAATGATGACAACTTGCAGATCTCGTTCCTAAAGTACTTAGCTCCAGGGTGCCTAAACTATGGCCTACGGGCCCAATCCAAGCCAATTCATCCGGCCTGCGAAGCCCTCGTTGCCCCTGAAAGCGGAAGTAAAATGCACCCGTACGGTCGCGGTTTACTCCCACTTCCGGGAGCAACGAAGATGTCATAGGCTGCATGAATTGGTGTTAGGGCCCGTATCCGGCCCACAGGCCATAGTTTGGGCACTCCTGAGCGAAATACTTTAGGAACACAATCTGCAAGTTGTCATCCTTCAGCGAAAGAGGTGGAAAATCTTTGTTAAAGTTGGATTTGATCATTTCCTCTCCCTGACTGTTTATCTTCTGACCGGCCCACCACCCAAAAAGTTTGGACACCCCTGATTTAGCTGCTTCTTTTTCAGCTAGCATGGCAAGATGAACAGCTGCCTCTAAAAGAAACCAGAATGTTAATTTTGGCAGGTGTGCCAGGATTTAAGCAAATAGACCCTTGCTGCTAGGGAGGAGGGAATTTATTAATTTGGCTGCTTGCTGTAAGGCATTACATTTACTGTCAAACCACAAAGTTAAAACTTAAAATGGCTTATTAATGCACACATTATATTTATAGTTGTTTTAATCTCAGGATCTGCTTAAAGCAATTTAATATCTGTTTGTTTCAAAAGAAAGCCAGCATTGCAAAGTGCAGTTTTATTTTTGCAGCTGCTGAATGAGAATATGAATTAAGCGTTTGGGAGTGGCTGGGGAGGGGGGGGGATGCTTTCTGAAATAAAATAAAATCCCTTTCAAAAGATGCAGATTGGATCGTGGACCCCTAAAGCTAAACCTCTGCTTTTAATGTATTTTTAAAAGCTTTGATCGTGTGCCATTCACCAGTATTAAATAATGAATATTATTATTAAAATGCTTAAGTTATGGTTCAGGAAACCTTTTATGAAAAACTGGAGGGGTGTTTTTGCAGGACTTGGGGTTCAAGTAGTGGTGATGATGATTGGTGATGATTAAAGCACCAGGAGTTCAAAGGGACATGATGTATAGTTTTTTTTAGGGAATTACACAATACATCTCTCTTAAGACTGGACTGCTTCAGAATGAAGATGGAGAATTTCATTATGGTAAAAATTTCCTTGCTTATAGAAAGCTAGCTTGTGGAGCAAAGAGTTTTAAGCTCGCTTGCTTTCTTCCCTGCTAATTTTCTATGGTCAGGGAGGGTGCTCCGTTCTGAAGATAGCTGAGCATTCAAGCTGAAATCCTGTATAACCAGAAGGACGTCCCAACGGGACTTACATCTGAGCAGATATGGAAATGGCTGTTGTTGTCATTTATTAACAATCTCTCTTCCTCGCTTATGTGACCTGAGATCTTTGAAGGTGTTTCAGTATAACATTTGCAGACAACAGATCTTCATGAATTGGGTTTGGAAGTGGTGCTTTTTCAAACTACAGGTCTACGAAATGTCGAGCAGGCTGCGGGAATTGGGGCGCTATAGTCTAAAAAGGGTTTGCATGGGATGTTACGAGTACAGGCCGGTCCAGAATACCTCGGACGACTGTTTGTGATTTTGTAAGGATGGCTCAAGTGGTCAAGACACTTAACTTGATGTCTGGAAGGTCGGCAGGACAGCAGTTGAAGACCCGAGTGCTGCACGATGGAGCGAGCTCCCATCTCTGCCCCAACTCCTGCCAACTTAGCAGTTCAAAAGCAAAAAAATTGCAAGTAGATAAATAGGGACCACTTCAGTGGAAAGGTAAATGGTGTTCCGTGCACTCCAGTGTCTAGGCATGCCTGGCACATTTCCACGGAAATGTCTGCAGATGCAGACGGTGCTAGCTCTTTGGGTATAAACAGAGATGAGCACTGAACGCTAGAGTTGGAGCAAGGGTGACCTTTCCTTTTACCGAAGGACGATGGCTTTGTAAGGACCAAAAAGAAGAACCCATCAAACTATCGGATTCCTCTAGTTTTTATCTATCTGGCACTGGACATCTTCAACAGGCTCCCATCCAGATTTGGCTGAGTTTATTAAGCTGTTAATACTGGGAGAACATCAACATTCATCAATGGGCACCTTGTCAGGAGGTGGACCATGCTTCTGTCTGGTGTCTCTGCAGCCTTCACACAGGTGTCTTAAGGCAGATAATGTAGTGCCTCCTTTTGAAGTTGGATAGAAATAATAAGCATCCCTCATCAATATTTTACAACAGGAGCTATGGTGGCTCAGTGAGAAGCTCGCCTTGTTGGCCGGAAGGCCGGCAAGTCAGCAGTTCAAGACCCGGGTACTGCAGGATGGAATGAGCTCCTGTTTCTGTCCTAGCTCCTGCCAACCTAGCAGTTCGAAAGCAAGACATTGCAAGTAGATCAATAAGGACCACTTCGGTGCGAAAAAGATCTTGGAGGCATAAAAGGAGCCTCATTCGGGCATTTCTCCAGCAAAAATCCTTTCAACCCAGAATAATTTCCAAAAATGCAACCATACAACTAGGAAATCCTATTTTGTTTGGTCTCTATGAAGCATCTGTAAGTGGAGAGATTAGGCTTAACAGGGTACTTTAGAATTCAAAAGAAAGCTACAAAGAGAAGCCTAACTTTATTCCAAATATATAACGTACTGTATCAGCATTCCTTTTTAATAATATTCAAGGGATCACTAATTTCATGTTATTGCTTGTTCCTTCAGGAAGCTCTTAGATTAATCACATGGTTTAGCCACAGCTGCAGAGAAGCTAAGAATATACGCTTAGAATAACTTGTCAGCCTCTGGTCTTTCCTGAAATAGAAGCAAGTTCAAGTCAAAACCCCAAAGTATATGTCTGTTTTTTAAAAAAGTGAGTGTTTAGTTTGACCAAACAACAAATTATGGTGGGAACATTCTTTCTGACATCTGACGTTCTAATGGTAGTCTTAGATATCTGGACCTCTGAGGCAGATGGGTTTCGAAAGTCCTACTTAAATTGTAGACCAGATATTTTGTGAAACACATGTGACCAGTTAAAGATTAAAGAAGTTTAGTATTATTATTAAGTCTACTAATTACTAGTTGGGTTGTCTCACAGAGTTGAGGTGGTGGCTTGCTATTTCTGGAACATTTTTGGTTTTGTCCCACAGAGAAGAAACTAGAAGTCGTGCTCTTCTTCTTTCATGCCTCAATCATACCCTGGACTGCCAAAATGAAGCCACTTTCTTGGCTTTGTCATTGGCCAAACTTAAGTCCTCAATGGTGCATATTTCTGGTAGTAATCGGAAGACCAGTAAATGAGCCCAATTCTGTATCTCTCCATGTTCAAACCATGTGTTGTTGTCCACCAGCATCCCCCACTTGAGCATGTTGGTCTTGCATTTAGGGACTCCAACCCTCAGCCTATTCAGGGTCCTCCATGTAACGTAGGGGAGGTTGAATTCCTCAGCCACATCCTCTTTGAATGTTGTCCCTTGTCCAAGAAGTCCTAGACAGTTCTGTGTAGTTTGAAAAAGGGCTGTGTCAAGATTGATGGAGTCTGGATAGGACAGGATGCAGAACTAGAGGAATTTGGGGAAACCTGGCTGATACTAGATGATACTGTTACTTCATTGATAGAAACACAACTCTTGAAAGTGTTAGAACACGGGTTCTCACCTTTTGAAGTCGGGATCCAGGTCATGCTCCCTCAGACAGTTGGTGGGCCAGACTGGTGGTCCAGCCACCACCGCCAGAATTGGCATTTGCAACAGCCGTAAATGATTCCGCACTTGTCATAAAAATGTTTACAATAGCCATAAATGAATCCATGGCTGTTGTAAATGCATTTACAACAGCTGTAAATGAGTTGACGGCCTATTCCGCTGCAGCCACCTGATTTGGCTCTTGGTCTGTAGGTTGAGAACCCCCATGTTACAAAATGTCTAATTGTCTTTCCACAAGCTTGAAATTATGCAATTTGCTTTTGTTTTTGTGTTTTGATTTTGGAAGGTAAAAACCTTGGGGCTTTTTTTATTGTACTTCAAAGGAATTGCATGCCAGTGGAAAACATGCATTTTGTTTCACATGGGCTTTCACCATCAGAGGAGGAACCAGGAGGGATTGGAGGTGTTATGTGATTCTTAGGAGTCTCTTCAGTGGTCTACAGTTTTTGTGTTACCTGGCAGAACAAAATTTATTGGACGAGCCAGTAAACCCTTAGCACATTTCTATGTATTTTTCATTTTAATCCCATGTTTCATTGTCATGGCACAGAAGCTTTAAGCTGGTTTGGTATTATTCAGTAGTAAAAATGGAGACCTTTTGTGCTTTATATTGTATCAAAACAAAGCACAGTGGTTAAATGTATTGTCTGTAAGCCGCCCTGAGTTGCCACAGCAAGTGGGCAGCAATATAAATTTGAACTACTAAATAAATAAATAAATAAATAAATAATTGCTATACTGCAGCCACAATGTTGTGAGTTCGATCCCAACTGGGAATCAAGGTTGACTCATCCTTCCATCCTTCTGAGGTCAGTAAAATGAGCATGTTGGGGACAAAATGCTAATTAACTCATGAACCGTGCAGAGAGTGCACTAAGCGCTATGGGGTGGTATATGAGTACGATTGCTATTGCTAATTGCTATCAGGATTTGTAAGCAGGGATTCAGGTTGCAAGTCTGATTGCTGATACATGAGTCTTGAGGAACTCTCATTGTAAGAAGAGAGGAGAGGTCAATAGCAGGGAACACACAACCCCTTAACATCAGGTGTCACCCTTAGGGCAGAAGAATACTAGACAAATAGCTTCATAGTTAGAGCTGGAATTGACTAAAAACATCGTCCCACACTGTTGGTTAATAACTTGGCAAGGTGCTAATGAGTTATTCCCCATTTGCAATTTGGCATGGAAAGTGTGTGTGTGTGTGGGGGGGGCATTTCATTTGCCACATCGATTGTGATGACATGACAACTGTCAAAAAATGTATCTCTGGAATGTGTCTCTCAGTTATGAAGTTCGTGTCTTTAAGCTCTTGTCCTTTACAATATCCTCTACATTGATTGCACTCTAATGCCACATGGCCTCTTTCTAACCTCTGTAGGTGACGAGTGGCCCATATCTTTTGCTCAACTTCGAGTGATTCTCCAGTTACGCCCGTTCCTGGAGCAGGACTCCTTGCTTAAGGTCACTCATGCACTGGTCACCTCCAGACTAGATTACTGCAATGCGCTCTCCATGGGGTTGCCCTTGATGACCATTCGGAGGCTGCAACTGGTGCAAAATGTGGCAGCCCGCATGGTGATGGGGTGTGGTCATTACGCCCTTGTTGCGGGAGCTGCATTGGCTGCCGGTGTGCCTCCGGGTGCAATTCAAGGTGCTGGTTATTGCCTTTAAAGCCCTACATGGTAGTGGGCCAGGTTACTTGAGAGACCGTATCACCCCAAGGATATCTGCCTGTCCCACCAAAGTGGGCTGGAGGGGCTCCCTAATGGTACCAACGGCTAGAGAGGCTCACCTCTCTAGCACTAGAAGGAGGGCCTTTTCGGTATCTGCTCCGGCCCCGTGGAACCTCCTGTCGACCAAACTATGCCTCCAGTCAGAGTTATTAGCCTTTTAAAAAGGCCTCAGAACTTGGCTGGCCCAGCGGGTGTGGAGCAGCCCCCCCCCACACACACACACACACTGGTTCATATGAATGGCCATCTGGGTTGTAGTTTTTAACTGTTGTGAATGTGGAGGGGTATTTTAATGGTTTTTAATGTTTTTATGATTTTAATTGTTATTGTGGGGATGCTTTTATATTTTAGAATTCTTATTGGTTAGACCAGATGTGCCCAAACTACGGCCTGGGGGCCGGATGCGGCCCCTGACACAATTCATCCGGCCCACGAAGCCCTCGTCGCTCCTGGAATTGGAAGTAAAACACGCCTGTATGGGCGCGTTTTACTAACACTTCCAGGAGCAATGAGGGCTTAATGGGCCAGATGAATTGTGTCAGGGGCCGCATCTGGCCCCTGGGCCATAGTGACCAGCTCCCTGAATCACGTGACTGGCCCACGGCCCAAAAAGTTTGGGCACCCCTGGTTTAGACTGTAAGCCACCAGGAGTTGCCTCAACGAGGGGGTGGCGATGAAAGTCCAAACAAACAAACAAATATCTGGCAGCCAGAGTATATTTGAAGCCATCCATTCTCCTTAATTCAGTTTTTCTTTTAAACTCAAGTGTACCTGGGAAAGAAAGACTTTCAGCTCATATCTATCTTGGGCATTCTTGTTACCGTTCAGCGCACAGAAGTGTATCTGGCTGCATGAGTCAATCAATGTCTGTGCTCACTGGGGAGGGGAAACCTGTATTTTAGCCAACAGAAACCATTAAGCAAACATTGTTAACTAGCTGTGCAAACCTCAACATTATCCACTAGCCAGTGATGCATTTTTAGATCAAATGGCAGCATATCATGCTTTGACTCCATAGTATGGTACATTCTCGCTGCTTCGAAGTCACATACAGTTTGCAAAGAGCCAAATCAAGGAAGGAAGGATGGATGGATTGACGGATTGATCCTGTTTCTGCATCCACCTTCATAACTGGGGTAGATGGTAATCCCCCAGTATACAGAAGTTACTAAAGTTTTAAAAACATTCCAGACTTCAACCCACCCACCCCTTCTTTTCTTCTGAATGATTAATACAGTTTAGTTTGGGTCAGCTCAGCTGCGCAACTAAGGAATGAGAAATGTCATTCTGAGTTGAAATATCTATAAGAAGAATGAACTATCTGGGCTGGAATGTACAATCTGGAGATACCCGCATAAAGTAGTTTCCGGTAGTGTTCCCCCTTCCTCCTCCCTCTGAAAGTAAGATTTGGACCAACCATTCTACATTCACTCAGATTTCTGTTTTGTTATGTACCAGAGGAATAACACAAGGAAATTGCTTTTCCATTCTATTTCCTGAAGTCCAAAAAAACACTGTTAGTTTGCATTGCTTTCTGAGAGAAGTAGAGTTTTCACTGGTTTGTGACCAGTATAAATTTACTGTCTTTCAAATTATCTCAGTGAGTTAAAAATGTCAATTTGATCTCGGGATCCCTTAATTGCTGTTCTCAACCTTTAATTTGCCCCAGAAGATGGATATTTTCCTTTAGTGGCTTTTTAAAATGTTTGGTGGTTGTTACTTGGTGGTTTGAGGTAATCTGTCCATTGATATGAATGTTAGCAATGCAGTATAGAAAGAGAGGGAAGTGAGCAAAAAGGCAGTGGGTTCCTGGAATAGTTTTGTCCCTGACCTTTACCTTTACTAATAACTTACTATATATATGCAATTTGCTTTTGTTTTTGTAACCGGCACAGGCTTTACATTGTAACCAGCACAGGCTTTAGTGAATGTTATCCGATGCATCCCATAGGATTTTAACGTTATGCGATGCAATTTCCCCCTCCAGATTGCTTAACATTATGTGATTTTAGCGTTATCTGATGCAAACGTTATCTGAGGTATTACTGTACTACATAAATTACTAAATAGTGTTATTTTTGGAATAGTAGCCATGTTACTCTGTGGTTCAGGCATATCAGAAAACAAAAACAAAAAAGTAATATATATAAACCATGCCTGGAAGTTTCACTCCTTGTCTGAAGAAGTGGACTTGATCCATGAAAGCTAACAATAAAAATATAGAAGTTAGTCTTTAAAGTGCTACAGTGGTTTTGTTTTGGTTTATTACCATGACCTCCATGACCACCTCAGGAACATCACAGAACTCTCTCTGCCTGCTGGAGAGGGGGAATGAGGGCCAGCTGTGTGGACCAGCTAGCTCAGCCATGGAGACCTTGCTGCTACTGCTATTGCTGCCTCCATGACCACCTCGGGAACATCACAGAACTCTCTCTGCCTGCTGGAGAGGGGGAATGAGGGCCAGCTGTGTGGACCAGCTAGCTCAGCCATGGAGACCTTGCTGTCTCTCTTGACTGTATTGTATTTTTACACTGTATTTTATTGTATTGTTTTTTTTTCTTTTATGTAAAATTTATTGTGTTATCTGTGCTGCATCTGTTGTTATATTTTTATATTATGCTGTATTTATATTTGAGATTGTGATACTGTATATGTTTGTGTTATGTGAGCCCCTCTGAGTCGCCTCAGTGAGATGAGTAGAGGGGCATATAAATCTAATTTAATAATAATAATAATAATAATTACTTTTTTTGTTTTCTGATATGCCTAAATATTGTTAATTCTATCAGTTTCCTTCTATTTATGGCTTATGGTTGAATCTCATGAGTTAGTGGTCATGTTTCTGCCACACATTTACAGAAAAGGAATAACTTTTGTGTAAATTGCCATTAAGAAATCTCTATAGGCATTATCTGTTTTGGTTTTTTTAATTTACGGCAATCCACCGATGTATTGCGTGCATACGTAAATACCAGGATTTGGGCCAGAATATCAGACCTTATGCTCTTGATCTGTCCTCTTTTTTCAATAACACGCATGGGCAGCAAATGCAGAAGATGTCTTGGTGTTTCAAATAATGAGTTTTTCTTTCAGTTAATGTATTTCAGCAGCATGGTATTTTAAATTTATTTGTCCATTATTGCCTTTGTTCAGGTGTACAACATGTTTCAACATCAGAGCCTGGGAGTCAAAGTCCACATTCGAGTGACTAAGCTTGTCCTTCTTCGACGACGTCCTGTAAGTTGCCGACAAGCGTTGGTTTGAATGTTATGGCGGTCTCTTTATTTTGTTTGAAGGGAAAACCATTTGAAATAGCTTGATAATGGAGAAATAATAGTAGGATTAAATAAAGTAGGGGAGGAAGATTGCAACCCCACCCCCCACCCCGATCTAAGTACTAATGGCAGTCTACTTTAGGGTGACCTTTATTGAGTGAACGGCTATAGTGGTTGCCCTATCCCTACTTTAGAAGTCTACATTTTCATACAATTTCTGAGAAAGGTCAGTCTATCATTTATAGACTACAGCAAAACATTTGTCTGTGTGGATAATGGGGATCTATGGGTTGTTCTGAAGCAAATGGGGGGTACCTCACCACTTAATTGTTCTGATCTATAACCTATATTGTGGGAAAGAAGGTACTGTTAGACCAACACATGGAGAAGGCACATGGTTTTCTATAGGCAAAGGTGTCAGACAACTGCACACTTTTATCCCTTTACCTGTTCAACTTGTATGCATAAATTATTGCACAAAAAGCCACACTAAAATCAGATGAAGGAGAAGTGAAAATTGGTGGAAGAAACATCAGTAATCTTCTAAGAGATGTAGATTATGTGGCAAAAAGCAGCAATGCCTTGAAATGACTTTTAATCAAAGTAAGAAAAGGTGCTGCAGCTGAATGTGAAGAAAACAAAAGTCATAATTACAGAATAACTACACAGGTTTAATGTTGACTATGAGAAAATTGGAATAGTGAAAGATTTTTTAATACCTTGGCTCAATCATTAATCCAAATAGAGACTGCAGCTAAGAAATCAGAAGAAAACTGAAACTTGGAAGGGCAGCAATGGAATTAGAAAAAATCTAATAAGGATGTTTTACTAGAAACCAGGGAGTCTAGCCAGGTTATCCTGCTATGGTAACAGAGTAGACCATAGTGCCAGCAACTTAATGCTTATTGTCAGGTGGTGGTTGACTAACCTTACAACCCTGATGTCTAAATCATCTTGGGTGGCAAAGTCCTCAGGGAAGGGTGATGGCCCCCAAGTGGATTAAATCCCACTTAAATCCATATTGATGGAGGGAAGCAGCTTCATCAATACTGGCCTGGGACCGATGAGGACTTTGTGTGCCAAAAGGGCTCAGGACCAGAAAGTGACTCATGGAACTGGATCAGTGGTACAGGTGTCACACTGCAATGTGCAAGGCAAATGAAAGGCCACTGCATAATATTCTCAGGACAATCTTCATGGCTGATCACCATGATGATCACCAGTATTTGGAATCAGATACGGTACAAGAAGAAGAACTAGAAACCAAGTTCAAGTTCATTCATACTCTTGTATTCCTGCTTGCTATGTTTGGGTGTAAACAACGGATAGTAAAGATCTGACAGTTAAAAAAAATACTGTATGGTGCTGGAGAAGACATTTACAGAGACCCTAGACTACCAGAAAAGTAGCTCGCAGGCCAAAACAAGCTTGAACTATCTCTGGAGGCAAAAAGGAGGAAGCTGAAGTTATCCTACTTTCAGCACATCATAAGAAGGCATGGTTTTCTGGAAAAGACAATAATGTTTGGTAAGGCTGAAGGGACCAGGAAAAGAGGAAGACGAAACATGAGAAAAGAAGCCACAGATCTGAATTTACAAGAATTGAGCAGAGCTGTTGAGGAGAGGACATTAGGAAGATCTCTCATTCAAAGGGTCACCATAAGTTCCAGCAATAGTGGCACATAACAACAAGCTCCCTTGATAGTTTTGTGTTTTCAAATAGTTCTGTCTAAACTGAATTGTTTTCAGGAGAATGGGGTTGGGGTCAGAGCCCAAGGGAATCTGGTGGGAGCGTGGAGCAATCTGACTTTAGGGAGGAATCCTAAAGGAATCTGGCAGTTGTGAACAGAGCAGGACCAAAACCTGATGGGGTATGGTTGGAACTTCACTGGATTTAATGGTCGAGTATTGCCTGAAAATATTGATTTGACTATCCTTCCAGTTCTGTTCCTGGTTACTTTATATCATACAGCTTTGTTGGTGGATCTGATGAAATATAGGATGGTTAGGAGCCCATTCCTTTTGGACGCTACATCACCCTGGAACCTTCTCTGCTTTTGGAACCTAAACAGTGCTTAGACAGGAAACCAGAACCCTAGGCACTGCCATGGTGGAGCTATTTCTTTGGGTCAAAGAGATAGGGGGGAAATATCCTGGGTTGGATATGAAATCTCCTTGGGTTGTATTGTATTGATAGCCCTAGATGTGCTTCATTTCCTGTAGATTTGCCAACTGGGTTGATCTGCCTCTTTTCATTTCCTGTTTCCTGAAGGCCAAGCTGTCCATCAGTCACCATGGGGAGAGGTCTCTGGAGAGCTTTTGCCACTGGCAAAATGAAGAGTTTGGTGGCGCAAAGTACCTTGGAAACAATCAGGTTCCTGGAGCACGAGATGACACCCCTCCAGTGGATGCTGCCGTGTTTGTCACCAGGTAGCTATTCTACTGATTGTCTGCTGGCAACTTTCTGCTGTTGCTTTCTCCTGCTTGCAGTATCACTCTAGAGTTGGGATAGGTGTGTCTCTCAGATGACGTTTCATCACTTTCTTCTCCCTTAAAATTGAGATCTTCTTCAAGGTCTCGTGTCACTTTATATCAGTGGTTCCCAAGCTGGGTTTCCCAGAAATTCTTGGATTACAACTGTTGAACTATAACAACACCTTTTGCTAAGATTTCTGAGAGCTGTAGCCCAAGAACAGTTGGAGCAATACAACAGTGGAACCAATGGTTAGAGCAGTACGACAGTGGAACCAATGGCTAGAGCAGTACAACAGTGGAACCAAATGACTCGAGAGGTTGTAAGCAATCAACACTAGAAGCGATTCTAGTGATTCCATGAATTTAAAAACATTTGGGGATTCAAGGTTGGAAACCACTGTCCCAGGATTCTGACTGCAGGAAACATTACATTGTTGTCTGTGGTGGGCATCAGCAGGTTCGCACCAGTTCTCCAGAACCTGTAGCAGAAATTCTGGCTGGCCCCGCCCATCCAAGTTTTGCAATAAAGTACAGTAATACATCAGATAACGCTAAGACTTGGTTCCACAAGTCTTGGGGTTATCCGATTTTTAGTGTTATCCGATGCATGTTAAAATCCTATGGGATGGATCGGATAACGTTAAAGCTCCATAGAGATACATTGTAACCACGGAGGCTTTAGCGGTTGTTATCCGATCCATCCCAAAGGACCTTAACGTTATTTGATCCAATTCTCCTCCCCAGATTACTTAACATTATGTGATTTTATCCAAGGTATTACTGTAGTCCTAATTTGGATGCAACAAAGGGCTTTCCCCATGGACACACTCACCATACCACGCCCACAGTGTGGTAGTAAAAATTTTTTGAAGCCCACCACTGATTGTTGTTTATCAAAAGAGGCCCATCCTCTTCCATATCACTCAACTGCTAAGGATTTAAGGAGCATTTTTCTTTCAGGTGTGGCTTTTGCTTACTGCTTTTGACCCAGCATAATATCACCTGAAAATGACATGACCACTATTAAGACCATGGGCCCATCTGCTGATCTCAATCACTAGCCTATTTGAATTGAAAACAGATGACGTTAGGATTGACTATGCCCAAGAAAACTCTATAAAATCAGTTAAAAATCATAATCAGAAGTGGCATGTAGAGTCTGTCAGATGGAAAAACCTTAGAAGGCATCTGAGGGGTCAAAAGAGGCAATATAGCAGGACATCTCTCTTTGATAGAGCTGCTGCTGAAAAGACCCTCCTCACGTTACCCATAGTATCGAAGTATTTGGAATCCATCCATGTGGATTCTCAGGGACTTCGGCTTCTAGGAACTGAAGTTCAAGAACAGCTGGAGTGCCAAGGTTTGCCATCATTGGCCTAGGAAGTTTTGGTCCAGCAATACAAATCTGAGTATATCTTGTGGAAACCCTTGGAGATATATGACACATGTTACCTCAGGAATTTCTCACGATACTTTGTCTTTTCTTCCTCACTCTATAGATGATTCCCAGCACAAATCTCTTAATTCCTATGTCAGTTTTACTGGTTGTGAAGTGGTGGTGGTTGTGCTAATTAACAAGTCGTGTCTGCTTGCACATCTAGGTCAATTTTGACAATTTTGGAAGGGTCAACTAGACATGCCCCAATAAGCTTATAAAATGTGGCGATACTGTCTTGACATAGGAGAAAGAACCATGCTATTATTGTGGACAGAGACTATATTTTGACTGTTTAGCTATCAGGAATGTCTCCATCAAATGTTCTCCAGCCTGTTCTCTTATTGTGCTGCATGTGGCCCTCACCAATATTGCAACAGAAAAGGGTTAAGTAAGCCGGAGTTATACGGGTTGTCGTTTATTTTAGACTGTAGACATGACAGTAATATTTAATTGCTTGCATACATTTTTGCACAAAGAAAAAGCTTTGTTTGTAGGGAAACCAGCACATTGGAGAGAAATGTTTATTTGTTTAAAATGTTTATATACTGTTTGAGATATGCAACATATCCAGCTAGACTAAGATGGAGAAATGGTGCATTTTTAAAAAACAACAACACATAATACAAATATAGAATCTTACATTGTGAAAATGGGAGCAGAGTTTTGGCTGCAGGAGCTTAACCACTGTTAACGTTTTTCATCCTGTATAAAGGTCAGATGCCAGGGCAGGTGTGAGAGCAGATTTTGTCAAGCTCAGATTTGAGCAAAGACAAGAATAGCATCTCATATGATGCAAAACACACAGAAAACACTTGTCCTCTACCCTTGAAACACAGGGTAAAATTCCATGTCCCGAACCCCTCCATACCCATAACAAATCAGGTTAACTCCCTTAACCCATTGACCTTGTGCACCTCTACCATTCCTCTTTTCTCTCCCATAGTTATGTGGAGGGGGTACCAAGTTTTTGCAGAGACTCATGCTGAGTCCTGAACCCCTGTTGCACCGGACAGTGCTTCTGCACACCATGATCATTCGCCAATTGAATTACTCTTGTGCATGTGGTGCCCCAGATGGATTCAACCCAAATTACTATGATCCCAGGGCCCTTGCTGGGCAAAAATTATTACTGATCTCCTACAGCACCATGGAAAGGGAAACATTTGATGAACATATTGTTGACAGTGAGCCCATAATACCCTTGGGCTTAATATACTGCCCCTTGACCACTGAATGGAAATTGAGTAACGTAACATGTAACTCGCCCCATGAACAGACCGATTCAGCAATCACCGACCCTGGCCCTGGTCTGTGTGTCAATGAAGAACTGCTACTCACGTCCGTTGCAATTAAAACATCATAATAGACATTGCGTGTCTGCAACGTTCTCGGCCTATGTGCACCTCGCTTCTCCTACAATGTTAATGGTGGTGCCCATTGCAGCCATTTCAACCCTTCATCTTGCTTCAAGGGCATTCAAATGAAGCCTAATGTCATGCAGACATCCTTGGTCTTTGAACTCTACATGTTGTGCTACAACCTCTGCCACACCTTGTGTAACCAACATCCCCTGCTCATAATCCCTCTGCCCTTTCGAGAGCTTGCAGGCGAGCCAGAATTGCATCCATTTCTAACAACCCCACAACCCCAGAAGAGGTCCTCGCTGATGAAGGCAAAACCCACAATGAACTAACTGCATGTGGCTTCGCTCTACCTGACCTACCCTCTTTATCAGCGCCGTGGCCAGACCTCAGAGCCACTAGTGTAGCATTGATTTCAGTTGCCCGGGGCATAAGCCAAATTTGCCGTCCCCTGGTGGACCTTGGCACCTGCTCCCACTAGGGCTTCTGGATATTGTAGTCCAAGAATACCCATAGCCCAAAACGTGCCACCCGGGGCGAGGCTCCCCCTCACCTCCCTTCCTACACCGCTGCTCACAGCAAAGAGTGAACGAAAACAAAAGATTAACAGATCTGAATGTTCGTCGGCAGATCCTTCTCGCTGTGAAAGCTGATCCGGATGCACGAGACTGTGGAGAAAACACATATATTTATGATCTTTCAAGTTATATACCATCTTAATCTGATAAGCCCTCACTGGTGGTCTGATATGGTTTTCTCATCCATGATTGGCAAAGGCTATTCTGGTGGTAGGCCAATGATTGCTTTATTTTAATTGCTGTGTCGAGCAGTTATTTATTTATTTATTTTGGCTTTAACTGGCTCATGTAAATGCTTTCATGCCACTTCTTATTGATTTATGCACTTTGACACAGGAAACCATATAATTTTTTGGGGGGGGGGTGGAGAAGGGGGCTTTGACAACTAAAAAGAAGAAAGGAAAGACAAAGAAGGAGGAGGCCACAGTATTTTCTAATTATAGTTTGTTATTATGTTTGTATTGATTTATGTTTAAAATATTGTTTTTAAAAGAAAGAATAGCGTTAAATTGGTGCTCTAACATGGAGAGCCATGGAAAGGAGAGCACCTCAGGATTCTACCACTTCGTTCCATGTAATGTAAAGAATGGTTTTCTGCTGCCAGTATTTTCTCCGTACATTTTCCTCTCCTTTGCAGTGCTTAAGAGTTCCCAGATGGGCCCTTGGCATGGAAGGATAAGACGATTTTGTACTCCTGGCAGCCAGTCAGTCAGGGATGGCTAATGGTGCTCTGCTATTTGACGCTGTGAAGAAGGGGAAGGGGGGGGGGGAGAGAGGAAGATGTAGGGAATTGCCTGGAACCACCACTCCCCTCCCCATCATTGCTGTACCTCCGGGGTACAAGAGGCAGAAATGCTCTGCTTTCATTTGCTAAGCTGGCGAGCCCCTTAGGGGAAGAGGGTCTTTCCAAATTGCGGCCTCCCTCCCCTTACTCAAAGTTCACAATAAAAGCACCTGTTTGATTTACCAGTTTATATAACATAATAAATCCTTAAATAAACTTCTGTCGAGCTGGCTCTGGGAACTCCAGAGGAGCCTGTTCATGCCAGCTGGGTCAAGAGCAGACCGTCATCGGCTGCCTTGGAAAGGTTTGCATTTCAAATATTCAGGGACAGCAAAGCAGCTCCAGATTCCTCCGGTTCACTGGTAGAAGTCTGACTTGGTTCTGCCTGTGTTAAATCCCTTTTTGACGGCTGTCCTGAGCAGGGAAAGAAGAGGAATGATGGCAATTGGGAGAGTGGTTGGAAATGCAACAAAACAAAAATAAATGGACTCAGTGGGTGTATTTAATAATTTTAAATCACTATGGAGTGAAGACAGAAACCAAACCTTGGGAAACCTTGGGCAGAATTCAAAAAGATCTTGATAGGCTTGAACCCTGGGCTGCTTCTACTTCTTCCGTGTCCAGGCCAGACGTGAAACTGCCAAAATGAAGGCACCTTTTGGTGAATTCATTCTGCAGTTCCTTTCACCTGACCTAGTGTGAGAAAGATTAGCTGGCAACACAAGGTTGCCATTACCAGGCTGTGCCTGATTGTGGTTCAAAAATACCACAATCTTTTGAGGAAGCTTTAAAGAATGAAATTTAACACGGATAAATGCAACGTTTTACACCTAGGGAACAAAAACCAGATGCGCAGTTGCAAGACAGTGGATACGTGGCTCTGTAATACTAAAGTGAGAAGGATCTCGGAATTGTTGAAGATCATCGGCTAAATATGAGTCAACAGCGTGATGTGGCTGCAAAAAGGGCCAATATTGTTTTAGGCTGCATTAACAGAAGTCTAGTCTCAAAAACATGAGAGGTACTACTGGTCCCCATCTAGAGTACTGGACCCAAATCTGGGCACCACACTTTAAGAAAGATGCAAACAAATTAGAGTACGGACAGAGAAGGGCAAGAAAGATGATCAGAGGACTGGAAACCAAGTCATTTGAAGAAAGACTGAAGGAACTAGGCATGTTTAGCTTTGAGAAAATGAAACTGAGTGGGGAGTATGACAGCACTCTTCAAGTACTTGAAAGATAATCATAAAGAGGAAGGGAAGGATCTGTTCTTTATCATCCCAGAGTGCATGATGCATAATAAAGGGGTGAAACTACAGGAAGCCAGGCTGAATAGCAGTAAAAAATTCTTAACAGTTAGAGCAGTACAACAATGGAACCAACTTTTTCATGAGGTAGTGATTCTATGATTCTGTCATCTTTTGCCTGTAATTATGGTTAATAATCTCTGGTAGAGCTATTTGAGAGTGTCATTTGAGAGTGCCATTTCCAAAGATCAGGCAAGGCAGAAAGCATTATTTTAGATGTGCAAGAAACACTGTGCAAGGAAGATTTGACTATGTGGCAGACCTCAAATCAGGCACTGTCCTTAGAGCTGGAGTGGTGAAAGAGGTTTGATTGTCGGAGCATGTGGTTTAACTCAGCTCTGTGTGGAACTGAATGCACGATTTGCACAGATAGTTTTGAAGAATGCTAACGATAAATGCTCAGCGCTTATGTAACGGCTTTTCCTAACAATTGTGATTGTTTGTTCTTTTTAGGACCGATTTTTGTGTCCACAAAGACGTGCCATGTGACACTGTGGGTAAGTGAATCTAAATATTGCATTTCATTTGCATTCCCTTTGTTTTATATGAAGGAAGTGGCTCTCCGATCTGTCCACATGTAGCCGTTTCTTTCTCCCGCAACACCTGGCCTGCTAACGGTCATGGATCGGAATCAGTGACACGATGAGCCTCGAGGTCTCTTCCAAATTTCTATGATGCCATGATCCCAGAATACCTCCATATGTGGAACTTGGTCTGTAGAACAAATTTGCCTTCAGGCTGGGAAAGCGATTTTAACTTAAGTCCATTCATGTTATTAGTCATCTTTGTGCAGAGCAGTTTGCTGTTCCTAATTTAATGTTGTCATTGCTAGTTTAATTTCCCCAGGTTTATTCTTAGTTGCAAGCTCTCTTTGAAGTACTAGATCTGCAGCGGGGGTTACTGGGTTGATTCACATTTCGTACATCTAGTTTGACACAGTGGTGTAGTGTGGGTTTCAGCCAAACGGGGTCCAAATTTGCCACCCCCTGGACAGGGCCCAAGACCCTGGTACCCGTCTCCGCAGCAGCATCTAGGGCTTCTGGGAATTGAAGTCCAAGAACACCCATACTCCCAAAAAGTGCTACCCAGTGTGGCCTCCCCCCCCCCACTCTGTGGCACTGGTTTGACATGACAGACCTGAAGCATCACTTTCCACTGTTTCCGATCCTGTGCCAGACTCATCCAGGGTCTCAGCAACTTTGCCCTGAACTGGTCTTCCCATCTAGTTCACTTTTTGTCAAGTGGTATCTACTCTGCAGGGGTTAGTAGTGTTTAAGTACATGAAATGTCGTATCTAAATCCATAGGGGGAAACAGAACTTCAGTTCTTAAATAAACAGGCGTGCTTTCAAATCCTTAGTTCCTTTATAGAAATTTTCAGTACAGTCATATTTCACAAACTGCGGAGTGTAAACATGTCCACACTCACTTGGAAGCGGATCTGTTTGAATTAGTAGAACTTATTTCCAAGAAAACATACTTTTTTAGGAATGGGGTTTGAGTTTTCTGAGTTCTAATACATGATAGTTTGCTATGCTGTGCAATGCATGAGCAATCAAACAATGCACTTATGTAAAATGTGTGGTGTTCAAGGTAACCTGTTCATTCATAAGACTGATTTTCATAGCACAGTTTTCACCACCCTAGAATCTGTGAGTTTGCACATTAGGGAAGAGCCCTGATGGTTAAGCAGTTAAACTACTGTACTGCAGCCAAAACTGCTGATGATGTGAGTTTGATCAAGGTTGACTTATCCTTCCATCTTTCTGACTTCGGTAAAATGAGTAACCAGCATGTTGGGGCCTCAGATCCTTATACTATCCCTGTTCGGTTATGGTTTATTGTTGAAACTGCATGGAGGATATCTCACTGCCATCACCACCAGCTCTACCTGTGTTGGCCTTGAAAGAGCTCTACCTGTGTTGGCCTTGATTTATTTTGAGTCTGTGGCTGTTTAGAGCTAGGCTGATAGCTGAATAACAGCTGTGTGGAATAATACCTTGTGTCATTTTAATTTGCACAACCTGTAATTAGAAATGGATGTTCTCCAACACCAGGGACCAAACAGGCAGGATACATAAGTCACCACTGGGACAGTCATTTTCATTCTTTCCTTCACACATCACCTCAAGTAATTCAACGTCTCTGACATCATATTGTGACTTTTCTATCTTTGCTAGCCAGGCTAGACTACTACCTGTTTATCCTGCCAGCATACAGTTTAGCATGCCTATTTCTTGGCAGATAAGTCTTTTACTTCCATGGTATACGCATTCCCCTGCTTTTCTGTTGCTTTCTGGGCAGCTTTGCACATCACCCCAATGTGGGCATGAAATGCAACCTTTTTTCTTCTATTGTCTTTGGTTTCCCAGTGGATCTGACCACGGCATGCCATGGGGGCATCATTTCTGTGCCTTCTCCTTTCAACGTGTGCTAACCAACCATCCAGATTTTGCACAAGTTCTCCTGGAAGACTTCACTTGCTGGGGGAAAACAGGAACAGGCAGCTTGCCTTTTGCATTTTGGCAGGCTGTCTCCACTGGAACGGGCTGCTCGGGGAATGAAATTTAACTGCCAAGGTAGCTTTGAAGTTGCATAATGACTGGACTGAGTTCAAAGACAGGGGGAACCATGTAGGTATGTACTTGTAGGATGAGCCCATGTTAGCCATTCTAAGACGCAGGACAACCACACTTGTGTTGGAAAGTGTCTACTGGCACCTATTGGGTTTTCTCAATTGATTATTTGGCACCAAACAATAGCTGGAAGCTGCCCCCACCACCACCACCCCAAAAGTAGAATTTAAGAGGAAAGACACCCCTCCATGCAGGTTAGTAGCAGAAGTATTATAGGCAGCAAGGAAGCCTACCAACCACTCATGCCCCAGAGTCTGAACGCTGAAATACAGAAAGGCTTCCTTTTATCCAGTTTGGGGTTTGTTGATGACAGAAGCTTGTTAAACAGTCTGTGGGCTGTGACTGCCTTCGGGCCGTATCTCTTGGGTTGTGACTTGAATCTGTTTTCCCGTTTCCTACCGAAATCTCTGTTCCAGCAATTCTGCCTTCGCCTGAGCCAAATAGGCAGAATTCAGCATCTAGTTCTTAATATCCTGTAGAAAAAAGTCTGTGTTTTATTTATTTATATATTTGTTCTCTCTTCCTTTATTCCACCCTTTTAAAAGCTGCTCCCCCCCCCCACACACACACAACAGCAACTGTCTCAAAGTTGTATGCGTTGATCCAACGTAGCAATTCTCTACTACTTTGGGTTGGCAAGCTTACAAACCAGAAGAACAAAAAGAGAGAAATGAAAGAGAAAGAGAGAGAGAGAGAGAGTGAATAAAAGAAAAGGAGAAATACAAATTGCGGAGTGGGAGATAGGGGAGTGGAAACTCTTCTTTTAGGGCCAGGATGTAAGCAAGCATTTATATGGGAAGACTTTGTTCTTTGCAGCAAATAGCTGTTTGTAGCGCTTCTTCTTTTGATTGGCACATGAAGTGAGAGAACATTTCCCTCATATCCTTCTTTATCGTGGGACAACAAGAAGTTGGAAGAGCTAAGTGTTATCTTGGTAAATCACTTGTTGGCACTGCTTTTCTAGCTAATGGTTGGGCCAGATCCGACTTTCTCCTCGCATTGATGGCATTCTTGAGAAATTAGCGGTACATTCCTCCCGTGGCCTTGGGCCCTTGAGGATACGCAAGAGCAAAACCAAACTAGAAGATGGAGGAAGGAGCTCACCGGACAAGGAACAACATTAAAAAAGGATATAGTTGAGGAACTCAATCTCCCCTTGGAGGACCCTGAATAGGCTGAGGATTGGAGTCCCTAAAGGAAACACCAACATGCTCAAGTAGGAGCTGCTGGTGGATAACAACATGCTATGTGAATGTGAAGAAATACAGAATCTGGCTCATTTATTGGTCTGCCTATTTCTGCCAGAAACGTGCACTGAAGAGGACTTTAAGTTTGGCCAATGACAAAGCCAAGAAAGTGGCTTCATTTTGGCAGTCTAGGGTTTAATTGGGACATGAAAGAAGAAGATGGCCTTAGGTCCCCCGTCAGAACAGAAGCTGGAATGGAAGAGCCTTATGTGGATTCGCCAGTTTTTACAGTGCCCACTGAGGCTTTAGAACCATCTTTGGGTGGCATCATTTCTTTCCAAAGCTGGCTGCCAACTACAGGAATAAGGTACCAGGTCGCTGGGTGCCAACCCAAAATCTTCAACAATTGTTATAATTATCTGGCTTTCCAAGCAAAAAGAGACTTTTTGGGGTTCCAGAGAAATAAAATAAGTTTGAATGTTGTGCTTAAGGTGGCTTTAAAGACTGGGCACCAGTCTTCCCCAGTTCATAGCTGCTTCCAGGACACTCTGGCTCAGCAGAAGTTGAGTTTCTGCAGTTTGAGACCTGAGTGATGTTCAACAGAGTAAGCTCCTGTCATCTGCCCCGGCTCCTGCCAACCAACAGTTCGGAAGTAAGAAATTGCAAGTAGATACACAGGTACCACTTTGGTGGGAAAGGTAATGGTGTTCCATGAGCTTCAGCATCAAGTCATGCCTGCTACATGACCATGGAAATGTCTGGAGACGCAGACAGCTCTGACTCTGGCTGTAAACAAAGATGAGTGTACCAAACCTTAGAGTTGAGGCTTATGGAAGGACAACTTGGGACCATTTAACAACGACAACGACAAAAGAAGTCACAGCAGCCCAACTTACTGCACAAAATTGCTCTCACGGGTATGCTCTTTCTCTTTCTCATCCTCTCTCTCACACACAAACTGCAGCTAGGAAAAATTCCAAGAAGAAGAAGAAGACACCAGCATAATAAACAAAGCTTTAATTTCCCCACTGAAAGAGACACAGATCTTGCTCTGAGCACATCAAAAATTTTCTCAAGTTGAAATCCCACCAGAAAAGCTGAGAAAAGTGGAAGGGTTCATAGATTCACAGAATCACTGAGTTGGAAGGGGCCCTTTTAGGCTAACGGGTCCAACCCCTTGCTCAATGCAGGAATCCGAATCAAAGCAGATATGGGTGGTCTAATTCTCTCTTGAATGCTTCCATGTGTTGGAGCGCTCACCACCTCTCCAGGCTCTTGGTTCCACTGTTGTACTGCTCTAACTGTTAAGACGTTTTTCCTAATATTCAGCCTATATCTGGATTCCTGTAGTTTCAGCCCATTATCACTTGTTCTTCACCCTGCGATGATAGAGAGCAGACCCTTCCCTTCCTCTTTATGATTATCTTTCAGGTATTTCAAGAGTGCTATTATATCCCATCTCAGTCTCTTTTTCTCAAAGCTGAACATGCCCATTTCCTTCCGTCTTTCTTCATATGGCTTGTTCTCTGATCATCGTTGTTGCCCTTCTCTGTATCTGCTCTAATTTATTTCCATCTTTCTTGAAGTGTGGGTGCCCAAAAGTGGACACATTACTCTAGATGTGGACTAACTAGTGCAGAATAGTGGGGTACGAGTATGTCATGGGTTTGGGAGACTCGACTTCTGTTAATTCAAACTTAAACAATGTTGGCATTTTTTTTGTTGTTGTCACATTGCAGTGGTGGCTCATATTTAGAGTTACATCATCTACCGAAGAGCAGGGCAGGAAAGGAGCCATCAAAAAATTGAAAGGGGGACAAATTGCAGCAACGTAAAGACCAGTGTGGGTACTTCTCCTGGGAGAAAAAACTTGGATCCGTGTGGAGGGAAGGATTGCTCAATTAAGAAATAAAACAGATCAGGCTAATGATAAGAAACTCAAGATCACTCCAAGTCTTGGTCTCTGTGGCTTGAAATATTTTCTATCGGTATTCCATCTAAACCAGGGGTTCTCACCCTTTTAAAGCCGGGGGCCATTGGGTCATGCTCACTCAGACAGCTACAGGGGCCAGACAGCAATTTTGCCCTTCCTCCACCACATGGCACTTTCTAGTGCGCTGGAGGTGGTGGTGGGGCCAGATGAAATGGTGCCGCATGCTGCATCCAGCCCACTGGCCGCAGGTTGAGAACCCTTGATCTAAACCAACATTAGTTTTTGAGATGGGAGGGGGGAACAACATTACTGATCATATTTATTATTTTTAATCATAACTACCATAAATGCTATTTCCCCAATACACATAGCAAATATGAACAGGAAACAGTCCCTCTCACCCCCGGAGCTATCCAGTTTCTTACTCTAAACATAATCTCTGTTCTGGGTAGTGATGGTGAAATGTATTTATATATCCAAGGCCCGTTGGCTGAGTGCTCTACCAGCCTCCCATAGGAGGACCACCTACTGTAACACATATTGTAGAAAAACAAAGAAAGTGTGCTTGTTTGTGTCAGAAGTTTTGTTTTAAGCCAGATGCCGATCTGCGTAAAATGAATAAACAGGTAGAGGAATAAAGTTCATAATCAACCAATGTTTCCTTAAGTGGGTGTGTCCCTTGGTAATTATTAGGGCTGTATCCCAAATTACAGCCCTATTACACACAGTTTCACATTTTAGGATGATCAGCTTGTACATGTAGACAAGTCAGTCCCAGATGATAATGGGAGACTGTGGATTGAAGTTCAGCAGCTGTTCGTTCAGGTGATGAATTTGCTGGGTTGATTTTTTCTCTCTCTTCAGGAACAAAGACCACTCAATGGAGAGGGGCTTATTTTGCAGCAGTGGTGATAAATTGTTTTAACCCTTTATTTGTTAGTTAGTTTGTTTATTAAAATGACTGCAGTGGCTCAAGTGACTAAGATGGCGACTGGGAGGTGGAAGGGCAGCTATTCGATTCCCGCGTACTGCAGGACAGAATGAGTTCCTGTCTTTGTCCCAGTTCCTGCCAGCCTAGAAAGCAAGAAATTGCAAGTAGATAAATAGGGACCACTTAGGTGGGAAGGTAACAGCATTCTGTCCACTCCAGTGTCTAGTCATGCCTGCCACATAACCATGGAAACGTCTGCAGAAGCAGATAGCACTGGCTCTTTGGCTTTGAAACAGATGAGCACTGAACCTTAGAGTTGGATACGACTGGCTTTTGAGCAAGGGAAACCTTTACCTTTTGTTAATTAAATTTCTATACTATACCTTACATCTGGGATCTTAAAAAGCAGAAATATACAAACAACAAGGATGGTATCCAAGGGTGGCATGGTCCATATATACTGTACACTTATTCACAGGCCACACAGGGGGAAGGTTATTAAAAGCCTCTTTAAAGAATACAGTTTTCAGATGCTTCTTTAAAACGTCCAACAATGGGGCCTGGCATAACTTTATAAGCATAATCTTTTGTAAAGATTTGCTTCTGATATTATATGTAAGCAGGGCTGGACGAATCACAAGTTGGAATTAAAATTGCTGGGAGAAACATCAACAATTTGAGATATGTAGAAGATACTGCCCTAATGGCAGAAAGTGAAGAAGACCTTGCTTAGGTTGAAAGAAGAGAGTGCAAAAGCTGGCTTGAGACTCAACATCAAGGAAACCAAGATAATGGCAACAGGCCCTCTCAGTCCCTGACGAACAGAGGGGGAAGAATTTGAAGCAATAACAGACTTTACATTCTTAGGATCCAAGATCACAGCAGATAGTTATTGCAGCCATGAAATAAGAAAGCGATTAATTCTTGGGAGGCAAGCATTGAGAAACATAGGGAACATAATTAAAAGAAGAGATATCACCTTGCAAACAAAAATTCACATAGTCAAAGCAATGGTATTCCCAGTAGTAATGTAGGGTTGTGAGAGCTGGACCATAAGGAAAGTTGAGCACAGAAGAATAGAAATGTGGTGCTGGAGGAGAATTTTGAGAGTACCCTGAACAGCGAGGAGAACAAATAGGTCAGTCTTAAAAGAAATCAACCCTGGCTGCTCCTTAGAAGGTCAAATATTGAAGATGAAGCTAAATCACTTTGGACATCAAATGAGAAGAGAAGAGTCACTTGAGAAGGCCTTGATGCTGGGAAAGATGGAGGGCAAAAGAAGAAGGGCGTGGCAGAGAATGAGATGGCTAGATTGTATTCTTGATACAATGAGCACAGAGCTGGGTATATTGAGGAGGATAGTGGAGGACAGAGGTGCCTGGTATGTGATGGGGCCGCAAAGTGTTGGACTATACTATGTGACTGAAAAACAACAAAATATTTTATATCCTATTCCAGGCTTGTACACCAGCTGCAGTTATGTCTTCTGTTTGCAAGTAGCCATTCCAAACTAAACTTCTCTTTCCTTCCAATGAAAGTCCAGTATGCTTTCACAACACATCAAACATCTACCCTTTTCTTAGGTAGTTGAAATGATCTTGGTTTTACTTATCTTTGAGATGAACATGGTGAGGTATTACAGAGATCAAACATGAGATAAATTGACTAAATAAAGAAAGCCATGGTCATGAACCTGCCATTTCTGCCCAAGGCTGTACATGATCATGACTCTATAAATTAGTGGAAGTCACTAATTTCAAAGGTTAGTGTGAGTTGGAAGTGCCTTAAGGGCTAGACCTCGGCAGCATTTCCTGGATCTTGTAGTGACCTGTTTTGGACATAATGAGATGCTTGTTGTTTACGAGTAAATGTGTTAATTGATGCCTGTATTTACAGTACTTTTAATATAAAAACATTGTAGAGTCTTCTCTTGGCCCACCTAGATGCTCTACTATCAGCGGTACAGGAAGGGAAGTTTAGTCTTGCTTGCCACATGTCCACGGAAACATTTGCAGACAGCTCTTTGGCTGTAAACAGAGATGAGCACTGAACTCTAGAGTCAGACACGACTGGCTTTCAAGCAAGGATGACCTTTTAACCAGCACTACTTGCCAATTCCATTAGGACTTATATATATATGTGTGTGATATATATATATATATATATACACACACACACACACACACACACACACACACACACACACACACACACACACACACACACACACACACACACACACACACACAGTAAAACCTCATATAACACTAAAACCTGGTTCCACAAGTCTTGGTGTTATATGATTTTTAGTGTTATCTGATCCTCTATGGGATCCATAGAGATACATTGTAACCACACAGGCTTTAGCGGTTGTTATCTGAAGCATCCCATAGGATCTTAATGTTATCCGATGCAATTCTTCCCCCCAGATTCCTTAATGTTATGCGATTTTAGTGTTATTCGATACTAATGTTATATGAGGTATTACTGTATACAGTAATACCTCATATAACATTAGTATCGGATAACACTAAAATCGCATAACATTAAGCAATCTGGGGGGGAGAATTGCATCGGATAACATTAAGATCCTATGGGATGCATCGGATAACAACCGCTAAAGCCTGTGTGGTTACAATGTATCTCTATGGATCCCATAGGATTTTAACATGCATCGGATAACACTAAAAATCGGATAACACCAAGACTTGTGGAACCAGGTTTTAACGTTATCCGAGGTTTTACTGTATATGTGAGTCTTGCACAAATGCGAATGTAGCATTTTGTGTTTTGAATTATCTGTATATTTGGATGTGAGTGTTTGACACACAGATGTCATTTGCTGAAGTAGGATTGCCTGAAGTTGGTTTACTGCATGCAAACCAGGATTTCTCAATTGCCTCTCTCCCAAGAAATTAGAGTCATAAACTGAGATCAGCTTATGGTTTAAGATTCTGGCTTGTTGGACTAGAGCTCCGTGTCTGGCTGCAGACAGAAGGTCTGCAGCGCGTTCAGTGTCTCTCACTTGAAGGATGATGTGAGGACCATAGACAAACTTGAGTAGTGAGTGTTGACGTGCAAAATATTGTCTAAATAAAAAGCAATTTAATTCCATTTCCAGGCCTAAGTTAAAGCAAACTCATAGGAGCCTTGGAGAGCAGGCAATCATATATCTAGTTGAACTGGCTCAAGGCAGAATTCTAACTTATGTCCAGTGCAGGATCCAGAGCCAAACAAATGTCAGGAAAAAATAAACACTTTTGGAATCTCTCCATGCTACTGTGTGCAAGAGGCATGCGGTCTGTTGGAGGCAGATCTGGACAGAATAGCTTAGGTTTGCTAGCACTGGAGGCAGGACGTTTAATGGAGAAGCATTTCAACTCCTGGAGTTTATCACTTTTGGATATTGCCAGAGCCTTCAGTGAGTACAGGAATGTATTGTAGGAAAAAATGTAGCAGGATTAAAAGATTGCTAGGGTAACCTAAGGTCCGATAAACACTTCTTGAAGACCTGGAGCCTGAAGAGCATGGTATGGCCAAGACAAAAACATTTCCTTTCCCTTTTGTGCACTAAGAATGTAAAGAGAACAAATTCCATAGCTTAACTATGCCCCATGGAAAGAAGTAGATCTATCCTGGATCTCTTCCAACTTTATTGGAGGACACTATGGATCGGATGATAGTCGTATTTGTTGTTTCTGCTGCTGAGAACAAAGTCATAGAGGAAGGCAGAGGTCTAAGGAGAAATTTCACATACCAACAAGGTGGAATCAGCAAGTGGAGGCAAACTATCCATAGCTAGAAGAGTGGTATAAGAAGGATCTTGAGTAGTTGAAAGATGTTAAGAAGCATGATAGGGAACCATGCCAGTCAACAACAAACTCATACAATCCCATTGTTAGGAGCCATTATGGCACTGTGGTTAAGCAGTCAAAATTCTGCTCACGATCTGAGTTTGATCTGGTGGCTGCAAGGTTGACTTAGCTTTCTATCCTCTCAAGGATGATAAAAATGAGTACAGTGGTACCTTGCATTACGAATGCTTCATTTAACGTGATTTTCACATTATGAATGAAAATCCATTGAAAATAATGCCTCACATTATGAATTTTTTTTCTGGAAGGGATTGATTGGTTTTAGATGCATTCCTATGGGAAATTGCATTCAATGCATTCCTATGGGAAATTCGCTTTATGAACTTTTCGTAATACGAAACATCCCAGAGAGTGCATTAATTTTGTAATGCGAAGTACCGCTGTACTATGGAAACATGTGGAAGCTGCAGTGGTTTAGTGGTTGTTGTCTGGTCAGCAGTTTGAGACCCGAGTGCCGCATGATGGAGTGAGCTCCCATTGTCTGCCCCAGCTCCTGCCAACCTAGCAGTTGGAAAGCAAGAAATTGAAAGTAGATAAATAGGTACCACTTTGGTGGGTTTGTGATATGTAGGTTGATCTTAGAAGAAATCAACCCTGACTACTCCTTAGAAGGACAATTAGTAAAGATGATGCTAGAATACTTTGGACATCAAATGAGAAGAGAGGATTCACTTGAAAAAGCCTTGATGTTGGGAAAGGTGGAAGGCAGTAGAAGAAGGGGGCGGCCAAAAATGAGACGGCGAGGTGGTACTGTAGATGCAATGGACACAGAGCTGGGTGGGTTGAGGAGGATGGTGGAGGACAGGTGCCTGGCGGGCAATGGTCCATATGGTCGGAGTTGACTGTGCAACTGAACAACAACAACAAACGTTTTATAATAATTTCAAAACAATGTAAAGGTAAAAATGCTGGCAATGGGAAATTTATTAAATAGTTGTAGAAGCTGTTGTGGAGTATGCAATGTGGCATGTTGATGGACTGGAACTCAGGAGTTCGAATCCCTGCTCAGCAGTGATGGGATGTCAAAAATTCTACTACCACGCCATGACGTCATGGACGTCATGGGCGTGGCCAATGTCATGACGTCATGACGTCATGGGCGGAGCCAACGTCATGACGTCATGACGTTGTGGGCAAGGCCAAAAATAAAAAAATAAATAAACATGCACACAGACCCGTAAATAACTTAAAGAAATAAAATAAATAAATAAATAAAATAAAAATTAAATAAAAGTACACCCACCCACCCAAAACACCATAAACCACCCACCCACCCCAAACACAAAACCCTCACTTACCCTTCTTGGGGCCGACGACCCCCATGGCCCGGGGCCACACGGCAAGGCACGCCCCATCGCCGCCGGAACCGAGGAGGAGGCGGGGCGCTCCATGTTGGCTCCAATTTTTAAAAACCGGACCCGGAGCCACTGCCTGCTGCTACTGTCGCCGCTGCTGCCGCCTCCCGCCATCGCCATCGCCGGGGGGGTGGAAGGAGGAGAGGGAGGGGACTGGAGTGCCGGGAGCGTTTCTGTAATTGATCCGGGTAGATGCATTTGCTTTTTCCCTCCTTCCTTTTCGTTCCGGAGCTTTCTCTTCCCCGCCTTGCCCATTGATCGGCTCCCATCCCGTCTTCTCCGTTGCCGCCGCCGCTGCTGGAACCGGAGGAGGAGGAGGCGCGCTCCGCTGGCCTGGGGCGACGGCGGCAACGGCGGCGATGGCGATGGCGGGAGGCGGCAGCAGCGGCGACAGTAGCAGCAGGCAGTGGCTCCGGGTCCGGTTTTTTAAAAATTGGAGCCAACATGGAGCGCCCCGCCTCCTCCTCGGTTCCGGCGGCGATGGGGACGGCAACGGCAGCAGCGATGGCAGGAGGTGGCAGTGGTGATAGAAGCACCAGGCAGCAGCAAACGGCGGCAAGCGGCTCCACAGGAGGCTCCAGTCAGGGGCGGCCGGATCCAATTATTTTTAAATCGGAGAAAAAAATGGCTCCAATTTAGTGCGCATGTGTCAGATTGAGTTTCTGCGCATGCGCACTAAATTGGAGCCATTTTTGCTCCAATTTTTTTTTTAAATTTTCCTCCCGGTGAGGCGTCCGATCCGGACGCCTCAAAAACGGTATTACCCCCACGGAGAGCCCTCCGGAAATCCTTAAAACGGTTATGTGGATCTGGTCAGAACCGGTGTCATCCCATCACTGCTGCTCAGCCTTCCAAAACTATTTGGAGTCTATGGAATTGGTAAAACCATTCATTAAATATCTCGCTTATCTTCCAGAATGTATAAGGCTCCAAATGTTAGTTGACTATTTGCTAGACTCCAATGTTCTTCACTAAGAACGCACTTTGTTTGGTCGAGTTATGAGTTATTATGGGCACATCAGCACATTCTTGAGCCTTGGTTTGCTCTCGGAATGTTGCTTGATACAGTTTGGTGGATCTTGGCAGCATTGTCACAGGTGTAGCGCATTGATGACTGACGGCTGGAACAGCTAGCTCTGGAGCAATGCACATTCAGCACAAATTTGTGTGTGTGTTGTGCGGCTGCATGCCTAGCAGCTGTTTATGTTGCTTTTAATCCGGAGGATTTGTTGGGAAATGTGAAGCATTCAATCAGACAGCATTCCATATGCCAGCCTCCAACAGTGGGCACAATGTGACAAATTGGATGCTTCATTGGCGCAGCTGCCAACGGTGTTGTGGCCATTGATCTTCAGTTTGGTATTTATGGTTGGAAATATGCAGTTCAGCAGATTATTGGAAGATGATTGGCCTTGTTGAACATATCCTGACATCAGCATTATTGTGTTTGTACTGTATATACTTGAGTATAACTCTAGTTTTATAGCCCCCAAAATGACGTCCAAAAACGGGACTTGACTTATACGCAGGTCAACGACCCCGAGCGCCCCAAAAATTCAAACATACATTTTTAAAAAAGAACTAACACTACCATAAAAACTCAAAAACAAACCCACACAAATGTCTAAATTAAGCAATTTTACCATATTTTCATGTATTTTAATTATTGAAACTCACTAGCAGCTGCTGCATTTTCTACCCCGACTTATACTCGGGTCAATCTACTTCCCTAGTTTTAGAGATCCAAATTAGGTAGCTCGACTTATATTCAGAACGACTTATAGTTAAATATATAGGTAACACTTTTTTTTTGGGGGGGGTCCACAACCATTTCTACTTGTTGTTGCTGTCCAGTTCCTTGAGACTCACTCAGCTTGGCAGCACTTACTAACTTAGATTTAGGCTTAAATCCTCCCATGCTTTGTAGGGATTTTTTATTGAATATTTTTAGATCCACAGGTAACTGGAACCGGGGTTACTGAATCCATGGAAATGGAGGTTAACCTCTAATGTGAATTGTGCCAATGGTTTGAGCCTTTAAGAGTGATGAAGTTCACCATTCTTTTTTAAATCATGGAGTTTTCTGACTGGGAGGAATGTAATAGGTCAAACCTGGGAGGAATGTTATAGGCAGCCCCCCCCCCAAAAAAAATACTACCACACTGTGGGCGGAGCCAACATCATGACATCATGGGCGGAGCCAATATCATGATGTCATGGATGAAGCCAATTATGTGGGTGGAGCCAACGTAAAAAACCCATAAAAATTAGTACACATAAAAATATAAAAATACAAATTAAATAGACAGAAAAATACACATTAAAATAAATACACATTAAATACAAATTAAATACACATAAACACATAAAATACAAATTAAATACACATAAAAATACACATTAAAAATAAATACACATTAAATACACATTAAAATACACACCCACACCCCATACCCAAAGGTGAGTCACTTACCCTGGGGAGCAGGCTATAGGGAGCTTCAGGCTAGTAGCTTCTCTTCCTCCTCCCCACTTGGGAGGACAGCAAGGAGGCCATGCATGTGCGCCGAGCGCTATAGGTGTGCATGCACACCAAGCTCTTGGCACGCATGCGCAGTGGGGGAACTGGTGAAAAGGTAAGCCCCTGAGGTGGTTTCCCCCCAAAAGCTACTACCGGTTCTCCGGGACACTGGGAAAAGTTACTACCAGTTCTGGCAAACTGGTGCGAACGTGTTGCTGCCCATCACTAGTCAAAGCTCTAGTGCAGGAGTGCCCAAACTTTCAGGGCTGCTGGCTGGTCACGTGGTTCAAGGGGGTGGTCACTATGGCCTGGGGGCCAGACCCAGCCCCGACACCAATTCATCCAGCCCACAAAGCCCTCGTCGCATTGTTTTCCAACCTTTGTTTTTTAGGATGTTAATTCCCAGAAGCCCAAGTGAATTCTGCAAAGCACTGATGAGCCACTGTACTGACTTAGGCTTCTGGGAAATGGAGTCCCCCTGTGGGTCCTGGGCCCCATGTTAGGAACCACAGCTGCATTGAAAGGCACTGATTAGGACAGTGGTTTCTATGACTACATGACCAAATATTATGGGATTCGCCATGTGATGCAAATGTTGATTTGAATCAGTCCAGCCCTTTGGGCTTCTTTCTTTGCTTCTAGGGATCCTTGTCCTTTTTCAAGTTGGAACAATTCAAACCACCTTTCCCCCATGTGGTTAGCTGTATTACATTCTTATAGAAACGGGAGTGTGTGTGTATGTCTCTAGGTGATGTTTTGGTGATGCAGCATGTCGGTGTGTAGTGTTCAGAATCGGGAAAACACATCCCTGCATTCTTTACTCTTGTCTTATCAGCCTCCAATTTTTTTAAAAAAACATTCTTTCATAGCGCTAGATCATCTTATCGCTAAATTGTTGTTATTGTCCTTTCCCCTCTTTTCACTCCTGCCAGTTGGAGAAGGAAAGGCTGGAAGGCCAGTATGAAGGGCGAACTCACAGATCAATCCACAGCCCCCGCATGAGCACAGACTGTGATTGCAAACAGAATACAGGTTGCAAATCAAAGCGCAGCCAAGTCAAATTGTTCTGATTCAGCTGGATCTGCAAGAGGATGTATGAATTCCTCCGTTGGTTGTGTTTGGAAGTCCTCGAGCTTCCTTGAGGACTGTAGGGAGCTAGCATTGCCCTTCAAACCTTTTTGTTTTTGTTTATACATGAGCAGTAACCAAGCAGGATGGGAGAGAAAATTAAAGTGCAACCTGAAAGCCCGAGGAACCTGTCGGGATCTGTATAAATGAGGGGCTAGGAAGGGGGCGTGGGAGTCTTGTTACTTCACATAAGGTTGACATGACAGTGGATTTCCTTTGGCAGTAATTGAAGGCAGCGCCTCAGTGCACACAACGGAAGTTCCATTTTTGTGTGAGCCTCTTGTGTGGGGTGGTTTGGGGGGGGATGGGTTTTTTTTTTAAATGCAGACTGAAATGCTTCAGGGCATGAATGTGCCGAGGCTTGCTTCTAAGGAAACCGTAGGAGTTCTGGCGTTTCCCAGATATCAGCAGCTGTAGTACTCAATTTGGCTCCTGAATTTCTAGTTTTGGGGTGCCAATCACATGGTTCAGGGAGCTGGTCACTAAGGCCCCGGGGGGGCTGATGCGGCCCCTGACGCCAATTCATCCGCTCCGTGAAGCCCTCGTCGCTCCTGGAAGCTTCCAGGAGCGACGAGAGCTTTGCAGGCCAGATGAATTGGCATCAGGGGCCTCATCAGGCCCCTGGGCTGTAGTTTGGACCCCCCTGCTCTAGTTCCTTCTATTGTGTGGATTGTATTTTGGGTGGGCTTTTAAAAAGGTTTTGCTCTAAAGAAAGATCTTCCTAATGATATTATCCACTTAAAAGGAGCACGTGAACACAGGGGCTCTTTTGAAAGAAAGGAATAATTAATGAAAGTTTTCAGGAGTGTCCCTAGGGTACACGGGGAAAGCCTCTTTGAAGATTGTGGTGTTATTTTTGAACCACAATTGGGCATCAACCTTGTGTTGCTGGCTATTCTTTCTCACACTAGGTCAGGCGAAAGGAACTGCGGAGTGAATTCACCAAAAGTTGGGTTCATTTTGGCAGTTTCACGTCTGACCTCTCCCTGGAAGGAAGAGGAAGAGGAGAAGGAGGAAGAAGAAGTAGAAGTAGTCATAGTCTGAACAATGCTGCTGCTGATACAGATGAAAAACTAGGTGCACCTGGTCATGTAGAGTAGGAGGATAGGTCATGGTTTTCTACATAAAACGCCCAACTCTAGAATTGTTCTGAATGATTTTCTGTTCAGGTCCAGAAACCCATTTTTATGTTCACAGATGACATCCCGAGAAACCACAGTTACCAATGCCAACCCTATCTTAGCATCAACCGTAGTATCAATGTAACCATAACATAATTGGGTTTTAAACACATCTTGAAGAACAAGGCAAAAAGCCTGCAGGGAGAAATGGATCAGACACCCTGCTTTGCAAATTGAAGACACTTCGGTCTGTGACACACCACAGTTCAATTATCAGCAAAGCCTGTTAAGATCTCCAGCGTTAAGATTCTCACGATAAGCGAGCTGACATTGTTCTCCGTCTCATTCCTTCGTGTTCTTGGGTGTCGGAGCCAAAATGTAATTTAGACCTTTCCTTCGCACAGTTGTTTTAGTGCTGCAGTTTCTTCTTTAAAAGCTGTCAAACATATTTCCACCAGGTCACATTAGAAACTGTTGGGAGAGGGGGAGTGTTCGGAAGGTTACGTCCTAAGCTAGCTCTTTCTTTCCAGATCAGATAGGACTAGAGAGAGATGTCAGCACTCAGCACAAAATGAAATGAAAAATCCCCATGCGCACAGCAAGTCGGTCTTCCCCTCTGGGCATTGACGGTTCGGGATTATTGGCATGCTAGAGTGTCAGCTGACCACTTCAGGAGACAAAACCAGAAGATTAGTTGGCCCCATGAGCTGCAATGCGAGGAACCTAATTTGGGAATCACTGCTAAGCCCTTCCTTGTGCAGGAGCTTCAGCACAGAATGCGGACCTTCTGCATCGTCCAGCTTGGCCTTGACCCAACTGGTACAGAAACCAGTCATGTGTTGGCAGTATGATGTCTCTGGGCTTGCAGCCTGTCTAAAAATAAAGTGCTGCTTCCAAGCAGAGTGCGGCTCCTCCATCTTAGAGAGAACTATATATAAGGAGTGGTTCTACCAGTTCTGTTCCCCCCATGAGCTTCCATGGCTTAGTGGGGATTCAAACCCAAGCCTCCTATGTCATAGTCTGGGACTCCATCCACTACATTGCACTGGGTATTCATTTTATCTATACTCTCAGAAGGGTGGAAGTACCAAGGAGTTCATTAAGTTAAGCAAGGGTGGCCAAACTTGGTGTTCTAGGTGTTCTTGAACTTCAGTTCCCAGAAGTCCTGATCAGCTGGGGTGCTGACTTGGGCTTCTGGGAATTGAAGTCCAAGAACACCTGGGGCACCAAGGCTGGCCACCCTTGGGTTAAGACATTCTTTGACTTCCCCATGTTCTAGCCTGCTGTATGTCATCCATACTGTTGATTTAACCTGGTTTAATATGTTGTTGTTTTTAGAGTAAGTGTTCTTCTTTTACCCCTTCAGGTTTTGAGGGAGATGCAAGGTTCTTTTTCTTGCACTCCTACTGGTCCCACTAGTGTGTTTACCTACATTTCCCATTTGACCCTCCATCCCTCCATCTTGGTTCTTCCTCTTCTTTCTTCTCACTATCCAAAATACTTCATTGATGCAGACAGTGTGGACAAATTAGCTGGGAAACCTGGCAGAATGCAAAAGAAGGAAGTCTCTTAGTTCTTCTTAAAGTGCCAAATGAAAAGCTGACTTTGGATCCCTGAGCGATTTACAGAGAAGGAGTTTTTCTGCTGGTTTGCTTTAAATAGCTAAGAATATAGTTTCCCTGCTCAGAAGATTTCCAGAGCTTAGAAGTGTTGTAGATTTGTCGTATCAAAGATGAGACGGGACAGCAATTCCAGGTCATACAGATTCAAAGGTCTTTTATTTGCGCAATGGTTCACAGACAGTATAGCTACTCAAAATCTGATAACCCCGAGGATTGAAAAACAAAGAGTTTATATACCCAGTTTTTTTGTTGTTCAGTTGCACAGTCGACTCCGACCCTCTGCGACCCTATGGACCACTGCCCGCCAGGCACTTCTGTCCTCCACCCGTAGTAAACAGGAAATGCCTGGCACCTCGACCATGCGGTGGTCTTACAATCTTGACACCTTGGTATTGGTCCCAGGGACAAAGGAATTCAAACTACACACTAACATTGGCTAGAGGCCAGAAGTTCACACTTATCTATCTTCTACCATTGGGTACACTTATAAGACCTCTATTCTAACCCACAGCCACTCAGTATTGCCAGACTTGCCAACACATCAAAGTGGAGTAAACATTAGGATGATGCTCAACTTCCTGTTTTTTTAGCTAATCCCATAATTGGAGGGCCACTCTGTCAAGCCAGATTCACTGGTGTTTATTAACTTGCTGTGTTGTGGGGAGCTGGGATGGAAATGGGAGGGATTTGTTTTAATGAGCTAATGAATGTCCAGCTGTACAAAGAGCAGATGTCAAAATGAATGAGGCATCTTCCGCTTGTCTTTCTGTCTCTCTGACCTGGTCCTTAGCTGTGCCCTCAAGAGGCAGGTTTACTGAGGTTATGGAATTTGTGAACGTGCAAGGCCATTTTTCAAGTACAGATGAGAAAAGCCCCTCTGGTCTGTTTCTATGCTTGGCAAGGACCGATTGCGAGATGGGGGATTTTGCTGGCTCTTACGCCAAATGCCAGATTTGTAACACTTAAAAATTGATAATAAAATCTCCCAAAATATTCAACCAACAGACCATGCTGAAAAAAATGACATCAGTTTCGGCCTGGCATGGCTCTCTTTAATTTCTTGTACCCCATATTGTAACTATTAAGAAAGCAAATTGTCTCGATGTTGTAATCAGAAAGACTTTTCCATAGCTGGGTATCTTGGAGCGGGTTTTCAAAACATTGGCCTTTTGCTACCACGCCTAGGGAATGTTTCTTCTGCCCCTGAGTCATCCGGCAGTTTGTGGTGATTTGCGATGATGGGTTTGTTGCGTCTCTCCCATTGCCATGCAGGCAAAAACTGGCTTGGAACGGGGGCATCCAGCTGCATAAAGCAGGCCTCGTTTGGGATCTGTAAAAATGTTCTCTCTGTGCAAGGTTCTCTACCCAACCGGTTCTCAACCACATAATAAAAACTTGATAACTTGTTTGTAGTTTAACATTTGTAATGGTTGTGCATGGTTTTTATTAGGTTTAATGATAAAGACAACTGTTGATAAGGACACCAGTTTCCGTGCATGGATATGAAGTTGTAACACAAACCAGAAACTAGCATATTAATGTTTATGGTGCCTTTGGTGCAGAATGGTCTCTCCCACCCCCCAGGGTCTACACATGCACATAGCTAGAATGGACCAATTTGGCCCAATCTGGACCTTTTCAGCCCCTATTCGGAGGTTCTAATATTGTGATATGGGTTAGTAGGCTGTAATTTAATCTGTTCCATTATGTGTGGTCACTTGGAATGGACTAAACTCGAGTTTTGCGGATGTCAGAGGCTGCATTTTCGAGTACAGTAAAACACCAGATAACGCTAAAACTTGGTTCCACAAGTCTTGGTGTTATCCGATTTTTAGTGTTATCTGATCCATGTTAAAATCCTACGGGATGGATCGGATAACATTAAAGCTCCATAGAGATACATTGTAACCACACAGGCTTCAGCGGTTGTTATCCGATCCATCCCATAGGACCTTAACGTTATTCGATCCAACTCTCCTCCCCAGATTATTTAACGTTATGCGATTTTAGCGTTATCTGATCCAATCGTTATCCGGTGTTTTACTGTACTGTGAAGGAACTTACCGGCCATTTCATGGTATTCAATAATTAAGCACTTCTCCTACTCACCTGCAGGAGGGGCAGGGAAAATGGAATTATTTGTTATTGTGTCTAGTACTGTAGTTCATTTCTGGTGTGCTGAGTCAATTAACTTATTTCACCACTTTTCTTTTTTATTTATTATTATTATTATTATTATTATTATTATTATTATTATTATTATTATTATTATTATTATTATTATTATTATTATTATTATTATTATTATTATTATGGTATTGCTGATTGAAACAATGGCTTGAGGTTGATATGCCACCTCAATGCTAGGATTGTGCCAAATGACATATTGCGCCTCCCATACAACTGTTGCCACCCTGATTTGGTGCTGGGGGCCAGACTCGGCCCACAGGCCATAGTTTGGGCACCCCTGCTCTAGGTTACTGACGCTGAACTAAAAGAGCTGCAAAATCACAGCTATCGAATACCTTTTAGTCCCTTTCCTGGGCGTTGTGTCCTTTACTTGTTCACCTGCTTCTCGGATGTGGCCAAGAGAGTTGGAAGAAAGTTGGAGCCTCAGCTGCTTCCACATTCCTTTCCTGGAAAGCCAGCCATGTCTGATTCTAGGGGATAGTGCTCATCTCCGTTTACAGCCAAAGGGCCAGCGCTGTCTGCGTCTGCAGACATTTCTGTGGTCGTGTGGCAAGCATGACTAGACATGAGAGTGTACGGAATACTGTTATCTTTCCCACGAAAGTGGTACCTGCTTATCTACTTGCAATTTCTTGCTTTCAAACTGCTAGTTTGGCAGAAGCTGGGAAAAGACGCCAGGCGCTCACTCCATCATGCGGCACTCAGGCCTTCAACTGCTGACCTGCCAACCTTCCGGTCATCAAGTCCAGCATCTTAACCACTATTAATATTCCTATATCGTACTACAGAAATGCAATGTAGTGTCAGAATGTGGGGATGGAGGAGCAAGCAACATCTGAGAGAGAGTGTGTGTGTGTGTGAGAGAGAGAGAGAGAGTAAGTGAGTGAGTTGCATTTGGGCTCTGAATACATTGTCAGACCTATGGGAATGGATCTCTTCTGTGATTACCTGGAAGTTTTTCCAGAGAAACCAGTGTAAAATTAGTCGATAGGATCATATCGGATCTCCAGCAGAAACCTAGTCTATAGAAGTGACACAACTGCAAACAGTTTATGCTGGTCTTTGTCTAGATTAGACTATGACTTCTTTACATACTTCGTCTCTTACAACTGCCATGCTGAATTAAGATCCACCTTGCCAAATTAAAAACAGCAGCAGTTAATGCCTCATTAATTAGCACGCTAACAGAGCAGACGACACATCCTTTTTAGCTGTCAACAAGAGCTCCCACATATGTTGCTAGAAGATTAATGGAGGGGAAACAGCATTAGTATTTAGATCCCTCAGCTTTTGATATATCACCTCTGCAATTTAAATAATATCCTCACGGGTTGGTTAAGCCGCCTTATGAAATTGTAAATTGTTACTTCTTGAGTTCTCGCTAATGGAGCCCTTGCTAAGTTGGCAGTAGAGTCGGCAGCTGTGAACTGTTTACATGTAACAACTAGGATAAACCCAGTTTTTTCACAGTTGCGTGCAGCTTTTCTGTTCAAGTCGAGATCGTATGATGCCTTCACATGCAGCCTTAGAAATTACATGCTGCAATTACGCCATCCCTCCAAGGGAATAACTTTTAAAAGAACCCTGCCAATATTTGAAAATCTAGTGTCAATTTTGCTCTGGCTGGGCATCTGATGTTCCTAGTGTCGTGGTTGTTTTGAACATTAAAAGATGCTGGCATTGGGATGCTTTCGGGATGGATGAGTTGTCTGTTTGGAAAACAGGAATTTGGCAAGACAGGATGGGATGCTCTCTCTTTCTGTCCCTTTCTCTGTCACTCGTCAATCGGTTGAAATAGTTGGGGTTGTCACATATATAACATCAGCCATGAGGTACACAGATAATAATCTAATGGTAGCAGAACACTTGACTTGGGGAAAAAAACAGCATTTTCATTACTACTGTATATGCCAGGGTACAAGACGACTGGGCGTATAAGACGACCCCCCAACATTTCCACTCAAAATATAGAGTTTGTTATAAGACTGTATAAGACTACCCCCTCTTCCGTGCACCTTCCATGCACCAAATAAAACATCAAAGAACATCAGATTTGATTTCAACATGTTAATTTATATTCAAATGCTTATGACATGCAGAAAAACTGTCACAAGACTGTATGTTATCAAACATGTACAGTAAACATAAAACAGTGCAAGTTTATTAAACGTAATTCACCAAAGACAATTCACTAAAGCTGAATGGAACAATAAACCTATGGGAGCTGCCATGCTGTTTGTTTTCTAATCTGTTCCACCAAACTGGAACTGTCAATGATAGAAGGAAGGTAACAAATAGAGGGAGAGAGCAAGTGCCAGGCAAGTCCCTAGCAAGTTTGCTGGTGTGACAGTTTCCCTTTAAAAGCCTTCAAACTCCTGTTTGTCATCTGATATTAAAAGTTGTTATCCAGTCCATCCCATAGGACCTTAACGTTATTCAATGCAATTCTCCTCCCCAGACTGCTTATAGTTATGCGATTTAAGTGTTATCTGAGGTAAACGTTATCTGAGGTAAATGTTATCCGAGGTATTACTGTATTTTATTCAACTGAAGTGCACCCGGCGTACAAGACGCCCCTCCCCCCACTTGGAGGCATGTTTTTCAGGGGTAAAAAGTCATCTTATACACCAGCATATACGGTAATTCTTTAAAAAGATATACAGTAAAATCTGGCATAAAGAGCGCCTCACTTAGACAGTATCTTGCTTAAAGAGCAGAATTTTCTCTGAATGGTTGCCTCATTTAACAAATAAAACCAACAAAAAACTCACTTAACAACTAAATTGGGTTTCGCAAACCCCACCCACCCACCCACCCCCGAAGTCACAATTGGTCACTTACAATGGTGTTTCTCTTAAAGAGCAAACTCATCTAAAGAGCAATCCCGTGGAATGCATTATGCTCTTTAAGCAAGGAAGGTACCACTGTACTGTATTAATGTTTTAAAGAAATATTTCAACTCTCCTCCATTAGTCAGAATAGCAGTAATGAAGGAATTTGAAAAGATCATTAAAAAAAGAAGTTGGGGAGTGGTAAGAAAAGGCAGGATAGACCTCTTTAAATCAAAGCACGTGTGGATGCTATAATTTGAGCCCCATAAGGGATCCCAATAGCTAGCCAAATGCCCACCCAGGCAGGCTCTCGCTTCCCTTTAGCATGTGAGACTATGAAGACCGGCCTTTCCCACCCTGACTCTGAAGCTGCAAATCAACCTTCCAGCGTCAATGGAAGTTGTCACACTGGGGGCCCTGCCTTGTGTTTGCCTTGCTAATTACGAGTTGGTTTATTGCCTAAAGTGAGACGATTTTCTACCCAACTGCATCTTCAAAAAGTAGTAAAATATCTGCCCCCTCCCTTTAATGTGCCAATTAAAATAGGCTCAGCAACGGTGCTTTATTACATAGTTATGCAAAGGACTTTGAAGCCTGACATCAACTTAAAACAAAAGGCACTGCTATGATCCCTTTTTGCTCATTTCCTTCTGGCGTTGTTTGGACTCGTTTGGCTCTCTTTCCGGGAGAGAGTTGACCCCACATCTAGTATAGTCGAACGGGTGGTTATTAGCCAAGTTGTACATCTGGGTTTACACTACTGGTAAAGAATCCATGCCTGTGTTTCACCTGTGATACTCCTCAAGGGTACTAAACATTATCATAACATTTTGAATGTAGCAGTTGGTCAACTGAATGTGTGTGTGTGTGTTTCTGGATCATCTCAGTCTATAGCAGTGGTTCCCAACATGGGGCTCAGGCTCCACAGGGGGACGTCAGTTCCCAGAAGTCTAAATCAGCACATTGACCGATGAGCGCTTTGGGGGATTGACTTAGGCTTCTGGGAATTGAAGTCTAAAAACCAAAAGTTGAGGAACACTGGTCTACAGTCACTGCCCTTTGGTATAAAGAGTCTTGGAAGCCATCTCCTGGTAGAGCCAAACAATTCAATTCTGTGGCCTTCCACATCTTCCTCTGTGTAAAGCAGGGGTTCCGAAACTTTTTGCGCCGTGGGCCTGACCCCTGGACAGCTGAGCAGGCCGATCAAGTGGTTTCTCCTGCAGTAAACGCTGCCATAAAATGCGTCCACAGCTGTCATAAATGTGTTTACGACAGTCACGGGTCCATTCATGGCAGCGTTTACGGCAGGCACGGGCTGCATTTATGCATACGTGGGCGCATTTTACAGCTGTCATAAACGTTCCCCCCTTCTGCTTCCGGTAGTGGTGAGGGCGGTGGTAGGCCACATGAAATAGTGCCGTGGGCCAGGTCTAGCCCGCAGGCCATAGTTTGGCCACCCCTGATGTAAAAGACCCCCATTATGTCAAAGAACTCATAAAACTCTGTTATGTCTGAACTCTAAAAACAGGAAGGAAAGCTTTTTCTCAGCCTAAGGAAAAGGGACTCCACCACTTACGATAAACAAAGAATTTGCCTCCTTTGAAAATGAGAGTGGAAAGAGAGAGGTCTTTGTAGGGAGTCGCTAGCTGCATTGTTTCAACCTTAATTGTTAAGGGCAACCCAACCCAGACCTCTTCCTTGTGGGGCCAATTTCTCTTGCAAGTAAATAGACCCATTGTCTCAGTGTTGTTAGTGGGGGGACTCTAAGCTTGAAATAAGTGAAGCCCTGTTGTTGAGGAGTTGTGGGCCTTACTTGTTCTCCTTTAGAATTAAATGTCCTAATTAAAAGAGAAATCCAGCCTTTCTAGATGAAGTACATGTTTTGTATGGCGGGTCTGTATACTTTGCAAGGGGAGAAAATGTTTCGCTAGTGTTTTAAAAGCTATTCTTTCGGCAAAGGGGTCACCTAGGGAACCTTTTGAAAGCAGGTACTCGGAGAGGTAATGAAGTCAGAAGGATATTTCCTTTCCAAAATTTGAAATCGAAGAGTCCATTTTATGTGCTGAGTAAATACGTTGGAGGCAATACCCATTGCTGCAAATTAGCTGCTACTGCAACTGATATTTTCAGAGATTTGTCTATGTCCACCGGATATAATACAAGGAGTGTCTTGGTGTATTTTCAGAAGAAATGTCATGGAACACTAAAGGGGGACAGAAATTCAGGCTGTCATTTTCAAATAAAATGCTGTGAATAATATATGCTTAACTATTTACAATTTGATCATCAGTCTGTTGAAGTTGTGTTTTGGATGGCCGTACAAAAATACCTGCTTTGCCTCTCCACTCCACAGAAGACTCAGACACCAGTGTTGGTTGAAAACTAGGGCCACCACTTTATTGAATACTGTAACCCAGGGGTTTGCAATCTACGGCCCGCAGACCAGCCCCGGCCCCTGACACCATTCCATCTGGCCTACAGTGATGACCCTGGAAGTGGATGCAGTTATGACAGCTGTAAATGTGCCCATGCATGCACAAACATGCCCACCACACTCTACGGCAGGGTTTGCAGCAGGAGGGAGCCACGTGTCTGGCCTACTCAGCTGTCTGAGGGGGAATTGTCTGGCCCATGGCGTATAAGGTTGAGAACCCCTGCTGTAACCAAGCAAATACTCCATCCAAAATGGGTCTTCGGAAGGTGTCTTCACAATGCAATCTGGGTTGTCCCACTGAACAATACCCCTCCGCTGGCCTGGAGGGCCAAGTCCACCTTTGGACTCCCCTGCTTTCTGCTGCCAACCACCCAGCCGACGCACACCCTGGAAGAGGCAGCCCTCATCCCCTGTGCCATTAGGGGACCTTATTGACCACACTACTTGCCAAGTGTGTGGTAAAAGATAACCACTCCCAGCTAAAAACCCAAATCCCCTTCTGTGCATAATGGGACAGGTGGGAAAAACCCACACCACAGGCCAATCCAGGTGTGAGCCAAAAACTCCTGTCCGGCCCTGAAGCGACCAGCTAAATCTTGCCATGCACTTCAGGGTGGGCAGTAGGGTTGATGTGAAGATTGATCAGGATGCACACTTCTGTGGAGAAAACACCGATATTTATGTTAGTCTTAAGCCACACTGAAACACCCCATACGACCCTGATTGGCCCTATCTGGTGGTCTGATATTATTTTTTGAGTCAGGATTGGCAAATGGCATTCTGCTTGGCACAATTTGCACGGGTGAATGCCTCTGCGTTGATCCTTCTATACAGTCTTTGGGTCTGTTTCCGTGCAACATCTGGGAATTTATTTATTTATTTAGTCATATTTATATGAATCCAAACTTAGGTGCACACATTGCATTCCTGGCTATCAGATATAATAATAGGCTGTTAACTTTACATACTGTATATACTTGAGTATAAGTCTAGTTTTTATCCCCCCAAATGAGGTCCAAAAAGGAGGTTTGACTTATACTTGGGTCCCGAAGTTGTGGTGGTGCAAATTGAAACATACACTAAAAAAAAAGCGTGAACACTACCATAAAAACTCTAAAACATACCCACACAAATGTGTAAATTAATCGATTTTACTGTATTTTCATGTATTTTAATTATTGAAACTCACTAGCAGCTGCTGCATTTTCCACCCCTGACTTATTCTCGGGTCAGTCTACTTTCCTAGTTTTAGAGGTCCAAATTAGGTATCTCGACTTTTATTTGGGATGACTTATACTCAAGTATATATGGTAATCACTTTTGTCTTTCAAAGGCATTTGTTCAAGTTTTATAGGTTATGGAGGTGCTGTACTTAGAATATCTCTTTTGTCTCACGTAAACCTGCCAACTGTCAATGTTTATTTATTTATTTATTTATTTATTTAGATTTATTATCCCACCCCAATCAGGCGAACCCAACTCTAGGCTCCATTCCTACTTTTAAAATAAAAGTTTACTCTCTTTTTTGTTTACTCTTTTGATGTTGACTTGCAATTTTATAAACATTCCTTGCTGAATGGCATCTTGGTATAGTAGATTGTTGAAACAATCTGTAAGCAAATTGTTCCATATTCCGACTTAATTATACATAATTTGAGAACTACTAAGAGTGGTTTAGTGGGTTAAGATGCTGGGCTTGATGACCAGAAGGTTGGCCAGCCAGCAGTCCGAGACCTGAGTGCTACACGATGGAGTGAGCACCCGTCATCTGTCCCAGCTCCTGCCAACCTAGCCATTCAAAAACAAGAAATTGCAAGAAGATAAATAGGTACCACTTTGGCGTGGGAGGGAACTGTGTTCCATGTGCTAACAAAAGCTTCTTTATCTTTTGCAGGGATTGCCTACCTTGGGGGTATCTGCAGTGGAAAGAGGAATTGTGTTCTTGCCGAGGACAATGGACTGAACCTGGCATTTACCATCGCTCATGAACTTGGCCATAAGTAAGTGTTGACCATTATAGCTGCCGTATTGTCTGAGAGCAGCATGGAAAGTTTTCCTAATTGTAAGGGAATTCTTCTCATTGCCACAGTAAGCCTTCCTAGTGAAGTGTCAACGAAAGCCATACCATATCTCTATGCTAAGCAGTTTGATAAAACTAAGTGAAATTTCTCGATGCTTTTCAGCATATCCCATGTTGGTGTCTGGATTTCATCAGAGTGAAGTGTGAGGTCATGTTGAAGGTTGATCTTTAGGGGGAATGTGCAGCAGATTTTTTTAAACAAAAAGAAGCTAAAGCAGTCTCTGTACACTCAAGTACATAACGCTTAAATGAGATTTTGTTAATTCCTTGTGGAAAATGTATCAGTAAGTTGAACCAGAGTTATTATGGAAAGAGTTTGATTCACTTTAAGAAAATATTTCACATCCACACAAACTTCAGTCACTCTTTTCAGTGATTTGGGGGAATTGTGTGGGAAGGTTACTTCTAGAACAGTGGTTCCCAACAAGGGGTACACAGCCCACAGGGGGACTTCAATTCCCAGAAGCCTAAGTCAGTACATTGGCTGATCAATGCTTTGGGGAAATGACTTAGGCTTCTGGGAATTGAAGTCCAAAAACCAGCATTTGGGAAACACTGTTCTAGAGGAAGCAAATCGTAAGATGCCATAAGTGCAGTTTTTAAAAGCCTACCTAAAATCCAAGAACCGAACGGCAGAACTTTTAATTAACAATAAGCAGATTTTTTTTTTGAAGCTGAGGTGCTGAGGCCGTAGTCTCAGAGAAGTGGTTTTTAAAGAGGGATAATTTCCCCCTTCCATTCCTCAACCTGTCTTTGAATCCCCTTATCAGAGGTTTGAATTCCAGCCAATGGTTATTAGAGACCATTACAGAACATGTTAAACTTCCAATAAGTCATTGTTGTGGCCTAGGGTGCAAGGAGGAGGAGGACATCCATCCGGCCCGGTTGCCTGCTGCCGGCCCCGAACTTGGACTCTGAGCCCGAGGGGGACCCCTTGCCAGTCCCCCAGGCTGCATCCGAGTTGGAAGACATGGATCTGGCACCAGCCCCACAGCCAACTGTCACCCCAGAACCGGCCCAGCAGAGCCAAGCCGGACCAGAACTTGACAGATTGGCCAGGTTTTAGTAGGCAGGCTACTCAGGAGCAAGCTGGCATGCCTACTCAATTACAGGAATGAATTGAGGCATCAGATCCAGCTGAGAAGGAGCATGCCTCCTGAACAGACCCTTAGCTGCAGGGTGTGACTCCTCTTAAAAGAAGAAAGACATGCCGGCAAGCTCTTTGTCAGACCAACTTGTCAGCTTTGTGGACCCGACACTGTGCTCTTAGCTTCCTGGCTTGATGTACCAGACTCTAGACCTCTGACTGACCCTGACTATGTTTCCTGGAAGACCCTGGTGACCTTGACAAGACCCCACTGGCTACTGACCCCGGACTGGTGACGACGATTCTGCTCCAAGGCCTGAAGTAAGAGGTATCTCCCCTTCCCCCACTGCAACTCTACCCAGCTGTTGAGCTCCACCGGTGCTGGTCCGTGACAGTCATACTACATAGAGTAGGAGGAGAGGAAATGAAAGGAGGAGAGGAAAGGGAAAGGAAGATGACATGCATAATAAGCAAGCCTCACTTCAATTTCTCATTTCAAAGATGCATTTAATCACTGGTCCTGCAAGCCTTTTGATGCTTCCCTTGCCATTATGATAACGTTATCTGCTAATAAGGGGGAAGAAGAAGCCAGGGCAGGATGAGGACCTTGCCACCCCTACCCCTGTGCCTATACCAACTGCCAGGGGAAGAAGCAGCCAGGGCAGGATGAGGACCTTGCCGCCCCTCCCCCTGTGCTCACCCCAACATATTGTATTGTAATGTAATGTAATGTATTGTCTGTAAGCCACCCTGAGTCACCATGGCGAGTGGGTGGCAATATAAATTTGAACTAATCATCATCATCATCATCATCATCATCATCATTTGCTTCATAGAGTGAATCTCATACATATTTTGCTATTGTTTTCAAGAGCAATCATGAGCCATACTTTTCCGTAATCATACAAGAGACCTGTGTGCTTGTTCAATTTTTTGATGGAGAGCTTAGTGGTTAATACAGGAAATGTTTGAGCTCCCACCAGTTCTGAGAAGTTGAACACAAATATCCGGTTCGGCTTCCATTGACAGGCGGAGGAGCCAAACTGGGGGAATGGTTTGAACAGAAGTCAATGATGCAGAGCTTGTATTTTGTTTGAAGCCTACGCCAGACTGTTATATCTATTCTCAGCCTTAGCAACACATTGTTTGGTGCAAAAAATATCCAAAATAATGGGTTAACTTGTCCTACTGCCTTAAAAAGATAGGCAGATCTTTGTGCTCTTGGTTTCATTCATGACAGAGCTAGGTTCTCAAACCATCATCTTGGTCTCATTCTGATTCTCAATCTCACTTTCTAGTGCCTTAAAACACCACAAGTATTGCATATAGAAGAGGCAGTACTGATGAAGTTGTGGGATATCCACCAGATTCCACCATCAAATGACTTTTTCAATATACAGGTTGAGAATCGATGTAGTGGTTGAACATTATGGGACCATGGAGCTGAAAGGGACAAGGCTAGCTTTGCTGTATGCCATCCAGAAGCTATCTTCCTTAATTTTACAATGTTACAATTGTTATACTAAGGAAGTAGCAAGAAAGAGACAGTCTCTATGTCTCCCTCTATAACTGTGTAGATAGTTGGATGATCTTTGATCATTCTGTTTCATTCTTTGAGCTAGGTGAAGCCATGGGTATAAAAGTTTGTCAGTTTTGTACGATGACAGTATTGTAGGTGCTTCTAAAGCACTGTTTCCTGACCTTTGGTTCTTGGACTTCAATTCCCAGAAGCCTAAGTCAGTTCCCAAAAGCACTGATCAGCCAATGCGCTGGTTTAGGCTTCTGGGAGTTGAAGTCCAAGAACCAAAGGAACACTGTTCTACAACAATTCTACAAGACCATGCAGGAAAAAGGATAGGGAGGAAGGTGGTTTTTAGGTTGTTATGTGACTCTCTGATTCTTGCTAAAGATTTCTCGACCTCCTATTTGTAGTTTACTTGAATAAAACACTTAACTAACCATTAATAATAGTTAGAGACTTAACTTGTTTGAGCAGAGCCTGGCCAGGCTGAAGGCAGGGTGAACTATCTGCAGTGTAGCTTGATTCCTTATCACAAGAGAGTCAGAATGGCATTGGGAAACCAGATGTGGTGGTACAAGATTTCTGGTTGCTGAATTTTTCACACCAGCTCTGGAAGAAACAAGGGCTATAATGTCTATTGATGTTTAGTAAGGTAGATACACCTAGAATAGGGGTGGCCAACCTTGGTGCTCCAGGTGTTCTTGAACTTCAATTTCCAGAAGCCCTGATCAGCTGGTGTGCTGATTTGGGTTTCTGGGAATGGAAATTCAAGAACTCCAGGGGCACCAAGATTGGCCACCCCTGACCTAGAGTCTCCAAGTCAAAGTCTATAATGCCAACAACAAAGCCAAGAAGATGGATTCATTTTGGCAGTTTAAAGTCTGATCTGGACATGAAAGAAGAAGACTTTAACACACTGACAATACCTGGTGGGTACTTGGCAACACAACTCCTTATAGTCTCCATCTACAGCTTTTGACATAATCTGCTATCCTGTGGGTTAGAAGGATAAGATATATGACTCTTTGACAAGAGGGGGGGAAACAAATGATGCCCATTCAGACCAAAGTTTGTGTTCTGGCACTCAAAATACAGCTTCAGCTGGTGGAAAAAGTGAGCAGATGTACTAATTGATGTGTTAGGTTCAGAAATCCTCCACTCTTGTTGCTTAGATTTACTGCAAAAACATTACTGTGGACAGATGCTTCATGCAAGTTTCAGGCAAAGTTTATTCAAAGAAATGACTTCAGTAGAGAGTGGATTAGTATTCTGGATGTAATGAAGACTTGGCCAAAAGAGGTTTCTTAACCCCTCAAGGTACCTTCTTGAAAAAATTCTCAGCTGCTATCATTTTTTGTTTTAGATCCTGAAAGCTAAAAGAACAGCAGCATTCATGAAAAAATTATTGGTGTTATATGTTTTGAACACCGTAGTCTGCAGCATTACGAGAAATATTACAGTAAAACCCCGTATAACAATTTTAATTCATTCTGCGGGTCTGTTCACAATGTAATTTTGTCATTGTATGATTTTTCCTATGGAAAACTCGTACAATGATTTTTTTCGCTAAGTGGTTTTCCCCATTAAAAATTCATTGTACTATTTTTTTTCCATAGGAAAAATCGTTATGCAGGGCGCCATTTTCTTTAAAAACCTATTCGTTGTATGATTTAGTCGCTATTGGGGGTGTTCGTTAGACAAGGTTCCACTGTACAACAGCACAAAATTACACCAGTGGAAACCACTAAAAGTGCCAGAGCAAGAACCTTGCATCTCCCTTGACACCTGATGGGGTAAATGAGGAAGCAAAGAAGAAGAATTCTGCAGCAGAAGCATTGGTGAAAAAAAATCTGGTTTTATGTCTTTTGTACAGAAACAGTATTTTTGCAACAGAACAGAACACCCAAACTTGTGTTTTTCTGCAAATTCTTATTTTTATGCCCAGAAAACCAATTAATTCATCAATCAGATCTTTATTGGCATATAACAAAAAAAATTTCACCAAAGCAAAATGTGCTAGTATGCCTCCCCCTCTCCCCTCCAAAAAAACTGCACAAAAACTCTCATAAACTTGTATTTGCCTCATCATTCATAAATTGATTGTTTTAATAATACTTATTGATGTTGTTCAAGCTCTATTCCTGTTGTTGTTGCAAGTGTAATTTAACTAATCTGACCTGTGCTCTCTGTGCTCTCCTTTACTGTTGAGACTGGATGCTGTGCATCCTGAAACTAGTCCAACTCCGCAGCTGCTCCATGGACTCATCTAGTTTTTTTCGCCTTATCTCCATTCTAGTTTTTTTTCCCCTTATCTTAAGTATGATTTTGACCATTTTTGGGGAGGGCGGCAAAATTTCACTCTGCCCTGGGTGGCTTACACCCTTGCTACGCCTCTGGTTATATATGCAACCAGTATGGTTAGATTGGCCTAATGTGAATAAGCCATATCTAAAACACTAGAGCTGATGGGCCATAACTGAAAGCATTTTTGGAATCAGTGACCCAAATATAGCCAGAAATAGGTGAAAATTGTGAGGCACCAAAATCACTGTTCCCCAGTGTAATTTATATAGGTAACAAGCAAGTACAGGTGATCGATTGGTAAGACAAACAGGCGGAACCTAATGTCTGTTCTTTTTTAAAAAGTGTGCTATAGAACTTTAAGAGTTAGCTTTTTTGATTTGGACCAAGATATATGATAGTTCATCTTAGTGTTTTTCATGAAGGCCTTTTTCCTGATGCTTCTAGAACAAGGATTCCCACCGTTTTCCTGCCAGGGTCTGGTCCCACCCCGACACTTCCTGCCAGGGGCTGGAGCCAGAGCTGCACCCACTACTTATGTTTTCATCGTCAACGGTGTTGTCATTGGCGGTGGTGGGAATTGCACAGTTTTTGCAGTGTTTTGGACAGCCTCCACTGCTTCTCAGGGCTTTTTGGAGCAATTTCGCTCCGATTTGATAATTTTCTGAGCCTTCTCCGCTGTGCTTTGGCAGCTAGAGTGAAACCATGAGCTACTTCCTGGTTCCATGTGGTCATCTCAGGTGCTGATGGTAAACTCCACCCAGCACTGGAAGTTGACCACAGCCGTGCTCCAGCTGCCAAAGAGCGGCAGGGAAGGAGCAGGGAAAACCCCAAACCGAAGCGAAATTGCTCCGAAAAGCCTCCCGCCGCCCTGGGAAGCGGCGGAGCCTGTTCAAAAACCGGGGGGGGGGGGGCAGCAGCAGTTCCCACCGCTGCCACTGCATAAGTAACATATTGTGACTTCTGGCGGTGGGTGGCAGGTCTAGAGGTCCCTGCGTGATCACTGCAGGCCAGATTAATGATATGCATAGGACAGATTAGGCACATGGGCCGGAGGTTGGCCACCCCTTCTTTAGAAAGAGGATAAATAGTACTTAAAGTTGAATGCCATCCCCTAATACTTCTCCCAGAACTTGTCATACTGTATCTGACAACAGTATCTGACAACTAGGTACGTATCTGACAACTAGGTATCGTCGTTAATATTGGGCATGGAAAGCAAGAGTGTTTAAATCAGTGTTTCCCAGTCTTTGGTTTTTTGGACTTCAGTCCCCAGAAGCCTAATTCCCCAAAGCACTGATTAGCCAATGTACTGACTTAGGCTTTTGAACCCCACATTGGGAACCACTGGTTTAGATAGAGAGTGATTGCGAATATTTGTAGGTTGTGCAGTTCTCCATTGCAAAGGATGACAAGATGTTGCAGAAAACCCTTGCTAGTCAAAAAGAGATTCTGGAGTTCCTAAACAGTATTGCGGAGTGTGTTGCTCAGCCAAAGTACCTAGGGGTATCTCTTCTTTTAGTATCCCATTTCTGGCACAGGATCCTTCAGTTGTCGAGCTGAATACTTTTGAAGAGAGTTTGAGAGTTTGCCCTTGCAAGATTTTGTTGCGCAGAGGTACAGAAGAGCAAATATCAGAACACAGCACACAATGTCTCCAGCCCTTAGGAGGCCTGTACCAAATTACATCCCACGACACGAACCTGTGCGTGGAATCTGGAAAGGATGGGATGTGGGCATATGAATTCGTTGTCTCAATTCCCCGAGAAGGAAGTTGAAGAAAGCCATTATCCAGATGTGTGAAGCACAGAGATTTGCCTGTAATACATATTACAAAAAACCTGTTCTATTCCACAAGGGACCCCTGCAACAGCCTGAATAAAAGGGAGGGAAATTCTGGTATCGTGGCCACAACAAACAACCCCCCTGGCCCTCTTCCCACTTCTTTCCTTTGTGGCTGGCTTTCCTCAGTGCAGCATTGACTGTGTGGCAGACACAATGCCAAATAACGGAGAAGGCCAGAGAATGTCATAATGACAGCTTAAGAGAGAGAGTGTATGTGTGTGTTTTTTCTCTCTCTCCAGAAGTTTGTTATTTTAGAGATTTTCATTTGCAATCACAGGTGTCCAGTGCTGCATTTTCTCAAAGAAGACTCCCCTTTTTAAAAAAATAATAATCAGCCAATTAGTATCTTGGTGACAAAGGACACTTGAGATGTTTTTATGGCAAATCTTTTGCGTAACATGGCAATCATGTGTGCCAAGCTGGCGTTTTCATCTCTGATTCACAGCCTAGATTAGGATGGGTCTCTGGTCTGCTGAAGAGGTGTAAGAGTCCTTTCTTCGGGTGTTGAACTGCCGACCTTCCAGTCATCAAGCTGAGCATCTTATCCACTGAGCCACCAAGGTCCCTTTGACAAAATATATATGACAGTTAAAACCATACAGCAGTTACCATTTGTAAACACTTTCGACTGTCTGTCATAAAAGAGGTTTCTTGGCAAGGCAATTGTTATCACACAGTGATCCTGCTTTTAGACTTGGTTGAAGCTACCTAATTGTTTTTGCAGTGACTTATGATAGACTGCTGTTCAAACCTCATATTTTAAAAACTAGAATGTATATGTTTAGTGTTTCCTTTAGTGTTTCTAAAGGGGAGACCCTTTAGAAAATACCAAAGGGATTGGAATGTGTAAACATGCTGGCCTCATGGTGATGGAAGAGATGGAGCCTAATGTGTGATAGACGTGTTATACTGTGTGATCATTGGCTGGACTCCTTTAGGGGAATGGCAAGGAGGTGGACCCTGAGGGAGGAGATAAAACCCAGAAGGTGGAGTCCAAGAGATTCTCTTGGACCCAATGCTTGGAGCTAAGGGAGAACTGCAATCAGGTAGATGCTTAAGCCAGAAAAGGGGGGGGATGCTGGGTTTGCCCCCCAAAAGCAGCTTTCTTTATTTTGATAGGTTTTCTGAACTTCTGATGAACTTTCTTCTGTAACTTACTTCTGATTATAATATACTTTTGAATTATCTGAAAATGACTGTAGTGTTTGCTTGGCTCAGTGCTACCTTATCTACACTAATTGATTTCCAATGAGCTACCTAGATCCAGATCAGGAGTGAGAAGGCAAGCTTTAAAAGCCTGGACCTTCTAGCCAGGAGAGAAGGCAGTATAAGGCGGGATCCCATTACTACTTGTGAGTAAGAGAATCCGGACAGGATTATTTCGATCCTTTTGTTTCCATTTCCACTTCTGGTGCAACTTTCTTATGCTCATATGTCAGCCTCAGGAGTTAAGAACCTAGTGACAAAGGAACAAATTCCACTAATAATAATAGTGTGCCAGGGACTGTGGTGACTTAGCAGTTTGAAAGCAAGAAATTGCAAGTAGATAAATAGGTACCACAACTGTGGAAAAGGTAACAGAATTCCATGTGCTCCGGTGTCTAGTCATGCCTGCCACCTATCCATGGAAATGTCTACAGACACAGACAGTTCTGGCTCTTTGGCTGTAAATGGAGATGAGCACCCCACCCTAGAGTCGTATAAGACTGGCATCCGAGTAAGGGCAACCCTTCAAGTGTTTTGTATGTTTTAACAAATCCCAAAATTAACTGTGCCCCAACCATACTTAACTTATGATCCAAATGCTACCTAGTCATTACAACTCTAAAACACCTTAGGATTTAACATTTAACCACACTGTATATCCATGAGATTTGCTCTAAGGGCCTAAATGGAGAGACACATTTAATATGCCTTATATCTGTCGTAGTTCTCAAGTCTGCAGAAATTGCACAGACAGAACTCTTGAACTCTTTGGATTTGCGTCATTGGGTGAAGGCGATGACTGCCAACAAAGGCCATGATGGATTGAACCAGAATCATCCTGGCACAAAACACCCTGGATAGCTTTGCCAGCTCGTTATAGACTGGCTATTTAACATGTTTTTGGCTTACTCAACCAAAAGCACCCAAGTGGGGGCAGACAGCTTGGCCACCATGCTGTTGATTAAACTAAGATTGTTTTGGTTAGATTTCTCCCCCCCCCCCCAAGGCTCACTGCTGTTAGTATTTTCCACCCAGTTGTGGTGTTTTGAAGTAAAGCTCTGTCTATAAACAGAGTGTATAGATGCCTATAAGCAATAACATTCATCTGGCACCAGTTCCTGCCAACAATTTCACAGGGAGTCTTAGATAACTGCTTAAGGATACGATCGGTGAGTCTATTGATAGAAGTCAAGGAATTATTTTCTTTTTGTAGAAATGGGAAGATACCAGGGTGGGGGGGAATGTTTTCTTTCTCATCTGCAGCAGGGCAAGATGCTATAGGGCAACAATTATTGCAAACAGCAGCAGAGAAGAAGGAGATAAGATTCCATTAAGATAAAGTGCAGGGATCTATATTGCCTCTAACCAGTCTTTTGTCTATCAGCACTAGCAATCATTTGCCATGAAAGGCCATAATTAAGGGTGTGACCAAGACATGGATTTGAAAGAAGACAGATGCATTCCTAGCACTGATAAAATGTTAGAATATATGTGGAATATTTATCCATCATTGCTACAGCCAGTATTCTAGCGCTTCGGGGTTTATAACAGCAGATGAAGGAAGCGATTGCCAGAAAAGGCATCCATGATGGATTGAATCAGAACTTTGCCAACTCATAGAATCATAGAATAACTGAGTTGGAAGGGGTCTTTTAGGCCATTGGGTCGAAGCGCCTGCTCAATGTAGAAATCGTTGTAGACATATCTGTTGGTAGGTGCTGTCAAGCTGCTTCTGATTTCTGGTGGCCAGATGAATGAAGGACCTCCGACGGTTCCTCTTGTTGACATGCCTGCTTAGGTCTTAAAATAAAGGCTGTGGTTTCCTTTCCTGAGTGAATCGTGAAGATGTTTCGTGGCAGAATAATCTGGGATGTTACCAATGGCAAGCTAGCATACATCTGCTCTCTTTCAAATCCATCCTTTGTCATTTGCCTTCTATGCCAAGTGGTTGATAATGCTGGCAGACGTAAGGTAGAAACTGTAAGAGTTGGAGTGAAAATAAGAACACAACTAGCTCTGTGAATCTGAGGATACAGTGGCTTCTATTATATGGACAATAAGCTTACATGAACCACATCAGAGTGGTTGGAAGCAATTTAGGATATGGTCCAGTGATCTGCTGTTTAAAAAGTAACAAGTTAAAAGTCCTGCTGAGTATGACCTGAAGTAACTCTTCATGTACAGTCAAACCTCGCATAACGAGTGTTTCGCTGAGCGAAAAACTCGCATAACGAGCAAGTTTTTCTCTAAGTGGTCTGACTCGCATAACAAATTTTTCGCTATGCAAGTCGGACTTTTCCCTATGGAAAAACTCTCATAACGAGCGTTTCTATGGGGAATACTCACATAACGATTTTTTTCGCTATGTGAGTTTTCGCCATAGAAACGCTCGTTATGCGAGTTTTTCCATAGGGAAAAGTCCGACTCGCATAGCGAAAAATTCGTTATGCGTGTCAGACTCACATAGTGAATTTTTCGCATAGCGAGCAACCTCTCAGAATGCCATAAATTCGTTCTGCGAGGTATGACTGTACTGTTCTTCTGGTCGTCTCCCTTTTTGCCTTCCAAACCACAGTTAGTTGCGTTATCAGTTGTAAGGATCTTTTCTGAGGCCTCAAACGACCCATGCCTGGTACCTATCACCCAGTCGTCAAGATACCCGAAATTCCTGCTTTGTGTAGCTTCTTCTGATAACCCACTTCTATTAATGTTGTTAGGGACAAATCTGATCCACACAACTTTGATTATTATTGTTGTTGTTGTCATTGCCGCTGCCGCCATCATCGTTGTTGTTGTTGTTATTATTCTCAAAATAACAATAGACAGGAACAATTAAATGTCAATCATTACATAAAGAAAATGACATGATCTGTCATATTATTTTCTAAAAGGAATGTTGTTACTTGCTTATTACCTCAGGAGTAACATGTTAAAGTAACCTTGTTGGCTTGTAGTGTGTTACATCACAGCTTGTCTTGGCCATGTTGTATAGCAAACATTGTGTGTTTCATTTTAGAACAAACAATAGATTTGATGAGCCCTGGTGGCGCAGTGGTTAAACTGCTGTACTGCAGCCAGAACATTGTGAGTTCAATCGTGACCAGGTCTCAAGGTTGACTCAGCCTTCTATCCTTCCAAGGTCTGTAAAATAAGTACCCAATATGTTGGGGGCAAAATGCTAATTTACTTGTGAACTGCTATGGCTGCTATTTGACATTGTCCTCTATTAAGATGCATATTGGGTGGATAAGATGGACATTTTACTAGGAGTATTGCCAGCCCATAATCCTGCATTAATTTCATTGAAGACATTTAAGATAGGTTTTTGTTGGCGGTTTAATGATGTATTGTTGACATGTGTCATCTGAGAAGACATGCTTATTTTACTTCTTTGAAACATGGCGGTTTTTATAGATAAAATGGTTCTACCTCTCTTCTGTAATTGAGCTTATAATAAGGTGTTCATGCAATATTTTATGATATTTTCCCATCTCTTGGCTTATCAGTCATTATTATTATTATTAGTTTGACTTATATGCCACCCCACTCACAAAGTGTGACTCTGGGTGGCTCTCAAACATATCCTCAAACTCAATAATATACATCAACACGATGAATACCATAAGATACAATTTACACAATTTAACATTAAAATAGCAAATAAATAACAAAAAGTCCTTTGCCGCTCAACGTCCTCAATGGAGCCCGGGGCTCAACGTCCTCTGCAACTTCAGCAGCTTTTAAAGCCCTCCAACTCCGGCCGGTGACGAGGGCTCGGAGGGGGGTATCCGGTGTCTTTGAAGGTATACTGTAGAACTGGCAACCATGCCCCCCCCCGAATTTAATATTTCTGTTTCAGTAGCCTGTGAAGCCCTGGGCAAACTGCGCAGTCCCAAGAGCTCCCCACAGAGGAAGGGAATTGTAAAACCATTTCTGAGTATTATCTACCTAAAAGAAATCCTGGAAAGGTGCACCATCAGTTGGAATTGACTGTTGTTCCTGTTGCCTTGTTTTGGAGTTGTGTTGATATCAGGTTGTAATCTGCAGGTTTTTTCCTCTCCCCTGTTGTCTTCCCCCAGAGGAGAAAGCACTGTGCTTCCAAAATAGTTTCTGGAACAGTCGAGCCAGAAGATTTGTGGATTATGAATTATATCTCCCAGCTGCTCCGGTATGAGTAATCATGGTGAACAGGGAAGTAAGAAGGGTTGTCAAGAGGAATGCAATCTCTCTTGCTTCAGGAGAAACTAGAAATATCATTGACAGGGAAACAGATGTGGTTGGGACAGGAACACCAACTGAAATTTCACACCCCCTTGCTTTCGAATTCTTGAGATGAAAGTCTGTTAAGGACAACAAATGGTTCCACAGTGTGTTTGCTGGATTACGTTGACCCTTGGAATCAGACACCTGTTAAGGAAGCATTTAATGGACAAGTGAAAAATATCCACCATACATGCTCACAGGCCACAATGAGAGCTTAATAAAATAGAGTGACGTTGACCTTATTTTGTTTTACTGGGAGAAATGTGTCCAAATCTGTCTGGTCATCCTCTGCTGGCAGTTGTTAGTACTTTGACAATTAAGTCTATCAATATTTCAGAGTCTACAAAATGGTTTCCCTCCTTCATGGATGGGGTCAGCACCTAGCAGCTTAACAAGAGGTTACTCTGATCCCAGAATAGATCTAACCATAGATGTACATGTTTTGGGATTCCAGTAACTTCAATTGGTTTGAAATGTTTCTACCGTATATACTCAACTATAAGTCATCCCGAATATATGTCGAGGTACCTAATTTGGACCTCTAAAACTAGGAAAACAAATTGACCTGAGTATAAGTCGAGGGTGGAAAATGCAGCAGCTGCTAGTGAGTTTCAATAATTAAAATACATTAAAGTACAGTAAAATTAATTAATTTAGATATTTGTGTGGTTATTTTTTCAAATGTTTATGTTGATCTGAGTATAAGTCAGGTCCCATTTTTGGACCTCATTTGGGGGGCTAAAAATTAGACTTATACTCGAGTATATAAAGTAGTTTGTTTTAAAAGCAAGTTATTTAACACATCAGAGATAAACAAAACAAGACCAAAAAAATGTTGTGGCACCTTAAAGACTAACTCTTGTATTTTAATGTTAGCTTTCGTGGATCAAGTCCATGTCATCATACATAAGAGTGGATTTTAATGGAATACATTTATACATCTGGTATAGAGAGACCCAGAGTAGCGGGGCAAAGTTGGTTGGTTCAGGAGATGGGTATGCAAATCAATGAGTTATTTATGACCAATAATAAAATGCAATCAGTTTGTCTTTCTACAGCTGTGAATCTCTGATGAAAGTGAGTTTGAGGAGTTAGGTTTGCAAAATAAACATTCTGACATTACACATCAAACAATCCATTTTATTTACAGTCCATGACCAGCATAACAAGAACATAAAAACATAAACACACATCCCAAGCTAGACTGGACAGAAGTAATAAAAGGAAACTATGCCATTAAAAACGTACAGTCAAACCTCGCTTAACGAGCTTTTCGCTTTGCAAAAAACTCGCATAACGAGCGGGTTTTTCAAAAAGCAATCCAACTCGAATAACGAAAATTTTCGCTATGCAAGTCAGACTTCCCCTATGGAAATGCTCTCATAGCAAGCGTTTCTATGGGGGGAAACTCGCATAATGAAAACTTTTTCACTATGTGAGTCAGACTCGCATAACGAAAATATTCGCTATGCGAGTCGGACTTTCCCAATAGAAAACTTGCATAATGACCGTTTCTATGGGGAAAATTCGCATAACAAAAAAAAAAGATATGCGAGTTTTTCCCCCTAACAAAGCTTATTATGCAAGTTTTTCCATAGGAATTTCCGCTATGCGAGTCTGACTCGCATAGTGAAAAACCCGCAGAGCGAGCACCCTCACAGAATGAATTAAATTCATTATGCGAGGTATTGCTGTACTGAGAATTGACATACAGCATCTCCGAATTAGTTGATTGAGGAAGCTTTATGGGATAGTCTCCACCTAAGATCAGGAGAGCAGTGGCAGCAGATGCTGAGAGAATTGTACACCCTCTGAATGGATATGATCCTCAAGTCCAGAAATGCCCTTTGCCATCCCTTTTCTTGCATACAAGTCCCTGCCACATAATGCTGGGTTAGGTGTTTTAGAAGAGAGATGCTTCAACATATTGTATCGTTTGAGGAATTGGCATTCCATTGGTGAACTCCAGTATAAAACTCCAATAAAAAAAAATTCCTTGTATTCAACCCCACTGAGAACTGGGGAAGGAATTTGATAAGAGTGCGCTGGGCATTCTATTTTGAAAAGACGGCTTCCAGCTTACATCATTCTTGGCTCCTACATCACCAGCAGAACATTTTGTAGGTGGAATTGCATTTCCTTCTCTCACTTTCTTCAGGAAGCTATAGTTTTATTGTAAGGTCAGAGCTTCAGATTCCCTTGGCCAAAGAAGTAGATGTTTTAATGTACTTCTCCATAAAAAAAATGTTTTATTGCGGCTGGAAAATTACCACGTGGCATTGGAGAGAAATGTATGATGATCCTAGGGGAGGAAATATTGTTTTAATAGGACAAGGAAGGAGGTTTTGTGTAAATGTTTTTGGATTGCCATCAAAATGTATGTTGTTCTGTGCCATAATCAGTGGGAAGAGTCCCATTAATGTTTAACAAGGTATTGTTCGAGGGATTAGTGAAACCGGTGTGTATATTGCTCTAACCAGTTCCCATTTATGTGCTAAGAAATGGCGGATTGTGTGACTGTGATAAATATACAGATAAATTAGATTCGGAGCACATGCCTAGGTTTTATAGAAGAAGAATACTCCTATGCAGCAAAGTAAGAAAAGTGGTTGGAAAATCTCCAATTTCTGGAGAAACAGGGGCCAGATGTTTTTTTTTTGGGGGGGGGGGACAGTGTTACCTTGCTTAAAGAGCATAATGCGTTCCATGGGACTGCTCTTTAAGAGAGTTGCTCTTTAAGCAAAACACTTGGAAACAGTGCCACTGGTGCCATTGTAAGTGACCAATTGTGACTCCTGGGGTGTGTGTGTGTGGGGGGGGTGATTGTGAACCCCAATTTAGTTAAGTGAGTTTTTGGTTGTTTTTAGTTGTTAAACAAGCGCAACCATTCAGAGAAAATTCTGCTCTTTAAGTGAGTTAGTCTCTAAGCGAGGCGCTCTTTATGCGAGATTTTACTGTACTTTCACCATCACTGGTGTTAATGTCTTAAAACTTGATATTTCTCTCCCCTTTTCCCCCACCATTCATCCACTTTAGTTTAAACAAATACATCTTGAAAGTTGTCTTTGGTATTAAAAAGGTGGTCGCTCCTGCCAACCTAGCAGTTCGAAAAGCAAGAAATAGCAAGTAGATAAATAGGGGCCACTTCAGTGGGAAGGTAACAGTGTTCCGCGTACTAGACAGTCATGCCTGCCACATGACCACGGAAAAGTCTGCAGAAGCAGACAGCGTAGGCTCTTCGGCTTTGAAACAGTGATGAGCACTGGACCCTAGAGTCGGATATGACTGGCTTTCGAGCAAGGGAAACCTTTACCTTTACTAGCTCATTTACATAAAGAAATTGCACATCTTTGGTTGATTAAAGTGCATTCATGATCCAGCCTATGAGGAGTTGGGGGGATTTTTGTTTCAATTTTTATGGGTGCAGATGTGTATTTTCCAATAGCCTGCACCTATAGTTTAGTCTCCAAAACCTGTGAGGTACTACTAGTCCCCCCCCTCCCTATTCAGCACTAGTTAGACCACATCTAGAATACTGTGTCCAATTATGGACATCACACTTTAAGAATGATGCAAACACATTAGAGAAGGGAAACAAGGATGACCAGAGGCAGAAGAGTAGCGTGCCTTGGCGGGGCCCCGTATAAAAATTTGTTTGGGGGCCCTTAGGAAGGGTAAAGATTTGTTTTGCTTACGCACGTTGGGGGCCCCCGTGGCCCAGGGGCCCCGTATAATTGATACGGCAGATACGGCGGTAGCTACGCCTCTGACCAGAGGACTGGGAACCAAGCCCTATGAGAAAAGACGGAAGGAACTGGGCATGTTTAGCCTTGAGAAAAGGAGACTGAGAAGGGATATGGTGATAGCACTCTTTGAATACCTGAAGCATCTGTTCTCCATTATCCCAAGAGTACAGGACACATAATAATGGGTTGAAACTGCAGGAATCCAGATATAGGCTGAATATTAGGAAAAACCTCTTAATGGTTAGAGTAGTATGACAGTGGAACCAACTGCCTCCAGAGGTGGTGAGCGCTCCAACACTGGAAGCATCTGTCAGATCTGCTTTGGTTTGGATTCCTGCATGGAGCATTGGGTTGGACTCTTCCCTTCCAACTCAGTGATTCTATGATTCTATGAAATGTAAAAATTAAACGAGCAAAGAATAAGTATCTGATTTTAAGGAAAATGACTGTTCTGCCTTTGATCTTGCACTCAAAATATACCAGCCCGACCATTTTTAGTAACTACCTGTAGCTGATTTCCCAGAGGTCTAAAACTGTTCAGACTAATTGCATGAGAGGCTCATGCAAGAAGACACATGATTAGCAAAGAAATGTAGGAACTCAATATGCTATTACTGTCATAGGCATTTGACATAGTCTTTTCTAGTGAATTCTCTGCAGGGATTTCTAGGACAAGAAGGATTTCAACCTATGCTCAGTGTCTCCATAATGCAAATAAGCAGGTGTGTACCGTACCAAAATGTTTAGACTTGGATCGCTGGGAAGTTAATTCATGTGTGTCATTCCAATAAGGAACGAGTGGTAGAAAAGCTGTTCTGTTCAAGGGAAAATCCTGGAAAAGGGGATTGTTTTGTTTTTGGTATTGTTGTTTTTAATAACAGCAGATCTTGCTGGATTGTGGTATCGTTTAACTTGATTTGAAAGCAATACATAGCTGGATGAATATTATATTCTTGTTGGATGGAGCCAACAAACAGAAAGGGGAGCCAATCGCTAACACTGTGTATCAGTAGAGCAGTAATGAAGTAGACAAGCAAGGAAGAGAAGAAGGCTAAACGGAGTGATTCCGGCCAAAAGCTCAGAGACAACTGCCAGAAATTCTTCTTTCCCTCTTGCCTAAGGCTTTGGAGCATGAAACTGTGTGGAGGAAAGCAAGAGTTCTTTGCAAGTGGGTCAGAAGAGTCCTTGTCCTAGAATTCCCTTCGAATTGTAGTTTAGTTGAGGAAAGGATTTGTTGTTGTTCAGTTGCACAGTAGAGTCGGACCCTTTGCTACCCCATGGACCACAGGATGCCAGTCTCCTCTTCTCATATGCCATCCTCCAGAGTCCACCCAGATCTTACACCAACTGGGTCAACGATGTCTCAACATCTCCTCCCCTGTCACCCCTTCTTTTGCTTCCGAGCTTTCCTAGCATCAGTGAGTCCTCTCTTCTCATTAGGTGGCCAAAGTACTTGACCTTCAGCATCAGCACTTGTCCTTCCAAGGAGCAGCCAGTGTTGATTTCCCTCAGGATGGACTGATTTTATCTCCTTGCAATCCAAAGTACTTTCAAAAGTCTTCTCTAGCACCACAGTTTGACAGCATCTATTCTTCTATGCTCAGCCTTCCTTATGGTCCAGCTCTCACAGCCATACATCACTAAAGGGAAGACCATTGTTTTTACTATGCGGACTTTTGTTGTCAGGGTGATGTTTCTAGTTTTTATTATGCTGTTTAGCTTTGCCATTGCTTGCCTCCCAAGGTGTAAAGGAAACACACAATTGTGTGTTCCATCCTCGGCATTGATTTTACCTCTGTCCTGTTTCTTCTCCCAACAGCATGGGAATGAGCCATGATGATGACCACGCGTCCTGTGCTGGGAGATCACACATCATGTCTGGAGAATGGGTGAAGGGTAGGAATCCTAGTGACCTATCGTGGTCTTCCTGTAGTCGTGATGACCTTGAAAAGTTTCTCAAGTAAGACCTTTTGTAGGTTGTAAAAGCTTCTGTTGATAAGACACTAGTCTCTTGTTTCCTTTGCTGAAACGATGAGCGATTTTTCTTGGTGGGTGATGGAAGGTAGAATTTGCCTCTGTTTGCATCTTTGGCTTTGCAAAAAAACTGCTGGCAGGAGAACAGAAATTTTATGATACCTGAATTTCAGCACCTTGACAGCTCCTTGAAAAGATTCCCAGGTTTCCTTCCTTTGGAGATCAAACTCTGCCAGTGTTTTGTGACAATAGATGCATGTCTAGATGCTTTTGAATAGGCCTTTCAGTAGGAAATAAGAATTTGGGTCTTCATTTTAGAATCTCTGTAGGGGTGTGTGGAGAGAAAGAAATGTGAGTTTAATGGGTGACCTGTCTGTTCTTGGGCCAATCTTTCCTGCAGAAGTTACTACAAATCTAGCTTCCACTCCTTCTGCACAGTCTCTAGTAAAATTTACTCACATTGCACTTTCATAGGTTTTGACATTTTTCTACCTTCCACCATTGGTGATCAAGAATGTAGATTGGAATACGAAAATGACACCATCTTGGATATTATGAAGGGGAATAATGAAACTTTTTCTTATGTTTACCAGTCATGTTTACCAATGCATCTTATCTTGTTCTGATACTTATTGATGATTTCTGGCCAAGTTTCAGGGCTAATTTGAAGTTATTTCTCTGCGGGTATGGAGGCACTCTTGAGCAAATTATGCTGATGAGCAATTTTTAAGCAAATTATGCTGAGAAGCAATTTTACCTTTCTTAGAACTTTGTTATAATCCTCTTTCTGAGACAACAAGCCAATTTGAGGATTAACACTTCAATTTGTAGCCCGCCTCCAGTTTTTGGATAGCTTGAATTTCTATTATGCTTATCCTGATGCCTTGTGCATTTAGCTCTGGTTTGTATAATTGCTAATCTTTAAAGCAATACATTCTAGCAGTTCGAAAGCAAGAAATTGCAAGTGTATAAATAGGTACCACTTTGGCAGGAAGGTAACATTAATGAAAATAATATAATAATAATGTTCCTTGCACTCCGTCGTCTAGTCATATCTGCCACATGACCACAGAAATGTCTGCAGAAGCAGATAACGCTGGCACTGCCCCCAATAGTCAGACATGACTGGCTTTCAAGCAGTGGAGGCCTTTATAGAGAAAGAGGGGTTGTTGTTCCCTGGATTTTTTTGAAAGGATTGTTCAATAGAAAACCCATTAGTTGAATTTTTTTTTAGTAACAACAGCCTGTAAGCCATTGTTATTAAAAACATGATTTCTCTTTCTAGGTCCAAGGTTAGCACCTGTTTACTGGTAACGGACCCACGTAGTCGATATGCTGTACGACTTCCTTACAAACTTCCTGGGATGCATTACAGTGCGGATGAGCAGTGTCAAATCCTCTTTGGAACCAATGCAACTTTCTGCAAGAATATGGAGGTAAGGTTCTCACAGAGACATAAAAAAATCAGGGAGAAAACAAGAGGTTGGACTGCAACATTCTTTAGAGCAACGTTTCCCAAACTACTGTATACACTCGAGTATAAGTCGAGCTTTTAAGCCCCCAAAATGAGGTCCAAAAAGGTGACTCGACTTATACACAGTTCAACAACTACGAGTCCAAAACAGTGCTAGATTGGGTGCAGTTCGGCTTCAGGAGAGGGGAAAAGAAAAATATATGTTTGGCAGGGCATTACCACAAGTGGCCACAAGAGGGCGGAAATCATGATTTCCTATTTAAATGCATTGGAAATCAATTTCTTGTATTCTAAAGCTTTTCTGTTTGTATGTTCCCAATGCATTTCAGTGGGAAACCAAACCTGTGCATTAAAAAAAGGGTTCCGCTTACCTTTCTTGCCTTTGTCCCTGCTCCATGTGGTCAAAATGGAGGGGGAAGCCATGCTTCCTGGTTGCAGGGAGAGCAAGAGTCTAGGCTTCCTGCCTCAGTGAATGAATGAATGAATGCCTCAGTGCAATTGGCCTGCCCACCCATTTCCCCTCCAGCACCACCATTGGTTGGTGGTGCAAATACAGTTTAAAAAAGAAGTAGCTACCGTAATCACCAAAAAATATGCCCACGCAAATGTTTAAATTAATTAATTTTACTGTATTTTCATGTATTTTTTATTATTGAAACTAACTAGCAGTAGCTGCATTTTCCACCCCGACTTATACTTGGGTCAATCTATTTTCCTAGTTTTAGAGATCCAAACTAGGTACCTTGACTTATATTCGGATCAACTTATACTTGAGTATATACGCTATGTTCTGCAGAACACTGGTGGACTTCAATTCCCAGAAGCCTAAGTCAGTACATTGGCTGATCAGTGCTTTGGGGAATTGACTTAGTCTTGTAGGAATTGAACTCCAAAAACCAAAGATTAGGAAGGACTACTTTAAAGCAGTGGTGAGAATCATGTCTCCTGCAGGCCATTTGTAGGCTACAATTCATCTTTTAAAAGGGTTGCATGGCCCATTTTCACCTTTGCATTGCTCAAGATTTGTTTTCTTTTGATGTTTTCTCCGTACTTTTTGCTTTGGAAACCTTGAGGGCAACCTCCTGGCAAATCGTTGGGGTAAGACATTAACTCCTGGACACCTTGCTTTTTCAAGAACAGAGATCCTGCTTTTTGTAGTGAAGTTATTGCCTCGGTAAATGCCCTCCCTGCCTTCTCGCCATAAAAGTTTCAGGAACTTAAGGTCTGATTTAAAACTGGGAATAAGAACCATTTGTATTTTTCACTGCTCCATTAATGAGAGGTGCCAAATTAATAAAACATTTCACTGTGCGCTGTAGGAGAGGAGGCAGATTTTCAGACCTTAAGTGCTTCGTTTTATTTGCTTTGGACGGGGAAGGCGCCTAACAAAATGTGAAAACAATGAATGCATTTTAAAAAAAATAATCCGTTTAACTAGCTTTTTCAGGAAAATGTAGACCACTGAGCTTGCTATAACTCAGAGAAGCTCTGGATGCTTTGCATCTTTAAATACCACCCCAGGAAGAGTTGTTGAAATAAGGTCATTTTCAGTGATTCCTTTCAAGAAGCTGTATGGCTTTCCCTGGCTTAAATCCTTGATATGATTTAATCTTTAGCTTTCTTTTTAGCAATCTGTTTGGCTTGTTGCATTGATTCCCCCCTCCTGATTTTTCTAAATACAGTAATACCTCGGATAACGCTAAGACTTGGTTCCACAAGTCTTGGTGTTATCCGATTTTTGGTGTTATCCGATCCATGTTAAAATCCTATGGGATGGATCGGATAACGTTAAAGCTCCATAGAGATACATTGTAACCGCACAGGCTTTAGCGGTTGTTATCTGATCCATCCCATAGGACCTTAACGTTAAATTCTCCTCTCCAGATTGCTTAACGTTATGCGATTTTAGCGTTATCCGAGGTAAACGTTATCCGAGGTATTACTGTATATGGAATCTTTTCCAGGGATACAAAGAATACACTCTAAAATCCCAGTTCTCCCAGATTCAGAGCTTCTAAACCAGTGGTTCCCAAACGTTTTTGGCCATGCCCCCTTCAGCATTTCTAAAATCCTAATTCTCCCCAGTGATATATAATTCTTAAAAAAAGTGAACTCCTATTCACATGGAAGAAACCTAAAAAGCCATTCACTGTTAATAACTCATTCTTGAATTCACCCCCCCAATCAAATTGCCCCCCTGTGGTATGTGCGCCCCTTGCTAGGAACCATGGGTCTAGACCAGGGACTCTCAACCTAAGGCCCATGGGCTGGATCCGGCCTGCAGTGCCTTTCTTGTGCCCCACCCACCCATCCAAGGGCATTTAAGAAACAAAATGGCTACCCCTTTGAAGCTGTTGGCACAAAATGGCCACCACTCCCATTTTGCAGGCAGGGCAAAATGTCCATCTGGTCCTCAAAGCTGAATGAGAGAGCATGACCCAGACCCTGGCTTGTAAAGGTTGGCCACCCCTGGTCTAGACGCTACAAGTCCTTTTGGTGAGGCATTTCCAAATCCTGCGAGATTCTTCACCTCCAGAGTAGGAATGAGTTGAGGTGTGTGTCTTGTGTTTATCAGGGTTTCTGCAGCTGATGCTTCTGTAGACTAAACCATTCAAAGGACAGCCAGGGATTGCTCAGTAAGGAAGCTAGTGTGGAAAGGAGGTGGATGGTGACCTATATGAAGTACATGCTTGTATTTATCTAATAGTAAACTCTTGACATTAAGAGGATCCATTAAGTAGATGCTTCTGAGATTGCAGCATCAAGCCCTTATCACTGTATAGATTTGTCATGAAGGGAAACTTAGTGGTAGCTGTACTTATTTAAACCTCCCTGTTATCCTAGGCCAGAGATAGGGACTCTATTAACTCTTCAGGTTTTGTTGAACTATAACTCCCACTGCTTTGGACTGTTTGGTGGGACTGATTGGACTTAGAGTTTAATGACACCTGGAAGACCTGAGGTTTCTCACAGCTATACTAGTCTCTTTCTTCCACTAACCTACCCCTCTCTTTGTTAGGGTCTTTTCACGTTGATCATCCTTAGCCTTCCAAGTTATATTTGCAGAAATGTCTCCCTATAGGAAGGTTGGTAGGTTGAGACTCCCTATAGGTAGAGACTAAAGTGGCTTTGTGGTTAACAAATGATCAACCAGTTCCTGACAATACAAAATTGCCCATTTATGCGGACAACACAGCAGTGGCCGCTGAAGGATCAAGCTTTGATGAGGTCACTGGAAAACTTACTGGGGCACTTGAAGAACTAGGATATGATTACAACATCAACCACTTGAATTCTAATCCAAGCAAGACTCAAGTATATGCTTTCTACCTTCAAAAGCGAGAGGCAAGGGTTGAGTTGGACTCGTACCAGAGAGATTTGACCAAGGCTTCCCTTATATCTCCCCTAATGTGAGTCTATATTTCCCAAGGCAATAAATCTTTTCCTTTGCTTTTATGTTGGTAGCATTTGATGTGCGCTGGTCTGTGGTGTCTTGTGGAAGGAGATGCATCTTGCAAGACCAAATTGGATCCGCCATTGGATGGCACTGAATGTGGGGCAGACAAGGTAATCCCAAAGACTGAGAATTCACAACCTCTGTTCTAAACTGTACTAGATCATTTCTTCCTTGCACACTTTCTGTCCTGCTTGGATGTCCAGTGCTTGTGGTATGTGTTATGAACCGTTGTATTTATGTTCTTTGAGGCCAATATTGGTGTTTGGGTTTTGCTTCTTGAAAGGAAGTGACCCTTGTTTTTCTCTGAAAGAGTGAGCAAGTTATGGTTGTCTTTATGAGGTGGAGGGAGAGGAAGTCCTCTTTTTATCTTGTTCTCATCTTCAAACAAATAATCTTTCAAGGTTTGAAAGTTCCTCATCAAGGTGCCTCACCAAAACAAGTCAGCTTCGTTCAACAAGAGCACAGAGTTCAGCTAGCTTATATCCATAATAAAAGTAAAACCTCGGATAATGCTAAAACTTGGTTCCACAAGTCTTAGTGTTATCTGATTTTTAATCTTATCCGATACATGCATCGGATAACGTTAAAATCCTATGGGATGCATCGGATAACGTTAAAACTCCATCGAGATACAATAGAACCCCGAACAACATGATGACATGGTTCCACAAGTCATGACGTTGTTCGGTTTTTAACGTTGTTCAATACATTGATCGAACAATGCTAAAAAAAAGCCCTGACGTCAGGGACAAACCACGCCGAGGCAAGGCTCGGCATTCCCCCCCCCCCCCGGGTAGGCACGCGATCGCGTGTCGTTCGGGGTTAGGGCAAGGTACGGGAAAGACTCCCGAACGACATGCGCGTGCACGCCCGAAGTTCAAAAACTGTAAGGATCTTTACCCTTTCGGAACTTCGGGCATCTTGGAGGGTTGCGCGGCGCGGTGCCGGTGACGGGAGGATGCGAGGGACCTTCCCGCATCCTCCCATCACTGACGCCGCGCCGCGCAACCCTCCAAGATGCCCGAAGTTCCAAAAGGGTAAAGATCCTTACAGTTTCGGAACTTCGGGCGTGCGCGTGCATGTCGTTCGGGGCAGGAGACCCCCATCTCCTGCCCTAACCCCGAATGACATGCACGCACACGCCCAAAGTTCCGAAAGTGTAAGGATCTTTACCCTTTTGAAACTCGAAGTTTCGAAAGGGTAAAGATCCCGTACCCTTTCCAAACATCGTGGGGGCGGGCGCTGGGGGGTGGGTTGGTTTGGGTAGATGTTCTACCCAATCCAACTGCCCCCCCCGCATACGCTTGTATCGAATAACGTGAAAATCGCGTTCTTCAATACAAGATTTTCCCGAAAATCTTGTTGCGTTATTCGGTTTTCACGCTATTGGGTACTCGTGTTCTACGTGGTATTACTGTTCATTGTAACTGGCACAGGCTTTAGCAAACGTTATCCGGTGCATCCCATGGGATTAACGTTATGCGATGCAATTTTTTTGCTTAATGTTATGCGATTTTAGCATTATCTGATGCAAATTTTTCTGAGGTATTACTGTAGATGTATTACAAGAGCTGAGCTGCCGAAGTGTTGGGAATCCAGTTGAACTAGATTCTTTGAAAGAACCCAGAGATTTCTTGACACCACATAAATTCATTGTGTGAAAGTGTTTCCCATCGCTGTGACTCTGTGCCAAGGAGAAACAGCACCTCTTAAATTTCTGCCTGTTAAAGGCACAAGAATGTCGGGGTGAGACTCAGCGCCAATATAAGTAAGATCCGGTGCTTGTTTACTCAGAAGTAAGTCCTGTTGGGGGCTCTAGACTTCATAGTCTACAGTCCATGTCTGTTAGGCCTGTAGCCTCTGACACTGTTAACAATTCCGTGGTTCCCCCATGATGTAGCTAATGTTGGATCAGGGAGGAAATTAAAAAGTGGAATTAAAACAAATCTGTCCAAAGGCTGGTTTTCTAACTTCTGTTCAGCCACGAGCATGTCCCAGTGTGGTTTGAAATTAAAATTAAGTCATCAGTTTGAATCGTTACTGTCTACTATTTTGCCTTGATGAAAGGATGCACTTTGTAGAGGTTTAGCAGATTCTGTCAATAGTGGAATACTATGGTAATAGTTCTTTAAACCTTTGCCATTGGGCACATGGATGCTCTATAACAAGGGTTTCCAACCTAAGGCCCGTGGGCTGGATCCAGTGCGTAGCGCCATTTCATATGGCCCTCCACCCCTCCAAGGGCATTCAAGAAACAAAATGGCCACCACCACCCCTTTGAAACTATTGGGACAAAATGGCCAACCACCCATTGTGCAGGCAGGGCAAAATGTCCAGCCGCCCCTCGAAGCTGACTGAGAGAGCGTGACCCAGCCCCTGGCTTGAAAAGTTTGGGAACTCCGGATCTATGATATATGTTGCATTGCCCTCGTACTAAGAATGTACAGTTTCATTTCTCCCCCCCAACCCCACCCATAATGACTTCACTTAAAAGTAAGAAACAAATTTACTTGTGGGAAGAAGGGAAACCCAGAGACATTGAACCAGTTTCCACTTGCAAGACCTAGTTAGTCAGCTTGACTCTTTATTTTGGCATTATAATTTCTAAGAAGACTTGTCGTAGTACTACAGGAGCAGCCTACCTGCGCCCTTGAGGTCAGGGATTGAATCTGCCCTTAACTTCATGCTGATTTTACCAGTATCTGAGGGATTCAGGGGCAGCATCCAGTTCAATGTTTCTTGTACACCGTTCATTTAATCTTGCTTTCCCCATAACTGGCAAATTGCTACTTCTTTCTATCCACACTTGGCAAGTGCTTCTAAGTTCTGCTTCGAGGTGTTTTCGTAGCTGTTTCCCTCTCCCTTCCAAGTGCCTGGAGTGTCAGCGCTGTTCTTTCCAAACTCTTCCAGTGGTGCCGAACTGGGGAATGTGTCAGCAAAACCCCCATTCCTGAGCATGTAGATGGAGACTGGAGTGTTTGGAGTGCCTGGAGTATGTGCAGCCGGACATGTGGGACCGGTGCCAGATTCAGACAACGGAAATGTGACAATCCACCGTAAGTGGCACTTCTTGGCTGCATATTTGTTTCAGGGAGAAATTGCCTCATGCGCTCAAGTATTTTTTTTTTTTTTTTGGGGGGGGTGTCTAGATTTCATAGACTTCAGTCCATTGCCTTCCCATCTTTCCTTTTTGTTTCTTCTGCCATTTTAATAAAAGTAAAGGTCTCCCCTGCTTGAAATCCAGTCTTGTCTGACTCTAGGGGGCAGTGCTCATCTCCGCTTACAGCCAAAGAACCAGTGCTATTGGCATCTACAGACTTTTCCATGGTTATATGGCAGTGAATAACTAGATACCAGAATACACGGAATGCTCTTACCTTTCCCACTGGCACAATACCTATTTATCTACTTGTAATTTCTTACCTTTGAACTGCAAAGTTGGCAAGAGCTGGGATGGATGGCAGGAGTTCACTTGTCACACAGGACTTGGGGTCTCGAACTGCTGACCTTCTGGTCATCAAGCTCAGCATCTTAACCACTCAGCCACTACTCCATTTTACTTAACCTTTAAAGGGAGGGGTGCCCAAACTTTTCAGTCACGTGGTTCAGTGGGCCTGTCACATGAATCCTTCCACCAGAAGTGGCAGTAAAACACGCCTTGCCATCTGTTTTGCAACAGGATGAGATAGATTTTAAGCTGCCATTTTCTCTACTTAAACCAGGGGCGCCCAAACTACCGCCTGTGGGCTGGATCCAGCCTCCGGCACCAATTCATCCGGCCTGCACTGCCCTTGTTGCTCCCAGAAGCGGAAGCAAAACACACATGTATGAGCGACTAGGGCAGCGCAGGCTGGATGAATTGGCATTGGGGGCCAGATCTGGCCCATGGGCCGTAGTTTGGGCACCTCTGGTTTAAAGGGAGGGGAGCCTGCACCTCAAAATGCCATCAGAAGGATTCAGAATACTGTAGATGCAGTACCACATTTCACACTACCGGATCTGGTTTCTCCTAACATATTTGCCATTTTCACTCTTGTTTTTCATTCTCCTTCAGACACCGTAAATGCTGTAGGAACACTTCACTGCCCTTTCTTGTGTGTGGATTTCCCTCCTGCTCGGCTTCACTTCTGTTGTGGGAATGTTACATGATTACCATGATAACAACATTGATTTATATGGCATCCTCCATTCCCATCTCCTCTTCTGTTTCCTACGTTGTTGTCAGACAGGTTGCCCCTGTATCTGCAGGAGATGTTTTCCAGAGATCTTCCATAGATAACTAAAACTGCAAAAAAGAGCAGACTCCATTCAAGGGGTGTGGCAAATGCCTCCATCTCTCTTTCTAGTCCTGTCAGGAAACAATTCTCTTGATAATACAATCTGTTCCTTCTCAACATTACATTGTAGATCACAGGTGCCCAAACTACGGGCCACAGGCCAGTTATGGCCCACAATGCCAATTAATCTAACCTGCACCACTTATGGAAGCGGAAGTAAAATGTGCATGCACAGAATGCTGCCATAAATGACAGCCATGGGTCATTTACGGCAGTGTCCTGCGCATGTGAGCGTGTGTTCAGCTTCCGTTGGGAGGAAACACGTGACCAGCACTCTCAACCACGTGACCGGCCCGTGGTCCAAAAAGTTTGGGCTCCCCTGTTGTAGATGATTTCCTCTAGTGGCCAGATCTGGTAATGTGTTTCACAAATACATACCGTATATAATCGACTATAAGCCGAGTTTTTTAGCCACAAAAATGAGCCCCCAAAAGGGGACTCGGCTTATACTCGGCTCATTGACCACGAGGGTCCCAAGACTGCACCGGATTGAGATGTGCCAACAATTTAATTAATTGTACCATATTTTCATGTATTTTGATTGTTGACACTCACTAGCAGCAGCTGCATTTCCCACCCTCGGCTTATACTCGGGCCAATCTATTTTCCTGGGTTTTCAGGTCAAAATTAGGTCCCTCAGCTTATATTTGGGTTGGCTTATAGTCAAGTATATACAATTTGTATATTTTATGAATTTCAGGATTTTTCACTGAATATATTTGGAACTGTATCTAATATCTATTTCTTTTCCTCCTCCATGAATAGTCCTGGGCCTGGAGGCAAAAATTGCCGGGGAGCAAATGTTGAACATATGGTTTGTGAGAACTTGCCCTGTCCCAAAGGGGTGCCCACATTTCGAGATCAGCAATGCCAGTCTAACGACAGGCACAGCAACAAGAAGAAAAGCCTTTGGACTGCTGTCATCATGGATGGTAAATTTCCATAAATTGATATCCTTCTTTTCTCTTCCATTTCTTCAGCTCTTCGTTCACCAGTACGGAACTACTTTGTACAAAGAAAGTCAAGCTGGGGATTGAAAACATGAGTCGATAAATATGTAATCAATTTAAGGACCATTAAACGTACAATAAAAGAACCTTTAAAAGCGCACTGTAAAAAACATCATAAGTACTATATAATGAGAGTCTAGTTTTGACATTTAACGTTTCATTCCTATATCTCACCCTTAAGCCATTGGACTTCCTCATAGGAAGGTCCCTCAAAATGAGTGTTGCCAATTATGCAGTTTTTAAATCCTATTGACCAACCACAAAGCAAAGCATGCTTTGAGCTTGCTTGCCTTCAGACACCATTAGGCATTTATTTTGTTGTTTGTTTTATTTTGTTGATGTTGTTGTTTTTTGTCTGTACACCACCTAGAGTGGAAAATATCCCAGATGGGTGAGTCACCACTGTGAGAGGGTGGTGATATAAGTATGAATGAATGAATGAATGAAAATACTCTACATTTCACCCAAAACACAGTTGATTTATTAACTCTGGAAAGTGGTGTTTGGGCCTGGTTAGTACTTGTTAGGACTACCAGGAAATGCTAGCAATCTGTGAGGTTAGGTTACAAAATAATATCACAAAAAAAAAAAGAAACCTTGGAAAGGTGATTCTTCTTCTTCCATATCTAGGCCAGATGTGAAACTGCCAAAATGAAGGCACCTTTTGGTGAGTTCATTCTGCAGTGCCTTAAGCCTGACCTGGTGTGAGAAAAGTTAGCTGGCACAAGGTTGCCTTTGCCCAGGGTACGCCCAATTGTGGTTCAAAAGTCTTCAAGGAGTTTCTTTCTGTGTATACTGGGCTAGATGTTCGGTGGATTGATTCAGCTATGGAAGCTTTCTGTGTTGATACATTCCCAATACAGGCTGCACGCACACACCTCATATCCATGGGTCCAGTATCTGTGGTTTCAGATATCTGCAAATCTAAAAATACTTAATCTAAAAAATCCTGAAATAATAATATACTGTATAACGCTAATATCACATAACGTTAAATAATATTGGGGGGGGAGAGAGAGAGAATTGGATCGAATAACGTTAATGTCCGACCTATGGGATGGATCGGATAACAACCGCTAAAGCCTGTGCGGTTACAATGTATCTCTATGGAGCTTAACGTTATTCGATCCAATTCTTCACCCCAGATTGCTTAACGTTATGCGATTTTAGCGGTATCCGAGGTAAACGTTATCCGAGGTATTACTGTAATATAGAGATACAATCTAACAATACAATGTAATACATGTAATACCAGTACAATTTAGTAATACAATTTAAAAATACACTCCAATGATACAATGTTGCAATACAATGTTGTAATTGCAATTGTAATGTTGTAATTACCTAGAAAACACTGGAAATAGTCATCATTAGAAGTCGGAATTGACTTGACTTCACATCACAATGACGCCAATGGATTACTTCATTTGTGTTTTGCAAGTATGTGTGTTAATGTTTCTTGCTTTGGCCTGGCACATTGTGTGCATTGTTGTTGATGAGTTAACTAAGGGGAACTCTATGGCGTATGTCTATTTTATTTTTCAGATAAGCCATGTGAACTTTACTGCTCCCCATTTGGGAAGGAATCGCCCATGTTGGTGTCAGAAAGAGTGGTTGATGGAACACCGTGTGGGCCATATGAAACTGACCTCTGCGTTCATGGCAAGTGCCAGGTGGAGTAACTTTTTAATTACCTTTTTCATTTACCTCAACACACACCCTTTGTTAGCCAATAGACATGAAGTTTATATAGAGGATTTTTTTCCCTATTGTAATTGGGGAACGTAGCCATGTTCTCTCATTCTAGCCTCTAATAGGTGATGCAGATGTTTTGTAGACACTGTGGAACTAAGATAGAACCATTCAACTGATCATGCTCAGAGCCCTTTCTTCTGAACTAAACATGACAATACAATTTGATGTTAATGTATAACATCAGCCGCTCTGCATGTGCTTGAACAAGACTTTTCAGCACAGGCTTGGGGGACCTCTAGTGGGTCTTCTGTCCTCACTGAATTCCTGTGATCGATGGGTGATAGGTGAGCCCTTGATGCTTCCAACATAGCTTGAAATAGTCCAAGAACTTGGAGAAACTGGCTGGTCGTCTTCCCTTGGAGATTCCAGAGTCCGACTTATCAGTGTGACAGCTGTTACAATTCTGATTGACCACTGTTAGGTGATCTGCTAATACTGGAGTGGATGAATGGTCCTGGAGGAAGTATCTATGTCTTTTGAACATAGAAATAGACACACAAATGTGTACACCATTTCATTGGTACAACAGTTGCAGGAAGTCTGCCTGGATGCCCTGGGTTAGAACATAAGACAAGAAAGCTGCCTTATCTCAGGTCAGTCATTTGGTTAGAGGTTTCCCATCATCTGCTAACCAATGATTTTATCACTCTGCAGTAGTCCTTCCTATCTTATGCCGAATGTCCCTGCTGTCTCCAAGGATTTGAGACTCTATAGAAGGACTCCCTTGCTCAAAAACCAGTCATATCTGACTCTATGGTGTGGTGCTTATCTCTGTTTACAGCCCAAGTGCTGCCTGCATCTGCAGGCATTTCCATGATCATTTGACAGGTGTTACTAGATGCTGGTGCACATGGAACACTGTTACCTTTCCTGACAAAAGTGGTACCTATTTATCTACTTGCAATTTCTTGCTTTCGAACTGCTAGGTTGGCAGGAGCTGGGACCGAGAAAGGAGCTTACTTACAGCTCTTGGGTCTCGAACTGCTGACCTGCCGACCTGTCTTAACCACTAAGCCACTGCAGCCCTTCTATAGGAGGTACCCAAACATATATCCAGTCCTTATGACAAAGATCCATGGTGTTGACATACCCACAGGGCACTTTGACGTAGTTAGCCTGCTTCCACCCTACACCACGTAACATGTTGATACAGATCTACCATTTGCTGACAGGCGAATTCTGAGCCCAGTTCAAGTTGTTGATTTTAAATATTAAAGCCCTCCGTAGCCTGAGGCCAAACTCCTTGGAAAGCGAAGTAAGAGTGTCTAATCAGGAAGTTGACCTCCTCACCCATGTTCTGCTACAACTTCTTTTAGCTCTAAAAGCCACCTGCAGTTTTCATTAGCTAAGGATCTGAGCTATTTGTGAAGCTATGCCATAAATTTATAACTAATATACAGTTGTCTAGGCTTCTCATCATTCCTCATTTTTTTCCTCTCTTTCTCCCTGTCTTTTTCTTCACTCATCTGTTTCTGCTGTGCTTCATTATTCTTAGATTTGTTCAGTAATCTCCCTGGTGTAATTTCCCAGCTGGTTGCTGGATGCAATAATAGAGTCTTTAAAGAATCTAACCTTGTATGTGAGATTTGGACGGCATTCAGAGATGAGAGTGAGCTGAAAAGAGGGCTAAAATAGCTGTCTTTATTCAGAACACCTCCGGCCTAAGAGTGCTTTTTGCTTTTGCAAGCTTGCCTTATGTGGGACGTTATTTTCCATTTGCAAACAACAGGCTTTTCCCCCAGCAGGATTTTAAAGGTTATGAATGTAAGGGGTTGAGGAACAGAGAAGTGCTGCAGTGGTACTTGGAGATGGAATAACCATTTTGAGCAGGGGTGCCCAAACTATGGCCTGGGGGCCAAACGCGGCCCCTGACACCAATTCACCTGGCCTACAAAGCCCTCGTCACTCCCGGAAGCAAAAGTAAAATGCACCCGTATGGGTAAATGGGTAAAGCCAACTCTGTGAATTTCCATTCATTGCCTCAAACCTTTAACACTCCCGATACTTTAACTCCCGGGGGCCAGATCTGGCCTACAGGCCATAGTTTGGGCACCTCTGGGTTAGCATATCAGAAACAGGGACCTGCTGTTTCAGGTTCTCCTCTATTTCTTATAAAGCTTAGCTTCATCCAATCCATTTCTTGACACACAGGGAGACAGAAGTAGTTCGGAAGTGGGTTTGAATTCGCTATAAATATCACATTCTCTTGTCGAGGCAGTTAAGTGTCGGTAATAGTTTTGGGAATAAAGCTGTTTGCTTCTTCCCATGAGCTGAGCCCTTGCTGAGACAGCAATCGTCTTCTAGACATGCTCCTCGCCAGCTGCAAACAATAAATCCTGGCCTGTGTCATGGTGCAGGTTTCCACCTTTCCGCAAGCAGTTGTACCTGTTCTCTTTGCCAAGTGAAATTCTTCGCAAGCCCCTGAGCACTGGAAGCATCTCATGAAAAACGTGAACTGGGGTTTTAACTCTGGAGCCGTAAACTATGCAGAGAGGCAATGGCAGCTGCTGAAGATTTACTCTGTTTAACATCTAAGTCAGGTAGGAGATGGGAGTTTTGGGAGGCTGAAGTCTGTGATGGCCAGGAAGCTTCCACTGGCACTTGTATCACCATGGTCATCACCAACACCTTGAATTGCACTAAGCGCTATGGGGTGGCATAGAAGTGTGATTGCTTTGCTTTGAGTCCAAGCCACTGTATAAGCAATGCTGCCGTGTATACTTGACTATAAGTCATCCCGAATATAAGTCGAGGTACCTAATTTAGACCTCTAAGACTAAGAAAATAGATTGACCCAAGTATAAGCCGAGGGTGGGAATTGCAGCAGCTGCTAGTGAGTTTTGATAATTAAAATACATGAAAATATGGTAAAATTAATTAATCTAGACATTTGTGTGGGTATGTTTTTGAGCCTTTACATTAGTGTTAGTCAATTTCCCCCCTGTATGTTTGAATTTGAACCACCGCAGCTTTGGGACCCTCGGGGTCGTTGACCCAGGTATAAGTCGAGTCCACTTTTTGGACCTCATTTTGGGGGCTAAAAGCTAGACTTATACTTGAGTATATACAGTTTTTTGCTATCTTCTTCTTACGGAGAGATATAATGTCCCCAACCTGTGTCCTGATGGCAAATTGGGCCGAGTGTGGGAAACAATTCATCTTTTATCTCAGAAATGGGAGGAGGCATCTTAAGAGATGCATAACCATTTCAGTCTCCTCTAAATAACTCTTGGTATCTTATCTAATAATAATTAATTGTCAGGCACGATGAACTTCTCAGCTAGTATCTCAAGGAAACAGCAAAGGGAATAAATGATAGAATAATCAGTAGGGAATAAAAATCCCCAGCTGCCTCATCCTTGAATGGCAAAAACAAGAAGGATGGAGTGCAAAAATGTTCTTTATACCCCCCACAAGAGGGCAAGGTTTCTTGTGACACTCGTACAAGAGAATGAGAATAATTATTTTGTGTATAATAAGATAAACAGTAGAAACTACTTTACATGAAAAGCAATGCTAATAAGTACAGATAACACTCATTGCACAAAATGCCAGTGTCTCCTGTATAATTGCATATCCTTTCAAGTATCAGGAGTAATAAAGGTTTGATGCAATGAATGGAAATTTGCACAGAGTTGGCTTTACCCATTGCACATACATAAGGTTGTTGATCATGTTATGCTAAAGCAGGCTTGCCCAAACTACAGCTCATGGGCTGGATACGGACCATGAAGCCATTCCATCAGACCTGTGACACCCTAGCCTCTCCCGGAGGTGAGTGCAGACGCTTCTGTGCATGTTCAGACTCACTTCCTGGTTTGGCGCTGACATGCTCGTGAATGTGTAGAAGCATCCTATTCACTTCCTGGTTTGGCACAGACGTGCTCACGCATGCACAGAAGCGGCCACACCATACCAGGAAATAAATATGGATGCTTTTGCACATGTGCAGAAGCATCCGCACTGAACCAGGAAGGAATATGGATGCTTTTTCACATGCACAGAAGCATCCGTGCTGAAGCAGGAAGTGAATAGGGATGCTTTCAAGACCTAGGACTAAAGTTACTCTAGCATTCTGCCTGAAAGGGGGTGTGTGCTTTGAGGATGCTACATTCTTAACTTGTAAGTTGCAAATTAATTTTAATGTGTCTGGTTGAAGAACTTTGGGAACTTGGTTGGATGCAACACGGCATGACTGTTTAGAGCTTCTTCTTCTTCCAAGTCTAGGTCAGACTTTAAACTGCCAAAATGAAGACACCTTCTTGGTTTTGTCATTGGCCAAACTTAAAGCCTCATTGGTACATGTTTCCAGTGGAAACCTGCAGACTAGCAAATGAGCTGGATTCTGTACCTCTCCATATTCGTACAGCATGTGTTGTTGTCTGCCAGCAGCCCCCATTTGAGCACGTTGGTCTTACATTTAGGCACTCTGACCCTCAGCCTATTCATGGTCCTCCATGTGATGTAGGAGAGGTTGAGTTCCTCAGCCATCTCCTCCTTGAATGTTATTCCTTCCTCCATCTTCTAATTTGATTTTGCTCTTACATACCCTCAAGAGTGTTTGTTCTTTGCCATAAAGCTCTTCCTGGATCTGAGTCGGTGGATTTGAGGCTCATCTCCATTCAGAGGATGTCGAGGGTCATTCTCTTGCTTAGTTATCTCAGTGTCTGCCGCTACTTCTCTCCTTCTCTTGGTGGAGCAATACCACCAAAAGGATATATATTCTCAACTGACGTAGGTTTGAGGCATCCTGTCACTATACACATTGTTTCATTAACAGCAATGTCAACCTGTTTCGCACGTGCAGATTTACTCTACTTAGGGCTGTCACATCTGAAGTCATCCAACAAGAATACGAATAACAAAGTGGAGCTCTTTTGATTGGTTAATTTCATTTCTTGGCTAAAATGCTACGGGGAGGAAATGGGAAAATAAAAGCTGTGTGAATTATGGTTGTGTGATTTGTCACACCATGACTAGTGCGTAGTAGAAACGAATGTGGGCACGGAAAAGGAATCTATGATAACACTGTCAATACCCTTATTATGACTAATCTGCAGAACAATACTGGATGATGTCAATATTTATACTCAATCTGCTATGGCAGCTTGTCCAGCTCTCGGAAGAGTTGCACAATCCCATGAAACGGCCACTGTCATTTATGACGTGAGGCAGCGATGATAATTGGGTTGTTGAAGCAACACCCAAACGTACATGTGTCAGGTACATCTGTGTGCATTCTGGAGAGATATTCAAAGGCCCTGTTTAAAACCTCCTTGAAAAATACCCAATTGGTATAAATTTCATGTTTTATTCCAAGATTAAATGCTCACTTTTTTTTAAAGGAAGGGAGCAGGAAACCTTTTCAGAATTTATGTACAGTAATACCCCAGATAACATTATGACTTAGTTCCACAAGTCATGACATTTTATCCGTTTTTTTAGCGTTGTCCGATGTATGCATCGAACGACGCTAAAAAAAAAGCCCTGACTTCAGGGACAAACCGCTTTAAAGGTAGGCAGGGAAAGAAAGAGACCTCCCTGCCTTTAAAGCCACCCCCCACGTGCAGTGGTCTCTGCGACTGCAGTAGGGTCGGGGAAAGCACCTTTCCCCCAACCCTACTTCAGTCGGAGAGACTCCTTTTCTCTTTCCCTCCCTGTATTTAAACTACAGGGAAGGGGGAAAGAGAGAGACATGATTGGTTCTCTAAAGAACCAATCACATCTCTCTCTTTTCCCCTCCCTGTAGTTTAAATACAGGGAGGGAAAGAAAGAAAAAAAGCAGTTCTCTCTCTCTCTCTGTAGTTTAAATACAGGGAGGAAAAAAGACGCGATCGCAAACGATTCTAGCGTTATCCAATGCAATCGTTATCCGGGGTATTACTGTATATTAAAATGAGGAGGTTGGATTGTTTTGTAGCAATGGCATCTGTGCCATTTATAAGACAAAGAAAGGTAGAAATCCATTAGATCAGTGCTTCCCAAACTTTGGTTTCTGGACTTCAATTCCTACAAGCCTATCTCAATTCCCCAAAGCACTGAAGCAAACCCATAAGAAATTGTGTTATTTAAATCGGGACATTTATGTAAATTGAGACATGGTTTTAGTGCAAAAATCATTTTGTACGTTGAATTTTATGTAACTCGAGGCATATGTAAGGCAGGGTTTTACTGTATTTTGAATTGAAAGGATTTTTGCTGGATAAATGGTAATGAAGGGACACCTAAATGAGGCTCCATTCATGTCCCCAAGATCTTTTCCCACTGAAGTGGTCCCTGTTTGTCTACTTGCAATTTCTTGCTTTCAAACTGCTAGGTTGGCAGGAGCTGGGACAGAGACAGCTAACAAGAGGCAAGCTTCTTAACCACTGAGCCACTGCAGCCCCTTATAGTGTCACTCACAGGCTTCTTTGTAATCTAAGCTGGGATGCAAACACAGGCATTGTTCTCACCTACATAAGAGCTTTGGGAATTTGGCCTGCCTGGTTTGGGCTACACTATCTGCTTCTGATTTCCAATCACTGTTTACCAAGTTTGATATCTGCTTTGGGACAGATTGGACCAGTTCGATTCTGAAATAAGACTGCTTGAGGTCTCCCATTGGATCTTGTTCATTGGCATGATTCTGATTGGTTTTTAATGGGTTGCTTCTGGTGACATCTGTTTTAGCTCAATGGTTGATATTTTGCCCTTCCCAGCACACGTTCTAACTTCCGGTGGAGAGCATCAAGAAGCACTGTAGACCCATGGGCCGTATTTTGGGCACCCCTGTTTTAAGCAGAGAAAATGGCAGCCTAAAAATCTACCCCATCCTGTCACAAAACAGATTGCAAGGCACGTTTGACTTCCGCTTCCAGTGGGAGGAACCGCGTGACTGGCCCACGGCCCGAAAGGTTTGGGCACCCATGGTGTAGACTCATCCTCTTTTAGAAACCCTTCCCACCAAACTAACAAAGGCCTTCTTGTTGTTATTAGAAAATTAGCTGTGATGGGATTATTGGCTCATCTGCCAAAGAGGATCGTTGCGGTGTCTGTAACGGAGATGGCAAAACCTGCAAAGTAGTGAAAGGAGATTTCAACCATACCAAAGGGATGGGTGAGTAGCCACTGGATGGCCTTCATTGCTAGGTCAATCAGGCCCATGCTAGGTACCTTGAGAGGGCACTGGATGGGGAGTGATGAGGGTGCCTATATTTTAAACTTGTGGTTAAAAATGCCCCCCCCAAAAAAATTACGTTATAAGTAGGGGCGCACTGGAACATGTCCTGGTGTCCCATCAGGCCAGCACTGGTCTGAGATCAATGAGAAGGAAAATGCAAAAGAGCCTCTGATGGAAGAGGTAAAGCATGTTATGCATTTTGAACAGGAGGATTTTTCTTTATATTTTTCATTTTACCCACCTTGGAAGGCTGAGTCAACCTTGAGCCCCCATCAGGATCGAACTGACAATGTTAGCAGTTTTGGCTTGCCTATTTCTTCAGCCCTGCCATTTCCCATCCCTTCTGATAGGCTGATAAAGCAGCAGAAGCTGGAGCATTTTAATGTATTTTTCTACACTTAATGCCCAATATGCTACATAGCATGAGAGGATCTAAGTAAGACACTTAATCCTTATTGCTGACGTTCCCTTATTATTATTATTATTATTATTATTATTATTATTATTATTATTATTATTATTATTATTATTATTATTTATTTATTTATTTATTTATTTATTTATTTATTTATTTATTTATTTATTTATTTATTTAAACTACTTCTTGGCTTTTTTTCCCGCTTCTGTTCTGTTTTGTTTTGTACTGTATTGTAATTTTATGTGCTCACTCTTTTACTTAATAATTTGCAAATATCCCAGAAATTGTAGTGGAATCTGTAGACTGAAGAGTTTTCATTGTATAACTAAGCAAGTTATATATATATAGAGAGAGAGAGAGTTGATAGGGCATTTTCCCTTCAGGAATGAATGCTTCTCTAAGAGCTTCTTATATGAGTAATCAAGCTTGCAAACTAAGCATGGCTTTGGTTGCTGAAGATCTGTCAATAAAAAAGCTACATGAAGTCATGCTAGGATAATCAAATGTCATGTATGGTTTCTAACAGCACTGCTTCGAAATGCAAAGCTGATTTTCTCATTTAGTTTAACTGGCAGAGGCACATGGGCAATTTTTTTTTTGACTCAAGGTCCCAGGTCCCAAAAAAGGGGCTTCTTTGTGTTGGATATTGGGAATCTTGGTAGCAAATGTATACAAACCATGTAATATCTGTATGTTGGGTTCCACTGAACAGAAAGCCTGCCCTCATCTAACTTGTCCAAGCAGCCCCTGCTGATGTGACTAAATCCATGTCAATTCCTTTCTTTTTCCCAGTCTCCAATAGTCAATGTAAGAAGGTTTCCACGTGCGTGATGGCAAAAGGAAAGGCAGTTCCCAAGTGTTTCTCGTGTAAGACGCCCGGTCGATCTATGTGGTGATCACTAGATTCTACTTGGTGTTGGGTCTCTGTCTTTCTCCTCTGGTTGGACCGAAATGCAAAATTGTCACTCTTAAGAACAAAGAAAAGGGTTGTTGGTAAATTTGAAAGCCTGGCAGAGCACTTGACCTTGGTTGGGTTGCAAAGATTGAGCACAAGATCTTATGAGAATAATCTTGGAGAATTCATATCTAGGCTCTCTACAACCAGTAGCGTAGCGTGGGTTTCAGCTGCCCAGGGCCCAGGATGTGGGTTGCTGCCGCCCGGGGCGTGAGCCAAATTTGCCACCCCCTGGGTGGGGCCCAAGACGCCGGTGCCCGTCCATGCAGTGGCCTCTAGGGCTTCTGGGAATTGAAATCCAAGAACACCCATACGCCCAAGTGATATTTTGCCGCTCCACAAAAGTGCTGCCGGGGCGGTGCCCCCCCCCCTTACACACACACACTATGCCACTGTCTACAACAGTCTTTCAAGGCAGGTCTTCAACTTTAGAAGGGTCTGATCCTCCCATCATGACTTCCTGCATCAATAATAGATATAGGGGAGTGTTTATTTATTTATTTTCTCAAACTTATATAGCCACTCCGCTTGCCAGAGTGACTCTGGGTGGATCACAGTGTTAATATCCCAACGCTCAGAAAATTATGAACTCTTAAAACTTTAAAAATTACAGAAATCATTAGAGCTTAAAACCATTAAAACCTGTTGTTAAAAATACTCTCACTAATTAAAAAATTGAGATTAAACCTAAAAGTACAAGTGGTCATCATTGTGTGAGCCAGCGAGGGGGGGCTACCGTATCACCAGTCCCCCACACCTGCTTCACCAGCCGTGTTTTTAGGTCTTTTCTGAAGGGTAGCAGCTCTGTCTGGAGATGTAATTCAGTTGGCAGGAGGTTCCATAGGGCCAGAGCAGATACCGAAAAGGCCCTCCTTCTTGTGCCAGAGAGATGGGCCTCTCTAGCTGATAGCACTTGTAAGGAGCCTCTCCAGTCTGCTCTAGTGGGACAGGCAGATGTCCTTGCGGTGATGTGGTCTCTTAAGTATCCTGGACCACTACCATGTAGGGCTTAAAAGGTCATCACCAGCACCTTGAATTGCACCCGGAGGCACACTGGCAACCAACACAACTCCCGCAGCAGAGGTGAGGCACATAACGCCCACACGTCATCAACAGGCAGGAAGCCTAAGTCAATTCCCCAAAGCACCAATTAGCCAATGTACTGACTTAGGCTTCTAGGAATTGAAGTCCATTTATGGGGCGCAGTGGGAAACACTGATATAAGGTGTACTGAGGACTTGAGGCTTTCTCTCTATATGTAGCTTCAACTGAAATGTAAATATTTTTGACAGCTTTATATAAATCTTTAAATATTCCACCTTCAGGTTAGTTCACCACACAGGAGATGTCAAGATAGGTATTTTAGGGGTATGGTCATGGATAGTGATGGATATGCTGGATTTGGTACCTTATCTTATGGGAGTTTGAAGTGCAGGCTCACCGGTCACTAGATTTTCACTAGAGGTGAGCAAATCGGTCACAGTTTTTAATCACTGGGTTGAAAGAAGAGAGAGAACCGACAGAGAGAGAGAGACCTGTTGTTTTACATTTTATAAAGTATATTTTCACACTGATGCAGCCCTTTTCCCAGAGAAAAAGAGATTTGTTTGCCCTGTCAGGTATTTACAACAGGTTTTAATTCTTCTGTAAACCACAGACTTTGGGAGGAGCTGGCCTAAAATTTCCAGCTGTCCTTTCCTCCAAAGCAATGTACCATGAGCACTGCATAAAAAAGCAGAGGGCCGCTAGCCTTTTCTTTCATGGCAGTATAGCAAATCGGGAGAACATCTTTAACGGTCACCAAGCATCCATTTGCCAAATGCAAGTTTTATATTTTCTGTTGTACACTGGAGCAAGGTGGTGATTTTTCAGAGAGCCGCAGTTGATTTGAGAGAGTTTTTGGCCTTCCAAGGTGTACACTGTTGTTATTCTCATATTATTGTTGGCGACCCATTTGTTTTCCAACTCACCTGATTGACAGTGATGGAATCAGTGCTCCATCTATTTAAGTTCCAAGTCCATAACTGTGCCAACGTTTTGACCAGAAATGAAAATCTTCACTGAAAGATACACTTTCCCCACATGTTACATCTGGACAGATGCATCGGAAAGCCAAATAAATTGGTTGAGGAAAAGCAAATTTAGTTTCTACAGTCACATTCCCAATAAGGGAATAGACTTAGATTTTATTTTTATTTATTTATTTTAATTTTTTTATTTATAAATTTTAAAGAATAAAAAATACAAAAGAAATACTACAACAGAAATATCATATATAACAAGACCGAAATACAAGTATACAATAAATGACAAATAACAAAGATAAAAAGAAATCACCCTTAATATCGAAGCTTATATATTATAGGTTTCTATCTTGCTATTACAAAATACATTTATCCGCTTCTATTACATCTGACTTAGATTTTAAATACTGTCTATAGTCGAGTATAAGTCTAGTTTTTTACCCACCCACCCCGCAAAATGAGATCAAAAAATGGGATTCGACTTATACTCGGGTCAACAACCCCGAGGGTCCCAAAACTGCAGTGGTGCAAATTCAAACATACATTTTTTTAAAAAAAAGCAGTAACACTACCATAAAAACTCAAAACGTATCAACACAAATGTCTGAATTAATTAGTTTTACCTTATTTTCATGTATTTTAATTACTGAAACTCACTAGGAGCTGCTGCATTTTCCACCCACAACTTACACTCGGGTCAATTTATTTTCCTAGTTTTAGAGGTCCAAAATTAGATATCTCGACTTATATTCGGGATGACATATAGTTGAGAATATACCTTAAAATCAGTGATGGGATGTTACCGGTTCGGACCGGTTCGCCCAGACTGGTAGCACCCCTTCAGGAGGGGTCGTCGGGGGGTGGTAAACCCCCGGGCGATCGGTTCGGTTGCCTCTCCAGCCAACTCTAGAAACGCATTTCCGCTGCGCATGCGTCAAACCTCCATTTGACGCATGCACAGTTCTGTTTTTTAGTGTGCATGCATCAAAGAGAGTTTTGATCCATGCACACTAAAAAAAGAACTTTGCATGCGTCAAACGTAGGTTTGACACATGCACAGACATTTATTTATTTGTTTATTTATTTTTTGCTCCACCCACAACGTCATGACGTCATGCCATCATAACGTCAGCTACGCCCACGACGTCCATGACGTCACGGTGGGGTAGCGGAAATTTTGACACCCCACCACTGCTTAAAATTTATTTATGAGACGTCCAAATCTAGGCTTTCCAATCTAGGCTTTCCGGTTTAAACTACTTTTTCAAAGATGGCAAAGAAGAAAGAGATTTTCAACTGGAATATGAGCTGTTTATTTTATATGGGAAATACTTCTGCTGTGATTTATTTCCAATTTTCTCCTGAATATTAGAAACGTTTGTATATGTTCAGCAGAATGAATCCTTCCATCCGTAAATGGGAGCCGAATTATCAGAGGTTCTCAAAAGGGTTTCTATCTGAAAATAATGAAGAACCAAGTGATAACAATGCTTGGGCTATATATATTTTTTCTTTTATTTTTAAAATCTGAGAAAAAAAAATTAACATCCGGTATCTTTTGAGCATGTTCGAAAGTATGGCGCTAACGGTGAGGTATTCCAAGGTTTTTCCCTTCTGCTTTTGCATGTTCACACTGTCTTGTTATTAATCACTTGTCTTTTGTTTGTCTGAGTCTGTTACTCATTGTTGGTTGGGTCTCTGGATCGGTGTGCATGAGTTATATCAAAAAAAGGTCTTTCTTGCCACCATTTTAGTGTGTGTTGATTCCAATGTAGCTTAAATATCCTGAGTCAAATGACAGGATCCTCAACAGCAAACTATATGTCAAATACCTGTTTGCTTAGTTAATTGTGACAAAATTTAAAACCAAACCATATTCGCATGTCAGACACTGAAATGCTGGATTTATCCAACTGGCCTCCACAGGATCCTTTATTCAGATTTCTTTGGCTACTGTCTCAAGCAAGGTCAGGCTGTTTCTTTTTGGTAACCTGAGGAGGAGGGAAGAAAATAGGAGGGAGGAAAGATGGCAATACAGTAAAACCCGACTTAGATATGCCCCAAGTTACAGAAAATCCGACTTACATAGTGATTTTGTGCTAAAGCCATGTCCCGATTTACATAAATGTCCTGATTTACAAACATTTACGTAACATGATTTCCTATGGGCAGTGGTGTAGCATGGGTTTCAACCACCCATGACCCAGGACATGGGTTTCAGCCGCCCAGGGCGTAAGCCAAATTTTCCGCTCCCTGGGGAGGGTCCAGGACGCTGGCGTCCGTCCCCACAGCAGCCTCTTGGGCTTCTGGGAACTGAAGTCCAAGGACACCCATACGCCCAAGTGAAATTTTGCTGCCCCAAAAAAGTGCCCCCTGGGGCAAGCCCCCCCCCCCCGCTATGCCACTGCCTATGAGTTTGCTTCGAGTTACATAAAAAAATATTTTCCCTACGGGTTTGCTTAGATTTACATACAAATTTCATTTTTCCTATGGGTTTTTATTATTATTATTATTATTATTCAAATTTATACCCCGCCTCGCTCAGGCAAGCCTGACTCTAGGCGGCATTATACAAAATGCTTCGAGTTACGGAAAAAAACGGTTTAAGCAAAAGCCTATGGAATGGACTTTTTACATATGTAGGGGTTTTACTGTATATAGCTGTGCAAACTGCTCCTAGTGTTCCACAGTTTATACAATTTGCACACGTACAAGGTGTTCCAGGGCAGACTATGGAGCTAAAATAATTTATGTGCATAGATGTGTGATTCTTTTTAATGAAAGCTAAAGATTGAAAGATGGACAGTGTGCCAGGACAATCAGACTTATTTTATTGCTTCCAAGAGCATGCCTTCAAAATATGGAGCGAGGTGTTTTGTGTAGTTTGACCTTGGAACATTAAAAAAAAGGTTTAATTTCTTGATGATTAGTAAAAGGTTAGGTGAACTATCTGTTTAACACTTTGTAAAGCAAGACCTTATAGAACAGTGGGCAAAGGTATAGGAAGCAGAGGATCCTGCAAACAAAAAATTGCCAGTGAATTATTTAATTAGGGACCTGCAACTTTCTATGCCTGTGTTGACATGGGATGTTGATTCAGAAAAAGAAACCTGTCTCTATTACAGGTGCTGAACTATGTTTATATGGCTCTGATCATGTAAATATCAACATAGACCATACTTTAATTCATCACAGTTTTAGTCATACAGTAAAACACCGGATAACGATTGGATCGGATAATGCTAAAATCGCATAACATTAAGTAATCTGGGGAGGAGAATTGGATCGAATAACGTTAAGGTCCTATGGGATGGATCGGATAACAACCGCTTAAGCCTGTGCAGTTACAATGTATCTCTAGGGAGCTGTAACATTATCTGATCCATCCCATAGGATTTTAACATGCATCGGATAACACTAAAAATCGGATAACACCAAGACTTGTGGAACCAAGTCTTAGCGTTATCTGGTGTTTTACTGTATTTAGAAAAGCAGATAGATAGATAGATAGATGGATAGATGGATAGATGGATAGATGGATAGATAGATGGATAGATAGAAAGAATTTGGCTTCAGATAGATAGATGGATGGATGGATGGATGGATAGATAGATAGATAGATAGATAGATAGATAGATAGATAGATAGATAGATAGATAGATAGATAGATAGATAGAATTTGGCTTCAGATAGATAGATAGATAGATAGATAGATAAAAACATCTGTATGCTAAATTAAATTACAGGGCTCTCCTGTTTATTTTTATCATTTATCTACTTTTTGAAGTACTGTAATCCATATATCCCTCACAATATTTTTTTTTGCCACAGGCTATATTGAAGCAACGGTTATACCTGCCGGGGCTCGGCGGATCCGTGTGATGGAGGATAAGCCTGCGCACAGTTTTCTTGGTAAAACAGAGAAAGAGGAATTTCTTGATTGTGCCTTTAAGACCCTTTCTCTTAGTGTGAACAAGACTCACTGGTTTTGCATGCCTGTATATTAAATATGGAGGGATGTGGTGGCTTCATGGTTATGATGCTGAGTTTGATGACCAGAAGGTTGACAGGTCAGCTGCTCAAGACTGGACAGAGTGGACTCCCATCATCTGTCCCAGATCTTGCCAACCTAGCAGTTCGAAAGCAAGAAATTGCAAGTAGATACCACTTCGGTGGGAAAGGTAACAGTGTTCTGGGTGCTCTTACGTCTAGTCATTCCTGCCACATGACCATGGAAACGTCTGCAGATGTTTAGCTGCAAAAAGAGTGAGCACTGGCCCTTAGAGTCAGACACTGCAGGCTTTCAAGTAAGGGAGACCTTTGCTTTTGCTGATATTAAATATGCATCTCAAAGGCATAAACCCCCTTTGTATGTTCCCCCCAAAAAAGTGATAATTTGACCTTTCTTGATACGTGTTTTTAAAGAAATCATACGAACATACAAGAGAACCAGGCATTGCAGTTTTGATAATTATGCCGACCTCAGTCTGTTCCAGGGCCATAGCCGGGAGGGGGGGGGGAGCCCTCTTGAGCCAACCCACCCTGTGGTGTCAATGATATACAGTAATACCTTGGATAACGTTTACCTCGGATAACGCTAAAATCGCATAACGTTAAGCAGTCTGGGGAGGAGAATTGGATTGAATAACGTTAAGGTCCTATGGGATGGATCGGATAACAACCGCTAAAGCCTGTGCGGTTACAATGTATCTCTATGGAGCTTTAACGTTATCCGATCCATCCCATAGGATTTTAACATGCACCAGATAACACTAAAAATCAGATAACACCAAGACTTGTGGAACCACAAGTTATATTACTGTATATCTGAATGTGACATTATTGCCCCTCCTGAACCCCCACCCCACCCCCTGAATCTAGAATCCTGACTATGGCCCTGGTCTGTTCAACTTCCTCCTGCTATTATGGAAGCCGAGACTGAAAATGCCTAGCAATTGTGATTGTGGTTTGCCAGGAAACCACATCCGTGTTACTCTGTGTGTTATTCTGTGTCCCTTCCTCTGTTCCCATAGGGCTGCTTCACAATGGTAAGGGAAGCAAAGGTTGGCACCTTTGCTTCTGCCCAGACCCAGTGGGGGAGAAAAAAATTTGTCAGTAAAATAATGGAAGAGCTTTGCTTCCCCATATTATATGGACAATAGGTCACAAAGGAACAAGACCTGTTGTCAAAATATCACTATTTATTCTAGAATTTACAACTACCTGAGAGGACAAAGTCAAATGCTTTTATTATCAAAGCCCTGCAGCAAAACACAGGCGAGTATCCAGTAGGATCACCGAGAAAACAAGGTCTCGCCATTTCCTGCCACTGTAAATTTAATAAGCCTTGACGTCTGTGCCGACATAGCTGTGTTTAACCTCGCAGTGATGGCTGGAGCTAATTACGTTTTCAAAGCTTTGGCCAACTAGGTCGTGTTTCTGCTGTGGAAACGGGTAAGGTATTTTGGAGCTGAACCCGTCTTCATGTTGAGTTGATGTTCTATCTGCTTGGGAGCCGTTCCTTTCCACCTACGTTCCTCATCCCACGCTGGCTGGCTGGGTTGACTTTTTGCAAACTACCTAGAACAGGAAATGCCTTCCAGTTTGCCATGTCCTTGAGCCAGGAAGCGAATTGGAAGGAATCTGAATGAAGAGAAAGACATGACCCGATGGAGCAGAAACTGATGGGATTGGTTCTGATCCAGGAGGAGAAACGATGTTAAAAAGAGTTATGAAAGAGAGGTGTGGACCGGGAATATAAAGCCCTGCTTATTGCATCCTTGCAGGAGAAAATGGAAAACTTTAAAGACTAAGATTCTGAGAGTTTTAGTGTATTTTTCACAAAACTTTATTTTGAGGGCAGATTGTGCACAGGGGTGGGCAGGGACAAAGAAGCCACAAAGAGAAATTGATAAACCCTAGCTCCGACTAATTTATTACTCATTTTTTATTTATTTATTTATTCTTCAAATTTCTGTTGCTGCCCAACTCGGCAACGACTCTGGACAGCTAACAATAATTAAAAGCAACATCAAAACTAACTAAAAGCCATTAAAAACTCAATTAAAAATTTGAAATAATTTACCCACTCACCCCATCCATTAAAAGAGAGAGAGAAATCTTAATTATATAAGGCAGCAGGTGGGGGTCACTGCTCCATCGGTGGCCCACACCTGCCCCACCAGCCAGATTTTCAGTTCTTTCATAAAGGGCAATAATAATCTTCCCTGTTGGCCATGCTGTCAAAGTCTGTTGGGATTTGTAGTCCAACCATATTTGGGAGGCTACACTTTGACCACTCCTCTATCTTTAGGCCACTATAGAAGGACTGGAATCCAAACCCTATGAGGAAAGAATGAAAGAACTGGGCATGTTTATTCTTGAGAAAAGGATATTGAGAAGGGGATATGATAGCACTCTTCAACGACTTGAAAGACAGTCATATAGAGGGGGCAGGATCTGTTCTGAGTCATCCCAGAGTGATGGGCTCAAGTTACAGGAAGCCAGATATAGGTAGGGGGATTCTCAACTGTTAGAGCAGTACAACAATGGAACACATGAGCTTCGGAGTTAGTCGGCACTCCAACCCTGGAGGCATTCAAGAGAACATTGGACAACTATCTATCACAGTCTTTCCTAACCTTTGGTTTTCAGACTTCAATTCCCAGAAGCCCAAGTCAATACGTTGGCTGATCAGTGCTTTTGGGAATTAACTCAGGCTTCTGGGAATTGAAGTCTGAAAACCAAAAGTTGGGAAAACATTGGTCTCTCAGATCTGCGTTGATTTCGATTCCAGTTTTGAGTAGGGGGTTGGACTCCATTGCCTCATTGGCCTTTCCCAACTCAATCATTCTATGACAGTGGTTCCCAATTAGTTTTTTCTATGTACCACTTAAAGAAAGACCTCAAACTTGCATACCCCTTATTGCAGGAACGTTAAATAAAAAATGAAATCAGGTGTATTTTATATTTATTATCATCAAAAGACATTCTAATGACAGAGAACACATGTTTCATTAATGTGACAAATGTGCACGTTGACAATGACGAGCAAATAGGCGGGAACGGGGGCGGTCGCGATCGGGTGACACGAGACGCTGGAGGCACGGGAAAACCGCCGCCGCGGGAGAAAGCACTTGATGCATACAATTGACTTACCTACTGATCGTTTAATTAATTTTTTTGGCAATTGTTATTGCATTATTGTTTTTTAAGGATGTAATATTTTAGTTAAGAGATTGCTGCGCGTACCCCTTGATGCAATTTCGGGTACCCCTGGGGGTACGCGTACCACTAATTGGGAACTACTGTTCTATGATTATGAGAGAGAGAGAGAGAGAAATCTGATTCTGCAGAGGAATAAACTTCAGATGATGAAGGCTGGGGGAAGGGAGGGGGCTATCATGACAGAATTCAGGGAAAGACTTGAATTCCACTGCAATCTTGCAAATACCAACAGGCATGCAACGGGATAATGATTTTTAAAGATTATGGCTGCACTATATTTTGGTTGTTGGTAGTCTTTTGAGAGAAAAACTCAATTAGTGATGCCTAATTTAACATTGGATACCCAGTGTGGTGCCATGGATAAAGTAATGGACTAGGACAGGGATTCGCAATTTACGGCCCATGGGCGGGCCCTGGCCCACAGCATCATTTCATGTGGCCCACAACCAGAAGTGGCAAAAACAATCGGAAATGTACATAAATTTCAAAGAAGAGAAATAAGAACACTAATTTGAGTACGGTGCACTGAAAAGCATCCGATAAACACTGCTACCTTTCAGTAGCGGCAAGACGTTTATGTAGAGCTTTACTGTGAAAGGAAATATAAATGCTTTTCTACTGAATAATAGGTTCTAGTTGCTCTGTGCTATCTTGCTTTTAAAAGTATTATTTAATAGCTAGAATAAGTTTTTCTGATTGGAAGCAGTTCAGTCTTGGCATTGATAGCAGTGTAATAAATCTCTCAATCATTCTACCATAATTTCATAATGAGTATGTAACCTTGTTTAGTATGAACCTTATTGGTGATTTACAGATTGTACTGAGAACCATGCCTCAAGCCAGGTGGTATGAAAAATGAAACAGTAGATTATGATGATACAAACAGGGTTTAGAACAAGCTGTAAAGTTCATTACTCTAAGCAAACAAACAAACATGAATTGGACAGATCACATCTCAATAGCTCATTGACAGGAGTACAATACTGGCTTACAGTGGTGGAAGCGTGTGGGAGACTTTTCTTTAGGGTATCCACCCCATACATTGGCCAACCTTAACAAATCTAGGCCATGGGTGCATTCTCTAGCTCTGCTTTTGGGGTGACTTTCCATTTCACCGCATGCTGTTTCATTCTTTCCAGCTTTGAAAGATTCCACTAAGAAATCCATTAATAGTGACTGGAAAATTGAACTTCCTGGTGAATTTCAGATCGCAGGGACCGTCGTCCGGTACGTGCGGAGAGGCCTATGGGAGAAAATCTCAGCCAAGGGACCAACTAAAATACCACTCCATTTAATGGTAAGTTGCTGTATTTTAATTGCCTTTCTCCAGTGTGGAGTCAAGTGTTGCAATTTTGCATTAACTGAGTTGGTTTTTTGTTTTCATTTTCCAAGTGTGAGTGTGACGGATGTATAGAAAACCCTGAGAATCAAACCAGACCTTAGGGCAGGGATTCCCGACCTACGGCCCATGGGCCGCCCATGGCCCAGGATGCCATTCCATACGGCCCATCGCTGCTTCTGATGCACCCGGAAGTGGAAGTGGACCTGTTTCCAACATCTGTAATATGCGCCCGCACATGCATAGACACAGTTACGTCAGCTGTAAATGTGCCCGCAGCTATCGTAAGCATGGAAACGGGCACGTTTATTTCCATTTCTGGGGGTTCTTAAAGGAATTCTTTTCTAAACCTACAGTGGTCATAATATCTGGCTGGACCCTGAGAGTGTGTCTTTGTGTACCCAGTGTTGTCCCCCAGTATCTGCTGCCTGAGGCAGATGTTTTCTTCTGCCCATTTTAATTTCACTGCTATTTCCCTTCAGAAGCTTTATGGAGCTCCGGTGGTGCAGTGGTTAAACTGCTGTACTGCAGCCAAAACATTGTGAGTTTGATCCTGACCATGATGCAAGGTTGACTCAGCCCTCCATCCTTCTGAGGTTGGCAAAATGAGTACCCAGCATGTTGGGGGCAAAATGCAAATTAACTTGTGAACTGCCCAGAGCGTGCAGGGCAGTATATAAGTATAATTGCTATTGCTATAAACGACCACCTTCCTGCAGAACGGAGTTTGGGCAGCATAGGTGAGCTGTTTTGGGGGGGATGGAGGGAGAGAAACCAAGGATTTTTTAAAAGTACTGGAACATGTGTCAATTGACAGAGCACAAATTGTCAATATGTGGCAACACAATTGCATAACATCAGTTTCACATGAGCTGTTAAATTCCCCCCCCCTTGTTCCTAGATTGAGATAATCAGCATCTTGCTTATTTTCTTTACTAGAAGGAATGAGCTTTTTTAAAAAAGAAGGCTAAAAGCATTTCTCCCAGTGCATGATTTTAAGTATGTTTCTTGGATAAATGAGCGTTTGTGTAGCTAGGTCTGCTTCGGACCTCTACTTGGCAAAGACAAGTAAAAACCCTCCCAGCGCCTGAGATGCTTCCAAATAGGCCAGCTTCCTTCAAGATGTACAGCAGAGAGTGCGTTAGCCTCTTACTAGCTTAAAGAAGGGCAGGGCAGTTCTTGTCCTGGCCAGGGCTAAGCATTTCAGATCCTGCAAAAAAGCTTTAAAGCTATAGCTGATGGTCTGGTTTGTCTTAGTTTTGGCTTCCAAATCAGACTACTAAAGCGGCCTCTGTAGCTGCAAGCATGTCTTTTATTCTCTCTCTCTCTCTCTCTCTCTCTCTCTCTCTCTCTCTCTCTCTCTCTCACACACACACACACACACACACACACACACACACACACACACACACACACACACACACACACACACACACACACACACACACACACACACACACACACACACACACACACACACACACACACACACACACACCAATTTTGCAACAGACTGCAGTGGTTAAGACACCAAATTTGACAACTGGCAGATCAGCAGTTTTGAGACCTGAATGCTGCATGATAGAACTCCCATCATCTGTCCTAGCTCCTGCCAACCTAGCGGCTGGAAAGCAAGAAATTGCAAGTCAATAAATAGTGACCACTTCAGCAAGGAAGGTAACAGCATTCCGTGCCTAGTCGTGTGTGCCTCATGGCCATGGAAATATTGGGAGACACAGAATGATCAACAACTCTTGATGTAGAACTATGGTTGTGGTTTGTTTGTTTGATTGATTGATTGATTGATTGATTGATTGGATTTATATAACCACCTTTTTCACCTGTGCAACCCAAGGTGGCTCACAAGTTCAGCTAAAACCCATACCCAATACCAATTAAAACCAAATACTATAAAACTATCTAAAAACGTCCATAAAGCCTTCCCATTTCAGCCTCTCTTATTGGTTTTGCTCTTGATCCACCCCATTCCTTCTGCTCTCAATAAAAGTCTGTCTCCTGCTCCTTTCTACCAGGTGCTGCTATTTCATGATCAGAACTACGGCATCCATTATGAATACACCATCCCTGTGAACTACTCCGCTGAAAACAGAAATGAGCCAGAACATCTGCAGGACTCCCTGTATATATGGACACACAGCGGGTGGGAAGGCTGTAGCGTACAGTGCGGAGGAGGTGAGATCTGTCTGTCTGTCTGCCTGCCTAAGCATCAGGAATATTTATGTTCAACCAACTGGATGAGATTTGAGGCAACTTGCAACATGTTGTAAAATACAAGAAAATGGACACAGGTTGTTAGGTATCAGAGCTGGCTAGCTTCTCCTTTTGTGTCCCGATCTAACACTGGGCTGCCAAAATGAAGTCAATGTCTTGGCTTTGTCATTGCCCAAATCCAAGTCCTTGTTGGTGCATGCCTCTGGCAGCAATCAGCAGACCAGTAAATGAACCGGATTCTGCATCTCTTCACATTCACACAGCGTGTTGTTGTCTGCCAGCACGTTGGTCTTGCATTTTGGTACTCCAACCCTCAGCCCCCCAAGTGACGTAGGGGAGGTTGAGTTCCTCCGCCATCTCCTCCTTTAATGTTGTTCCTTGCCCAGTGACCTCCTTCCTCCATCTTTTAATTTGGCTTTGCTCTTGTGTACCTTCAAGAATGTTTGTTCTTGCAATGAAGCTCTTCCTGGATCTGGGTGGACTTGAGGCCCATTCATTCAGAAGATGTCAAGGGTCATTGTTTTATTTACAATAAAACCCCTCAGAGTAGAATAACATCTACAAATGTGTTGTTATTATGTGTTATGTCAATGGAAAAACTTGACAGCCCGTTGCCAGCACAACAGAATAATGTGTTTCTGTAGAAGAAGACCTCATCCTCTTATCCCCAGAAGTGCCTCAATTTCCAGTTCACTCTTGGAAGCAAAAGTGGTAGGCATATCCAAATGCCTGCCAAATGTCCTAATGCTGCCAACAGCAAGAACACTGTTCTCTGTATATATATATTTTCAAAGGTGTGTGTGTAGGGGGGTCTAGGGCAGGTGGATGCTCTTGGTGGGTCCATCTCGAATATGGGGATCCTTCAGTTGCTGCCTGTTTCTTTAGGGCTATACCCCTAGGGCAATGATGGTGAACCTTGGCACTCCAGCTGTTCTTGGACTTCAATTCCCCGAAGCCCAACTCCCTGTGAATCCACAAAAATGGGTTTACTGTGCATTACTTGGCCAACAACGGAGCTAAGAAAGTGGCTTCGTTTTGGCAGTCCAGGGTTTGATTGGGACACAAAAGAAGTAGAATTGTAAATAACCATTTCTGGAGAGCAAAGTTCCCCAGAGTGATGGGATGTGACAGAAGGCCATGGTTTCATCTTTCCTTCTGAAACCTGGTTCTCTTTGAATGCAGTGGTATAAGTTTGATGGCCCAAACTGTGGAATGACTCTCTTTTCCTTTGTTTTCAGGAGAACGGAAGACCATTGTCTCCTGCACGCAGATAGTTAATAAGACCATGATGTTGGTGAATGATAGTTCTTGTCAGCGGGTGAATCGCCCAGAACCCTTGGTTAGAAGGTGTAATGTGCATCCCTGTCAGTCCAGGTACGTGTTTGTTCCAGTCAGCTGAGCGCCTGTTTCAGCTTGCATTTTGACAAACGGGTTACAGGCTGAGAAAGTTGAGCCTCTTAGATTTGAACCTCTTGTGCATTATTGGTGCGACTGTTTATTCGTTGTTAATGTCAAGGCACAAAATAAGCAGCTGTCACGCAGATGAGCACTTTTGCATGATTTTGAAGATTTACATTTACATGAGCAACCCTGACGTTATATGTGTCTTCATCTTCAGTCAAGTCCAGAAGCCTTTGGACTTTTATTAGGATCAAGTAAAATGCTAGAAAAGTTTGCCGGAACCCTTTATCAGTCCCAGTGGGTAAGAAAAAAGAGGATTGAAAGAAACACAGAACATTTGGCCAAGTCTAGAGCTCTTCAGTTAAATTCAGTCTCCAAATTTATTTATTTATTTATATTTCACACTTGCTAACCCGCCCCAATCGGGCAAGCCCGACTCTGGGCGGCTTACAACCCAAGTTAAAACACATCAATAAAAAATTTAAAAATTCATAGACTAAAACAGTATCTGGGGGTGTCGTCAGAAGGGTAAAATCCTTAGACTAACCACCCCACATGGGATCCCACATCCCTGGAACCCCACACATGTCCTGCCAGCCAGGTCTTTAAGCTCTTCCGGAAGGACAGGAGCTCTGTCTGCATGCGCAGCTCAGTTGGGAGGAGGTTCCAGAGGGCCGGGGCGAACACAGAAAAGGCCCTCTTCCTGGTGCTAGCGAGGTGAGCCTCCCTAGCCGATGGAACAACAAGAGAGCCCCTCCGATCCGCCCTGGTGGGACGGACAGATGTTCTTAGGGTGACGCGGTCTCTTAGGTATCCTGGCCCACTACCATATAGGGCTTTAAAGGTAATGACCAGCACCTTGAATTGCACCCGGAGACAAACTGGCAACCAATGCAGCTCCCTAAGCAGTGGAGAGGCCCGAGCATAACGCCCGCGCCCCATCACTACCCGGGCTGCCGCATTTTGGACCAGCTGCAGTCTCCGAATGGTCACCAAGGGCAGCCCCATGTAGAGCGCATTACAGTAGTCAAGTCTGGAGGTGACCAAAGCGTGCGTGACCATAAGCAAGGCGTCCCGGTCGAGGAGCGGGCGTAACTGGCGTATTACACGAAGTTGTGCAAAAGCCCTCCTGGCCACGGCTGCCACCTGCTCATTGAACAGTAGCCGTGAGTCCAGGAGGACCCCCAGATTACGCACCGGGTCTGTTTGGGGCAAAACTGCCTCATCCAGAACCAAAGCTGGTAACTCCCGTGTCAACGCGGGGGCCCTTACCCATAGCCACTCAGTCTTACCGGGATTCAGCTGTAGCCCGTTTTCCCCCATCCAGACCTCAACAGCCTCCAGGCACCTGGAAAGGACTTCCACTGCACCGCTTGGGTCCCCACGGGCTGAGATGTACAACTGGGTATCATCAGCATACTGATGATACCGTACCCCGTGGGAACGGATGATCTCACCCAGCGGCTTCATGTAGATGCTAAATAGGAGAGGAGAGAGTACCGAGCCCTGAGGCACCCCATACTGCAGGGGCCTAGGGCTGGACTCCTCCTTCTCCAGGCACACCGACTGGGTCCTGTCCCTCAAGAATGAGGAAAACCAGGACAACACTGTGCCCTGGATCCCCAAACCCCGGAGCCTTCCCAGAAGGATGCCATGATCGACAGTGTCAAAAGCCGCTGAGAGATCGAGGAGAGCAAGGACAGACGGCTCCCCTCCATCCCGCTCTCTCCAGAGATCATCCACCAAAGCGACGAGTGCAGTTTCAGTACCATATCCGGGCCTGAATCCTGACTGAAACGGGTCCAGATAATCCGCTTCATCCAGGACATCCTGTAACTGCTGCGCCACAGCTTTTTCCAGGAGAATATAGACCCGTAATGATGAACCTTGGCACTCCAGATGTTCTTGGACTTCAATTCCCAGAAGGCCAAACACCCTGTGAATCCACACAAATGGGTTTACTGCAATTCATCCAGCCTGCTCTTCCCTCGTCGCTCCTGGAAGCGGAAGGTGGAAGTGGATTCATGGGGGCGTGGGCTTCTGGGAATTGAAGTCCAAGAACATCTGGAGTGCCAAGGTTCACCATCACGGGCCTAGACAGTAGTTTGTCATCGCAGGGAGAACCAGACTTTCATACATGAGACATTGGCGGTGGCTGCCATCCAGTAACGCAACTAAAATGCTACTATTAAAAAATAGTGCTAAGACTTATTTTTATTTGACAGAGGTTGGAGACAGTGTGTAGCTGCCAATCATCTTAATTTATCTTAGTTTTGTGTGCGTGCCCCTCCCCCCAACTTTTAATGGTTCTGTTAAAGAACTGGTTCAGGTTTCAAGACAATAGTAAATGGGTCAATATCCAAATGGACCTTTGATTGAGACATAAATCAAGCAAAGAAAGATAACTTGGTGTGATTAGAAGAAAGCCACAAAAAGAAAAACAGTGCCCTTAAGAAGATTAATTTTGAGACACATTGGATTCTTCTCTTAAACATCTACAGGACTTTGGGGGAATTCCTTTTATTAAAAAAATTATTCAGAAAAAAATTACCAAACAAACAAATACAAAACAAGAAAAAAACCCATAAACAAATATAAATATATAGCAGTGTTAATGACTTTTGGAGTTTTCTTTCTTACCAGCCATGAAATAATTTAATTTAATAGATTTAGATACTGCTTTATCCAATGGACTCTGGGCGGTGTACATAACTTAAAACCAAAATAAAACAATTAAATTAATTGATATAAATTAATTAAATATCTCAGTTCTCCTCTTTCTTGCTCTTTGTTGATTTCTGGGCCATCTGTAAATGTCCCAAAACTTTTGAGTCTGCCTGTCTGTGCAATTTTTTTTGACCCTTGAAGCCTGGTGTCTCGCTTGCAAGCAATAAATCCAGGGTCAAGTTGAAGGTCGTACCATTGCCAGCCCAACTTCGGCAAATAGAAAATAGGAAGTCTGAAACGGGTGAGGAAGAATGACTTTAATCCTTTCCCTTAGCGTCATGCCAAAATAATGGCTTTTTGGGTTGGAATTTCTGAGCGAAGTCAGAATAAAGGACCATTATCGGACATGGAAGGATGCGGCTCTGATTGGTTAGCTGCGCGGCCAGCTCCATGACAACAAACAACCACACAGTGCTTCACCTCCAGGAAAGGCCTCTCTTCTGGTGCTCTCTCACTCCCTCCAGGTCAACCACACATTCGCACTTTGTACGCTGCCAAATGGAAACCTTTTCTGAAGCACATTTTCTGCCTCTCTGTAGAATTTAAATTTCCATGTGTGTCTGCCCACCCAGATATTAGAAATGCATGCTTGGCATATTCTCCGACCGAGAACATCTTAAAGGGACCATTTTCTTTCACTACGGCTGTAGTTTATTTTTTTAGGGACTCCTGAGCTTCCCTTCAGAGTTTTAAGTGGAATTATTATAACGCTGGTTATAATAACTCCATCTGTCTTCCATGGCAAGCTCTGCCCTCTTGCATGTGGTTCATACAAAACTAGAACAAGTACTGTCGTCTTTCTTGCATTGTAGCTTAGCCGAAATCACACAGTGATTCCTATCTCTGTCTGTGTTTTTTGTGTAGAAAGCATGAGTTTATTGTTTGTCCTATAATGTTTTTCTACATAGCGTGCGCTGCTTCTGGGGAGCTGAATTTTTTTGTTGTTGTTCATATGCATCCTTTTGAACAGGGATTGTGGTGGCTTAGTGGGTAAGATGCTGAGCTTGACGACTGGAAGGTTGGCAGGTCAGCAGTTCGAGACCCAAGTGCTGTGTGGCAGAGTGAGCTCCTGTCATCTATTCATTCATTCAATTTGTATAGCCGCCCCAATCGACATGCGACTCTGGGCGGCATCCCAGCTCCTGCAGTTCAAAAACAAGAAATTGCAAGTAGATAAATAGGTACAGCTTCAGCAGGGAAAGTAACAGCATTCCGTGCCTTCCAGCATCTAGTCATGCATGTCACATGACCATTGGCTCTTTGTCTAAATGAAATGCCCATGTTCAAACTTTTGTGTACGTTGCTACTGCATGACAGAGTGGAGCTCCCGTTGACTGTCCCAGCTCCTGCCAACCTAGCAGTTTGAAAGAAATTGCAAGTAGATAAACAGGTACCCCTTTGGCAGGAAAAGTAACAGCATTTTGTGAGCTCCCACATCTAGTTGTGCTTGCCACATGACCACAGAAACATCTACAGATCCAGACAGCACTGTCTCTTTGGCTGTAAATGGTAATGAGCCCCTGACCCTAGAGTAGGGCATGACTGGCTTTTGAGCAAGGGGAGACTTTACTTAAGGGTGGAAAAGGATTTTGTCCGATTTGACAGTCTTGAGAAAAATCGTATTTCTATGGCTCTCAAGCAATATTGCTAGTGAAAATGCACTTTCCTAAGACAATCTGCCCTTTTGCAAGCCTTATGGGACGTTACTGAAAAGTATAGTGCGCATAAAACTAAGGGCACATTTTCAAATTTGGACTGCTAAAATGTGTACAAGTGAAAACAAATGCATAAACATATCTGAATCTATATGGTAGGTGCATAAGTTACCATATATGCTCGAGTATAAGCTGAGTTTTTTAGCCCCAAAAATAAGCCCCCAAAAGGGGACACGGCTTATACTCGGGTCAACGACCATGAGGATCCCAAGACCGCACCAAGAATTTAATTAATTTTACCGTATTTTCATGTATTTTGGTTATTGAAACTCACTAGCAGTAGCTGCAATTCCCACTCTTGGCTTATACTCGGGTCAATCTCTTTTCCTGGGTCTTCAGGTCAAAATTAGGTATCTCGGCTTATATTCGGGACGACTTATAGTCAAGCACAGTAAAACTTCAGATAACGCCAAGACTTGGTTCCACAAGTCTTGGTGTTATCCGATTTTTAGTGTTATCCAATGCATGTTAAAATCCTATGGGATGTATTGGATAACATTAAAGCTCCATAGAGATACATTGTAACCGCACAGGCTTCAGCGGTTGTTATCTGATCCATCCCATAAGACCTTAACGTTATTCGATCCAATTCTCCACCCCAGATTACTTAATGTTATGCGATTTTAGCATTACCCAAGGTAAACATTATCCAAGGTATTACTGTATATATGGGTAGTTAAAATCCATAGATAAATGCAAGCCTTGTGAAGAACTTGTCACTAAATGGATAGGTTTTTTTAAAATGCCCAGACTGAATTTGGGAGGAGGGAAAATGGAGTCTCACGGCCTGATATGAAATAAAGATGAAAACAAAATGCAAGTGGGATTTGGAAGAATGCAATGAAATTGAGCCCAAGAGACGTTCACGTACTATCAGCTTCCAATGAAGAATCACAACCGTCCAAGACTCCAGTTCTTAAATTGTTGACTGCATTTCCTACACTGCAGTGGCTCAAGTGGTTAAGACGCTGACTGGGAGGAGGAAGGTCAGCAGTTCAAAACCCGAGTACTGCAAGACGGAATGAGCACCCTTCTCTGTCCCAGCCCCTGCCAACCTAGCAGCTTGAAAGCAAGAAATTGCAAGTAGATAAACAAATACGTCGATCTTAGAAGAAATCAACCCTGACTGCTCCTTAGAAGGTCAAATAGCTCGATTACTTTGGGCATCAAATGAGAAGAGAGGATTCACTTGAGAAAGCTTTGATGCTGGGAAGGGAGGAGGGCAAAAAAAGAAGGGGGCGGCCAAAAATGAGATGGCTAGATGGTATTGTTGATGCAATGGGCACAAAACTGAGTGAGTTGAGGAGGATAGTGGAGGACAGAAGTGCCTGGCGGACAGTGGTCCATGGGGTTACAAAGGGTCGGCGTCAACTGTGCGACTGAACAACAAAAAATAGGGAGCACTTTGGTGGGAAGGGAAACAGCATTCTGTGCACTTTGGTGTCGAGGCATGCCTGCCACATGTCCACATGTTGCCGCTTTTCCTCTGAGTGAAAGAGAAGGACCTTATCTTGAACTTCCATAGAACTGAGTCTGGGCTCTCTATTTCCTCAACGATTGTACAGAATTCCGGGCTCTTTCCGCTCCTGCATTGTCTGTTTCCTTGAAGATCACTGAACTGGAAGTGAACGTGTGAGGCCGTCTCCTTTCTGCTGCCTTTGATTCCTTTCCTCGTTAATGAAGGTCACAACCCATTTTCTTCCTTGCTGTGCATTTGAACTGTCAGTTCTGACAGAGAAAAGCCAGGGAGAGGCTTAGGGAAGATCTTGCACTCCTTTCATCTCCGCTGATCTCCTTTGCTCTCAATCCTTTTCTCTCCTTCCTTTGCCGAAGGCTATATATCACAGTGAGATTTCAATGCTGTTGTAAGACTTAATTCAAGGGTGCCCAAACTATGGCCCAGGGGCCCAGATCCGGCCCCCGACACCAATTCATCCAGCCCACAAAGCCCTCATCATTCCTGGAAGCAGAAGTAAAACGCGCCCATACGGGTGTGTTTTACTTCCACTTCCAGGAGCGATGAGGGCTTTGGGAGCCAGATCCGGCCCCCAGACCATAGTGACCAGCTCCCTGAAACACGTGACTATCCCGCGGGCCCTTGGCTTAATTCAATAGGGCCCACCTATAGGCATGCCTGCCAGATGACCATGGAAACGTCTGCAGAAGCAGACAGCCCTGGCTCTTCGGCTTAGAAACAGAGTTGAGCACTGACCCCTAGTGTCGGATACGACTGGCTTTCGAGCAAGGAAAACCTTTACCTTTACCTTATAGGCAACCACCACAATGGCTCCTGGGACTGAGAGTAAATTCACAATCCAGTTTCTCACTGCCCATAGCTTGATCGTACCACTCCCATTGGAACTGAACTCTCGGCCAACAATCTCTTTAAATATATATCCATGATTTTCCTTCTGTTTTTCACCAGGGTGTTTTGTTTTTAATTATTATTTTATTTTTAAAGGATTGGTTTCCATCCTCTCTTTCTGATATGTTTTGGTTAGATTTCCACAACACGTGCAGCATGCTGGGGACAAAATGCTCGTTACCTTGTGATCTGCCCAGAAACTGTACTAAGTGCTATGGGGCAGTATATAATTGCCATCACTATAGCTATTAGTACGAGCACGACTCTGGGCAATTTATGGATGAATGATTAACACCTACATAATAAAAAGCATTCAACAATATGACAGTCTATGTAGGTCTCCCTTGCTCGGAAGCCAGTCACGTTCAACTCTCAGGGATGGTAGAGCCAGTGCTGTCTTGTGTCTGCAGATGTTTTTGTGGTCATGAGGCATGCATGGCTAGGCACTGGAGTGCACGGAACATTGTTACCTTTTGCGCCGAAGCAGTACCTATTTATCTACTTTGCAATTTCCTTGCTTTCAAACTGCTAGGTTGGCGGGAGGTGGGACAGAGACATGAGCTCACTCTGTCATGTAGCACTCAAGTGTCAAACTGCTGACCTTCCAGTCATCAAGGTGAGCATCTTAACCACTTCAGTCTCTTTGAGCCAGTCTTGCACATGCTAAGGTGGCAGTTCTGGCTGGAGCAATGGCAGAAATAACTAATTTTTGCTAAGTAATACGTCTGCAACTTGCCTGTTGTAGCAACATGGAATTCATACAATTGAAGTGGCGTATGTTCTCCTCTGTTTGATTGTGTTTATGGTGCCATGTCTAAAAAGGGGTTAAGACCTGCCCCATAGGCCACAGGTTCATGAGCCGTTGTGTGTGATCCCATGTGCTATGCCTTCATTGGATCCTTCTCTCCCCACCCCCACCCTTATAATATCTTGGAACAGGTGGGTGGCCGGACAGTGGAGCCCTTGTTCAGCGACCTGTGCCAAAGGCATCCAGCATCGGGAAGTGGCCTGCGTCTATCAGCTGCAAAACGGCAGTTATGTCAACACAAGAGACCTCTACTGCCTCGGCCCTAAACCCACGGCAATCCAGAGCTGTGAAGGACGAGATTGCCTTTCCATCTGGGAAGCCTCGGAGTGGTCCAAGGTAAGACACTCTGGGATGGGAAGGGGTTTTGATGACAGGAAGTTTGCAATGAAATGCCCTGGAGGAAAGTTGATGAATGGAAAACCCGTCCCTCCTCTGCTTCATTAAATTCTCCTTGTTTTAAAAAATTAAAGAGGACATCCTTTGGAAGGATTAACATGAGAGGCTGTGCTTTCAAAGGGCTTTAGCATTCCCCAAAGGGAGCTTTAGATACAAGCCTTCAAAATCCAGTTCTTCAACCAAGGGAGAGAAAATTCATTGCCTTCTCTAAAGCCATCCTTCATTTCTCTTCTGCCGTAGGCATCCGTATCATGGGATCTGAATGATACACCCCAGAATCTCCTTCAGGCCAACTGGAGGCATATAAAGAACATTATCTACTTAGTACAAATAGTTACCATAAAATAGAGATAAATGGCTATTCTAATGTTTCTCCAACATACTATGGTTTTCTCTATGAATTAGAAAAACAACTGGAGATAAACATGAAAACATTTTTTAATGGATATAAAACATCTCCTTCTTCTTCCGTGTCTAGGCCAGACATGAAACTTCCAAAATGAAGGCACCTTTTGGTGAGTTCACTCTGCAGTTCCTTTCCCCTGACTCAGTGTGAGAAAGATTAGCCAGCAACACAAGGTTTCATTTACCAGGTTCAAGCTTGTGGTTCAAAAATACCACACTCTTTGAGGAGGCACTTTCTGTGTGCCCCAAAACATCTCCCAATAATATGCTTCCGCATACATGCCGAATCTTGCTTTGGAGTCTCAGTCTCTTTAAACTATGGGCTTCCAGAAATTATCATCCCTTTTATAAGAATAAATTTTAAGCAAAGCAGTTGCTAAGAAATGTATTGCCAGAAGTCATCTCGTAGAGAATAAATGCTTTATGAGATCTTGCATGATAAATCTCATGTTATCTCTGTATATATTCCCAATGGAGTTATCTTTAGATGTGTTGAGAGTTGGTTTGGAAAGCCCGTAATTTTATATACACTGTGATGCATATGGAGATAATAGTGTTCAAGAGCTTTTCTAGATCTTTTCACAAACCTTTGTATGAAGGCGTGTCTGTTAAATGTTTAATCTGCAAGCAGATAAATGTACAGTGATCCTGAGCATATTAAATTAGGACAGGCCCTTAATTAAAGGACATGTGAGGGCTTAGAGATGAGGAGAGTGGATGACTTCTAATTTTAAAATAATTCACATCATGGTTTTTGTCCATAAGAGTAAATTAAGCTATGAACGGGATTAAAATTAAAATTAAATTAAAATTAAATTAAAATTAAGTTTTTAAGCTTTTTAAAGTTTTTAATTTTTTTAAGTGTTTTTAAAATTGTTGGAAATCGCCCTGGGTCCCTTCGGGGAGGAGGGCGATAAACAAATATAAATAAATAAATAAAATTCATCAAATGAAGAGCCAATTGAACACATTTCTTCACAGTGTGTATCTTGCAAATTATGTTTGGATGGTTTGTTTTTGATAGGTTTGCATCCTGTACCCCACCCTTCCCCCAGTAAGTTCAGGGTTGCAAAATGGTTTTCTTCCTCATCAACTTTTTCATAATTGGGACCCTACGAGGTAGATCAGGCGCTCTGGTTGGGGATTTGAATCCAGGTTTAATAACTGTGTGGTGCTCAGTCAATTTTGATTTGAACCATTAGCTGGTTGTGTGGATTAGTTGCTGAACTGACATATGAAGAAGAATATGTGTGGATTTGTTTAATATTTTCGTCTTCGTCTGCCCTTGTTCCCAGATTGTCCTTTTAAGAGCCCTCCGGTTTCTGAGATCATTTAGGCTGTAATGATAACAGATGTACTCTAGCATGCCAGCAAGCCCAGGTTCAGTCCTTGCCATGCAGCATTAAAATATCGTAAGCAAAAGTCTCGTTGCTGAAATCCTTTGAGATCCATTGCCAAACAGCACAAACAATACTAGAAGAAAACGAGGATTCGTTCTAAGGCAGATACATGTGTTAATAAACCATCTATGTTGGTTGGACAGCAAGCGTGTTCTAGTGGTTAAACTATTGGGACTAGGGCTAGACCATGCTTGAATTTGTTTTCCTTCCACAACCACACAACACTGTCTACTGCTTTGCAAAGCATTTTCTGAGTCATGAATCTTTGGTCATGGGCTGCTTCCCAAAAAACATGAAGCGGGGGGCCCAGGAGTTACTTGAGTGATTTCTGTCTGGCTTGGTCTTTTGCTTCAGGGGAGCAAACTCAAACGATCCTTTGCGATCCAGTATAATTATTATGTTCTTGCTCCACTGTGTCATATTATTTTACCTCTTCTGTTTTGAAGGTGGATGTTGTTGGCCAACTGTTTTACAAAACAGCTGTTGAGTTCCTGAATCCCTATAACATACTGTAAAGAAATCCCAATCGGTAGCCAACAGAATTCCACACTTTCTTTTCTTCTTCTACCGTATCTGACTCCAAATATTGAAGATCATCCTGGCGATCAGCCATGAAGACTGTCCTGAGAATATAACACAGCGGCCTTCCACAACGCAGCATGACACCCGTACCACTGATCCAGTTTCATGAGTCACTTTATATTCCTGAGCCCTTTTGGCATGCAAAATCCTCCTCAGCCCCAGGCCAGGATTGATGAAGCTGATGCCCACCATCAAGATGTATTCAAGTGGGATTTAATCAATTTGGGAACCATCACTCTTCCCTGTAGACTTTGCCACCCAAGGCCGTTAATCCTCAGGGTTGCCAGGTTTGTTAAGCCCCACCTGACAACTGGTGTTGAGTCACTGGCAGTGTGGTCTACTCCAGTGGTTCTCAACATGGGGCCAGTGGTGGGCATCAGCAGGTTCACACCAGTTCACCAGAACCGGTGGCAGAAATTCCAGCTGACCCTGCCCATCCAAGTTTTGAAATAAAGTAGCTCTAATTCAGGTGCAATGCAGGGCTTTCTCCCTGGCCACATCCACCATACCATGCCTACAGAGTAGGTAGTAAAAACTTTGGAGCCCACCACTGCATGGGGCCCAGGCCCCATTGGGGGGGGGGGGGAGGTTTCAATTGCCAGAAACCTGTCAGTACATCGGCTGATCAGTGCTTTGGGGAATTGACTTAGGCTTCTGGGAACTGAAGTCCAAAATCTAAAAAGTTTGGAAACAGTGGTCTACTCTATTACCACAACAGGATAACCTTGCCAGACTGGTACACTTTCTTTTACACTCTAAAAATGTTGATTTCCATAAGAAAGGCCATGCAACGAATACAAACAAATAGAGCTGAAGTCTTCCCCACAAGTCTAAGAAGCCATTTCACAAATTGCTTCAGGAGTATTTCAGAGCATGTCTATTTGCTCACCATCTCATTAACACTTGTCATTTATGTCCGTAACAGAGTCAGCAGGTCATGATTGTCTGTTTTTTTGTTGGCTTTTTAAAGAAGATGGTTAGGCAGGCATGCTGAGACCTGCCTACCCAGTGTTAGCATCCATCAAGTTGCGGCTTGTTTCCATTGTGGGCCCCCTTCTGTGGAGTTGCTTCTTGGAGCACATTCAAAAGATCTGATAGAGTATCTCATATCTACAACTAATTATTCAGTGTCAAGACCAAATTCTATTCTGTGTTGATCCCTTGAGGGAGGTGAAGATAATGTTCCATAAAAAAGAAAGAAAGAATCTGAGCCAGGCAGAGCAGAGGGAGGAATTTTATGAATCAAAATGCATTGCTTGCAGTGTCTCGGAGACTGCTAAAATGTGTAAAACTTATTCAACTAGCTGCATGTCCTTGAATAGATTCCCACTAAGTTAGAACTGTTCAGGACAAGAAATGCTTCCCTCATTCTAAACATGCTTTGCTGTCTCTCATAGGATCCTAGATTCACTGAGTTGGAAGGGGTCTTTTAGGCCCGTGATGGCGAACCTTGGCACTCCAGGTGTTCTTGGACTTCGGTTCCCAGAAGACCTGATCAACAGGAGTGCTGACTTGGGCTTCTGGGAGTTGAAGTCCAAGAACACCTGGAGTGCCAAGGTTGGCCATCACTGTTTTAGGCCATCGAGTCCAACTCCTTGCTCAATGCAAGAATCCGAATCAAAGCAGATCTGACAGATGGTTGTCCAATTCTCTCTTGAATGCTTCCAGAGTAGGAGTGCTCACCATCTCTGGAGGCAGTGGGTTCCACTGTCATACCTCTATAAACATTAAGAGGTTTTCCCTAATATTCAGCCTGCTCTGGCTTCCTTTAGTTTGAGCCCATTCATTATTACATGTTCTGCACTTCTGGGATGACCGAGAACAAATCCCACCTCTCATTATGACCATCTTTCAGGTATGTGAAGAGTGCTATCATCGTCATCTCCCCTCTCAGTCTCCTTTTCTCAAGGCTAAACATGACGTCAGTTCCTTCACTCTTCCTCCTAGGGCTTGGTTTACAGTCCTCTGATCATCCTTGTTGCCCTTCTCTGTATCTGCTTTTATTTATTTGCATATTTCTAAACGTGCAAGGCCCAGAATTGGACACAGGACTCTAGATGTGTTCTAACTAGTGCTGAATAGAGGGCGACTAGTCATACCTTATGGGTTTTGTAGACTAGACTTCTGTTAATACAGCCTAAAACAGTGTTGGTTTTTTTTTTTTTTTTTTGCCAGCACACTGTTGACTCATACTTACCCAGTGATGCTAGTAACACACACACACACACCCCAATCTTGTAACTGTGCACCTGGGTTGTTCCCCCCTCCCCGGTGTAAAACTTTGCACTTCTCCTTTTTAAATTTAATTCTGTTGGTTTCATCCCAGTGTTTAAGCCTACCAAGATCTTTTTGAATTCTGATCCTGTCTTCCAAGGTACAGTCAAACCTCGCATAAAGAGCCTCTCACTTAAAGAGCAGAATTTTCTTTGAATGTTTGTTTCGCTTAACAAATAAAACCAACCCAAAACTCACTTAACAAATAAATCAGGGTTCGCAATCCCCCCCTCCCATTGGTCACTTCCAATGGTGTTTCGCTTAAAGAGCAAACTCGCTTAAAGAGCAATCCTGTGGAACACATTATGCTCTTTAAGTGAGGTATAACTGTATTAGCTATTCCACCCAGTTTTGTGACATCTGCAGATTTGATAATTTGCTTCAGGCTGCCCTCGGCCAACAAAATTTTGAATGAAGCTCAAGCTTTCCTCATCATTGACTGTGCAAGCTAAGACGGATGGGAGGGGTGGTTCAAGAACTGAAAGGCTTCACCCAGGCCACCTCTGGAATATGTCGTGTTGTGAATCTATCACATACTTCTACATTAACAACTGGGTTTTTTCCCCTTATAAATTCTTCTAAAAAGCAAAGGCAGATAAAGTTAATTTCTTTGGTGAAGAAGCCCACAATAGAACTAACATTCTTAATTAGTAAAGATAAAGGTTTCCCTTGCTTGAAAGCCAGTCGTATCCAACTCTAGGGTTCAGTGCTCATCCCTGTTTTAAAGCCGAAGAGCCAGCGCTGTCTCCTTCCACAGACGTTTCCTTGGTCATGTGGCAGGCATGACTAGACACCGGAGTGCATGGAATGCTGTTTACCTTCCCACCGAAGTGGTCCCTATTTATCTACTTGCAATGTCTTGCTTTTGAACTGCTAGGTTGGCAGGAGCTGGGACAGAGACGGGAGCTCACTCCGTCCTGCAGTATTCAGGTATCGAACTGCTGACCTCCCACCTCCCAGTCAGCATCTGAGCCACTGGAGCCACTGCAGTCCCTCTGTTTATTATTTACTTAACACTAAAGGATAGTGCTCAAGGCAGCTTTAGACGAATAAGAGCTTTTAGCTAAAATTGTAAAATTATATAGCCAACCCTAATGTAAAACCATTAAAACAAGTAAACACACTAAGAACGGTCGAAATGCACAAAAATATGGTTAAACTATACTGTGGAGCAGGGTAAACATCAATTTGTTGTTGTTCAGTCGCACAGTTAAGTCTGACCCTTTGTGACCCCATGGACCACCGCATGCCAGGCTCCTCTGTCACTCTCCACAGGTTGATGCCCATTGCATCAATGATTCCATCCATCCACCTCATCCTCTGCTGCTCTGTTTCTCCTTTTGCCTTCGATCTTTCCCAGCATCAAGGCCTTCTCAAGTGAGTCCTTTCTTCTCATCTGGTGGCCAAAGTACTTGAGCTTCAGTATTTGTCCTTCTACGGAGCAATCAGGGTTGATTTCCTACAGGACTGACCAATTTGATCTCCTTGCAATGCAGGGTGCTCTCAAGAGTCTCCCCCAGCACCACAGTTCAAAGGCGTCTATTCTATGACCTCTGATTATGTTATATTACTTTTGATTGTCTTATATGTATGGTTTCTGTAAACCGCCCTGAGTCGGTTGTACCGAGTAGGACGGTATACAAATCGAATGAATGAATGAATGAATGAATGAATGAATGAATGAATGAATGAAATGACTTTTTCTGCGCTCAGCCTTCCTTAGGGTCCAGCTCTCGCAGGCATAACCCAGTTTTAAAAAGATGTTTTACTCCCTTTTTAAGATCAGTCAAAGTGGAAACCGACTGCACCTTGAAGGGGGAGTGCATCCCATAATCTGAGATCCACACAGGAGAAAGCTCACTGCAGTGTGCTTGTAATAAAATATTTTGTTGTACATTTATAGGTAAGATTCAGTACTTGTGTACTTGGAATGGCCCTGCTCCCAAGAAGTGTGTTGATACAATACAAAAAGCATTCAATTTCCTACCTATGTAGCTTAATGTAGACCCTAGTTCCTAACCGTCCCATGTTGATATGTTTTCTCGCTGTAAGGCTACGAGACGCATTCGCAGAAGCAGAACTCGTTGAGCTTTGAAAGGGATTCAAAGCTGTCAGAGCTTCCTGCCAGTGGCAGATCTTGGATGGTTGTCATCTAAGCTGCAGGTCAACAGTCAATTGGTGCGCTTCTTGCTTTCCAGTGTTCCTCCAACTGTGGACGGGGAAAACAAAAGAGAACGGTGACCTGCACCAACTCGCAAGGGAAATGTGATGCAGCCACGAGGCCACGGGACGAGGAAGAATGTGAAGACCACACAGGCTGTTACGAGTGGAAGACAGGAGACTGGTCCAAGGTAAGGCTCCGTGGCCGAACCCGGCATTCAGAATCTCTTTTCTTCATATGGTGTGGGACACTCAGAGTTCCTTGAAAAGAGGGAAATAAGAACTGGGATTAGAAATTCCCTACCAATAGGACCATAGCCTCAATAGAATTAAATGGGCAGATCTGCCATTCTTGCTTTCTAGAAAGTTCTGGGAAATTAAGGTTTTCCAAATAGAGTTTGCCTTTCCCTCCTTCTGGAGAGACTATGCAGTTTGTCTTAAGGCTATACAGGTTGGCTCTTTCCACAGGAGGAAATGTGGGGAATTGAACTCCCAACCTCTGGCTCTGCAGCCAGATGTCTAAATCACCCTGGACTATCCAGCCAGCTGTATTATGTAGACTGTTATGTTCGGCTAATTCATACAAAACTCCCACACTTACGTCAAATGGAGGGATGAGAAAATGTGAGCTTTATCTAGGTGCCGTTCTGTTCTAAAAAGTTAAAGGCCGCTCTTGAATGAAAGCCAGTCGTGTCCAACTGTAGGGTTCGGTGCTCATCTGCGTTTATAGCCAAAGAGTCAGCCCTGTCTGTTTTTGCAGACGTCTCCATGGACATGTGGCAGGCATGACTAGACACCAGAGTGCACGGAACACTACTTACCTTCCCACTGAATGGGTACCTATTTATCTACTTGCAATTTCTTGCTTTCAAACTGCTAAGTCAGCAGGAGCTGGGACAGAGACGGGAGCTCATTCTGTTTTTGCACCACTCGGGTCTCGAACTGCTGTCCTGCCAACCTTCCATTTGTCAAGTTGAGCATCTTAACCACTAAGCTACCACTAGTTCCATTCTAGCTCTGCTTAAATTTCTCCATTTTTCATCGTCACTGGTGCATTTCAGAGAGCCTTCCAATTGTAACTCAATTGTTCTGGCAAGCTCAACATAAACAATACGCTTCAAAATTGGCAACGGGGAAAGAGAGAAAGTGAAGGACAAGTTCTACCAGGTGACATACATTAGAGATCATATTTCTATTAGCATGTAAGCGGCAATTCAGTTTATTTTTCCTATTTTCTGCAGAGGAGAGGCAGGAGAATGCGTGTGGTGTAACAACATTAATACTGCACTGTGCAGCTGAGATATACAATGCTGGCCCCTTCTTTATCACACTTACGTTCAACCAAGTCACTGCAGCTTGGCAAAGACACGGAAGGAGGAGACCTAGAATGATTCTGGGGATTCAAGACGGGAGAATATTTTTGTTCCAAAGGGCATTTTCCTGTACAAGACCCAGGTGATTTTTTGGGACTCATTTTCACACATCCCTCTTTACAGGCCATTGGAGATTTGCTTTTGTTCTGCAGAAACATTCTAAAAGGTTTTACAAAAAAGATTTTGGGGGGTTTCAATGGTAAACGCAAGTCAGCTCAGGCAGATGTTTTGAGCCATCGATTCTTCAGCCTATGCCAGAGGGATTATCTGGAGGGAATCCTCCAGGACACGCCGTCCTTTGACGTGTTGATTCACATCCAGACGTTACACATTCATCTGCCACCTGCCGAAACACCTGGTTGCAATGTTCACATTTGCATTTCCTCCCTTAAATCCCAAAAATTTTGTCGGAAGGAAGGAAGAAGATACATTTTCCAGAGCAACATAAGCAACCAGGGAGTATCGACCCTTCCTCACCCATGGCTGATGCATGCCTTGTGCAAGTATTCCATACCCTTACTATATAGGGCAGTGTCGCTTTCCTTTGGATGCATGGCAAGGATTGGTGGATTATCACAACAGACTTGAATAGCCAATTGTGCATATCCTATCACAGCATAAACAGTCCCCCATATTTCCACTGCTGATCCATTTCAGCTTTTCTGTGTTCTTTAAAGGCTGTTAATCTACCAAAAGTATTTAAATAGGTCTGGGTGCCAACCAAGACTTCTATGGACCCAAGAACATCTTTGCTCACAGCAGAAAGGTTTTTCAAATTCTGTTCATTTCAGGAGGGAAACTCCCACTTCCTTCCCTAAAATAATCTACTAAATAAATTCTCCCAACCTTAGATGGGAGCTAACCTCTTATTCCTTATTGTTTTATTCATGGGCATTTCTAAGTGACTTAGATTTGAAAATCTCCAAGTGGTGTGTAATAAGAGCAGAACACCTTAATGTATACTGTATGTATAATATACAGTACATGTGGTATAGGCAAAATAATATATCCATTACACAAGTTCACATATTAACTTACAGTACTAATGGAGTCCAAGAGAAAAATGTTGGGTTGAATTGTACAGAGAAAGCTTGCAGTAAGTCTAAAGGTAAAGGTCTCCTTTGGTCGGAAGATGGTCATGTCTGACTCTAGAGCAGGGGTGCCCAAACTTTTTGGGCTGCAGGCCAATCACTATGGCCCAAGGCCGTATTGCCATCGGGGGCTGGATCCAGCCCCTTGGTAATAGTTTGGGCATAATTTAGCCTCCCAAATGAGATCCAAAAAAGGGACTCGACTTATACTCAGGTCAACAACCCTGAGGGTCCCAAAATGAGGTGGTGCAAAATTCAAACATACGTTTTAAAAAAGCACTAACATGACTGTAAAAACTCAAAAAACATACCCACACAAATGTCTGAATAAATTAATTTTACCGTATTTTCATATATTTTAATTACTGAAACTCACTAGCGGCTGCTGCATTTTCCACCCCCGACTTATACTCAGGTCAAACTATTTCCCTAGTTTTAGAGGTCCAAATTAGGTACTTCGATTTATATTCCGGATGATTTATAGTCGAGTATATGCAGTGGCTCAAGTCACTAAGAAGCTGACTGGGAGGCGGAAGGTCAGCAGTTCGATTCCCAAGTACTGCAGGACGGAATGAGCTCCCGTCTCTGTCCCAGCTCCTGCCAACCTAGCAGTTCGAAAGCAAGAAATTGCAAGTGGATAAATAGGGACCACTTTGGTGGGAAGGTAACAACATTCCATGCACTCCGGTGTCTAGTCATGCCTGCCACATGACCATGGAAACATCTGCAGAAGCAGACAATGCTGGCTCTTCGGCTTAGAAACAGAGATGAGCACTGACCCCTAGAGTTGGATACGACTGGCTTTCTAGCAAGGGAAACCTTTACCTTTACCTATATACGGTAGTTAACCACCACCTGATGATCAGTTTAAGTCGCTGCCACTATGGTCTACTCTATTACCATAACAGGATAACCTGGCCAGACATACAGTATAATACACATGCAATATAGTATTAAATATATTAAACAGCACATTTTAAGTTGTTTTAAGTGTCTGGCATGGTAATGTGGCCATTGATTTTTTTGCACTAGCTTCTCACAAAAAGAAGTAAAAATAAATAAATAAGACGAGACAGATATCAATACTACCAGCCAATGTTTCATTACAGAATTCTGAATTGGGGGGGGGGGGGGATTGAAAAGCAACGTAAACATCCAAGAAAGCAGAAAGCAAGGCTGAAATATACCAACCTTCATAATAATTGAATATAAAAACCAGATGGGTTAATGCCTAAGATTTCTAGTAGGGGGTTTCAATTACAAAAGCAAAAAAAGTAAAAAGGTTTTTGCAGGGAAGCCGGGAATGGAATGATTCCGGGAAAAGGAAGATGGGAGGTTTTGCCACACAGAAAGCGAGCATGTTAATATGGAACTATGCGCAGAGAGATTTTGGAATCCCTTCTCCCCCCATCCCCAGGGAAACAGCGGAAGGGGTAAAGTCCTGGATCACTTTTAACAAGTACAGTAAAACCTCATATAACGCTAAAACCTGGTTCCACAAGTCTTCGTGTTATATGATTTTTCGTGTTATCTGATCCTCTATGGGATCCATAGAGATACATTGTAACCACACAGGCTTTCGCGGTTGTTATCTGAAGCATCCCATAGGATCTTAATGTTATCTGATGCAATTCTTCCCCCCAGATTCCTTGATGTTATGCGATTTTCGTGTTATTCGATACTAATGTTATATGAGGTATTACTGTATGTACCTGGACTTTGAAATTATCTTCTACTGAAATCAGCAAGATGGAATTTCCTGCACTAAATATATTCAAAGGGCCAAACCCTTTCCGGTGGGAATGCAGCTTAATTTGTGGCTAATTTTTCTTGATTCTCCCAGCACCCTCGTTCCAACATCCGATGCACATTCGCAGCCCTCTCTCGTTTGTGCACCTTTTCTGTGTCTATTTCCTGGAAAGCTGATTTCCTCCTCCCCCCCCTCCCTTAAAATAATCCAGATGTCCCTTTAGCTGCCAAATGCAGGCAGTTCAAGATAGATGCTAAAGTCTGTCTTCCTGGCATTGAAAAGACTAATTGCATAGCCTGGGTGATGATCTCCGTTTCCCAGGAGAAGCAATCAAATTAAGCTCAAGGCAAGAAAAGGGGAAAAAAACACTTTGGTTCCTTGTGTTGTAAGATGTAGAGTTGGCAGAAGCAATGGAAAAAAACCCATCTTGATTCTTTGCCCTCTTTATGAGTTAAGAGATGCAGAGACACAAATGCACAGGGAAAGTAAGTATCTGTCATTCAGAGGCCCAGCAGAAATGCATCTTGTTATCTAAGCAAACAAACATCAGTATTGATCCATAACTGTGGCAAAGTTTTTGTGAGCGGTTTAAAAAAAGATACTAGCTCAGAACAGTTCATATCCATCATTTGATGCAGGGTTGTTTTGTTATGTTTGGGTCATCCGGCGTAATTGTGAGACTGTAGTCTGGCTGCACTCAGGGAAATTTGTGTTTGCATACTTTACAGCACGTTCTCGTGACTGTGTGCGAATGTTTGGTGAAGCTCGTTTGAAGCTGGAAATTATTATGAGAACGGCCTGAGCACTGAAGTTCTCCGTTTGTGTTGAAACAACCGCTCAGAAAGCTATACAGTGGTACCTCGCTTAAAGAGCATAATGTGTTCCATGGGATTGCTCTTTAAGCGAGTTTGCTCTTTAAGAGAAACACCATTGTAAGTGACCAATTGTGATTTCTGGCCGGGGGGTGGGATTGCGAACCCCAATTTAGTTGTTAAGCGAGTTTTTGGTTGGTTTTAGTTGTTAAGCGAGGCAACCATTAAGAGAAAATTCTGCACTTTATGCGAGTTAGTGTCTAAGTGAGGCACTCTTTACGCAAAATTTTACTCTATTTGTACCGTAGATCTTGTCCCAGGTAAATAATATGTAGCAATGTTGGACCGAATATGCAGAAGACTTGGATATTTGATAAATGGCAACAGTAAGATGCACATATAAATAATAATAATAGTGCGCTGTCAGGTCAGATATGACTTAGGACGATCCTTTTCAGGATTTTTTAGATAGAAAATACACAGAAGTGGTTTCCCATTTCCTCTTCATGGGGGTGCCCTGGGGCTGTGCAGCTTGCCTAAGGTCACATACGTTGGCTCTTTTCTGCAGGAGATACAGTAAGGAATCAAACTCCCAACCTCTGACTTAGCAGCCAGATATCTGCCCCATTGAGCTGCCCACGCAGCTGAACCTACAAAACAGGAGATGAAAAAATACAAGTACAGTACAGTGGAACCTTGGCATACAAATGGTTCGACTTACAAAAAAATTGACATACAAATAGAAATCCTGTAGAAAAACATACAAATTTTTAATAGGAAAAATTCAACATACAAAAATTATATGGTGACATTAGTGGCCTCTTGTGGTGATGCAATGTGTTTTTCACATACAAATTTTTCAACATACAAAAAACCTGGTAGAATGTGGGGGAGATCGTATGTAAAGCTTTTACTGTACATGTATCAAGGAAGAGAGGAACATAAGCCCTGGTTGTTGTTTCTAATGCCTCCCAAAATCAACTGCTATCCCAGCTAAAGTAGACCTAGTAAATAAACTACCGTATATACTTGACTATAAGTCATCCCGAATATAAGTCTAGGTACCTAATTTGGACCTCTAAGACTAGGAAAATAGATTGACCCAAGTATAAGTCGGGGTGGAAAATACAGCAGTTGCTAGTGAGTTTTAATAATTAAAATACATGAAAATAATCGTAAAATTAATTAATCTAGACATTTGTGTGGGTATCTTTTTGAGTTTTTATGGTAGTGCTAATGTTGTTTTTTTACTGTGTGTTTGAATTTGAACCACTGCAGTTTTGGGACCCTTGGGGTCATTGACCTGAGTATAGGTCAAGTCCACTTTTTGGACCTCATTTTGGGGGCTAAAAAATTAGACTTATACTTGAGTATATACAGTACTTGGTAATCTCAATTCTTATGGAAAGCCCACTGCTTTATCATGTTCACATCTCAGCAAGTAGCAACAGCTGGTAGGTAGGAAAGTAGGGGAAGTGTGGGTAGGTGTGTTCTAATATCAAAAGATGTGGCCTCATGTTCCTAGAAGTATTTTAGTGTCAAGCGGTATATTCTGGTTTCAGTAAGTGTAGCCTGGCTTTTCCTAGGTGTATTCTAGCAGCAATAAGTGAAGCCTGGTGTTCCTAGATATATTTTATTGTCAATAGTGTATTCTGGTAGCAATAAATGTAGCCTGGTATCAGTAGGTGTATTCTAGTGTCAATAGGTGTCTCCTGGTGTAATCTAGTATCAATAGGTGTATCCTGGTGTATTCTACTATCAGCAGGTGTATTTTGGTGTTCCTAGGTGTACACTGTTGTCAATAGGTGTATTCTGCTGTTCCCAGGTATATTCTATTTATCGATCTACCTACCTAATCTTAAACTGTATCTATATATTCGACAGTCTCAGCCTCTCCCCTTGTGGTTCACAAAAGTATCTCTTTCCCCCCAGTGCTCCTCAACATGTGGTAAAGGTCTCCAGTCTCGGGTGGTGCAGTGTATGCACAAAGTCACCGGTCGGCATGGCAATGAGTGCCCTGTCCTCTCAAAGCCTGCAGCCTACCGGCAGTGTCACCAGGAGGCCTGCAATGAGAAGATAAACGTCAACACAATTACCTCTCCAAGGCTGGGTAAGTATGATCTTTTGCTGGATGTTGTGGGTTCCTATAAGAAGAGACAGAGCTTAAACTCTGAATGCATCACAGTACAGCCAGTGGCTATACACTGTCCCTTGTGGAATCACAGTAGATGTGATAGCAATAGCAATTTATACTTCTATACCAGGGATCTGCAAACTTGGCTCTCCAGGTGTTCTTGGACTTCCAATTACCAGAAGCCCAAGTCAGTATGCCTGCTGATCAGGACTTCTGGGAATTGAAGTCCAAGAACATCTGGAGAGCCAAGTTTGCAGATCCCTGTTCTATACCATCCGATAGTGCTTAGAGCACTCTCTAGGTGGTTTCACAAGGTACCGTAGATACTTGGCTATAAGTCGTCCTGAATATAAGTCCAGGTACCTACTTTGGACCTCTAAAACTAGGGAAATAGATTGACCCGAGTATAAGTCGGGGATGGAAAGTGCAGCAGCTGCTAGTGAGTTTCAGTAATTAAAATCCATGAAAATGTGGTACAGTTAATTTATTCAGACATTTGGGTGGGTATGTTTTCAAATTTTTATGATAGTGTTGGTGCTTTTTAAAAAATGTTTGAATTTGTACCACCACGATTTTGGGACCCTCGTTGACCCGAGTATAAGTCGAGTCCCTTTTTTCGATCTCATTTTGGAGGCTAAAAAATTAGACTTAGACTCGAGTATAAACAATAGTTAGCATTTTTGTCCCCAACAACCTTCTTCTTATTCAGGAAGGATGGAAGGTTGAGTCAATCATAAACCCATCGGGAACAAACTCAGATTGTGATCGTTCTTTTGGGGACAGGTGCCATATGGCAGGAGAAGATACTGGTATTACTGCAACATAACCAATATACCACATGGGGCTCATAAATGACCGACCATTACTGCTTTCAGTACTATTTATACAGTGGAATCTGGCTTGCAGACTTAAGCAAGTCTAGTTGTTTCTTCTTCCCCTTCTAAACAGCCACAGAGAAAGCGCCACAAAGACACATAGATCTTTCTCCAAACCATGAGGGTTACCAAAAGTTGTGTTTGTAATGAAAAGCATTGCTGGTAAACACCCTTCAGAGTTGATCAAAGCTTGAGTACAGAGGTTGTAAAAGCAGGGACAAGAGGTGCAGTTGCTCTTATGCTATTGCTGCACAGATCCCTTTGTGGCCACCTCCTCTCTGGATGGTAACGAGCAGATATTTAACTCCTGCTTCCAACTTCATTCTCAACTCATGAGGTCGTTTTCAGAAGCAGAAGGTGCTCCTCTGATGTGAGCCTCCAAGCCACAAACTCTACAAGTCTCTAATCATTTTGACCAGGCTTACCGGTTGGCAGTAAGGGTGGAAGTGACTTAGACAATTGGGAACACACACACACACTTCTTCTTTTTCCGTGTCCAGATCAAACTTTTGGACTGCCCAAATGAAGACACTCTCTTGGCTTTGCCATTGGCCAAAATTAAACCTTCATTGTTGTGTGACCTTCATGGGTCAAGGACAGGCTTTGCATGAAGAAGGCTTAGTCTCCAGCATTTCTAATCAACCTTAATGGCAGCTGGGCTGGAGAAAGACCCTGGAGAATCCTTGCCTTTATTTATGGCAAGAGTTCTGGACCTGCGTTAGGCAATTATACATGGCTGTCCCCTTTACTGACAATGATCCGATCCCTCTGCCAAGAAAAACTCTAACGTCTCTTTCCAATATGCTGTCTCTCCCTTTCTCTAAATATGCGGTCAAAAGCTGCTCTGACATATAAATGCACAGGAGATCAGTGGACAGTTTACTGCCGGGTGATTCGGGAGAAAAACCTCTGCCAAGACATGAGATGGTATCAACGCTGTTGTCAGACCTGCAGAGACTTCTACGCAAGCAAGATGCAGCAGAAAAGTTAATGAAACTTGCCTTTGCTACCTAGGGTATTAACAGGTCCTATGTACTTTTTTTCCTACCAATGTATTGTTAACTTATGAAATTTGCTGCCTGGAGATGTGGCCATAGCCACGTAGCTTAAATCAGGCACATTCATGGGGGAGAGGGTCTACTCCAGGGGTACCCAAACTATGGTCTGTGGGCTGGATCTGGGCCCTGATGCCAATTCATCTGACCCACGCCACACCTGTCACTCCCGGAAGCGGAAGTAAAATGTGTTTTGCTTCCGGGAGTGACGAGGGCGGTGTGGACTGGATTCAGCCCATGGGCCGTAGTTTGGACACCCCGGTTTAAGCAGAGAAAATGGCAGCCTAAAATCTATCTCATCCTGTTGCAAAACAGATGGCAAGGTGCCTTTCACTTCCGCTTCCGGTGGGAGGAACCACATGGCCGGCCCGCTGAACCATGTGGCCAGCCCATGGCCTGAAATTTTTGAGCACCCCTGGTCTAATCCATGGCTAAGAGTGATGACAGCAAAGTAGAGCTGCTATGGTCTGAAGCAATGTACTTCTGAACAGCAGGTGTTGGTGACCAGCAACGGGACTAGAACACGTGACCTGATACAACAAAACAAATTATGTTTGTACACTGCAAAGAGAAGGATTTGCTTACTCCATTGTTAGCAAACCACTTTAGCCTTTAGTAGATTCCAACCCTTGTGTAATAAGACTTGAATCTCCTTTTGCAGACTGGATAAACCAAAGCAATCCATCACAAAAAGAGAAGAATTCATCTCTCATCCAATTATGTATATTTTTATGACACTGATACGATTTTTCAGTAATATATAGATTATTTCCAGCCACTGGATGGCACACTAACAGGTGTTGTTGTTTTCTATGGGGGAAAAGATTTGAGAAGTGATTAAACTAACAAAAATTATACGTACCTCAATAGGGTAAGACTCTGGCAAACAGCTCAACGTAAACAGAGACATTACTTAACGTGTCAACTTCAGCTTCTAGATTCTATTCCCAGCCCTGAAATGAAGGTGGAGGTTGGGTGACTTGAAAGGGAAGCCCATTAATGAAATGCTTAATTATTTTTTAAAAAATGTTTTGCTAGGAAAACTTCAGAAAACTAAACACCAATGGATGAACCCTTCTGAAATCTCTTTAGAAAGTTTCTGAAACTGCTGCCAACGTTCTGTTGGGTATAATTTTAACAGAATAGAAAGAAGGTATATATATATATATATATATATATATATATATATATATATATATATATATATATATATAATTGAGAACTAACTTTTGCTCTTCTTCTCTGGTCATGCATATACAGTGGTACCTCGAGATATGAAATTTCTTCTTTCCTTGAGATTTTTTGTATCCTCAAAAATGTATATCTCAACGCGCAGTTTCCCATAGGAATGCATTGAAAACCAAATAATGCTTTCTGGAGGTCAGGAAAAAAACAAAAAAAAAGTCTTTTAGCCATTCAAAACCCTTCCTAAAGTGGCGAAAACATGGCAACAAAAATTCCAAAGTGCACTTTAGAAAGAGTTTTGAACAGATAAAAGACATTTTTTTCACTTTTTTCTGACCTCTTGAATGGTTTTCAATGCATATTCAGCAAATTTCCAACAGCGGCCTCTAGTGGTCAATTCTGATAATTGTCAGACCAGTCCACCACAATCAGCTGTTGAGGGAAACTTCCTGATGGCGGCAGGAGCATCTGGCAGTGCCAAAATGTGACAAAAAAATTCCAAAAACGGAGGGGGAATGCTCCGAACATCCTCCCACCATGGTGGGAAGCATTGAAGACCCAAAAAATCTGCTTCTCTTCTGCCACTCCAGTTTCTAATCTAGTTTCAGAATTTCCTCTTCCAAAGGAAGAGGGGGGGGGCATGAAAGCAAGCAGAACAAATGAAACAAAACAATTTCTGTGATTTGCTATGATACACCAATGCCAATTGACTTTCACAGCTCAAGGCAGATGGAAAGCAAGGCTGTGAGCAGACCTGCAGCTTTTTCGTTTCCCGTGATGCATCTTCCCTAAATCACTGTGCAGGATGGAAGGTGATGTTAATGCAAAGGATTAAGCGATTAACCAGCAAGCCATTAAGTAATATCCCTCACCAGCCACCTATGATGACACAAACTTGGAAACCAAGAAGATATCTTGTCCACCACAGCTTAACTGCTCACAGTCGGATGTCCATAATCCAGAAAACTGACAGACCCCTTTCTTCCTATTTGTTGGGCAAAATGTACTATTTGAAACAACATGTGGAAGTCCAATCAAACCTACATTTCATCACAAAAGATCACCCATAAAATGCTATACAGTAATACCTCAGATAACGTTTACCATAACGCTAAAATCGCATAACGTTAAGTAATCTGGGGAGGAGAATTGAATCGAATAACGTTAAGGTCCTATGGGATGGATCAGATAACAACCGCTAAAGCCTGTGCGGTTACAGTGTATCTCTATGAAGCTTTAACGTTAGCCGATCCATCCCATAGGATTTTAACATGGATCAGATAACACTAAAAATCGGATAACACCAAGAGTTGTGAAACCAAGTCTTAGCATTATCCGAGGTATTACTGTAATGGGAACCAACAGAAATTGAAAGCTTTGAAAATACGTCTGATTGGACAAAGGCTGCTTAATAAATGAGATTTATCAGGGCACAAATCTGTGATCATATCAAGTGTTCCAAAACAGAACAAAAGAATATTATTATTCTACCACATTGAGTATCAAGGGAGATGCAAAATTCTTGTTCTTGAACTTCTAGCAACCCCAAACAGTGTTACAATAAGCTAATGGGGCTAAATATATATATAATGGTGCTAATGGTGCAGTGACTGTCATAACCTCTTAGACTCTCTGTCTGTCTAGGACAACAGGGGATACAAAAGCCATAGACAAACGCCGAGGGGGTCTCACTAGCAAGTCTAGTGTTAGGACAACATTTTGTTTCTTGCTAACCTATTTGTAACAAACAAAATCCTCCTCCATCAGAACACAGTCAGCTGAACTTCATTGTTTAATTTCACCCCAGCTCCAAGCAAGCCATTCTAGTCTAATAGCTAGAGGCTATCCTATACACTTACTGGACTCTGCCAGGAGAATGGTGTTCGAATTACTTCTTGGCCAAAAGTTCACTAGACAAATCTTATACAACCCCATTCCCTCAATCAAAACTACCAGGTAGGAAAGCTTGGTTATGCAGTATATCTGATAATGAATAAATAGAAACAAAAGTGGTTCTAAATTTCTCTGGGTTTTGTCTAATCTCCGAACTGAGTAACAATTATTTTCGGAACCAGGATAGAAATCACAGCTGGCCCTCTATGAGAGATCTTAGCTTTTACTTTATCTTTCTTCTCAAGTGTCATATCTGATTCTGAATATTGGCCATTATCGTGGTGATCAGACATGAAGATTGTCCTGGAAACAATATAGTGCAGTGCCCTTCCATTTGCCTTCCGCATCGCAGTGTCACACCTGTACCACTGATCCAGTTCCGTGAGTCACTTTCTGGTCCCGAGCCCTTTTAAGACAGAGACACCTCCTCAGTCCCCAGGCCAGGATTGCTGAAGCTACTGCCCTCCATCAAGATGGATTCAAGTGGGGTTTAATCCACTTGTGGACCATGACCCTTCCCTGTCGATTTCGACACCCAAGACCGCTAGTCCTCAGGGTAGTTAGGTTAGTTAACTGCCACCTGATGATTGAGTTGTTGGCAGTAGGGTCTACTCTATTAACATAGCAAGATAACCTGGCCAGACAGTGTTTTGCTTTATATCCATGTTCTATTCAAACCCTGGCACAAGGGTTCAAAGAGGGCTCCAACCCCACCCCATTGTCTATGCCTTAAAAATATACTGATTGCAACCCCAGGTGGCATTTTAAGAACAATTTCTAACACGTCACAAGGACAGGGTGTTTAAAGAAACCTTGGCCTTTAGGAAAAATAGCATTAGTCTAGGACACTGGTCTGCAAACTTGGCTCTCCAGGTGTTCCTGGACTTCAATTCCCAGAAGCCTGAGTCAGTACCCCTGCTGATCAGGGGCTTCTGGGAAATTGAGTCCAAGAACATCTGGAGAGCCAAGTTTGCTGACCCCTGGTCTAGGACAGTGATCGCAAACCTTGGCACTCCAGGTGTTCTTGAACTTCAATTCCCAGAAGCCCTGGTCAGCAGGAGTGCCGACTTGGGCTTCTGGCAGGTGTGATGGTGGCACCTGGAGTCTCCACCATCACAGGTCTAGAGTCAACTCCTTGAAAGGAAACCTTTGGGATCCAAGCATGAGTCCAGAGTCCACTCTGTTTAACTGAACACGAATGAAGAGGCAAAACAAATGTCAGGATTATTTTTCTCCTCCTAAGCACATTCCTATTAAATCATTTTCCCCAAAAGGCTTTTTAAAAATCCTTTAGATTATTAGGGTTCTGACTGAGGTAGAGTCTAGACCAGTGGTCCCCAATGTGGGGCCCAGGCCTCACAGGGGGGACTTCAGTTTCCAGAAGCCTGAGTCAGTCCATTGGCTGACCAGTGCTTTGGGGAATTGCCTTAGGCTTCTGGGAATCGAAGTCCAAAAACCAAAGGCTGGGAAGCACTAGTCTCTAGACGAGGGGTGCCCAAACTTTTTGGGCCTCAGGCCAGTCACATGGTTCAGGGGGCCGGTCACTATGGCCCACAGGCCAGATCTGCCCCTGACACCAATTCTTCTGGCCTGGGAAGCCCTTGTCGCTCCTGGAAATGGAAGTAAAATGCACCCGTCCAGGCATGTTTTACTTCCGCTTCCAGGAGTGATGAGGACTTTGTGGGCCAGATGAATTGGCATTGGGGGCTGGATCCGGCCCGTGGGTCATAGTTTGGGCACCTATGCTCTAGACAGTGTTTGTAACTAGTGGAGGCTCTCTTCAGACATTCCTCACAGAAATGTGACAGAAGTCTCCCCTTCTTATTGATCGTATCAATTAGCAAAAAGCAACCAATAACTGGGGCCTCTGTTGCTTCTCATCAATCAGCTTAAGGACTTTCCTTGCAAGCTGGATGGTTGAATCACATAAGCAGTAGTAATTATACTTACAGACTACCCCACAGCACATAGAGCACTCTCTGGTCAGCCCACAAGGTATTTAGCACTTTGCCCTCAAACATTCAAGTCTGACTGATCTCAGAAAAATGGAGGGTTGAGTCAATCTTGAGCCCATCAGAACCAAACTCTGATCATGAGCAGAGTTTTGGTTGTACTGCAGTTTAACTGCTGTGCTCCAGGGCCTCTGGTATTAATAAAAGCTGATACAGTAATAGCAATTGGAGTATCTTTCAGCAATATCATTAATTCCCACTGCAGAAATCCTGATCAGTTTCTGAACAACTCTGAACTTTTCCCTGGAACACCACTAGATTGAAGCAATGTTCTTCCTTCAATGGCCGCTGCGTCACACGTGGAGATTGGGTGGAAAATAGATAACTTTTCGTTTCAGGGTAGCTAGAGTAATGTCTTTGGTTTGTTCACTTTAAGCCCAGCACTGCTGGGTTAGTCACAATTATTTCTGTTTTGTAAAACTATATTCCATGTACTGTTCATAAAAGTACTGTACTTTGGTAATTGCTCAGTTTGTCACATATTGAGGGGAAACTCTCAATATTGTGTGGTGCTCTCGTGTTCCTTTTATATGTGGTTTTAAAAAAACTTCTTTGCAGTTGAATATTGGTATTGTATGCCAATACAAGGCAAAAAATACAATGTTCTTTTTCAATACAGAGTGAAAAATCATAATCTATTTTTTTCATCATTTAACTTATACACGAACTTCTTTCTCTTGGCTGTAGCTAAAATATGATGAAGAAACAGTTCAGGTGTGTTAAACTTTTCTTAAATTAAAAGAAACCATTCTTCAGCATCATCTCATGCACAAATTCTTAGGACTTGACTCCTTATTTTTAGGAGTCTTAACCTTTTGGTTTGCCTTCACGTACTAACACTGCTGAGAAGAACTGCAATCTATTACTAAAATAAAACATTATAACAACAACACTAATGTACTTTTCTATAATGATGTTAACAAGAGACGCCTTTACCTGTAGCTTGGATTGGTTGAGATTGACAAATGCCAAATCGTCACACATCCACTGTCACCGTTTGAAGCAATTCAGCCGACCTGTAAAACAGGAAATAAAAAAAGTTCTATTTATAGTGTTTGTCTTACAGAAACATTTAGTTATCAGAGGTTAGTGGCTAAGACGCTGGCTGGAAGGTGGAAGGTCAGCAGTTCGATTCCCGAGTACTGCAGGACGGAATGGGCTCCCGTCTTTGTCCCAGCTCCTGCCAACCTAGCAGTTCGAAAGCAAGAAATTACAAGTAGATAAAAAGGGACCACTTCGGTGGGAAGGTAAACAGTATTCGGTGTGTCTAGTCATGCCTGCCACATGACCACGGAAACATCTGCAGAAGCAGACAGCACTGGTTCTTCGGCTTTGAAACAGAGATGAGAACTGAACCCCAGAGTTGGATACTACTGGCTTTTGATCAAGGGAAACCCTTACCATTACTAGGACAGATACAAAGCTGTTTCCTGGCAAACTGTGGCTTGGGAACCAGAAGTATTGGCTTATCTCCCTATGCAGTAATTAACCCTGGTTTCTCATCACATACATGCCCTAACAACGTTTTTCAACCTTGAGACCCCAGTTGTTCTTGAACTTCAGTTCCCAGAAGCCTTGATCAACGGGTGTGCTGACTTAGGCTTTTGTGAACTGAAGTCCAAGAACATCTACACTAGCCATGATGGCCAACCAGTTTCCTCTTCAGCTACACTAGCCATGATGGCCAACCTTGGCACTCCAGGTGTTCTTGGACTTCAATTCCCAGAAGTCCAAGTCAGCACTCCTGCTGATCAGGGCATCTGGGAATTGAAGTTCAAGAACAGCTGGAGTGCCAAGGTTAGCGATCACTGACCTATAGCCTCAGGCAGGGGCCACAATTATGGCTGCGTGTCCCATAGATGTCAGCAGAAAGGAATGATGGGGTTGTATTTGAGAAAGCCTGCGCTGCATGACCCATTGACACAACTGGAGAGATGCAAGTAGTCAAGACTCCAACCTGGTCAGGAAATTAGGTGATGTCTCCTTGATCCAACCACCCACCCCCCAATAGTTTTGCTGGAGCTTGATCTCTCCAAGAAACCATTACTAGCTGCCTCACTGTCTCTGAGCAGCATATCCTGAAACTTTCAAAGAGGCAGCAGGAAGTTAGTAAAATGCCCTGAGGCTCATACAGCTGCATCGGCTTTATAAGATAATTGGAAAGAGACAAAAAGCAGGGAAGTCGCAGCTTGAGGGATATGACATTTCGTGCCAAGAGAGATGGGGGTGAATCTTTTACCAGCCCAGTGGGTGCAAACATTTGTTCACATTAGATTAATTACCACCTTAGAGTGAAGCGCTGAGGCCGGAGCTAAGAACGAACCACATGAGGCCAGTGAGAAATGGGACACTAGTGTTAAAAACCAGACCCCCTAAGAGCCATGATGGTGAACCTTGGCACTCCAGATGTTCTTGGACTTCAATTCCCAGAAGCCCAAGCACCCTGTGAATCCACACAAATGGGTTTACTGCTATTCATCTGGCCCGCACTGCCCTCGTCACTCCAGGAAGCGGAAGTAAAACACACCCGTACAGATTCACAGGGTGCTTAGGCTCCTGGGAATTGAAGTCCAAGAGCATCTGGAGTGCCAAGGTTCACCATCATGGCTCTTAGGACCATGATGGTGAACCTTGGCACTGCAGCTGTCTTTGAACGTCAATTCCCAGAAGCCCTAGTCCCTGTGAATCCACATGAATGGAGCAAACCCATTCATGTGGATTCACAGGGACTTGGGCTTCTGGGAATTGATGTTCAAAGACAGCAGCAGTGCCAAGGTTCACCATCATGGCTCTTAGGATGAGGCTATAAATTCCACCGCTTGAGCCATCCCTCCGATATCAAGGGCCATCCCCCAACCCAAGTTATTACCGAGGTAATAACTTCCCCGTGAGGCCATAAAACAGCAGCAAAATATAGGAAACCTCATCCAAAGGTCACTCTCTATTAACACATCTTCAGTTCTGGAAGAGTCTTACACACACAGACGAGCCAGACGAAATTGTAATTGTTGTGCTCCCTAAACAATAGAAAGCCTGCCGGGGGTTCCCAAGCAAGCCAAAAAGTGTTGCATTAAGCTGGAGGGTGAGAACTGATGTTGTAACGGGCTTGGCTGGAAGTGTCCAAAGCTTCTGCCAATAAATTTACAGGATTTCTAAACTGCATCTGCAGAGGGCCTGGCAGGGATGGCTGGTGCAAAGGATAAAGGGAAAGCTCTCCCTTGGTTGAAAGACAGCCGTGTCCAACTCTAGGGGGCAATGCTCATCCTCATTTAGAGCCAAAGATGCCGTCTGCATCTGCAGACATTTCTGTCGTCACGTAGCAGGCATTGGACGCCGCAGTGCACATAATATTTATTTGTTGGATTTATCTAACTGCCTTTTTCACCTGAGTGACCCAAGGCAGCTCACAACATCAGCTAAAACCCATACCTTTCCCACCAAAGCAGTACCTATTTATCTAGTTGCAATTTCTTACTTTTGAACTGCTAGGTTGGGAGGAGCTGAGACAGACGACGGGGTCTCACTTTGACTCGAACTGCTGACCATCCAGTCAACAAGCTCAGGGTCTTAACCACTAAGCCACCATATCCTAGGGTACAAAGGACACTGTGTTTCCCCAAATATAAGACACTGTCTTATATTTTTAAAAACTCCAAAATATGCACAAGGTCTTATTTTCAGGGGATGTCTTATTTTTCCATAACGAAGAAAAATACAGTACACATTTATTGCTGATACAGTGGATCACCAGGGCAAGATTTAGGTGAGTGCCTTATTTTCAGGGAAGCCCTTATATTTCTGAAGTGGGGAAAAATAGGGGGGGTGTGTGCCTTACTATACGAGGAGGTCCTATATTTGGGGAAACAGGATAGACCCCCAGCAATTTCCGTTTGGAACAGTCCTCCATTGAACTCTCCACAAATAGGCAAAACCAAGCTCTTTACCATGTTGAGAAAGAAGTACAGTAAAACCTCAGATAACGTTAAAACCTGGTTCCACAAGTCTTGGTGTTATCCGATTTTTAGTGTTATCCGATACATGTTAAAATCCTATGGGATCCATAGAGATACATTGTAACCACACAGGCTTTAGCGGTTGTTATCCAATGCATCCCATAGGATCTTAATGTTATCCGATGCAATTCTCCCCCCCCCCCCCCAGATTGCTTAATGTTATGCGATTTTAGTGTTATCCGATACTAATGTTACCCAAGGTATTACTGTATCTAAATAATATACGATCCATCATCAGTTGTTTCCAGAATGCAACACTCACTCCTCGGACCATGAAGTCCACCTGTTACCCTCACTCATTTGCAAGTCTTCTGTCCTGCTGACAGCTTTACAGGCCCCTTGAGAGATTACCAGCAAGCCAACCTGGCTGGAGTTGGAAGGGAATTCCTGTCCGGCAAGCCAGATAATGGAACACCTTCTCTTCATTTCAGTCATCAAGGGCTTAGCCGAACGTTTCTAGCCTCTTTTTAAAAAAAAATCCGAAGTGATTTTAAAGCTAGAATTTTGCAACTGTTAATCCCCAGGATTCCAACCTTTGCAATATTAGTCAAGGTTTTACCCTCAGACAAAAGTTGAGACCAAGAGAGTTGACCAGTGGGACTCCGACATACTTAAAATAATTTGTAGATGCTAGAATTTCTGGAATACATTCAAACATGCACATTCCCCCTTTTTTTGCCAACGGGTCCGTCAAACTTCTTCTACATGCCAGCCACCAAGAGATATATTTTTTTAAAAAAATGATAAATGGGTCAAGACCAGGCAAAGAGATGCATCATAAGCCAGTCTCAGGTGCTTTCTGGTTATTTAAGTTTGTGCCCACACAATCCAGAGTGGCAGGTCTCATATGACAGAATCTGTTATCTTCCACACACCATGATTAATGGATATTAGTGGCTGTGGCAGTGGCGTAGTGTGGGTTTCAGTCACCCGGGGCGTAGGCCAAATTCGCCGCCCCCTGGGCAGGGCCCAGGATCCCGGTGGTGGTGGAGGGTCCCGGCGCCCATCCCTGCAGTGGCCTCTTTGCCACTGATAGGAAGTCCGGGAGCGGCTGTGAAGTCCTATTTATTGTGAAATTTTGCTGCCCCAAAAAAGCCCATGCTCCCACCACTGGGCTGTGGTCCATCCTGGCATGGATTTAAAGGCAGGCTACAAGCAAACACCTACAAAACTGATTCATATAGACTACAGGCTTTCCTGCTACTCAGTTGCTTGCTGACTGACACACAAGCAACAGAGAGAGAGAGAGAGCTTAGAAAGTTACTTTTAAAACATATTCGGATACAATTATGTTTCCACAGTTATAATTTATAAAGAGCAGCTATTCTGTTTCCTGAAAGTAACTAAAGCAGGAGCTTTGCAAAAACAGTCTCTCCCCATGTACGTCTCAGAGAACGAGATGCACAATTTAAGCCAGTTCTTGAACCATGCCGTACTCTTCTTTAACCAAATCCCTTGATTCCTAAAAACAACTGAAAGTTACAGTTATACTGTAAAGGGAGGGGAATTATCTCCCCAGGATTTGGTTATGGAGAAACCTGTCCTTGACTATTTTGGGCTACAATATGCCAACACAGATATTGGTTATTAAACATTTTGGCTTTGGCAAAGTAAAGGAGACGGTAGCGGTGAGATTGTATGCCAAGAAACCCACTCTGGTTTGGTTGATGACCTTAGCCTGGTTTTGTATCTTCAGATGTTTCAGTGTTCCTGTGCCAGGCATGACTAGATGCTGGAATGCATGGAACACAGTTACCTTTCCTGCCAAAGCGGTACCTATTTCTAGTTGCAATTTCTCACTTTCTAACCGCTAGGTTGGCAGGAGCTAGGACAAATGAATCCCTTCAGATGAGATACTGTAAGAAAGTAAATTACCTATTTTCTAACAGTTAAGTTAGAAGCAAAAAATTAATAAACTTTAGTAGCTGGTGGAAGCATATGTTAATACTGGGGTCCAGTCTTTGGCAAGATACATCTTGCAGGAGACGTGCTATTCCTCTTTCAAAGCCACGCAAGCATGAAGCATGTAGAGGCGGACAGGCTGTCACTTGGCCCAACCTGGCCTGCATTTTCTTGAGCCGCGCACGTGTGTATCACGGGACTCCAGGAATTTCCTGCAGTTCTGGGATAGATCATGCAAACTGTTGGCAGGACAGAATCACTCTGTCCAACAGAATTCCTGCATATGACCTAAGAAAGTGCAGGTGGCTCAACAAACCTCCAGCCCTTTCTGAAAGAGAGCGTTTCACTCGCTCACAACGCTTGCTGAGAGATAGAACAGAGGGTGCATTTTACTCTTTGCATCGGCATCCCCGTCTCAGCATCTCTCTTCGATGCCAACATCTGTACCTGCTTCTTCCTTTGTTCCCCCAAGCAGGAATCTTTCTGCATTGAAGGTAGTCTGTATCAGCTTCCATTTACTACATTGCTTTAGAACAAGTCATTTCACTCCCCCTTACAATTATCTTTTCCCTTGCCTTTCACCTAATATTCCTTCTGTTGAGAAATGCTGAGAAATTTAATTTCCCTAAGGTACCCATGAGACATCAGATACTGTATATACTTGAGTATAAGTCTAGTTTTTTAGCCCCCACAAATGAGATCCAAAAAAGGGACTCGGCTTATACTTGGGTCGACAACCCTGAGGGTCCCAAAACCGCAGTGGTGCAAATTCAAACTTTTTTTTTTAAAAGCATTAACACTATCATAAAAACTCAAAAACATACCCACTCAAATGTCTGAATAAATTGATTTTACTGTATTTTCATGTATTTTAATTACTGAAACTCACTAGCTGCTGCTACGTCTTCCACCCCTACTTATACTTGGGTCAATCTATTTTCTTACTTTTAGAGGTCCAAATTAGGTACCTTGACTTATATTCGGGACGACTTATAGTCAAGCACAGTAATACCTCAGATAACGCCAAGACTTGGTTCCACAAGTCTTGGTGTTATCCGATTTTTAGTGTTATCCGATCCATGTTAAAATCCTATGGGATGGATCGGATAACGTTAAAGCTACATAGAGATACATTGTAACCGCACAGGCTTTAGCGATTGTTATCTGATCCATCCCATAGGACCTTAACGTTATTCCATTCAATTCTCCTCCCCAGATTACTTAACGTTATGGGATTTTAGCGTTATCCGAGGTAAACATTATCCGAGGTATTACTGTGTATACAGTACCTAGGAAATCTAGTTTACTCAGCAGCCCCAGTTATAATGACAGGATGCCTCAAACCTACACCAGTAGGTGTACCCTCTTCATGGTATCGCTCCACCTAAGATGAAGAGAAGAGTAGCACTGGATATCAGAGAACTAAGCAAGAGACTGACCCTCAAGATCCTCTGAATGGAGATGAGCCTCAAGTCTGCGAGTGCAGATCAAGGAAAAGCTTTATGGCAAGGACAAACCTTCTTGAGGGTGCGCAAGAGCAAAACCAAATTAGAAGATGGAGGAGGGAGCTCAATGGACAAGGAATAACATTAAAGGAAGATATAGCAGAAGACCTCAACATCCCCTGTGTCACTTGGAGGACCCTGAATAGGTCTCCCTAAATGTAAAACCAACATGCTCAAGTGAGGGTTGCTAGCAGACAGCAACATGGTGTGTGAATGTGGCGAGATAAAAGAATCCGGCTCATTTACTGGTCTACAGATTGCTGCCAGAAAAATGCACTGATGAGACCTTAAGTTTGGCCAACAGCAAAGTTAAGAAAGTGGCTTTCATTTTGGCAGTCCAAGGTTTGATCAGGACACGACAGAAGCAGCAGCAGCCGCTGTGCTGGTAAAGTTTTTAATTCCTTCCTCGCCTTCAAATTTCAGTCCAAGCCAGAGAAGTACCATCTCTACAAGACAGCTCTGTTCAGAATCCTGACAGAGTTCACATCGCCAGCTGAATCATAACCGAAGCTCAGCAAGGTCCCTGAAACAGAGATAACTTATTCCTCTTTATGTCAATGCAGCTGTTTTCCATACATTTTTCATTAAAGAACTTCATTGAGGAAACTCAGCCTTCCGTTTGCTAGTTAATCTTTGAAGGCAGGTGTTTCACCTTTTCACACAAGAGTGTGCAAAGCAGGGGACAATATCAATGCAAAACACAGAATGCCACAATATGTTAACAGCTAACACAGCGGACAACAAAATTTCAAATACAAGCCCGAGGCAAATCAGGACAGCTTTGGCCGGTTGGACGGAGATTTAAAAGGCATCCAAAATCATGGGCCAGACAGATTCTTGGGGCAAAATTGTGCAACCAATGCACAACCACAACTGTAACTCTAGCACCTATTGCAGAGTATAGCATGTGCCAGCACTTGAACCATGAAAGGTTCCTCTCTCCCCATTTAGTGAGACCACACTGGCAAAATTCCAGAGTTAGAACTATAAAAACAGATTATATATATTTTTGTCACCTAAGGACTCTTTTATTTGACATTCTCAGTTCCTTTGGTTTGATCTGGTGTGAGAACTAGAAGATGGATGAAGGAGTCCACTGGACAAGGACTAACATTAAAGGAGGAGATGGTTGAGGAACTCAACCTCCCCAACATCACTTGAAGGACCCTGAATAGGTTGAAGGTTGGAGTGCCTAAATGTAAGACCAATATGCTCAAATGGGGGCTTGATGACGGACAACAACACACTGTGTGAATGTGGAGAGATACAGAATACAGCTGATTTTACTGGTCTGCTGATTCCTGCCAGAAACATGCATGGATGAGGACTTAAGTTTGGCCAATGACAAAGCCAAGAAGGAGGCTTCGTTTTGGCAGTCCGGGGTTTGATTGGGACAAGAAAGAAGTGGGATTTGACATCCCAACCCCTGGCCCATGGGCCTAATCCGGCCCATGGACATCATTAATCTGGCCCACAGTGGCAACCTGGGGACCTCTAGTTATAGCTCCACATATCTGGCACACATCAAAGATGGCTATTTTCAAGGATGCAGAAGAAACTATAATAGGTGCAAGCTATTATATTTTAAAGCTGGAAAGCTCATTGGTTGAAGTTTGGGAGTTCCATCTTGTATAGCCTTGGGCAAGCGGCACAATCCCAAGAGCTCCCCCTAGAGGAAGGGAAAGGAAAAACCACTTCTGTGCATTCCCTACCTTAAAAAACCCCTGGAAAGGGTCACTGTAAGCACGATCCCTACATTTGTGTATTTATTTTAGGATGGTTTTATAATACATATTATCCACCCTGATTGGCTATGGCCAACAGGGGGAAATATAAATGTAGGAATTTATTTATTTAGCATGTGGCACTTGGCCCACATTGCATCAACATATAACAAAAAGAAAATATATATAAACTGTATAAATTGAAACATTTATAAACAAACATCTAAACAATATATATATTTGATTGCACCAGGAGTTGCCATTTAAAAATCTTCTCTATTGCCCACATATACTCTAAGTTAGTGATGGGGAACCTTGGCACTCCAGGTGTTCTTGGACTTCAATTCCCAGAAGCCCAAGTCAGCACTCCTGCTGATCAGGGCTTCTGGGAATTGAAGTTCAAGAACACCTGGAGTGCCAAGGGTCGCCATCACTGCTCTAAGGCTATACTGTTGTATAATATGTTGCACTGTCTGTTGTGGTGCCCTGCACTCACATACTAGTGATGGTAGTTTACCGCATTTATGCAAAAAGTCTGCACATCTACTGTGCCTTGTACGTATTCTATTAAGACTAGCCCATATCTTGTGAGGTTGATCAAAATTGGGTGGTGTTTCAATTACACATTGAAAATTATGGTACTGGTATGGCGCTTTTCCCAGCCAATCTCTTCTCCATGTCTCCTGCAGACTGAACACTTCATTCCCTCCAACAGTGGTGGCTGGATAAAGATGGATCTCTTGAGCAAAGTCTGCTAATATTCCGATCTAATATGTCAGAATTTACTGGTAGTTTTTGGTTCTAAACTATTCTGAGGTTGGTCATAAATATATAAATTGGTGCTGATTGGACTGGATGGGTGGGTTTTTTCCTATGATTTTATGATGTCTGTTCTGCTCTTTTTTAACATTGTGAGCCGCCCAGCGTGGGAGTGTATCCCAGACGGGAGGGGCATAAGTCAAATAAATAAAATTTAAAAAAGTAGATAATAAATATCAAATAATGAAGTCAGAAATTACTTTACAACACACAGTTTGTATTAGTAGCTTGTAGCAATGAGACGCTTGGGGATTTTGAGTTATGTCCAAGGAAAAGGAAAAGAAAGTGATAGGTGGTTTGTTTGTTTTTTTAAAAAAATGTAACTATAATAGTAACTAAGAGCAACAGCCAGAGATGGAACTTTAAATATAACTAACTGCTTTTAAAAAGAGTTCTAAGCCTCGTTTACAAGATTTGCAACAAGCATATTAGCACAAGCAAACGACAATGCTTGAAAACTTTGCCTAACAGAATCTGTTACGACTAAAAGGTAAAGGTTTCCCTTGCTTGAAAGCCAGTCGTATCCGACTCTAGGGGTCGGTGCTCATCTCTGTTTCTAAGCCGAAGAGCCAGCGCTGTCTGCTTCTGCAGACGTTTCCATGGTCATGTGGCAGGCATGACTGGACACCGGAGCGCACGGAACGCTGTTGCCTTCCCACTGAAGTGGTCCCTATTTATCTACTTGCAATTTCTTGCTTTCAAACTGCTAGGTTGACAGGAGCTGGGACAGAGATGGGAGCTCATTCCGTCCTGCAGTACTCGGGAATCGAACTGCTGACCTTCCGCCTCCCAGGAAGAGGTGCAATTTCATATTACATCAGGGCTGAGTCCTTCATTCAGCCGCTCTTTCTAAATGCACCACCCACCTAACTTGCAAATCGGCAAACAGAACCAAGCAGAGAACAAACCCTCCTCTCAGCAAACAGCTTAACCAACTGACACTTCTTTATGGCATGTGGGGACAGCATCATCTGCTGGATAAACAGAAGAACCGCTGCTCTAGGATTTGGCCTTGATTGATGCTTGGGAGTTTCAAGAACTGGAACAGGGATTTCCTTCAAGATCAAGGATATTCACTCAGTTACATGCACAGACACAGATCACAAATGTGTAAACAGCTGGCCGAACTAGTCTGTAACTTTAAGACACCAGATCCAAAAACATACAGATCCAGTGCCAGACATTAAGATGAACGGCTACCTGTTATCCATGTTTTATCTTACTCAAGGCAAGCCAAAGATGCCCTTCACCCTCACTCTCAAGCACAGATTTCGACAAAGCTATTTCTAGCAGATACCTTCTGGGGTTATACAGTTATAAAAGGTAAAGGTCTCCCTCGCTTGAAAGCAAACAGCCAGTGCTGTCTGCGTCTGTAGATGCTTCCATGATCATGCGGCAGGCATGTCTAGATGCTGGAGTGCACAGAGTGCTGTTACCTTTCCCGCTGGAGCTGTACCTATTTATCTACCTGCAATGTCTTGCTTTCGAACTGCTAGGTTGTCAGGAGCTGGGGCAGATGAAGGGAGCTCATTCTATCATGCTGCACTCAGGTCTTGAACTGCTGACCTTCCAGTCGTCAAGTGCAGTGTTTTAACCTCTAAGCCATGCTATCTGCAAATAATAGCAGGCAGCAAGTTTTTAATCTTGCTTACTATGTCAAGTACAAGGTTCTGTATATACTTGAGTATAAGTCTAGTTTTTTAACCCCAAAAATAAGGGCCAAAAAGGAGACTTGACTTATACTCGGGTCAACGACTCCGGGGGTTCCAAAATGAGGTGGTGCAAATTCAAACATACATTTTTTTAAAAGCACTAACACGACCGTAAAACATACACACACAAATGTCTAAATTAATTAATTTTACTGTATTTTCATGTATTTTAATTATTGAAACTCACTAGCTGCTGCTGCATTTTTCACCCCTGACATACTCATGTCAATCTATTTTCCTAGTTTCAGAGGTCCAAATTAGGTACCTCGACTTATATTTGGGATGACTTATAGTCAATATACGGTATTAGTTTTAACATTTGTTGTTGTTCAGTCGCACAGTCGATTCCGACCCTTTGCGATGACCCCATGGACCACTGTCCGCCAGGCACCTCTGTCCTCCACCATCCTCCTCAACTCACTCAGCTTTGTGCCCATTGTGTCCATGATACCATCTAGCCATCTCATATTTAGCCACCCCCTTTTTCTTTTGCCCTCCACCTTTCCCAGCATCAAGGCTTTCTCAAGTGAATCTTCTCTTCTCATTTGATGTCCAAAGTACTTCAGCTTCATCTTGACTACTTAACCTTCTAAGGAGCAGTCAGGGTTGATTTCTTCAAAGATTGACCTATTTGTTCTCCTCGCTGTCCAGGGGACTCTCAAAACTCTCCTCCAACACCACATCTCAAAGGCGTCTATTCTTCTGCGTTCAGCTTTCCTAATGGTCCAGCTCTCACAACCATACATTGCCACCATACAGAGCCAAAAATAGTTCGGGACCTCACTACCTATCAAATTGTTTCGCTCCCTTGATAGTTAACAACCATTTAGAAATGGAATTATGCAGGGAGGCTTATAAAGATCTGTCTCTCCCCCTATTTTTCCATTTCCTATTTATAGTTTTGTAGGGTTGGACTATCTTATTAATGTGTAGTTGCCGCTGTCTGGGAGGTTTTGTGTTAAAGTAGCTTGTCAAACCAGGGATATCACTGTATTTGTCAATATGCCTAGAATTAAGTTTTGAAATCAATGGGCAACATTGCAGAATGAAAAGGGGAAATGGTTCTTTCTTTTTAAAACAAAGAGTGTTTTGAAAAGACAGAGGCTTGATTTCAATGTATTACAGATCGGCTTAATCTAGAAGACAAAATGCTTTCACTTTTTCCATATCTGTCATGCAGCTGACAACACATTGAAGAAATGTGGACTGCAAATGTTACACAAAAATGTCATCAAAGAAAAGGCTCATAGGAAAAGTATATCTAACTTCAACAGATTGTCATGGCAAAAATCTGTCTTTTCCAAGACGAAAAAAGAGGGGGGAATACTTTTTATAAGTGGTCCCTTATGATATTTGGCAAAGGCTGGTTTCTAATAATATCAGGGGAAGATCAGTTGGCAATAAATTTGAAGTGCAACTTTCAAAAAACACTTCATCAGCGGCATCTCACTTCATGTAAAATTAAAAGAAAACATTGGGCTAACCAGACTAAGTGTTGGTGACATACATTTGTTAGGCAGAGTGTGTGTTATGCAGATTTGTGTTTCTGGATTACAGTTTCCAGAAATCCCCAGGTACCTATTCATACTGAACACTGCAAAGTGAGAAGTCACAATACGACCAAAAGAGAGACTAAAATGTGCATAAAATCTACATCTGTTGATGCAACTCTAGAAATCATCACTTTACAATATTAAAAAGTGTCGGAAAAGTTACAGCTGCACAACGAACCCATCGCTAAGCAACACAGAGCAAATGTCGCAACAAGGCTCGTCAACAACTTCAAGTTAGAACAGGCTGAGAAATGGAATTGTCGAAGAAAAATTTACAATAAGCACATCGAAGATATTCCCCTCTTACTTGGCACAAGCAAAATGTTCCCAAAACACCGAAAAAAGAAACTGGTCAACAAAGCAGAAGCCAAGCAAAGTCTTTTGGGCAGAAGGAAACCTTGATTTTAAAAAATCTGACCAACAGCTGGAATCACTTGTCAACTCTTACGAACACAACAAGACATCGTTATTCTTACACCTTCTTCAACAAAACCTGTACATCTTCAGATGTAGTTTTATAGACGATGGAAGCGGCAGAAGATTTCACCGCACATTTGCTAAGGATTTAATATGACATGGAGTGTACGTTTGGATGACTTTTGAGCCGGACGCTGGCAACACTGCAGTTGCCCGGATAAAGTGGGAAAGACAGATGTGCCAATTATTTTGATCAAGTAGATAAATAGGGACCACTTTGATGGGAAGGTGAACAGCGTTCCATGCACTCTGGTCTCTAGGCATGCCTGCCACATGACCACAGAAACGTCTGCAGAAGCAGACAGTGCTGGCTCATGTTGGCTTTGAAACAGAGATGAGCACTGGACCCTAGAGTCGGATATGACTGGCTTCTGAGCAAGGGAAACCTTTACTTTTAATTAGAGGAAAGGCAATAAGGGTAACTATAATGTGATGTCAACTTTTCCCATAACCTCCACTTCTGGTTAAAACATAATTTTTCTAGCCTTATATAGCTGCTGCCTTCAAATATTTTACAGCATCCATGTGGCCTGCTGAAGTACTGTATTAGGTTTTAATAGTTGTGGACAAAATGGTAATGTGCAAGCAGTTTCTTGTGCAAATGAGATGGGTCAATTAGTCAAAGGAAGTTCCACAAAACGTGCCAAAACACCAACAGGATTCTGGTCACTAACTGCACCTGCGCCTTCTCTTGGGAGTCTGGTAGGCCGGAATCAAATCTTTCATGGTGTGTATGAGACCCACACAACAGAGGTTCCTCTCCTCTATTGAACATGACACTTGAATAAACAAATCAACAATTGAACACTATACAAGACATCTCCTTATTGTTGTTAATAAAGGACTTCCTTGGTTGAAAACCAGTCGTGTCTGACTCTAGGATCTGGTGCTCATCTTTGTTTACATTCAGCCAAAGAACTAGAGCTGTCTGTGTCTGCAGACATTTCCATGGTCATGTGCCAGGCATGTCTAGATAACAGAGTGCATTTAATGTTGTTACCTTTCCCACCAAAGCAAGTACCTATTTATCTACTTGCAATTTCTTGCTTTCAAACTGCTAAGCTGACAAGCGATTGTTGTTGCATGTCATCAAATCACACACACATCCCAGCGTATGGTGACCCTAGGAATAAGTGGGGACTGTGGTGGCTTAGTGGTTAAGATGCTGAACCTGATGACTGGAAGGTCAGCAGTTTGAGACCCGTGTACTGCACCACAGAGTGAGCTCCTGTCATCTGTCCCAGCTCCTGCCAACCTAGCAGTTTGAAAGCCAGAAATTGCAAATAGATAAATAGGTACCACTTTGGTGGGAAAGATAACAGTGTTCTGTGCTGGGACATACCTGCCAGATGTCCATGGAAACATCTGCAGAAGCAGACAGTGCTGTCTCTTTGGGTATAATCTGAGATGGAGCACCAAACCCTGATCAGATAAATCTAGCTTTGAGCAAGGAGAACTTTTACCTAGGAATAAGTGGTTCTATCCCTGACAGAGCTGCTCACCTCTTGCAAACTCAGGCCTGTGGCTTCCCTCGGAGTCAATCCATCTCACATTGTCTTCCTCTTTTCCTGCTGCCTTTAACCTTCCCAGCCTAACTGTCTTTCCCAGAGAAACTGGATTTCTTATAACGTGACATTTTTACATTCTACCCCATGTCCCCGAGTTCCTTGGAAGACGAATGAAATGCCTATGTCAAAAAAGACATTACTACAGTACTCGTTTCCCATCACAAAGAAAAAATAATGATACACAGGGCTTATAAAAATGGTTTTCTCACATGGCCCAGATTTGGTTTTGAAAAGCACACAAACTCTTTTTGCCATTATCCTCATTAGGATAGAGCCCCGCAGGGAGGAATATGTTGAAAAAAGTGATCCATGACCTCATCACATTCTATTTTTTATTAATCCCAAATTAGGGATAGTGTCAACAGAAATAATTGCTGAAACAATTCATGGTTTGCACTATCTAGCCATACAAGGGCCGGACAAACCTTTTAAGATGCGTGCCAATTCGAACAGCTGCAAGCCTGTGTTTTGGCTCAAAATATCAAGCGTGAAAATATATGGATGGATAAATGAAAGACACATTGAGTGCGAAGCATTTGAAGAGCTATTACAGCAGGGAAATTGGATGCCACAGTTCAAGTTGCTTTAGAATGACTTGGCCCTGCCATCACTGAGAAAGTGTCTAGCCCAGGCTATTCCAAGAACAAGAATAGGGGTTTGCAATGCTGGGCCACTGGAAGGTTGGCAGGTCCGCAGTTCGAGACCCGAGTGCTCCATGATAGGGTGAGTTCCCATCTCCATCCCAGCTCCAGCCAAACCTAGCAGTTTGAAAGCAAGACACTGCAAGTAGATCAATAGGGACCACTTCGGTGGGAAGGTGGCATTCACTGTGCTCTGGTGTGTAGTCATGCCTGCCAAGTGACCACAGAAACAAGTGGAGACACAGACAGTGCTGGCTTTGTGTCTACAAATGGAAATGAGCACCATAGCCCTAGAGCAGTGTTTCCCAAATGCTGGTTTTTGGACTTCAATTCCCAGAAGCCTAAGTCATTTCCCCAAAGCACTGATCAGCCAATGTCTTGACTTAGGGCTTCTGGGAATTGAAGTCCCCCTGTGGGGCCTGGTCCCCACAATGGGAACCACCGCCTTAGAGTCAGATAAGACTGGCTTTCAAGCAGGTGCAACATTTACCTTTGCCTAGTTTATGAATACATCCATTTTTTAAATGATTTGTGTGTTTTTTAAATTATGTTGGTTTTAAATTTTAGTGCTTTGGACTCGGACAGATAAACAAAAAACACAATTTATGGGTCGCAGCTCCACACCTTTCTTATTTCCACTGACTTCTCAGGAGACTAAAGAGAATAAAATCAGTGAGCAGGCAAAAAGATTATTATTTTTTAAATTAAGAATTATCACTTTTAACATTTATTCACAGAGCCTGCAGGGACACTTACATCTGAGTTTCAGACACTACCTTGACCATTGGTAATTCACAAAACGATTACAAACAAGGAGTTTTTGAGTTTCACACAACTCTGTACCACGTGAAAACAGCATGAACCTTGAAGATCAAGTTTGCCTGGCTCACAAGCTGAATGCACAAGTCATGGGCATCACATCTGGATCATTTTTTGGACTTTCTGCTTGAACCCCAAATTTTATCCTATCTTTCGGGCAAAAGTTGCCCTTGCTTGAAAGCCAGTCATATCCGACTACAAGGTTCGGTACTCATCTCCATTTACAGCCAAAGAGCCAGCACTGTTTGCATCTGCAGGCATTTCCATGGTCATGTGGCAGGCATGACTAGATGCAGGCGCACACAGAACACTGTTACCTTTCTTTCTTTTTAATAATTTTCAAAGTAATTTTCAAAGTAAAATGCAAAAATAAAACATAAACAAAACATAATGAAAAATTACAAAAAACACTGTTACCTTTCCTGCTGAAGTGGCACCTATTTATCTACTTGCAAAGTCTTGCTTTCGAACTGCTAGGTTGGCAGGAGTTGGGATAGATAACGAGAGCTTGCTCCATCACGCAGTACTTGGTTTTAGAACTGCTGACCTTTTGGTCACCAAGCTAAGCGTTTAACCAAGTCCCTTTATCCCATCTTTAGTTGATGAAAAGTTTTCCAGAGCCCGAACTTACTCATTTGTAAGTTTTCCATAATTCCATAAAAATTGACTCATTGGAACTGTAGTGGTGGAAAGGCCAACAAACTGGGTCCTGAAGCAAATGAACCCAGAACTTTCTCTGTGGGCAAAAATGATGCAGTTGGGGCTGTTCTATCTCATGAGATGGGAAGACTCTCTGGAAAAAGACAATAATGCTGGGAAAGTTGAAGGCAGCAGGAAGTGAGGAAACCCAAACACGAGATGGATGAGTCCATGAAGGAAACCCCGGGCTTGTGTCTGCAAGAGCTGAGCAGGGCTGTTGAGAGCAGGATATTTTGGAAATCTCCAATTCATAGCGTCTCCATAAAAGGGAAATAATAACAGCACGAACACAAAAGAATTCCTCAAACCAGAACTTTGCCTGCAGGACGACCTCACACAGTTACTTTCCTTGCATTTAGTAACACGTCCAATTAAGCCACGGGTGAGAACCTGAGAATAAGCAATTTGCAAGACTCAACGCCCTGCATACCAAGGCGAGGAAATGATGCCCTGGTCCAAGCACGTCGAGCCCCTTCAGACTCGGCTACTCCCACAGTCTTATTGCAAGAGCCTTCCTTGGTACAAAACAAGCCACTCCTAGAGCAGGACAGCGGCCTTTTGACCCATTTCCCGGCCCGTTCCCTGCAACCAACGTTTAGTCAGCAGGGCGCCAGTCCTCATGAAGTTAATAGCGACCCATTCCAATGAAAATGCTGTTGGGGGGGGGGGTATAAATTCTTCCTACCTGACTCGGGGGGGACGACGACAGGGTAATTAATGGGTCCTCCGTTTACCCCAGCGGGAAGGTTTTATCTTTGGGGTGGGGTGGGTGTGTCCAGCAAATGCTCCTTAGAAAGCAGCACCGGGTTAATTAACGGTATCAGGATAATGAAGCAGGGCTGGGACTGTTGCTTCGGGAATTAAAGTGCCCCCCCCCACACACACACACCCCACTCCTTTTCCCGGGAGTGGGAGAAAAAATAAAGTTTCCTGCCCTTTAAAGCTCCCTTGTTCCACCCAACGCTCTCTCTCCGCCTCCAGCGCTGACCGCTCCACCAAACTTGATCCCAGGGCTCAAATCGGTTCCCCCGCCTCTCGCAGCTGATTGGTCGCGGCGCGCCTTCAGCCCGGGCCTCTCGGAGACTCCCGACCAATGGCAGGGAGAGCGAGCGAGCAGCAAGGAAAGGTGAGGTTGATTGCAAGACCAAGGGCTCAGGTGAGACTCTGAACGGGGGGGGGGGGGGAGGAGAGGGCAGGAGGGAGGGGGCAGTCGCCTTAGGTTGGAAACTTTTGACCCCCTGCTTTTAGGGACGCTTCCTTTGGTTAGGGGCTACGAGGTGAAAATTAACCCAACCCAATTAACCCATTCCTCAATTATTGCAGCTCCAAAGCCAACAAATTGTAAGTACAGTAGATAAATAGGGACCACTTCGGTGGGAAAGGTAAACAGCGTTCCGTGCGCTCCGGTGTCTAGTCATGCCTGCCACATGGCCACGGAAACGTCAGCAGAGGCAGACAGCGCTGGCTCTTCGGCTTTGAAATAAGAGATGAGCACTGAACCCTAGAGTTGGATACGATTGGCTTTCGAGTAAGGGAAACCTTTACCTTTGCTTACAATTTTTGCAAACTTTCCTTTTTGCTCCTGGGGCTGAAAGTTAGAAAGTGCAGAAATGAGTACAGTAATTGTGTTGTTTGCTGGGGCTGGAAGTCTTTTTTCATGTGCAGGCCAGACTTTGAACTGCCAAAATGAAGCCACTTTCTTGGCTTTGTCAGTGGCTGAACTTAAGTCCTCATCCGTGAGTATCTCTGGCAGTAACCAGCAGACCAGTAAATGAACCGGATTCTGCATCTCTCTGCTTTCACACAGTGTGTCGTTGACCGCCAGCAGCCCTCACTTGAGCATGTTGGTCTTGCATTGAGGGAACTCCATCCCTCTGCCTATTCATGGTCCTCCAAGGGAGGTAGGGGAAGTTGACTTCATCAGCTATATCCTCCTATACCAGGGGTGCCTAAACTACACCCCAGGGGCTGGATTCGGCCCCCGAGGCCAATTCATCCGGCCCACAAAGCCCTTGTCACGCCCGGAAGCAGAAGTAAAATGCGCCTGTCTTACTTCTGCTTCCGGGAGTGACGAGGGCTTCATGGGCCGGATCAAGGCCCTGGACCATAGTGACCAGCCCCCTGAAAGTTTGGGTAACCCAGCCCTATACTGTTATTCCTTGTCCAGGAAGCTTCTTCCTCCATCTTCTAATTTGGTATTGCTCTTACATGCTGTTGCATGCCCTCAAAAGTGTTTGCTCTTGTCATAAAGCTCTTCCTGGATCTGAGCTTGGGACACGAGGCTCATATCCATTCAGAGCAAAGGCGTAGCTACCGCCGTATCTGCCGTATCAATTATACGGGGGGCCCGGGCCACGGGACCCCCCAATGTGCGTAAGCAAAACAAATCTTTACCCTTCCTAAGGGCCCCCAAACAAATTTTTATACGGGGCCCCGCCAAGGCACACTACGCTTCTGGTTCAGAGGATATCGAAGATTATTATCTTGCTTAGTGTAAACAGTAGGGCATTGAAACAGTGAAGGAGTCCTGTGTTACCATGAAGATGAATGCACTGAACGAAGCACAACAATCCCATTGCGTCAGGAGTATGGGATGGGTCATGTGACAAGGAAGTTAATTCCACACTTCAATTCCCAGAAGCCTAAGTCAATTCCCAAAAACACTGATCAGGCAATGTACTGACTTGGGCTTCTGGAAATTGAAGTCCTCCTGTGGGGCCTGGACCCCACATTGAGCAACACTGCCCGATGCAGATTCAGATATATCTACAACCATTCCTCAACTCTCAATGGAGCGAGTTGGGAACATTTTCTTTTTGGTCCCATTAAATCTAATAGAGTAATAGACCATGTAAAGGTTGTCCTTGCTCAAAAGCCAGTCATATCCAACTCTAGGGTTCAGTACTCATCTCTTGTTTATAGCCAAAGAGCCAGCTTGTTTCTGTGGACATGTGGCAGGCAGAGTGTACGGAACGCTGTTTACCTTCCTACCAAATTGGTACCTATTTGTTGTTGTTCAGTCGCACAGTCAATTCCAACCTCCTGCAACCCTCATTTATCTACTTGCAATTTCTTGCTTTTGTGTTTTAGCCAAAACAGTGGGATGTTCCCCACCACTACCAAGGGTTGGTGGAAGCTACAAATCGGATCGCCTCCCACAAGAGATGCAAAGGCCTAGATGTGTGGTTAACTTCACACATTGCTCATAAACTTCCTAGCTGTATCTTGTTGGCCACTGGTGGAAACAAGATATTGGAGCCTATGAACCTTGCTCTCATTCCAGAAGGGCAGGTCTTATTTGCTTTAGCAAATATAAATGAGTGTTTTAAATCGTAAACTCAGACTTAAATCTAAATGGCGCCACTCGAGTTTTATAGAGGTTCTAAATCTATAAATGCTATGCATTCTTTTAAAAGGTTTCCCAATCTGGAAAAAGAATGCCTGAACACATGCCAACGATTCATCAAGGGGTTAAAACGGCAGAGGTCAAAAGGGGATTTTGCTTCATTTGGAAACTGTCAATCCGGATTGAGCACTGCATTTACACGGAGGTCAGGACAGATCCCTGGTGATTTAGTGGTTAAGACACCAAGCTTGATGGCCAGACAATGGGCAGGTCGGCAGTTTGAGACCCAAGCGCTATGTGATGGAGTGAGCTCCCATCATCTGCCCCAGCTCCTACCAACCTAGCAGTTTGACAGCAAAGAAATTGCAAGTAGATAAATAGGTACCACTTCAGTAAGAAAGGCAACAATGTTCCTTGCTGCCTGCCATATAGTAACGTCTGCCACGTGACCACGGAAATATCTGCAGACAGACAACACTGACTCTTCAGCTGTAAATGGTCGGTTTTTAGTAAACCTGTAGGTGCGGAGGCAGAAACCCACTCCTATAAAAAGAACCTTTGCGCTTCTGGAAGGCGAGCGCAACCTTTGGTTCATTACATCCTTCTGTGTACAACCACTGCAGGCCAGCCGAGAATAAGTCTGTGCACATAGCAGTCAGAATGGTGAAGGTTTCTAGGAATTTTAGTCAAGGAACACCTGGGGACCCAAGGGAATCTGTTTTAAATCCTTTGCCTCTTGCTGCTGTAAAATGGCCAACAGAAAGATGGGGAGAGATGGGTAAGATGTAGTCTTTGCCCTTGTAAAATGATGCCAGAAGACTAAGAAGGGAACTGTGGTCTTAAGCTGTTGCTTTTTGTGGCCACATTTACTCTAGAGTAAGTAAGGGAAGCTTACCTGCAATAGGTTTTCCCACAATAGTTATTTGTTAGATTCATAGGATAGTTTCAGCATCCTTAGAAGGGTTTGGCTTCCCTGCGAGAAAAAGGGAACCTTTAACCAGTTGAGTATGGGACTCAAGTGGTTAAGATGCTGAACTTGCTGACTGGAAGGTCGGAATTCGATTCCTGGGTACTGCATGATGGAGTGAGCTCCCGTCTCTGTCCCAGCTCCTGCCAACCTAGCAGTCCGAAAACAAGGAACTGTAAGTATATAAATAGGGACCACTTCAGTGGTAAGGTAAACAGCGTTCTGTGCGCTCTGGTGTTTAGTCATGCCTGCCACATGTCCATGGAAACATTTGCGTACACAGACAGCGCAGCATGAGTGGAGCTTGTGGCTTATTAATCATCTTTAGGCAATCCCCCCAGGCTTTGCCTAATTGTCATTAAGTTACATTAGATAGGTTGACCCCATATCTGCGGGTTCAGTATCCATGGTTTATCTGTGCATCTAAAAATAATTCAATTTAAAAATCCTGAAATGCATATAAATTGATGCCATGAGGCCTCACTCTTATGTCTGATGAAGTGGATTTGATCCACAAAAGCTCACATTTAAATACAGGAGTTAGTCTTTAAGGTGCCACATTTTTTGTTTACTCTGATATGAAGTGCATATGTATTTCTATGACACATTATCAGAGCTAGCCACTAGAGGCCACTGTCTACAATGCAAAATTTAGGATTTGGAGTTATCCATGGTTTCAGGTATCCATAGTAGATCTTGGAATGTACTCCCTCCTGACACCGAGGACAACTTGTATTACTCATTTCATTTCCCAATTAGAAAAATAACCCCCAACACTTTGTTTTGTCCTGTAGGGGCTGCTGTAAAACATGAGACTAAATGATGGGCTCATCAGGTCTTTTCAAGCTCCAACTACCATCCGCAAATTCCCCAGCAGCCAAGTTTACTTGTTCCGAAGTGGGCAGTCGGATTCAGATGAATCGTCAGAGGAAGAGCTTGATGTCATGGAATTGCGAGCAAGGGGGAAACAGCTGCAACGGTACAATCCTACTCAAGAGAAAGTTGGGGATGTGCTACTACTAGAGCGAGAAGTCAGGAAAGACGACACACTCAACAAACTGGCACTGCAGTACGGATGCAAAGTAAGAAGTGACTTTGAAGGAAACAGCTGGTTTCCATCTACACAATTTACATAGATGGGTCATATCTATCTGTGATGCAATTAGTAGAATTAATTCCTAGTTCAGTTGCAAGCCTAGTATTGCCATAAGAACACACTGGTTTGTCCGGTTGACAGACAAACAGACACAGATAGCATCTGCTTCCAAACAAAACAAGCAGACCCGGGAGTTTCCACCATCCTTGTATGTAGTCACCTAAATTACTGTGCTATTCAGTTGACAAGAATTATTATTTAGCTACTTATCGCTCCCTCTGTAAGAGTCACTGGTGAAAAGTTTTTGAAATCAGGTGTGTGTGTGTGTGTGTATCTGGCCCACACCAAATCATCTGGCCCACACCAGCCTTGTCGCTCCCATAAGTGGAAGTAAAACATGCCCGTTCTTCTGCATCTGGGAGCAATGAGGGCAGCGTGGACCAGATGAATTGGCATTGGGGGCCAGATCCAGCCTACGGGCCGTAGTTTGGGCACTCCTGCTCTACAGATTGGATGGGAGTCTTTCCTAGCTGTTCTCATGGATCAGTTCTCAACCTTTTAAAACTAAGGGCTGAGTCATGCTCCCTCAGACAGCTTCGGGGGCCGGACAGCCATTTTGCCTTTCTTCCACCACATGGCATTTCCTGGTGTGGTGGTGGCGGTGGGGCGCCACATGAATTGGTGCTGCAGGCTGCGAATCCGTCATAGATGCTAGGGTTTGAACCTGTACCCTTCTGCAGGCAAAGCATCGACAGTGTCAGCAAGCTGTAGCCCTACTCTGCATCTTAAGCCCAGCTGAGGTTTTGTTTCCAAAAGAAGCTAATCAAATTGAAGAATCATCAGTGTCATTCCTCTGTTCTGCATTAACAAGTGGAAAGGCTTCTTCAGAGGGAACATAATTTCGGGGGGGGGGGGACCCATACAGCTGGGGTTGTGCTGCTGCATTAGACCTAACAACATATTTAGGGGGAAAAATTGTATTGGGAGGATTTTAAGGTTCCGAGACAAGGATGAATGGGATAGATTGACTTGAACAAGCAAAGATTGTCACAGACAAATCAGCATAACAGAGGCTCTATAGCCAAATGGGGTGCCTTTAGCAAACAAGCCCTGTCATTCGGCATGGTAAAAATGTTTTAAATAATGAACTATTATAGGGGGATAGTCTCAGAAGCACCATTTAGCCACTTCAATCTCACTCAGTCCCAGCCCCCTATGGTTTTTCATGTCACCATGAACCAAGAAACACCTGTTTATGTATCGTATTTGGTCAGGTACTTACTCACAGAACTGATTTTTTTTCCTTTCTGAATTCTTCAGGTTGCAGATATCAAACGGCTCAATAACCTTATCCGGGAACAGGACTTGTATGCTCTGAAATCCATCAAAATTCCGGTCAAAGTCAACAGTCTATTAACAGAGACCAAGCAAGAGCTGCTTTACCCTGAAAGTGCTGCCCCGTTAGCTGTGGAACAGCCTGGGTTCAAAGACAGAGACGACAGCTTCACAGATAACAAGCCCATTGATCAGTATTTCAGAGGGATAGACCAGAACATTGAACAAGCCGCACAGGTGCCGCTGCCGCCAGGTACAGACTATTGCATTGAAACTTCAAACTGGTCGTCTCCACAGCTGAAGGAAACGGGTAACGGAGCAGATTGTGGGATCCATTGGTGGAATGCAGTCTTCATTATGCTCCTCGTAGGAATCATTTTGCCAGTGTTTTATATCGTCTACTTTAAAACCCAAGGGCTGCAAGTGGCAACCAATGCATCCACCATAACCACAAATAGTTCACTGCAAGGATTAGCAATAGAAGCACCAGTTCATTTTGGTCAGGAAGACTATGGACCCAGTACCCCGCCCACCCAGACAGGAACATTTGTTCCACCTGATGGATGAATCCATCTGTTGACAGGTAAAAGCAGACAAGAGACATCTCTGTTTCTGACATGTTTTGTTCTGGATGAACAGACAGCAGCTATGTTGCTTAGAAGTCACTGGAAATGAACTTGGAAAAAGAGCCAAGGAAATCAAGAGCAAGATCAAGATGGGAATGTAGGCGGATTGAGCAGCAAAATAATTTTTCAATTATTGGAAATGTGCTCCATGGGGAAAATAATGCCCAATAGGATGTACTGACATTGCCCATGTACCCCCTCTTCCTGTTCAATAATACTTCTCCAATTCTCTCTCCTCTTGGGCAATCCCAGTGAACTGAATTTGCACCTAATTTGGCTCTCAATGCCTCCTTCAGCATTATTTGAAGCATGGCCCTTTTGCACCAAAATTGTTCTGTAGATTTACTGCTTTTTTTGTTTAACTGCCAATTAAAATGACATTTTATCAGCACTTGCAAGCCTAAAGATCTCATTTTGAACACACAGAACCCTTCTTTTCAAGCGCTTTTATTTTAAACATAGTAGCAAGTTGTCTTCCCAAGTTCTGTTTACACTTCTATATGTCTGTAGAAAGTCTTTGATCTGTTTCAGTAATTATCTTGCCCTGGTGTGGAAGATGATAAAAGTTCCCCACCATTGCCTTTTTAAATAAATCTCATAACTTTTGTCAGAAAGGTTCAGCAGAGTGTACAGTAGTAGTCCAGCTGGTTTAAAATCCCACAAATTCCTTACCTTACTAGTAATGTAATTTTCCCCAGCTCTATTCTAACTAATTTCAGTTGATACAGAATCCTGAATGAAGCATAAAATGGGCAAATAAGGCAGATCAAGAGTCGCCAGAGTTTGAAATGTTGAGGGAAGGAGGCTGCTCCCTTGAGGAAGGGAAAGCTTATCGTTAGCTTATAATCAAGAGAAGAAAATGTCAAGCTGCCGGGGGGGGGGGGGGGACCTGGCCCAGATCAGCTTGCAGCCACCTCACGTCAAGTGCGGGAAGCCAGAGACAAAACAGGCAGCTTGCTAGTAATGAAATTAATACATGCCCTTGCTTATGGCAGCTTCTTCTGCACGATGGCTGGCTTTTCTAAAAATGTGCTGCCGTGGTCTCTTCATCTCATGAACGAAGCCAGTTTGAGACTAAAGATAAAGTGGTGCTCGCTCTGTTCTGCTTGCAGAAGCTGGCTGGATGACAGCAGAGCATTGCTGGAATGGACGCCTCTACCATGCTTGAAGGAAATCTGAGGGCAGTAGGCTTTCCTTCTGATGCATGAGAGAAACGACATGGCATCTAGACAAACCGGGCGCCTCAAAGGAAGGAAGTGGCAGGGAAGGAGCCGTCTCGGCTCCATGAGCATGGCAATCAGGAATATTCTGTCCCCCATAATAGAATCACAGAGTTGGAAAGGGGCCTTTAGGCCATCAGGTCCAAACGCCCAGTGCTCAATGCAGGAATCTGAATCTGAGCAGATCTGACAGATGGATGCTTTTTCCAATTCTCTCTTGAATGCTTCCAGTGTTGGGAGTGTTCATCATCACTCAAAGCAGTTGGTTCCACTGTTGTACTACTCTAACCATTAAGACGTTTTTCCTAATATTCAGCCCGTATCTGGCTTCCTGAAGTTTCAGCCCATTATTAGGTGCCCTGGACTCTGAGATGATGGAGCTCATCGCATTCGCTCTGTGCAAGGATCCAACCTCAAAGGATTGGCTTAACTTGCAAGAACAGCAATAGCACTTATATACCGCCCCATAGTGCTTAGTGCACTCTCTAGGGGTTCACAGAGCAATTAGTATTTTTGCCCCCAACATGCTAGGTACTCATTTTACCTACTTTGGGAGGCTGGAAGGTTAATTCAACCTTGAGACTCATCAGGATCAAACTCAAAACATTATAGCTGCAGTATGGCAATTTACCCACTGTGCCCCCCAGGGCTTGAACCAACTGCCTCGAGAGGTGGGAAGGGCTCAGAAGAATACATTATTGACATGCACATTGAGCCCACACCATGTACATGGCTCTCTATATCCTGATTGTGAGTGACTAGCAGAAGCTCTGGCTGACCGATGCTCTTCTGTTCCCCTTCATAGAGCATAAGCTGCTGTGAAGAGCGAAGGAGTGTGCATACGCTCCTAACAGTTCTCCCAAAGTGTAATCCGATGCCCATGGCAACTGGCAGAAGTTGCCTGTAGTGGAAAACATTGCAGTCTCTCAATGGCAAATCTCAGCTGCAAATATTTCAAGTGCTAGGCAAAGACAGTCCCCTTTAGCTTCATGCCAGAATGTCAAGTATGAATTTCCACTTCATCTCCCTTGTAATTAAAAGAAAACACCGGTCATAATGAAGAAAAATATGATTTGGAACAATACTGTGGAAAGTGAGGTGGAAGCACAAACATATTTAGCAAACTGATATAAAAAACTTAAGGCAAGGAAACCACCTTTCCTCCCACAATGTAGATGCCATCAATCCATCCTCAAGTCTGCCTCCCATATCGCCTTTCTCCAATTCTCATCTTCTATCTCTGCAACCAATGCAGAAAAGCCCATCAAATTACTTCACCGAAAATAATATAAAAAAAAAACCTAGTAGCTTTTATGCCAGTTTTCACCTTAATGGCTTATGGCACATTGGAATAAAACTCATTTAAAAATCTATATTTAGCATACCTAATGGAGGCAATGTAAACTTCACTCCTTTAGTTTCCCCCCATCTTCTTCCACTAACAAGGGAACAAATCTAACTTTTACTGCTTTTCCCAGGAATTCTATAATCTTTTCAGCTAGTTCAAAGTCACACAAAAGTCAGGTTTAAAGAAGCTAACATAGAGGCAATAAGGAGACTAAGAAAACAAATAACATATCAGTAGCTAGACTGATTACATTTTACCCAACTTCCTCAACAAATTACAAGAGCCACTAAATGGTTCAGCCTTGTATTGTAGTCGGGAAGTAAAGATGTTGTATACAAAGTTTATAAAGCTACAAAGTTGAAGATAAGTCAGAGTTGGAAAGGTGTATTTTAGTCCACAGCATCCTAGGTTTAAAACCAAGCTTTGGAAAATAATTATTACTATTTACTGAACAGGAACATCCATGGGAAATGGACACAGGTTGGGTATTTGTCTTAATATCAACAACTGTAACTCTATTAAAGCCATTAACTAGATCAGTGATGGCACTCCAAGTGTACTTCGACTTCAATTCCCAGAAGCCCAAGTCAGCTCTCCTGCTAATCAGGACTTCTGGGAATTGAAGTCCAAGAACAGCTGGAGTGCCAAGGTTTACCATCACTGGACTAGACTATACCGTATACATTTGCCAACTATTAAAAATAAGCAAGCAGAAAAAGTATTCCTGGATTGTTTTGTATGACTCGTCTTCAACTGATATGTCCGGATGCACTGTTAGTCACACAATGTTCACAGAATATTATCTTTAAAGCTTTTTTTAAAGTTGAGAAGCACAGAGTGACACACTTATTTAATTTAAACAATTGCACAGAAAGGAGACACTCCACAACCCACAAGTGCAACTATAGTAATTCTTTTAGCAGCTGCTTTGTTCCAGCTATGAAAAAACGAATGTTACTGGCCTTCTTTCTTTCTGGGTCGTCTCTAGCCCAACAGAGAGAAGAAAAATAAGCATATGCTCAGAAGTGCAGTCCCATTGTGTACACCAAAATCAAAAGTGAGCAAATGGAGAACTGAACATTATTTCTTCTGTTGGTTCAAACTCAACTAGAAGGAAATAATTTCTCTTGCTTCTGTCATATGATTTTCTCTGTCAAATGCATAAGGTAGGGCAGATTCCAAATTCAAATACTGTACGTATAAGTATTTCCTTTCTTTTACTAGGTATGGAACTTTACAGGCAAGTAGAATGGGATTAACAACAGCAAAATCAAAGGCAATCGTGGACTCAGGAAAGGGAGTTGGTGCATGCACAAATCAAGCAAACTTCATTCTAAATATGAGAGAGTCTGAAGTACACAGTAAAAGCCAGTATTTTTACTTTAGTGAATGCAAGATACAAATATTTTACAACAACCTCTAGCATTTTCTTAACCATTTGATAAAAAGTTCACTAGAATATTTATTGTATATTGAAGAAAAACACCACATTCAGGGAAAAAGAGATTAACTTAATTTTTTTTCCGTAAAGATTTCGTCTCAAAGATGGCAACAAAGTCCAGCTTGTGCCGCCAGGCGGCTTTAACCGCAAACAGCTTCGTCTGTGAACTGTTGACTACAAACATTTACCAAGTACATATATATATTTTTATTTTTAAAAAAAGCTTTTCTTTTTTCTTTTAAATATAGCAAAGCAGTGTTTTCTTGCACAGCAAAGTGAGGAAAATTTCTAATAAATTTTAAAGTCTTTTCACATTCTAAATTTCAAACTTCTTCCCATGGTTGATCTAGCAGGAGTCATTTATGTCCTTTATTTACTATATATTTCTTGTGCGCACAATACACTTGCCAATGCATTAGTTTCCTTTACAGTTAAAGCATTTCCTACTTGCCTTGATTATTTTTTTAAAAAAGGAATATCTTCTCTTAGCATCCCAAGCCAAGCCAGTGTTGCTATGTTACCATACACAACATTTGACTTCCATTTTATAACTTTGATTTGTTCATGTTGAAATCTAGCTGCAATCTTCCCCAAGCTGCCATGGGCTTTCCTTACATTATTAATCCCATTATTTTTTTATAAAAAAGTCAATAGGCTTTTTAATTTTCAAAAAAGGTTCTCGAAGCAGCCTCGTTGTACAAGCTGCTGGATTAGCAAAATTCCTAGAGACATGCTACGCAGCTCTCTGACAAGCCATAGCTGCTCAACCAGGGGTGTGACTGTCACTTCTATGAGACCACACTCTTCTACACAGCCCCTTACATGTGAAAAAGGTAACTAAAATGGTAGGTTTCCACAAGCTCGGCATTTGTCAAGGGATGTCTCTGAAGCAACAAATCCCCGACCCAAGGTACTAGTAACCCAGAGGCCATACCATGTGCTTGAATGGATACTTAGATCTTCTTCAAACATGTTGCTAAAAAGCTAGGCTTCTGCCTTGAGAACGGTATCATTTAGGGAGCTTGCATATAACAAGTACTTCTGAGCATTTTCAAGCAGTAGTCCTCGCCTTCTAACCACAATATGAATTCCCCTCCAATTCCAAAAGTGGTTCCCCATCCATGTCTGCTAAAGCCTTAAGCCCATATTCCCCACCAGGCTCATGGAAGTAACTTCTTGCCTATCTGACCCCTGATCTCAAGCTTTAGGTACCAAAACAGTTGCGGCTTTTGTCGAACAAGGCTCAGATGGTGCAGTACCAGCAGAGGGACCAGGGGGGAATGATACACTTTTTAAAATCTCGCTGAAGTCATTTTTTAACCATGGCAGGTCCTGCTGCTTCAGTGTAAAACCAGGCATTTGATACAAAGGAATTAGCAAAAGGGGAGCATAGAAACACTGACTCCATCACATGCAAAAGTGCAGGATGATTCTACATCCAGGTTAACACAAGCAATCTTGCACGTTGTTGCAACTATCCTTATCTATAGGCTCAAAATACAAGACTTCCAAAATATCTAGAGTTACATTATTAGTGTTGTTATTAGAAAAAGGTCAGCATTTTTAATTTGATTGTTATGTTGAGAATGTCTTCCATAAGAGGCAATGGGCATGGCCAGTTCCTGGAGCAAGGAGATGGGCCAAGAGTTAACAGTCTGATTCTGAAAGCTTGGGTTTTGTAAAACATTTGGTTGGCTCGATTCAAGTACAAAGCTCAAGCCTCATCTTCTTAAGAAAAAGGTGTATCGATGTAACTCCATACAAACCTGCATAGGAATAAAGACTACTGAGATACAGTTAACAAAGCCACCTCATTAAGGCACACAAGAAATCAGACAGTAAATGTGAAATGAAGAACTCCCATTCAAATGTACAGCAAAGTTCAGGTAGGTGCATAAATACCGCTTGGGAAACATCCCCATTTGAAGCGTCAGAAGGATCTGTGAAGTGGTGGCTTGGGTCCCCCCAACTCAAGCAGGTGCCAAAAACGAGGGACTGGAGGAATTGAGGGAGCTGACAGAACAAACAAGTGCTTTCTAGACAACATGATCAAGAGAGAAGCAGCGGCCCTTGGCGGCTATTAGAGCCTCTGCCCAGTTAAATAACTGAAAACAAAGCCAGCCAATATCACATAACCCAACAGACAGAGTATGTTATGCTATTTCCTAGGGGGAAGGAGAGGATGCAGAAGGAGAATAGGTGAGATGATTTTCCAGGGAGTGGCTTTCACTTCAGGGCACTTTTCTATGAAACCATCCCCAACCTAATTTACTATCTTAGAGGTGGTGAAAATTTAGGTCATCTTAAAGCTTTAATTCTCATCAGCAAGGAATTAAAATTGCACATGCCCTGCTATCTGCTACTTGGCCATCAAAGTGAGTTAGTATTTCCTTTCAACGAAAATCTAGCTTCTATGCTAGAAAAAGGAAAACCATATTCTGGGTGTCTAGTTTACCCCAAAACGACACCCCTTCCCTTGCCGTATGTGTGTTCAGACAACACGCACACAGAACCACGTGTTTGCAGTGCAAATTGTGAACTGATCCAGAGACACAAGCTCTATCCAGACCACAATACAGACTACTCGGCAAAGTTTTGATCTGCAGCTTAGAAAACTGTCTAAGGTGATCCACTGAAATGAAATAAAGGGTGCTCGCTGCTAAAATGAGTGTCATGTTTTTGTCACAGGTAAATTAGACAGAGCTGTAGCATACTATTTCATATATTACTTTAGATGCAGCTGCATTACAGTTATCTCAATCTAGATTTAACATTCAATGGATCTTTAAATGTACATTCAAATGAAAACCATTTAAATTTAAATCATATTGCTTCAATGTGCAAAACTAATGATAGTGGGGAATTCCCTCCCAATGCAAATGCTAGTTTTAAAGCAGTGTCTCCATTTTTGGTGTTTTTAAAACCTTTTTTACATTTTGGTCAGAACTGCAGCAGGGAAGAAAAGATGTTTAATCCCATAAACTGCAATTTTATGAACTGTCAGCCCCCTCAACAGCTGCTATTTGCATTAAACATGAGTGTTATTTTTTAAAAAAAAAACACACACATTTCACATCCCTCCTGGTTTGGCCTTAACAATTCAATAAGTGTACATACTGCAACATCTGTTCTAAAGTATAAACTGGACATCCAGACACGTCATATGGCAGTGTTGACAAACCTTGGCACTTCAGGTGTTCTTGGACTCCAGTTCCCAGAAGCCCAAGTCTCTGTGAATACACACGAATAGGTTTACTGTGCGTACATACAGTAAACCCATTTGTGTGGATTCACAGAGGTTGGGCTTCAGGGAATTGGAGTCCAAGATCAAATGGAGTGCCAAGGTTCGCCATCACTGTTATATGGCATACTGGCTCTTTGAATGTCAGTGTTTTGATGGTGACATACTTGCATCATCAAAACACTGAGGTACCACGAAGCATCACTTAGCTGAATAGTTAAAAGACTCCCGTCCCAAAAATGGTGAGTTAACCCCATCCCCATTAATGAGGAAAAGCACTTTTTTGCAAATAATGCCAAGAGGATGTTTATACAAAAGGCTTTGAAAGCACTGTTTGTTCCAAACCCAACCAACGCGTCAACACCCTTCCCCACTTTTTTGCTTCTTCTTATAGGTTTCCATTCTTTCAACTCTAAGAGCAACAAGATGGTATCCTTACCCCTTTCCCCTCTCAACAAAGCAGTTTTAAAACAATGCCTGAAAAAACAAGTTACAACTTCATTTTCTATTTATGCAGTATGAACGCAATGCTGAATTTTATGGAGAACTGGGGCGGGGAGGGGGGGAGTTATCACTTTGCTATCTATATACATAAATTTATATATGTATATATACACATATATGTATATATATATATTTATAAAAATGTATAATGAAACTTTACCATACATCACAAAAAAAGAGTACAATTTTAACAACACACATTCACCACCAGTGAGGGGGGACAGCCCCCTTTTTAAAACACTCTTTGAAAAAATCTGGATAATATTAATTAAAATCCAAAAGGAAGTACAGCATATTGAACAAAATAGTAAATATTAAAACAGTGAATACTCTACTTAATAAGGACCTCGCCTTTTTCTTTTTTTCTTCAAGTTGGCGTCAATCCACAAAAATATACTTTTAAATCTGGTGAACGTACAATACATACGTACTTACACCAAAAGGTGATAATATATTTAAGATGCTATATACACGAAGTTTGGCTCAAATTTTCATTTATATATAGAATAAAGTATTCATGGCTTATTTTTCCCCAAGATTCTGCCTGCAAGATTTTTTTCCTTCCTTCCCAAAAGCAAGCAAGCAAACAAACAAAAAGACAATCAAAAAACCAAGTTAGATCTATACTCTAAAAAAACCCCTCTACACAATACAGCTTTGGCTTGTATAAATAATTCATAGCAGAATGTGTTCAAAAGTATTGTATATCTTTCCATATAGTTCTTCAAGGGTATGTTCTTCTTCAATAAAAAATATACATGAGCTAAAATTGTCTTTCTATGTTTTAAAAAAGGTAGAAGGAACATAAGCATGAGCCTTTAAAACATATTCCAATTATAACTTAATATATTAAAATTTTCTTTATGGACTAACTTCTAGCTTAATATTTTCTGAATATTTCATGCACTTTGTCTCTCTCTCTCTCTCTCTTTCTCTGTTAAAAAAGTTATTTGACCCAGTATTTTTTTTGCACATGCAAAAACATGTTTGTGTGTTTTTAAAATGCCAGCCCTTCATCCATGCACTCTTTTTGCAAGAGACCCATGCTAGATTGGGTAGTATAGAGATCATTCTATGTACAGTATTGCTTTCTTTTTCTACTGCTCTGCTGCTAACAAAGAGTAATTTTGACTACAGGATACCACACAGCTGTTGGAAAACACACACGGGAACACAACTACCAACAAGCCCTCACAGTTCTGCCATCTAATTTGGTAGATTACATAAGGGTACATTTCTTTTGCAAAACAAGTTACATTGTCTGAGGAACACAGTCCAGGTTAAGTGCCAGAACTAGACCAATACCTATAAGGGATCTTCTCTTACATTTTTTTTAAAAACCATGGGGTATCTGCAGCTATACGAAGGAATTGATATTAAGTGCTTGTTGATTCTTCTTCTTGTGTCTTCGCTACACACACTCACACATATATATGTATACAAAGATATATATGCATGTATGTATATACATATAAATATTTATTTCATGTCCTTATTTATAAATTTAGATATGTCAGGACTGTTCATTGGGATAACTCCAAAGTGGAAACTCAAGAAGGGGAACTAGAGGTTTAGGTCACCCAGGTGTCCATTCTCATTCGCTTTACTGTTGGGCTCTCTCTGTCTTCTGAATTCGGAGGCCTTCCCAGACCGACCGGTGAATGGAAGTCATTCCTTGGATCCTCCCGATCACTGCCGTCGTATGAACTGCTGGAACTACTGAGGCTGTCAACTGGAGAGCGTCCCATTTCCTGCCGCGATTGTTGTGGAGGCTGCTGGGATACCTGTTGCTGTTGCTGTTGCTGCTGCTGCTGCGGGAACGTGGATGGAGTCACTCTGTCTCGAGGTGGTGAAATAGGTTCAGACTTTATGTTAATATTTTGGTTGGTATTAATAGATAAACTGGAACCCTGAGATAACTGACCTCCAGCCCTAATAAAAATTAAAGTCAGGTTGGGTCGGGGGGGAGGAAAGAGAAGAAGGAGGTCATTTTATAATGCTTTATGGACTGAGAAGATAAAGAGGGAAGAACTCTGCATCAAGAACAATGCCATTTGAAATAAAATAAAGCAACCAAAAACAACCAATGTCACTCATTAAAGCCGAGTTTAAAAAAGTAACAGCATTTGCACAGTTCAACGTATCTGCATATGCTATGGTAAGTCAGACTGTGCTTTTGTTATTATGTCAGCACTATGTCCAGACAAACCAACCAGAAATTATACCCTAAATCACAACCAGAAGCCTCTTTTATTTTTATTTTCTATTACAGAGCGGCTTGTTTAAACCATGACTTGTTCTGTCCAAAACAGCAACGGTGGCTTTTCTCTGGGTTGTCTTCTCAACTGCCTACCACAAAACTGAACCTGACAAAAAGAACAGGAGAGGACCAGACCAAAAACTGAGAAGACAAACTAGATTTTTGTTGTTGTCTGTGAGATGACTGACAGGTTAACCAATAAAGTATGGTCAACAAACACCATGGCTTAGTGTGACTTGTTAATGTAATGACTGATGGTGTAAAATAAATATTCTTGATCCATTGATATTGAAAATGTTATAAGCCAACAAGCCAATACCCAGTTACTGTCACAATCATTGTACTGTGTCACCCTAACATTTGAGGAAGAGGACTGAAGGATCTAGAATGTGAGCAATTTTTGCAACTAAGCTGCTCATCAGAGTTCTAGTCACTAATACATTATGGTCTATAGATGGATGGATGGAGGGTTCAAATGAGGGGAAGCTTTCAATGCTTCCATTTGCATATAGGAATGGGGTCATGTGGACACTGAATGAATAAAAAAAGAACACAGGGATTTCCAGAAAGCAAGTCAAATCAACATCCTCTTTGAGAAAGGTATCTGTGCAGATCCAACTTGATGAAAACTAAAAGTAAATAACCCTTTCTCTCATCAACAAGGTGACACCTGAAAATGGTTCATGGGCTAAACAAAATAGGTACCCAGCTGGGTGTAACCTAGTGAGGGTTTGCCAACTGTACCAAGTGGGGGATAGGGATAAATGTTCCTACTTACACAAGATTGTTGAGGGCTGCCTGTCCTAGGTGATGCTGCTGCCAGGCAGATACTTGTCCTAATGACAGCATTCCTGGGGAGTTAAATCCCTGCAAGGTAGACAGATCTGCACTAGTCAAAGAGTAATCTGAAAAGAGAGAAAGAAAGAAAAATCATTGCTCATAATCAGAAAATTTAAACTTTCACTAACTTAAGTAAGGATTTATGCTGACCAAATCTGTTTTGAGGACAGGCATTTTAATTTACAGGAATCCCCTCAGATGCCCTAAGGTAAAATTTCTCAACCTTGGGCATCAATGTGTTCTTGCACTTCAATATCCAAAAAACCAAGTCAGCACACCTGCTAACCAGGACTTCTGGGAATTGAAGTCCAAGAACATCTGGGGGCCAAAGGTTGAGAAACACTGGCTTTTAATCCCATACCGTTAGCTACTTCAAGATTCCAGTTGTGTTTATAATTATCATTAAAGTAAAGCTTGTAGAGACCATCAGTTCAACTGACCATCTCCCCAAGCCTTAGGCACACAGAGAACCAGTGTTCCTACAGTTAGTAGCTCACTGATGTTCCCAGATAATCCACTCAAAGTATTATACAGCAGAATCTGCAGTCCTATGCCATGGTTTGTCTTCTTTCCCCAATGGAACAGTTCTTTTTCTAGGTTCCAGCCAGCAAGATATCCAAGTGTCCATCTTCTCTTCACTCCTGGAACACTTTAGCCAGAGGCGACTGCACGCTCCCCTCAATGCCATCTCCTCAACTCCCAATGTGATTATTGTAAACTGGTACAGGGTTTAATAGATTTTCTTTCAACTCTCAATTACAGTAATACCTCGGATAACACTAAGACTTGGTTCCACAAGTCTTGGGGTTATCTGATTTTTAGTGTTATCCGATCCATGTTAAAATCCTATGGGATGGATCGGATAACGTTAAAGCTCCATAGAGATACATTGTAACCGCACAGGCTTTAGCGGTTGTTATCCGATCCATCCCATAGGACCTTAACGTTATTCGATCCAATTCTCCTCCCCAGATTACTTAACGTTATGCGATTTTAGCATTATCCGAGGTAAAAGTTATCCGAAGTATTACTGTACTCCCAGTCATACCTATGACTGACAAAGTCAATTCACATAATGATTGAAATCATGTTGCTTAAATACGAACGTGGAAGGCAAGCAGCATAACATCTGGACAATTCTAGCTGGCAAATACCAAACCTCCACTAGGGAATTGGGTACACACCAAGCCAGCAGGCATGTGCACCCTGGAGTACCTCAGTGGCAACATCCTCTGTTACATCATCTATTACATCATCTACCTTCTGCACATTGAACTAAGCAAGAGGATTTCAGTCAATAAGTATTTGATGACATCTGGCTTCTTTAGACTCTCCACCCCATCCAAAAACAAACTTAGCTGCTATTATTGTTTTCTTAAGTCCTGAAACAATACAGGTACTTATTGGGCTGTGCTGATATTTCTACACTCTTGCCCACCTGAATTTTTCTAAGTTGCCTACTCCTGGGTGCTTAAGGATTTCCTTAGGCACACAGAAACATTTATTTTTGGCGACCCTTTTAGATTATAAAGCGACAGATACCCAATCACCTGAGTTGGTTGTTAGAGAGAATGATTAAATATAGGTAGCAATAATAAGAACCTTCATTTTCTACCATTTGAAAACAAGAACTGACCTCTAGAAAAAGAACTTCTGCCAACAAAACTAGTTGGAAAAAGAATCAGATTTTATTCAGAGAATTAGATTTAGTAAGGCAGATTCTACTTTATAATAACAGAAACTGCAACCAATACAGTATTTTGAAAAGTATGCCAAACTAACACGGATTGCAGAAAGGCCTAAACATATTATTTCTTGGAAGCTTTGAAGTAAAAACTTATTAAATCAAAATGACCTGTGACTTCATCTCATCTGTTTTAGTTTTCCAAGATATGTTGGCACTATGTTTTCACCCAAAAGTACGACAGAAGGGCTGACATAACAGAGTTAAAAAGCTAAGTATATTTGCATAAGTAAATGCATCATTAGAGTTCCAGGGGGGTGAAAAATGAGACGTTAGCAATGGTCGCTACATGACCATCTCTAATCTACAAGTCAAGAGAAGATCAAAGTACAAAAGTAACTGGTACAATTCAAAATAACATAAATGAATTATAAGTACACTCTCATGAGGAAAAATGAAGGATATAATAATAAGAGTGCCCTATGACCAGGGAATGGAACAAACATGTTAAAAGTAGTACATTTAGTCATAACACCTTAGCTTTGGAGGAAATTATACCTTGTCTTTCTATTAATTAATTAAATAAATAAATTTGTAACCCACCAATAATTAGTGTTAGACATCACTCTAAGCAGCTCACAAGAAAAACATCAAACAATACAAACATTAAATAACAAATACAATAAAATAACATATCAGAAAACCAACCTAGCCCTATAAACAAATAATGAACCACAATTACACCAATACCTGCAGTTAAATATTACTACTAAAGCACTGTAGCTGGGGAAGAGAGCAATTTACATATACAGTAGAACCCCGTATAGCAATCACCCCATACAGCGATGAAATTGCATAGCGATGAGGCTTGGGGGGGGGGGGGCCGTTCCACATAGTGATCGTTCCAATGGGAAAATCCGTACAACGATTTTCCAATGGGAAAAACTGCTTGGCGCCAAACATCGCTGTACGGTGTTTCCCATAGAGAAGATTGTACAACGATGAAAACCCCATAGCAATCAGATCTTTGGAACGGATTAAAATTGCTATACGTTGTTCTACTGTACTTGTGACTTCACAAACAGTGTTAAGAGTCTTTTTAAAGATGGGGAGCAATCTCTCAATTTTAATTATTTTTATTTAAATGGAATCTTACTTGTGCATTAGTAACAAATTCCCCTCTTCAAAAGTGAACTAACATTAACAATGCTATAAATGTTATGGCAATCAGCATGCAAATGTATTTACTAGTTAAAATAATATTTCCATATTCAAGTATGACCTGCAAAAGAATAGGACTAGAAGTTTGCACACCATCTATTTACTGGGATGCTCACCCTGTGTTGTGACATTGAATATATCCTGCCATTTGTAAGCCCACCTGGGAAAGTTAGTGAGCTGCTGAAAGGAAGACTATTCAGCTTTGGAAATGAATGAGTATTCCTGAAGAATCTCATGGATAAAAAGCTCTTTGGATTCAGCAAACTAAATATAGGATTGGAATTTTCTCAAAGTATTACCAAAGGAAGTTGGGGAATGGGGGGCACAACTTACCAGTATTGTAGACTGTAGGCATAGCAGAATACACCAGTCCCTGTGGAGGTAAGCTTGGCGTTGTCACAGACACAACTGGTGTCGCCAAAGGTTGCGTAGACTGAGAACTGCTTAACCGCTGCGTGTTCTGTAAATAGTTAACAGTAGAGCACAATTAAGCAGATACTGAACTAGATCAAACTCTGAGACACTTTTTCTTGTCTATTGACAGTGTGTGCAATCTTTTAAAAGAAGGTATACATAATAAAGGGAGGAAATATTATGATATTTATGCGCCAGTTTCATATAATTTGATTTGTTTAAGGCAGGGGTTCCCAACCTAAGGCCCGTGGGCTGGATCCAGCCCCCAGTGCCATTTCATGTGCCGCCACCCCTCCATTTGAGAAACTAAATGGCTGCCCCTTTGAAGCTGTTTGGGACAAAATGGCCATCCCCATCATGCATGCTGGGCAAAATGGCTATCCGGCCCTCGAAGCTGACTGAGAAAGCGTGACCCGACCCCTGGCTTGAAAAGGTTGTGAACCCCTGGTTTAAGGTATGCATCAAACTATCTACTCCCATCTTATCCTACCATTCCATAAACATAGCCTACCATTCTATAAAATCTCCAGATGTCAGCTGAGAACATGACCCATAATGCTTATAAGTCATACTAACAGTAATTAGCATATGCTTGTCTTGTATATTTAACCAAACTGCATCAAAAGGAAAATACATGCACATATAAAATACAACTCTCTGAAAGTTATCCTCCATGCTTCGTTTAAAGGAAGAGAAGCTTCTATGAATAACCCAACTAATTTGAAAATGCTAATTTTAGTACCAACTCAACCTAATAACTAGGTCATCAGAATGAGAATCTGGGAATCTTCCACCACAGTACTTCCCCAAATCCATTTCTGCTTGCTTCTTTTAATTGCAGAGGAGCAGAAAAGAGATAAAATAAGGAAATTGCAACCTTAATTCCTGGAAAGAAAACGGTGTGGCATGGGGCCACATATCAATCTTTTTCTACAGGTAGAATGAAGACTGAAACCACTGGAGCTAATTTTGGCTTGCAATAATGAAAACATTACCTAAATGTTTGATGGGGGCTTTGCTATTACAATAAAACCACGATTTACGTAAAAATTGACTTACGTAACTATTTTTGCAGAAAATGCAAATAAATCATATTACACAAGGGGTTTATTTGCATCTTGTAATTCTAAAATGATGCCACTGCCATTTTAAACTCTAAAGTCACGACCCCATGCCATTTTAGAATTAAACATTCCACCCCGCACCACTCGCCCCCACCACCGGAAGTCACAAACATCACTTATCATGGTGGTGGTGGCGGCAGCAACAAATACTGTGACAGTTTTGCCACATTTTCTAGACTCCCCACTGGTGGTGTGCAGGGGGAGGGGCATGTCTACTCTGTTGTGCTCTTTTTGTCTGAGGTTTCTCTCACATTGGGTGAAGACTGCTCCATCCCACTCTTTGTCCAACACACGTTCCCAGCTAGAGCACGCTGCAAGGGATATCAAGCAAAGAGCGCAACCGAGCGGTCTTCACCCAACGTGCATTCCTGGTTTGAACGCATGGTGGGGAGGCCTCAGATGGGGGGGCAGAACCAAGCGGTCTTTGTGTGGCGCGTGTTCCCAGCAGGGAGGCCTCGGACAGGGAGCACTGCCGAGAGGATGTGCCCCGGCGCTCTACCAGTGCCGGTAGAAGCAGTGGGGAAAGTGGCGGTGGCGGCAGTGATTCCTGCTCCCCTAATGGGCAGACAAACTGCTGAGGAAGAAGCAACAGCATTGTGGAAAAGGTAGGTAGATCACTTCATCATTCCCTTTGTGCTGATTATTTTTTGGATTATTTCTGGTCCGGTTGGGACCGTTTTTTTATTTTTTTCAACACATTACTATGGAAATGCATAGATTTACGTAAAAAAAGCTTGTATTATGTAAAAAGCTACGGAACAGACTTTTTACGTAAATCAGAGTTTTACTGTACTATGATGATAGATACATATTTCCCCATAAGTGGCAGCCATACCACCAGAGGGCAATCTCCTCCTTCAACATGCCTACTACAAATCATTCTTTGTCTTTCTACAAAATCAGAAAAGTACTACACATTAATGTGGATAGATGTGTTTCATCACATACATGTGCTGAAAACAGCATCTTGGGCACTCTTTAAATAGAAAAGCAACATATATATTCCAATCTTAATCCTCCTCTCTCACTGTAAAGTTGCAAAAAAATATTTTTTTTCCCTGTGGTTCATGGGGCACAGCATGAGGACACACCACATTTCAGAAGTATGGACTTAAGTGTTATAAAATACAAAGTAGCACTTAGCTAAAATAGTAGGACTGTACAGTCCATGAACAAACATGGGACAATTGTTTACTCCACCATACCTCCATTTTACGCAATCCTGTCGCATCATTATCTGAATTTATGAGCTGCATATTGGGACATTATCTTAGTTTATTGTGAGAAATTCATTACAACAGATTAAGGAAAACTAGCTAAAATTGTGATTTCAGATTTGCAGTGGCGGTTTCCCTTGTCTTTCTTCCTCCTCTCCTCCCCGCTCCTGCTATGTTTCTCTGCTCCATGCTAATTTCTTCCTGTCTTCCTCCTCCTCCAGCGCAAAGATTGGCAGGGAAATGCCAGAGAGCAGGAAGAGGATGAGTGCAGGAGCAGCAACAAGAGAGGGGGAGAGATGGGAGCAGCTGCAAAAAAGGGACTGCACACACGCTGGTAGTGGTGGTGGCAGAATCCCTGAGAAAAGCATGACTCCCTTTCTTTTTTATCCCTCTGAGGTGATGTCCTGGGAGGAGGAGCAATGACATCTTGCACAAGGGCATCCTGGCTCCGCTAAAAGGGCGCTGGACAGGAAGTGATGAGGGCGTTTAACCCTAACAAAATATATACGTTCCCACTCGATTTCTAATTTCAACTCCCCTCTGGGGATTCGAACCAACAACCTCTTGCTAACAAGGCAAAATAACCTCTAAACCACGGCAGCTGCATTGTAAATAGGGCTGCTTTTGTAACCTTATCTTTGGCAGCAAAGGAGGAGAAGGCAGGCAGAGAAACACGGAGCTCTGCTCGGTTGCTCCTTTGGATTGGCATCCGAGGGGGGTGCCATCGAACTGGAGGCCGCCCCGGGCTGAGTCCCATTAGCCCTATGGGCCGGCCTACCACTGGTCTTGCACTCCCTCCTGCCTTAAGGGGTTTTTTTAAAATCATGTCAGAAGCATACAAAGGTGCTTTCTGGGTCGAAAGGATTTTTGCTAGAGGCCCTCCGCTCAGGGGAAGCCTTTTGTGGCGGTGAGATTACTCCAAGTCCATCCCCCCGCCACCACCAGTAGCCACACACACCCCGAGCCACCCCCTACTCCTCCCACACTGTCACCGCCACCCACCATTCTCCCCCCCCCCATGCCACTTTCCTGGAGGAGCTGCATGGCACCAACTCATTCGGCCTGTGACCTCATTCCAGCCACTGCTTCTGCTTCCGCCACAATCTTTGTCTCCTCTGCTTGGCTTGGCATGTCCCTAATGGCAATCCATAGTAGGGCAGATGTCATAAGCCTTACAACATCCACCCTGCTATGGAGCGCCATCAGGGACACGCCAACCCAAGCAGAGGAGAAAAGGATTGAGGAAGCAGCAGCAGCTGGAGCAAATTCACAGACCAGATGAGTTGGTGGCACGACCCGCATTCCGGCCCACAGGCCATAGGTTGAGAACCCCGACTTAGTATCTGACATGATGCATTCCACAAGTATGGAAAAAAAAACACCACAACAATCACATGCTTTCATGCAACAAGCCCATATCAGCAACAGGCCTTTATTTCAATTATTTTAAAAGACTAACATGCTCCCTCCAATATGTTTGTCTTGCTGAAGTGACTTCTGAAGTGACTGCATTGGTTGTGCTGCTAAAACTTTACCTGGACAGTATTGCAAAGGAAGCCAGATTCTAGTAACAAAAAGTGAGTCTTATCTTTACCAGAGACTAAGTCACATATGAAATGTTTTGCAAAAGGTCTTTTCAATAAAGGGAAACCGTTTCCCCAATAAAGGGAAATAGCTTGCAGTTGTACATTTCTTTTGGTAAACAGAGAAACCCCTAGTGGTTTCTTTCTTATAGAGCATGAAATTAACTTCATCTCTAGAATGGTGACCTCATCAGGAATGATGTAATCTCCAAGAAGGAAAACAGCAGCACAGGATCTATGTTACAATTTGTGAAACTTTATGAGCAAAGCCCCTATCTAAGGAAAAACGTGAGGGACACAATATTAGCCACTGGCAAGGGAAATTTCAAATTCCCTCAATATGCAAAGACAGTTGCTGTTATAGGTTCTATGCCAATGTTCCCCTTTTTCAACACAGTCCATTAAATTAGTAAGTTGCTGTCTTGGGTTTATTAATTTTCCATGCTCTATTGGTTGACTTGGAAGACTGTGATAAACCGAGCAAAGGTTCTCCTTGCCACAAAGGGAACATTGGTCAAAGCTACACCACAGTTAACAAGAAAGCTCTCTGGCTTTTTATGTCTCATACCAAGTAGGAGCCCAGACTCACCAATTCCAATTCATCCTCCTCCGACTGTACTCAGCAAATAAGAGGGATAATAAAGTTACTAAGAATAGGACAATATTCAAGAATGAAAGAGTCATGCTAGCGCTCGAGTGGTTAGCTATATTTAGTCTCACTAGTATTTTGAATTTACAATGTGATTCAGTAGTGCTGTATCACGCATGACAGCATAATTTTACAAAACTAACAAAGCTATGCTGACCAGTCTGACAAACATCCTAACTACAACTAGCCTGGGTTCTCTGTCAATAACACACTATCTTCACTGTACTCACAAAGAAAACTAGGTTTGTTGTATTGGCATATTATTTAAAACTGAGAATCAACATTTGTTCTGTTGACCTGCTCTAGCGATCAGCAACTCCAATGTGGAATGCTGAAACACCAGCTGACCCATGCTAAAGACTGAGAAATTTAGAGCCTTATGATATTTTGAAAGAAGAAGGGGAAAATACACAGGAACAATTCTTTACTTTTCTCCCTATTAGCAGTAACATAAAAATCAGTTACAGGATGAATCATGTCTAAGGGTAACATCTTTACCCAGATGAGCATGATCTGCTGAAGCAGTACTTTTCACAACACTGTGTACAAAAGTAAAGTCAGTGATGCAGACTTACCAATGGAGGCATCATGCCTTTGCTAGATGGAGGAATAACAACCCGGAGATCTGGCTTTCGACTATTCATTCCTAGGTTACTTCCTCCAGGCGGAGGAGGAGATTTTGTAGGCATCACCTTGCTTAGACCGTTCCCACCGCTAGTGCTGCTAAGCAGGCCTGGTGAAGCTCGTGAGTTTACAAAGCCATTTCCTAAAGTAGTAAGATGAGGAAAGGAAGAAATGTTAAAAAACACATTTTAAGACAAAAAGATCAAGCTTCATACAGTATGAACCCATGCTCAGACAACCTTTTAAAATAATTATTTACACAACAGCTTATCCACTCACAGTAATATTACCAAGAAACTGTGTCCCTGGAAGCCATTCAAGAGCTCCCTAATGAGTCTATCAAGAAATGCTGGGGAAAGGTTCATGAGAGGTAAGTAAACTTTTGCTATCACCACCAACTGGTTGTTGAAAACACAGCTTAAAGAGAGCACTGATGTACTCTGGGGAAAGATAAACAACATGCAGCCCACAAGGTACCTGTGCCCCCTGGCCATTGTACAGTCCCCCTTGAGTCCTGCCACCACCAAATGCTTGTTGAAAAACAGAGTACACAGCCAGAAGACTGTTAACAAACAAGGTATGCTCTCACTATGCATCTTAGAAATATCAATGGCATTTTACTAAATGTTTACTACAGATCATGCTTTTTTGCTCTCTTTATATTGTAACTACAGAAAACATGCAAATTCCACAAAGGAAGTTGATAAAACTCTTAAGAGTTCTGTCAATAGTTATCATTATTCCTTTTATTCCTATGTATAGAAAGCTGAGCGCAGAAGAATAGATGCCTTTGAGATGTGGTGTTGGAGGAGAGTTTTGAGAGTCCCCTGGACAGCCAGGAGAACAAATAGGTCAACCTTAGAAGAAATCAACCCTGACTGCTCCTTAGAAGGGCAAATAGTAAAGATGAAGATGAAGTACTTTGGACATCAAATGAGAAGAGAGGATCTACTGGAGAAAAGAGAGAATTCACTGGAGAAAGTCTTAATGCTGGGAAAGGTGGAGGACAAAAGAAGAAGGGGGTGGCCAAAAATGAGATGGTTAGATGCAATGGGCACAGAGCGGTGGGGTTGAGGAGGACAGAGGTGCCTGGAGGGCGGTGGTCATGAAGGGTCTGAACAACAACAAAATATCCCACAAAGTGATATTGCTTACACCAGGAGTGCCCAAACCTTTCGGGTCGTGGGCCAGTCACATGGTTCAGGAAGCTGGTCACTATTGCCCAGGGGCCGGATACGGCCCCCAATGCCATGAAGCCCTCGTTGCTCCTGGAAGCGGAAGTAAAACATGTGACGAGGGCTTTGTGGGCCGGATGAATTGGCATTGGGTCCGCATTTGGCTGCCAGGCCGTAGTTTGGGCACTCCTGGCTTACACAGTCAAACATGCTATTTAATTAAGACTGGCTATTATCTAGTCTATAGACTTGTAGGAATCCCCCCTCCCCCCGGAACATAAAATTCCTAGCAGTTTTGTGATAGCTGAGCATGCTCAATAATCAGAGAAAGCCAAGTGACTGTAGTACAGTGGGGAGAAAGGGGCAGACAGGAGGAGGGCTAGAATGGAATATCTTTAAAGAGGGCATTACTGACTGGAGCACTAAACAAAAACATCCTATTCAATGTTTTTTGCTGTAGGTATCAGTGATCTATATTATTCATGATTTTTTTGGAATAGTAGCCGTGTTATATTATTCACAACAGCAAACACAACACATTGCAAGGGATGATATGATATAAAGGTATTTAGTCTGGGTCACACAGTGGCCAGTGCACATTTCCATCATCCACAGAAGACAAGCATTTCATTTACAAGAGTGAAAAAGAATTATGTAGAAGATATTTAAATGGACTGAAAATGCACCACAGATGATAGAGTCACACTTGAAGTTGCCCTGAATTTTTCCTGCTTGTTACATCCTGTAAATATGTAAAAGACTTACTCCTTTGTGACAGGTCTATCTGTCTTAATGCATATTTCTCAAAGTTAAATTCTCACTTCAGCAGATTTCTTATCTCAACTGGAACAGCATGTGGAACTTTTTGTTAATAGACTACGGAATGGTGCAAGCATGAACAATATTCCATTAATTGGATCAAAGCACTCCCCTGTGCCCTATTTTATTACAGTAAGTTCACATTAAATTTTAGAGGCATGAAAAATATCAGATTGGTGGCTCTACAGTTTCACATGTCAACGCCTACTGAACAAATGAGTTAAGAATTACAAGTTAACTAAATTTTAGAAAATAGCCCAGAGGTTTTCAACTTGTTATCAACAGATAATATGGTTAGAAGAGCATTAAACCTAAAAATGGGCATATGGATAAGATATGTTTCATTGACATAGGGCATGGTTCCTTTACTGCCCCCTTCCCTCCTTCAGCAACTCTTCAAAACCAGAAGCTTTCACTTCCATTTTAGATAAATGAATGTAGTGTGTCATCCCTAAATAATATTAATTATGGCTTAATTCATACAGCTTCATAAACTACCGCAGCAGTTTGTTTCAACAAACCACAAACACAATCCATTCAGGTCTGGATGTCATAACAAATTCTCAGTAATAAGCTATGATTCTATAACATGAAGACTGATGCTTCAAAACTCCAAGTTCAAAATTTCCTACCGATGACAGAACATTTACAAACAACTTTTCATTTTGTAATGGTAGCAAAGTTTACAATGACTATCATCGCTGATCTTTAGTCAGTTATTTCCTTCCCTATAAATGTCTCATTCCTGCATCTTTCTGTTTTTGAATTATTATATGAATTAAAATGCTGCATATCTTACTTTATGCAAAAAAACACCTACCAAGAAGATATTAACAATCAGAAAAAATTAAGCAAACGCAGACATATTTACATCAAAGACAATGTTCACCAGGCCAAAGGATGACTGAAAGTTTTGTTTTCATCAGGGTTTTTTTCGTATCAGAATGTATCAAATTCGAAGTGTGGAAGACAGCCAAGTTAAAAGATGGAAATCAATGAATGAGAATTTCCGTGCAGCTTTTTTTTAAAAAAATTAGAGTTTACAAATGTTGGATGCTGGAAATGTTAAATTTAGGAGGAAGAGAAACTTACATGATTGCCCATGCAGAAACAGGCCACTGCATCCTAGCTATTCTCTCCCGGTTCCTTCTTGTCATCCCTCCCCCTTTCTTTACTACGGTATCTGTTTTTCAGCAAGGCCTATTTTTAACTGCTTTTCAACAGCACATTGTTTTAGGCACTGAATAATTACTGCTAATTTTGTTTAAAATTGCTATCTTAAGACTTAAGGTTCTCATTACATCTTTTCTAAAGGCAGTGTACAAACATCCTTCAGAAATCCACATTTCTAATGTCTGAACAATTGCACTATGGTTGTAGTTTTGTAACAGTATTGTACAAACTGTAAATACTCTTGCATGTAGAGCAGGGGTGCCATGGGCCAGACCACACACCCCTCAGTCAGCTGACCGTGCCAGAGGTGTGGTTCCTTCCGTGGCAGCGTGTGCAATCACAGTGTGGTTTTGCTGCCTCCACCGCTTCCCGTGGTGGCAGGAGCGAAGGGGGGACATTTTCACATTTCTAGTATTTTTTGCAGCATTTTTGCCAAGATTTCGGCACTTGCGGTAGGCAGCAATCTGGCCCACAGGCCGTAGTTTGGGCACCCCAGTGTAGAGAAACACAAAGTAATTGTAACCAGGCTGAAAATGATGGGAATCTGCTCAAGTGCTTCTTTCTGCCATTGTGGAGGGGGCGGGGGTGGGTTATAGAATCCAAGCCGAAATGAAAAATCATAAGGGACTGGCTGGCACACGTAATTAACTCTCATATAAATATTGCCTAGCACATCAAACTGATTTTAATGTTGGTCTAAATATCTAACCATCTGTGCTTACCATTAAGAATTCAAATTGACAGCAGCAATGAATGAGAGAAAAACCTTGCATGTAACACATTAAGAATCAATTTAAGATGACTTATAAAAAGGATTCAACAGATCGCTAATCCAGTCAATTCACTGCTACATATTCTGACTGATGCCTGAACCCAGGACTCTTTGTCTGCAAAATATATGCTAGTGGCAGGTTTTCACAATTTTTCTTCAGTCTCACAAACTGTATATATATTACAGGCCAGAATGTGTGATGACCACTGCTGTTTCTGAGGTTTAACATACAGCTAGTTATGATATGACATACCATATATACTCAAGTATAAGCAAAGTTTTTCAGCCCCAAAAGGGGGGATTCGGCTTATACTCGGGTCAATGACCACGAGGGTCCCAGAACCATGCTGGATTGAGATGTGCCAACAATGTAATTAATTTTACCATATTTTCATGTATTTGATTATAGAAACTCACTAGCAACTGCCGCATTTCTCACCCTCGGCTTATACTTGGGTCAATCTATTTTCCTGGGTTTTCAGGTCAAAATCAGGTACCTCGGCTTATATTCGGGTCGGCTTATACGCAAATATATGCGATAATTCAGATTCCACCATGAGGCCAGCACAGAAACCATCCAGATGACTGCTATGGCTTGGTGGGGGACATGATCAGGAGTAGCCAGGCTCCAGGATTAGATCAAAACCTCATGAATATTGGGGGGAAATAGGTTGAAATCAATAGCAGGATGTTTTAAGTAGCAAATGAAGAAGAAATGATGGAAGAAAATGTTGACTGAGCATGGCAATCTTATTCACACTTAACAGCAGGGTGATTTAAATAAAAAATGAAGAATCACAACCACAAAACTTTGCAGTCATCTAAGGGGAAATAGTAACTGGCCAGCTTCTATCTAGAGGCACAAATCAAAAGTAGCAGTGCAAGTAACCACAATTCCCCTTCACAATGTTGATGATCTTGAGAATTAACAGGGGAATTATAAAGGCTTGCAAGAATTTATACCTTAAATCTGGGGTTCGCAACCTGGTCCACGGTACCATTTCATGTGGCCTGCATCACCGCTGCCACCGGAAGCAGATACATTTACGACAGCCATAAATGTGCCTGTGGCTGTCATAAAAGCTGCTGTAAAATTATCTGTTTTCATAAAATACCTGTGGACATGTTTTACGGCAGTGTTTACAACAGGGGAACCACCAGTCTGGCCTGCTCAGCTGTCTATGGCGGTGTGGTCCAGCCTGCAGCCTTTTAAAGGTTGAGAACCCGTCCCTCGCATGAATTTCACTACGCTTAGAAAAACCTGCACTGCACTTTAATAAGCAAACCTTGTCACAAGATTACTCTTGTCAACTCCTTTTAAGAACCAAGCTAATGCCACAGAGCACTCAAGATCACCAAGATTACTTAATCTTACTAAGCTACTGATAATACTAATTGTGCATTATTGTTTTTCTTATACCACACTGTCTGCTGTTTCAGTGAAATCTATTAGAAACTTGATTTTTTTAAAATAGTAGTTGTGTTAGTCTGTGGTTCAGGCATATCAGAAAGCAAAACAAACAAAAAATAAATAAAAATAAAACAGAGAAATTACAAAACTAGGTTTGAAAGGGAGAAAGCAGAAATCAAATACATCCATCTGTTAGACACCCATCGCAGGGGACTAAATATTAGCGAAGGGCTTCTAGGGAAATATCAAATTTGATACACAGATTGCTATATGATTTTATATATTATATTACAACTTTCCTGCCAATTCTTTTCAGCAAAACAGAAAGTAACCAGGTACAGTGTTTTTGTTTGTTTTCTGACACGCAGGTCAAAAGTTGATCAGAGACCAGAATGGGCTTTCTCAGCAACCTTGAGATTGAAAGGGAGTCATTTAGAGCTAATCTGAATAATCTATTGTTGTTAATGGCTGTGTGAAACTGTGTTGTTGTGCTTGCTTGTCTGTCATCTTGCTTGACCACACCCATCTCCCTTTGACCCCCTGAATTTGGTGTATAAAAACCATGCCTGTAAGTGTCACTCTTTGTTTTTAGATGTGGATTTGATCCACGAAAGTTAATAAATAAAAATAAAGCAATTAGTCTTTAAAGTGCTACAGTGTTTTTATTTTATTTTATTTTCTGATATGCCTATTAGAAACTGAATGCTAAAAATATTTACCTGATGCAAAATCCCCTATTAATTGCCATGAAGGTTTCATCAAAGCAAATGTGCTTGTAAATACTTACTTGGAAGTTTTGTTTATCTTAATGGCAATTACGTCAGTTCAGGGCACTAGTCTGCTACAATTATTTCTGTTACTCTTCAGAAGCATACAGGGAGTTCATGTGTTAAAGCCATTCTCCTTTTGCTCCACACCCAATAGAGTCATTTCCTGAAGCCCTTCTTACAAGGGACTGTCCGTCTTTCAGAGTACATTTCATACCCTTTAATGGCACTGTAAGACATAAAGCCTTCCCCAAACCAATTTGTCAGCACAGAGCGTAACTCAGGCAGGCAGACTTATCTGAAACATTTTGCCTGCCAGAAAGCAGAACCATTTTCTAGATCAGGCATCAAAATAGAAAGGAGGTTGCAAACAGAGGATAAGCGATACACTCAATCTAAAAGGTGCTATCCTGCCTGAATTCTCTCCCCTCCTCCCCCAACAGTGTCTCAATTTTTCCAGTAATTAATTGCATGTTGCCAACTGGACAGCTCAATGGTTTAGGGAGCTGGCTGCAGTTGCCTGAGGCTGAGAATTTGATTTGCCATGATACTTCCTTAGAAAAGAGCCAGCCTGTATAATCATGGGCAAGCTGTACAGTTCCTGGATATCCCCAGAAAAGGGAAACAGTAAATCCCTCCTGAGTGCCACCATTAATCAGAATTAGCTTGACGGCAATTAACTGTATGTCAACTGCCCAAGTCACTAAACCAAGTTTTCAAAATAAAAACATTATTCAATTTTTAAAAAATCTAACAAACTACTTTACCAGATCCAAATTATAAACCTAAATGAAAGGTCCACTTAAAACTGAAGATCTTGTAGCAGAAGGTTGGGAGCCAGAGGCAGATGATTATTACAAGATGATGTAATTGTTAGGCAGCTTTCCCAAACAAAGCACAGGTAACCCTTTCCAATCCAGCGCACTCTTCCTAGCACAACATATGCACATGGATGCATTCTCTATTTCTCATTAAAGGAAGTAACATGTCTTTTCAGAGTGTTGGAAAAAAGAGAAAATCTTTCAGCACAAACATCATATGAACAAAAACAGCTACATATTGAAAAACATTCAGTAGTGTGAATGTGCCTTTCACTGCAATCAAGATAGTATTTGTCACTTGAAAAAATGTACTTTCCAGAAATACATTCATATCATGACCACTTCTAAGTGATTATGTGCATGAGGAAAACCGGAAAACTACTTTTAAAAGACCTTTTGGCCAGGTTAAATCAAGGAACAATTATTTCTATCAATATAATTAATCTGATGTAGAAAAGGTTCTGCACTTTGAGGTAATAGAGCCAAAAGTAAAAATATCAACTTCAACAAGCTATTCTAAAAGCAAAGCAAAAGCAATCACACTTATATACTACCCCAGGGGTCTGCAAACTTGGCTCTCCAAGTGTTCTTGGACTTCAATTCCCAGAAACCCAAGTCAGCACTCCTGCTGATCAAGGCTTCTGGGAACTAAAGTCCAAGAACAGCTGGAGAACCAAGTTTGCTGACCACTGAACTACCCCATAGCGCTTAGTGCACTCTCTGGATGGTTCAAAAGTTAATTAGCATTTTGCCCTCAACTTGCTGGGTACTCAATTTACCAACTTCAGAAAGATTAAAGGCTGAGTCAGTCTTGAGCCCTAGCCCATCCCTTCTTCTGTATGTCAAAGTACAAACTCCACAACAGCAATTATATGACTGAAAAGTAGTTTTTGTCTTCAGAGTTCATCTGAGAATATCTGATACATGATCCACTAAAGGCCTGCTGCCCTATGTTGCACTAACCCAAGCTTGACAATAACTACCAAGGGATGCCCCATGCAGAAGGGATTACTGGCTGGTTTTGCAGCCTCTCCTCACAAATTGCTGTCCTATCAGGACACATTTACCTTTCAAATACGGCAGACGTATATCTACATCACAGCACCCCACTCCCTCAATTAATTTTAGCTTTTTAATGACATTTCCCCAAAACAAATAAGCAAACTTCAAAAAGGTTTTCACTATTTACCAATTTAAAGTTGTCTGAAACTGTTGAATTGTCTAGGTCTGATAGTCACGGGGAATGTTTCATCCCCGCTTGAAAACTCACAACAACTCAGGTCAAATTCCATCTCTTTGCAGAGGCCAGAATATTTCCGATGGAGGGGACAGGGCATTTTCAGTGGTGGCATGAGTGCTTTGGAATGCTCTCCTCTGAGAGGGTTCTTACACATCGACTCTCCTTTTACAAACATTTTCCCTTTCCAATGTACTCTGTGTTTTGTACTGACCATGGGTTCAATTTCTTCAAACTATTTTGGCGTTTCTTAAATTTTTACACACTACAATGAAGTAGAACAGGAAATGAGAGGATGAGGTATATTGTAAAAATAATCCACTCAAAGAACTACCATTACAGGTAAGTAACCTGTCATCCTTCTTTGTAACCTCTCTGTGAATCACACGTGTGGGTGACAGAGAACAATCTCTTCTACATCTTTTGGCTTGAGTGGTGAAAAGGCCAGTAGCCGGTCCCACCAGTTGCACTTGATGAAGACATCTAGTAGGGCTACTTCTCATTTGTGATTCTGATTCACCTATTTCCTTATGTTGACAGCTAATTAGTTGTCGTCTTCTCCTGCCATGTGTATAGCCATTGGGAAAATGTGACATGAAACACCACTCCCAGAAATGAACTGTGAGGAGCAAGGAATACATGGATTGCATTTTGCTTGTTTACATAATATATCATGGCAATGTTGTTCTGAAGTTCAGAAATGAACTGATATAATGGACTCTTTGGTACAGTCTTAAAATTGATTTTTCCTGATTCCCTCGTAGACCAAGATCTGCCAAGAGATGTAAAGTGAAGGTGATGTCCTTTTCATCATCCTCATCCATATCCATTTATAGCCTCTCCATCTGGGGTTACCCACACTCTGGGCAGCTAACAACAACACATTAAAAACAAATACAGTAATACCTCGGATAACGTTTACCTCGGATAACGCTAAAATCGTATAAGGTTAAGTAATCTGGGGAGGAGAATTGGATCGAATAACATTAAGGTCCTCCTATGGGATGGATCGGATAACAACCGCTAAAGCCTGTGCAGTTACACTGTATCTCTATGGAGCTTTAACGTTATCCGATCCATCTCATAGGATTTTAACATGGATCGGATAACACTAAAAATCGGATAACACCAAGACTTGTGGAACCAAGTCTTAGCGTTATCCAAGGTATTACTGTAATAAAATCACACAATAAATCACATAATAAAAATCAAATATCAAACTGAATTAAAACCGGGGGACCGAATAAAAGCCTAACACCAGTCTGGTGAGTGCCCCTACTCAAATGCCTCCCTGAACAGAAGCACTTTAGGTTGTTTTCTGAATGTCAGCAAAGAAGAAATCTGGCGCAGTTTTATGCCTTGCTCTAGTTGAAAATAATCAAGAGTCATATATGTACAGAAAAACCATTATGTCATGGAGCCTGAGATAAGCAGCAAATAGTGTCATACACTTTGTGAAGACCTGGGTGCTATAGAGAGACTGAAAGGGAGTGCCTTGAACTGGTAAATATCAGTGCCAAGAGTACAATGAAAGAAGTGACAATAGTCTGGTTGGATACTGATACAAAAATAAGTGTAATTTAAGTTAATAACAGCAAACCAGACTCCTTTCTTGATGAGCATTGCTACTGTTTGTAGTGTTGTCATCCCGAATTTTTGTAGGAATTCATATTTCTCAGATCCAAAATAGGTTGCAGGCCTCCATTCTCCTTTGGGATGGTAAAATAGTAAGAATATCACCCACCAGGAAGTATATCCAGTGGGACAGGGGGAATAGCATCTCTCCTGATAAGTGAATAAATACTGTAGTGCTGTAGGCCTGAAATGACTGTTGGAGTAAGAGAAGTGAACTCTGCGGCATAGCTAAAGTTAATAATGGTTAGAATCCATTCATTGTGGTGTGCCAGGATGGAAAGAGTGGCACCAAAAATTTATGGTCACTTGTTGAAAGAGAGTCAATAGCAGAGGGATCTCCATCCATAAGCAGTCAATGATTCTATTTTAATTTTGTTTCCCTTCATTTGATGGTAGTTTTTAGTTTATATTTTTGATATCATGATTGTCACCTATAGTGGAAGTGGAGGCTTCCATTAGTCCAGCTTATAGTTTTTTTGTTGTTCAGTCGCACAGTCGATTCCAACCCTTTGCGACCCCATGGACCACTGTCCGCCAGGCACTCCTGTCCTCCACCATCCCCCTCAACTCGCTCAGCTCTGTGCCCATTGTGTCCACAATACCATTTAGCCATCTCATTTTTGGCCACCCCCTTCTTCTTTTGCCCTCAACCCTTCCCAGCATCAAGGCTTTCTCATAGTTATAGTTAGATGAAGAGTATGGGTATGAATATAGCCTTTTCTAGAAAGCTCTGTACTGATGTTGGTTTTGTAGGAAGAATCCAATTCTTTTCACATTGTTTCTCTTTTTATGCTGATTGTTTATTATGCCATCTGTTGTTTTTTTTTAATTAAAGAGTACTTCTGTGTCAAATGACAGATCTTCTATTCTTGCCTTAGAATTCTCTGAGAATCCCACTAAACAGAGCAAAGCATAACATCTGAGGGTTACTGTTGCAAACAATTTTTTATGGCACAATCCATGATGTGACCTGTGGAGTATGCTTGTTGTATTGCAAAAGCCACAGTTCCCTGCTGGAACATGAGTGCTAGGGTCCTCTTATCCTTTGGGAGGCTGTCCAACAGTGGCTGGATTTTGTTCCAAATGAAGTGCTGGTAACTGGTGGTGTGCATGCTCAACATTGTGACAATAGCAATTACACTTATATACCTGCCCCATAGCACTTAGTGCACTCACTAGGCAGTTCACAAGTTAATTAGCATTTTGCCCCCAACATGCTGAGTAACAGATTTTCCATTTCTACTGGTTACAACACCACTCAAATGCAAAAGATATTAACCCACCCCCACCATCTGAAGATTTCCTTCCTTTGGTTTTTAACCTTATGACTGGCAAAATCTCTTGATTTATAGACATTCAAACACTAACTCCACACAAATCTGATCCATTGTATTTTCAGATTAACAAAGATGCTGCTACTTCTGTCCACATAACTATGTTGCCATCTATTGGACCTGGTCAAAGAATCATTCATCAAACCATGATGTCAAACCTTGGGACTCCAGCTGTTCTTGGACTTCAATTCCCAGAAGCCCAAATCCCTGTGAATCCACACCAATACGGTTTACTGCAAGTACACAGGGATTTGGGCTTCTAGGAATTGAAGTTTTATTTATTTATTTTTATTTTCACATTTGTATGTCGCCCTACTCATAGAGCGAGTTCAGGAACAGCTGGAGTGCCAAGGTTCACCATTACGGTCCTAGTACATAATGCAAAGGAAAGGGTGAATAATACCTTTATGAGTCAACTAAAAAAATCATGAATATGAAATAGCTTTTAACAAACTAATTAGATTTTCCATTTGACATCGTTTCCCCCCAGTCTCATTTGCAAGTCACAGTATGATGCAGATGGCTAATCCCATGAGCAAAATAGGAATAACCCGAATTACTGTTTATTTCTCACATCAAAAAATGCTACTTACAAGTGCACACCATATTTAGATCTGTAACCAATTAAGATGCCCTTTAAATATTACAATGATATGGGAGCTATACTTCTGCATGTTGATCACAAGGCACTGCTATAATGTTCAAGAGACAGCCAGAACCTGTGAGCAATTTAAACATGCATGTTAACTCACTGCCACCAACTGACATTACTTACACAAGCCACTGTTTGCATTATGAAAGCTGCACCAAAAAGACATGTAGCAATATTGCCTATGTTTTTTTAGTTAATGGCAATTCACTGCAGTGACTCTTGCAATTCAATACACACACATATAAATCACCAACCGGATTCTGACATAATTACTCAGGTCTTCACCACCCAAATGTCATCCTTTGAACCTTTTGGGAAATAACTGGGTGTTGGACCTGTTTGACTATCCATGTGCTAAAATATGGCACATAGATGAAAGAGAAAGAAAATACAGGATTACAAACGAAGAATAAAGAGGTGGATTGGTGTATTAATGGTATTGATTCATAAATGCAGAACTGTGACTACATTGTTACATGTGTCCATGGTTTGTTATTAGATCATATTCCAGTTTAAGTAGCTCCTTCTCCAGAAGGCATCTGCCGAACTGAAGTTTAGACTTTCAGGATGACAGAAGCAATTCCCACCTGCCACAGTTTGTCAATTGAGTAAGTGGCAGCCACTGCATTTTGGCAGAATATTAGACCCTGGCAAATCAGTAACACAGCATAATCTGAATGCCTTTTAAAGCTATTGTTGAGACTCTTCTTACCGAGTCCCAACTAACAGAACTACAAGTACACATTTAATGTTACCATAGATGGGGGTGGGAGCAGAGAAGTTCCAGAAAATAACAGAACTGTACTTTGATGGTTTAAAATTGGACCACTAGTATTACCAGCCACTTTAGATATAACATTCTCATGCAGTGGTTCAACTGCTGTCCTGAAGCCTAAACTGCTGACATTGTGAGTTCAATCCTGACAGGAATCAAGATTGACTCAGCCTTCCATCCTTCTGAGGTTTGTAAAATGAGTACCCAGCATGTTGGAGGAAAAATGCTAATTACCTTGTGAAATGCCAGAGAGTGTACTAAGCGCCATGGCGCAGTATATAAGCGTAATTGCTATTGCTAAATCAGAAGCAAGCATTAGGTCCATATATCCTTCCTCTCCACTCATCTCCTCTACCAGAATGCAGAGCCTGCTTATTTCTTCACTGCATCCAAAATAAAGAATTACAATTCCACCTCAGTTTACCATCAAAATTATTAAATAAGATCTAAATAATCCAGACAGGCAACTGATGCTGGGAGTGGGTAAGTAATATTGACAGCAGTTGTTTGTGCTATCTTCCGGTAATTTGAGAACTGGAACACAGATGCCTTCACACTGACTGAACCAAAGCAGCATGCCTTGCTAGCTTGTCAACAAGTGCCAGTGGGAAGGAGTGGGGAGATCTGAAGCTTTCTCTACCTCTCTCTAAAGTCAAACTTACATGCAAGTTATATAGTTTGGTTTCCCATCCCTTTTCTTGATCCCTGCTCTATTCAATATATTGCATAGAAAGTCATAGTGAAGACTACTAAAAGAATAAAGTCACAAGCAGCAATATTATGCAAGAAGTGAAGAGTCATGGAAATACCATCAGAATGTCTTTACACACATGTAGTTATTTCCTTCCTAAACATAATATCCATTATCGGCGATAAAAGATAAAACAACCCTTTTTTCTAAGCATTTTACATATTCTCATCAAAGTTCAGCAATCTGAGGATTGGTTTTAAAAAAAGCAAAGCATCTTGCCAGTTTGATCACTGGGAAAGGTTCAGTCATTCATTTGGCTTGGCTAAGTGGGGGCTGCTGGTGGACAACAACACATGCTGTGAATGTGGAGAGATACAGAATCCAAGTCATTTACTGGTCTGCCGATTTCTGCCAGAAACATACACTGATGACGACTTAAAGAAAGTGGCTTCATTTTGGCAGTTCAGGTTTGATTGGGACATGAAAGAAGAATTTAGCTTGGCTTTCCTTGTCATATTGAGTACGTCGTTTACACAATGTTCAAAACACACAACTTTTATAACTTACCCACTGGACTAGAGCCAGCTCCATTTGGCACTGAGAGATCTGTTGTGGTCAACATGCCACCTAGATATGAGAGAAAGAGAAATGGATGTATTTCATTCCTTTGATATACTGTACTGTTAAATGAAATGAGTGTAGAACATATGGGGAAGAAACTTACTTGCACTCCCTGTGCTTGGTGGTCTCTGGGGACCTCCAGGCGATACTGTTCGATGCAATGAGGCTTGAGGAGCGGTCAGCATGGTGGTGTCTGTCAAGGTAGAACTTGCTGCCAATGCCGAAGACACAAGGGAACTCCCAGGATTGCTGTAGCTTAAAGAATTGGGGCTAGACACAGGAACAGTGACCGACATTGAGAAGTTCTGCGGAGGCAACCCAGGCTGAAAAGAATGGGGGAAATTATATGAGTTACACTGTTTCTGAACTTTCACTCAGAGGTTAACATACCAATTGTTTACTTTATTATAAAAACACCTCAATACACACATCAAAAATACTGTTTTATGCAAAGTACTAAAATGTGTTATGTAACACTGAGTAGAAACCACACATAGCATTCTCAAAATTGGTTAGAAATAATCAAGAGTGACAATTAATTATTCTAAATTCACTACATGAAAATATGATTACCAAGTACTGCAAGTAAAAAGAGTTAGAAGGCACAACTGCCATCCATCTATTATAATTCAAGCAAGGTTTTACAAAAAGAATTCAGTTACTTTCAGAGAGAAAAGGTTTCATCTTTACAATTAGAAACTGTATTTTAGAATGGTTACGCATGCAGATAAAGGAAAAATATGTTACAACAAAAGCTCCTAGAAATAAAATTCTCATTCTCCATATATTATTTAGTTCATATTAAAAAGGTCTTAGAAGCAGGTAGAATTTGAGTGCAAGTTAGGTTATTATACTAGCTTTTGCCTGCAAAACCATCCTCTTTCATTGAATTTTGGCTACATTTGGCACATGATGTTTATATGGTCCCCCTGCTCATTAAAATCCCAACCACCTGAACACTGCTAAATTTCTGCAGCAGGAAAAGAAACCCAAGATGCATTTCTAACTGAAAATAAAACATATGGGGATTGTGTACCGTTATCTGAAAACAAAATCGTGCTCCAGGAAATACAATGTTGCTTTAAAACCACAGGATATGCTCCCCAGAGGCTTCCTTTCCAAAGGGAAATGAAATTGTAGGTTTGAAACCTTATTTATCTGTTGCTACTACGTCACCAGCGTACACTGGCTGGATAAAGCCAACAGGGCACTTTAAAGAAGTAAGATGTCCTCCAATTTGTTGCACTGTGTGCAACCCACATGAAGCCCAAAATCACAAAAGGAAACCTTTAATCAGCAGTGATCTACCACTGCCAAAGACGTCATTCCCATTGCACCACTGAAGCAATATGTCATGATGAATTAGCATACTGCCATACCAAGTGCAAAGAAAACCATGTACTTCATTATTTTAACAGTTACATGTCATTTAAGTTTACATGTCATTTAAGCGTGCCAAAGCCCTTTAAAAATGAATATGATTATAAGAAAAAACAAGTGAATAAACATAATTCATTTCAAAAAGACAAAGTGTTAAGAAAGATTTCCTTGATAGACAATTATTTCTTTTTGCAAAAGAACACGCATAAGATGTATCTCTTGGACACTGTTTTCCACATCAACTCTGATCACATTCTCTTGGAAAGAAGCCTAGAGTGAAATTTATTTCCAAGCAAACCACTCAACTGTCACAACTTTCAATGTAACAGAACAAAGCTGGTTTAGTCCCCACACAGTGAGGCAGCCAAAATAAATCATTGCTTCTTGGACCAACTACATCTGGCACAGGCACCCAAAAGAGAAATTAGTCTCGGTGTATGTGTGATACTAGTCTTATAACAAACAAAGTGGAACTGCTTACATGGTAATACTATGGATTTAACTATATTTGGGACCAAGCCAGCAGAGTTTCTACAGACTAAACCAGGAAATTGAATTTTGCAAATTTTGATGAGAATCTTGTTAAACAATTTCATTCATTCTCAAAAAAAAAAAAAAAATCCTCAACAGTAAACTAAAGAACATGATGAAATACATACTGTCTAACACACACACACACTCTCTCGATAGACAGACAGGTATAGATGGATAGATAGACAACAGATAGGTAGGTAGGTAGGTAGCTAGACAGATTCTCTCTCTCTCGGTGATCTTTTTGTAAAGGGGTTGTACAACTCATGTAGTACTAGAACCTAGTCAGCATCATCCAGTGATGACTTGAGCAGGGGGATGGACTCGCTAGCCTAAAAGGACCCTTCTAACTCAGTTATTCTATGGGAAATTCAGGGCAGGAAAAATGTACATCTTTACATAGGACATGGTTTAATTATGCTACCACAGGGTTGAATGATGGCTGCCAAGCTTGACAATTTTAAATAAAGATTAGACAGATTAATAGATGGTGAGACTACCAGTGGCTACTACACAGGACAGCTAAATGTTAGCTCCAAAATCAGAAGCACCATGTCTCATCCGTTGCCAGGGAATCTAAGTGGGAGACTATCACTGAGCATCTGCTTAGCCTCCCTGCAAACAAAATATTACAATAGATTTTCCTTTCATCTGATCACATATGGCTATGTTTTTGTTCTTAGAAGGGGCAGAGAAAAGTCTATACAGAACTTACGCCCCCAAAGTCTAAAGGACTGGAATTTATCTGCTACATGTTGCACATAATTCATTTTTCTTTTTGGACACTCAAAGGGATTAAAAGCTTCAATGAAAGCAAAATTTCTTTGGAAGCTAGGCACTTATGGGTCTTTTTCTGTTAACTTTCTATTTCACAAACACATACCATTCAAACCACCAACATTTCTACCTCTGAGATATACAGCCTGCATGAATAATCCTCCTTTATAATCACCATACAGTATTTGCCAAAGTATAAGATGCACCCTGTTTTTATACAATTTTTAAGGAAAAAAAATAATTGTCTACATTTTTTCATCAATTTCCAAAATTAACTTCCAAGAGCCTGGGAGGGTGGGATAGGGAAGGAATGAGGGCTCAATTGAAGCCCATTTCCCCACCATTCCACCGCCGCTGGTTACCAGGAGACAAGGAGAGTGAGATGAGGGGAGGATCCATTAAGCCCGTTTCCCCCCGCCTTCTCCCCCCCATCCCACTCTCCCTGGCTGGTGGTGGGATAGGGGGTGGAAACGGGCTTAAAGGATCCTTCTCCCTAACACACACACACCCATCCCAGCCAGGGAGAGGGGGAAAGTGTGTCTAATATGCCGGCAAATATGGTATATACAGACTATTAACTTCATAGGAATTCTCAATGTTAAAGCTATATCATAAAATGTTCTCATGCATGTAATAAAAGCACAAGCCATACCACAGTACTCACTGCGATTTTATGATTCCGCATCATATTATCAAACTCCTCATTAATTTTTTTATATTTTTCTTCTGTATGTGGCGTGAGCACATATGAGGTGTCAGGGTCCGGGCTGTCGCACCCTCTGTTTTCCTTCTTGTTCAGAGCCTAAATAATGAAGTTAATAAAAAGAATCAACAAATAAAAAGTAGGAGGTAAAAAAAGTACTTACAGGGCCTCGCTTGAAAATAAAATCACTATCTTCATTTAGTTTGCTGAATCTGTCCTCCGATAGTGGACTGTGCTCAAAGTAATCGTCAGCATCAGGGCTCTCACAACCATTAAGGCCTTTCTTTCTTAAAGTCTGAAATACAATTGGAAAATTCACACACAGACAATACTAAACTTGCCATGTTATTGCTTTTAAACCTGCAAACCTGCATTAAGAAGGCAAGACTGTTCTGTATCCAGAGCCACTGAAACAATCAGTTCCATACACATAACCAACTTTTAGCACTCTAAATGCACATTCTGCTTTCTACTTTTATTTTTTAAAATCCAGTTTTTCTATGAAATCTGTGTGTTTCCCGGAGATTGTATTCATGAATACAAAATTAGAACAGAAGCTTAGCTTAAATAAGGCTCATCTACCATTACGAATCTTTGCTTGTAAAAGAACAGAGGTATGGAAGCGTTCGCAGAGTACTGCTTCCATGTGCGAGTTAAAATCATGCATGAAAACAGAAGTGAGCAAATTGCAGCTCTCCATACATTCTCAAACTGCAACTGCTCTTTTAAATTTTGTATTTAATATTTAAATTTAACAAACAATAAACATAAAACAATTACTATAGCTATTTTTACCTCTTAACTCTTATATATACTCATATAAACAAATAAAATAAGCAGACAGTGCTTCCTCCACCACGCCCATTAGACACTACCATCTCGCTCCCACACTCTAATTTATCCCCTCAAAAATTTCAACATTTCTTGTGCAAGCAAATGACCTTTCCCCTTAATACATATTCTATAAAATATCCCAATATTAAAAAAATATTCTCTTTCAAGCAATCCGTTTTTGTTTTAATACATGCAAACTTGTCATAAATACTTCTATTCCAAACTCCATTATACCCATCAAACTAAAAGTCATACAGTAATACCTCGGATAACGTTTACCTCAGATAACGCTAAAATCGCATAACGTTAAGTAATCTGGGGAGGAGAATTGGATCGAATAACGTTAAGGTCCTATGGGATGGATCGGATAACAACCGCTAAAGTCTGTGTGGTTACAATGTATCTCTATGGAGCTTTAATGTTATCTGATACATCTCATAGGATTTTAACATGCATCGGATAACACTAAAAATCGGATAACACCAAGACTTGTGGAACCAAGTCTTAGCGTTATCCGAGGTATTACTGTATTTAATTTTCCAATCTTTTGCTATCATTAATCTTACAGCAGTTAATACATTTACATTATATATTTTACCATCTTTATCAATCACTATAAAAATAGAGAAAAGCATTATTTTAGGTCAAAGTTCTATATATTTATATTTAATATCTCCTTTATTTCATTAAAAATTAGTTTCAGAATTTCAAAATTGATACACATTCCCCTTACATGTGAAAACGAGTACTGAGTTCTGACCACTTCTCCAACATAATTAGAATAATTATAGATTTCATTTCCACTGGTTAAATACAATCTCCAAATCAGGCTATATATATATTTTAATCTTACAGAAATACTCCTTAAAATCCTTTTATCCCAAATATTTTTTTCACATCTTGGTACTTATTTCCTGTCCCAAATCTTCTTCCTATACTGTTTTTAAAACTTCCTGATGGTTCTCAACCTCTTTAAATATTTAACAGATTCTACACATCATTCATTACCTGTGCGTACACACTAATGGGTTTTCCATGCACATACGTGGAGAGGTTGGATCTTCTCAAGTTTAATTTTAAAACTTATCCTTTTATGCCTAGCTCCAGCGTCCCTCCCATTCCCCTTTCAAAATTTCATCGCTGCCAGAAGGTCTAGACAGCTATACAATGACATAAGTGGGGAGGTAGGGTGGGATGTGTGTATGCACAGGTGACCACTCAAAGAACTACACTTACAGATAAGTAACCTGTCCTTCTTCTTCTTCATCCTGTCCATACAAACTAGTGGGTGACCCATCTCCCAAATGTCACCCTTGTCTGGCATCCAGCCAGTCGTGCCTCACAAAGGTGGAGGGCAGAGACCACGTTGCAGCTTGACAGATGTCCTGCAAGGCAACTCCACTTGTGAATGCAGAGGATGTAGAGAAAACTCTGGTGGAATGAGTGCAGAGGCCCTCAGGAAAGTCATGCTGAGCCACTTCGTAGGACAAAACAATAGCCTGTACAAGCCACTTGGAGAGGCATTGGGAAGAAACGGGTAGACCCTTCTTCCACCAAGCATAGCAAGTCAAAAGCTTTTGTGTCTTCTTAAAGTCTTTAGTGCAGTCTAAATAAAAGGCCAAAGCACATTTAACATCCAAGGTATGTAGCGTCCTTTCCAGCTCTGAAGTAGGAGAGGGGGAAAAGGTTGGAAGAATAATGGACTTCTGGAGGTGGAAGGCAGACACAACATTAGGCAAAAAGGAAATGTTCATATGGAGAACCACCATATCAGGGGGGGGGGGAAATTAAGTACAGTATATGGTAGGTCAGAGTGGAGCACAGTCAGCTCAATGACCCTATGGCCGGAGGTAATTGCTAGGAGGAAGGCCGTTTTAAAGGCAAGGAGATGGAGACCCATTGTGGCCATAGGCTCAAATGGTTTTGATGTCAACTAAGGACAGAGACCATTGGGGCTGTGGCCTACACACATCAGGGTAAATATTATTCAATTCCTTGAGAAATTTCTTTAGAGTAGGGTGCTTAAAGAACTGCTTAGCAGGGGAGTCAGAAGGCTGGAAGGAAATAACTACTGACAAATAAACCCTAAGGGAGGACACAGATAAGGCTGACTGTTTCAGGTGAAGGAGAAATGTAAGAACTGTGGATAGATGCGGAGACATGGCAGATTTCCCAATAGACAGGGTGAACTGCTGAAATTTAGCCCACTTATAAGAATAGACCTTCTGAGTGTAAGGCTTGTTCGATCCCTTCAATATATTCAGGAGTGCTGGAGAATTCTCCAGGCTGTCAGGTAAAGAGCACTTAGGTCTGGGTGAGGTACTTTGCGGCAACCTAGACACAGTGACAGTCGCTTGCAAGGCTTCCTCTCAAAGAGAAGCCAGAGCAGATGAAGCTGGGGAGTTAGAAACCGCCTGAGTATGGGGCCAATCCTCCCATGCAAGTCTAAGAGGGCTCTTCTACAGTCTGCATTTAGGAGACACAGAGGGAGAGGATGAGTCACAGCCTCAGCACAGAGGGCTTTGCCTTTTGGGTACACTCAACTCCAAAGGTGGAGAAGAGGGGAACGTGGCGTGAATTTGAGCCAAAGTCTCCATGGTGCGGGGTTGCCTTGGCGCCAAGAATTTGAAAGGTGGCTGAGATTCCAAGTTGGCAAGACACTGGGTACATGATGCTGTTGAGGCATGGCCATTGGAGCTGAAACCGGACTCCTGCACCAAATATTATGGTGCGGTGGAAGCATAGCCATTGGAGTTGAAACTGGATTCCTGACGCAATAATAACATCTAGGAACAGGCTCATAATACTCCTCCATGGAGTCAACTAGTTCTAACACGGACAGCATTCCAGCGTCTGGAGCCATAAGCCTTGGAGCCCAAAGGCCAAATCCACAGTCCCATCTAGGGGTAGGCACTTAAGCTTTGTCAGGGTAGTATGAATAATCATCTACCTGAAAAATCACAATTGGCTCTTTGGCCATAATCACAGGAGACATGACAGTCCTGGCCTTAATCAAAATCCGCAGCCTGATAAGGAGACATTAGCAAGAGCGGTAGGCACCATGATCCATATTAGTTCTGGGGTCAGAATTATGTCGTTCCGGAGTCTGTGACCTAAGAGCCTGTCCTGGGGAGACAACGGGGAGTGAAACTGGCAAAGGTACAACAGAGGGTTGAGTACAAGGCAATTCTGCATCAGTTTCTGGTTGATTTGGCAAGGGGGGTGGGGTGGGGACTCCACGGCCTTTTGGGGAGTGGAAAAATCAAATATATCCACCTGAGGCTGTGGGAGTTTCCCTGACCAAAGCGGAGGACCCAGGGGGAGAGAGGCGCTGTGACCTCTCCTTGGATTTACTTTGCTTAGCCTTCTTAGGCAGCTTTGCAAAAGAAACCACCTGCAGCTTCTTAGGTTTAGTTTGTGCAGCGGAAGCAGTAATGGCACACTGCATGGCCGTGGCAACTTTAGGTGGGAAATCGTCTACACATTGCAAAGAAGTGTGCCACAAAAATGTAGTCAGCCTGGAAGCCCTATTTTTCAAAGTAGACTTATTAAATTTTTACAGAGCTTGCAGGACCCCGGGTGGTGTTGCTCCCCTAAACAGTAGAGACAGAGGTTATGCCAATCTGAGATAAGGAGCTTGTTCTGGCACGTGGAGCAATGCTTAATCGAGGCAATGGTGGCCATGTACGGCCTCAATCTTAGAGGTCAATTCCATAAACATTAATAAAATCGGCAACTGCAAAGTGAAAAAGAATATACAGTACAGTTCAAAGAACACTGACAATGAATCCAATAAACAATAGGTAATGTTCAATCCAAACAAAAATATAGTCCAAAGAGCACCAAAGGCGTTGGTACAAGATAAAGTTGAAAAACACAATAGTCACTTAAGAATATTAGGAAAAGTCCAATAAGCCATAAAAAACGGCTAAACAAAGCCCTGAAGGACAACCAAGGCCCCCAAGGGCTAGTAGAAAATAAAGCATAAAAATGGAATAAGAAACACTAGCACTAAACTAACGAAAAACAGTCCTAGTAGGCTAAGACTATCAAGAAAAGGCACTAAGTAGTAAGAACTATGCGGAAGGCACTACTTCCCAGGAGGCCCAACAAACACACACTCCTGATTTTATTATGGCTCCCCTTAAAGGCCAGTGGTATGCTAGTATGGAAAACAAGACAGAGGGGGCTGACAGGGAAACCCTTATTTAAAAAATACTCCCACACACAGAGACAAAGGTAAATAAAAGGAGCTTTCCTACCTGCCTGTCTGAGCTTGCCTTGACTTGAAATTGGTTTTCAGTGCATTCCAATGGGAAACTGCACTCTGTGCCCCTAATGGCCATCTCTGGTAATGATGGGCAATTCCTCCCCCCCCCCCCCAAGAAATGGACTGCTTTTAAGCTGCAGAAAATCACATGGAGGGCCGGATAGAATGGCATCAGGGGACAGGTTTGCCCAACGGGCCATAGGTTACAAATGCCTGCTTTAGGCCATTGATCTAAATGTATTATATTAAGCCACTGTATATTTCCCCTTGTAAAACTGACCTAATTTTTTCTCCATTATCCATTTTCTCTAACCAATCCTTTGCAACTCCCATCCAGCACAGCCAATGGTGAAATATACACGAGTTGTAGTCAAACATCATCTGTAGGACCATGCTTTGCTCATTCATGCCCAAGAACAAGATGATGGTGAAGGCATGACATGACCCACTCCACAAGGCACAGTAAGGATCACAGAAGGCATCTCTTATGATCTTATTTTTAAGACATCCTAAGATTACAAGAGACTATATTATCTACCCTGCTGTTTTAAAAAAAACAAAACCATCCTTACATCTGGACTGAAGAGGTGGGCAAGGCAGACAGCTTAACCCTTTTTCCTTTTGGCAGTGTTTCAGCTTAGAAGCCATTTTCTGCAAACTGTTAGAACACTCTGACATTCACAGACACACACATAAAAGCAGGTGGACAAGCAGATGGGTGATTTTGAATGAGACATTCTTAAAAAATCTAACCGCCTACCCTTCCTCACCCGTACCTCCCCATAGTGTGTATGTGTGTGTGTGGGGGGGGGACAAAATCCTTTACAATGTATACATCTTATCTGAGAATCCACTCAATACTGATTTTATGCACAAATTAATTTTAAAAATTATAACCATGTTTAAAGTCAGCCCTTGCAAGATGCTGGCATTCCTCACAAGACAAATCAATAAATAAATTGCTCCCTTGGTTTGAAAGTTGAAACAGTGTTCTCCTAAGCAGGTCTTAAAACCTAATTACCAAATGAACTACAGACTTTTCTTACTTGTCTGTGAATTTGGAAAGCTTAGAAATCAGAAATTCATTTTGTTAATAGGTAACAAATAAGCATTCAGACTAATCCCCAGACAGAAGCAGCTTGCCCCTATCCCATCAACCTGTAAAATTAATACTGGACCTACATTTTATTGTGAGATCCTCTAGACAAAGTTATTCAACTTCATTAACGTCAAAGGGGAGGCATACTCTCTAAGCTCAACCACACTGACATTATCACACTTCTAAGATTTGCAGTTTCTTAGCATTAACAAATATTTCAACAGCTTATTTCAATATATTGGAAAGTACCAAATTAAAAATCTAAGACTATACACCACTTTGCTGAGCAGTGACCTCAAGCATTGATATTTAGCTATATATTCATCTGCACTGAATTTGTTTTGAAGAAACAAGTTAAAAATGGAACCAGGTCATACTGGTTCTCTAATACTGTAAGAGAGTTGCATTTCCAAGACAACTGTATGCATTAAAGTTTGTAGTACGTTTAAGAAACCTAACAGAATCAAATTCTGTAAAGACCACAAGGCACCGTTAAGATATAATTCCATCTCGAGTTACTTGGCAGGGTTTTGTAAGTCTTGCACACAAGGCTTGGAACTCCCACTACAGCAGTATACAGAGAGGAAACAGGTGTAACTTTTGCCAACACCTGTCACAGCACTTATCGCTACAGTCTAACCAATCAGGTGGATACTTATATGGACTTAACCATACATGGCCTTGCTGTTCAATGCTTCCAAAGCTACTAACCCTCCCAAACCTTCAACAAGCCTAGCCTGCCAGTCTTCTACACGACCATATCAGCAGGGAAAATAACACTACAGTCTGGATTACATTTAACCTTTATAAATTATTGAATACTATAAATAGACTCAGAAGGCTTATGGCACTCACACCAGAATACACACATTTTCCCCCATCATGACTCAAGACTCTACATGTGCATATCCACAAAAAAGAAATTATTTATATAAAAATGCTCCTAGAGATAGAAAAAGAAACTAGATTTGTACAAGACAGAGACTATAACGATGCTATTTACTACTCGGAACACATTCCAATTTAGTTCCCTGTCCTGGACTGCATGCGTGTGAGTAGAACAGAGGTCACACCAGAATATAGAAACAGTTTGGAGAGGTCTATGCAGAGAAAGGCCTCGACTGAGTTCATTCCACTAGTGTAATTTCTAGGCTCTCAATAAAATATATTTTGCCTCTTTGTAACAGTTATTTTAGGAATGGAATTAGTCTTGCTTTGACTTAGAGAGAAAGGAAAGGTCTCTTTTACCCCAAACTCTGGAAACCTTCACTTCAACTTAACTTCTTCTCGCTTTCAGGCCGTTTAAAGTTACAGCTCCTCAATTTCTGATAAATAAGTTAATGTTTGTGTTGGTATCTAAATATTTGGCTTCCTAATCTCACAAAGAAATGTCTCTTTTTGTAGGCCGAACTCTGATAAGCGTACCATTTACTTAAGCATTATCAAGTATGACAAGAGTTAAATTGTTACTCCTACATGGTAAGGGAAACAAATGGAATGTTCTAATCTTGAAACAAGGCTAGCCACAATCTGTGGGAAACAGGCCAGGCTAGCTATGTTTTCTCAAAAACAACAATGCCAGAGAAAGCCAACTTTCCTTTAAAAAGGACAAAAGGCTTGGATTCTAGAGAATCTATCAATGTGTAAAAAAAAAAGATTCCCCAATCCTTTCACGGCTCCATCACTGTACTTGACTTAGTTTCAAGATTTATAATTTTGATGATGCTTTGTGTCAATGCTATTTTAAAGCTTTCTCCTTAACAAACTACAGTGGAGCCTCCATTAACAAACAGCTCGGTTAACATAAAAATTGCAAAACAAAAGGAAATCCACAGAAAATAGTGGCTTAGTTTACGGATTTTTTTCCAGAACAGAGTAATTGGTTTCCAATGTATTCCTATGGTAAATTTGGTTAAAGTAATTTTTGCTGTAAGAAATGACCTGGAGAACGCATTAATTACGTTAACTGAGGTTCCACTGTATAAGGTCAACTGCATCTACGCACACGGTATCTCTTTTACTATTATCCTTCATTTACAGAAGCAGGATATAATTTTATTTCCTCATAATCAGGTATCTACACATTTTGCCAGTCTTAGGTAAAGGTCTCCCTTGCTCGACAGCCAGTTGTATTGGACTCTAGGGTTCAGTGCTCATCTCTGTTTATTGCCAAAAAGCCAGTGCTATCTGCATCTGCAGACATTTCTGTGGACATGTGGCAGGCATGACTAGACACCGTAATGCACAGAACACTGTTTACCTTCCAACCAAAGTGGTACACATTTATCTACTTGCACTTTCTTGCTTTCGAACTGCTAGGTTGGCAGGAGGTGGGATAGAGATGGGAACTCACTCCATCGTGCAGTACTCAGGTCTCAAACTGCTGACCTGTCGACCTTCCAGTCATCAAGTTCAGCGTCTTAACCACTAAGCCACCTCAGTCCTTTGCCAGTCTTAGTAGTTAGTAAAATCAGTTGTGCCTCTACTGAAATTCAGGGAAGCCATATTGCTGTTGTTGTCAAATACCACTCCAAACCTATGGAAAACAAGTAAAAGTCTGATGGCTGTCAGAGCACTTTTGAGGTCCAGTGCAATTTCACATGTGTTCCTGCCATATCTTCTTTACACCCAGAAGAATAGAAACATCACACCTACAATAGCCATTCTCAAAGTCAGTTTTACAATTCTGATGCTTATAATATTTTCTATCTTTAAAAAGCTACTCTCTATCCTAAGTACAGTAACAGCATGGCTATGCTACCACTGCTCTTACAACCAAAGTCCATGGTATTTACATTTTTTAGCAGGTTTCATTTCCATTTTGACTCTTTAACTGCAGTTCATGTACTACTCACTTTCTCCTAATTACAATGAACTGGCATTTTAGAGGGTGTTTATTATTTATTTCATTGGTTTTACCGAATAAACACTGCAGACTACATAAATTATCAGCTGATAACACAATCATCAGCATGGCAGATGTTCTTGAACGCCTCTCAATTGGCAATACTATCATTTGAATCAGCAACTGCTTTTCTAAATACAGTCATACCTCACTTAAAGAGCACAATGCGTTCCACAGGATTGCTCTTTAAGCGAGTTTGCTCTTTAAGCGAAACACCATTGAAAGCGACCAATTGTGGGGGGGATTGCAAACCCCAATTTATTTGTTAAGCGAGTTTTTTGTTGGTTTTATTTGTTAAGTGAAGCGAACATTTAGAGAAAATTCTGCTCTTTAAGCGAGTTACTCTTTAACAATCAGACTTTAGAACAAAAACTTCTATTGATGGGAAGGGAATTTATTTTGGAAAATCTGTCACACAAGGAGCAAGAAATGGGATACCGCAGGGGTGGCCAACCTTGGCGCTCCAGATGTTCTTGGACTTCAATTCCCAGAAGCCCAAGTCAGCACACCAGCTGGTAACTGAAGTTCAAGAACACTTGGAGTGCCAAGATTGGCCACTACTGGGATATACCAACCCTTCCTTGGTGTTGGCAGTTTCTCACTTCCACTCATCTGCTTTAAAAGTAGTATTTTTTTTTCCAAATTGGTCTAGCATGGTATTAAAAAAAACCTTCTTTTTCTACAGACTGTGATACATACAGGCACACACAGCATTTAAGCTTAAAAATAAAATAAAGTCTCCCACTACCAGCAAAAATAGACTTTCTTTCAGGACTACTATTGCACAGGAGCAGTAAAGGTGAGAGAAATCTAAGAGGTACATAGGAATGGTACATATATGGCTGGAAGAGAAAAAATTGTGTGATCCTACTCATGTTGACTCCGTGTATTAATGGAATATGACCTGCAAAAAACTAGCTACAAGAGAATGTATTTTTGTCTGAAAAAAGACTACACATGCCCATCTCATATACCAAGGCAGATGTTCCTTCATCTTATATAGTGCATCCCAGTAATCTGCAGCAGTGTCTGATAGTGTTACTTCCAAATACAAAGGTGGAATCTGCTTCCAGTGAAGCTATCACATCAAAGGAAATGCTACCATTTTCTGTCAGGATTGTACACAGTTTATGAAATAGCTTCAGACTAATATTTAATGGAGTATGGAAGTCATTCATGAATTCTCAAGAGGTGAGAAATATGTAAAATTATTGCAATGTTGTCTTTTCATTTAAACCTCAGTCCACAAAAAGGAGCAAGGTTTATTAAACAAGAATAATTGCACATCTAGAAGTCAATGCAGAAGGCAATCAACATCCTTATTTAAGACATGTGATGTGAATGTCCTTGAGCTATATATCCATCTGGTTTGCAGAGATACACCTGCTTCTTTGTACTGCACATTCTGCAAGTGAAAATTAGCACTGAACAATATACCCTACAGCTACAAGCGTCTAACATGTGTTCCTGTGTCATTAAGAGATTAACAATGAAGATCACAACTCAACAAAAATGCAGGTTTCTTGAAAAGGAAAAGTGTATACTGTATTAGAACACTAGTAAAACAGATGTCCTGATACAGCACAGTACTTTAGCAGAAATGGACATCTGCATATCTGAATTCCTCACTGAAATGGAAAATGTACACCCAGGCGCAATATGCATCTGGATAAGAACCATCAAAGAGCTCTCTGCACTGAAAGGTACAGATGTGGACATACATTCCTTGGTGATATGCTCCTACTCGCAGCCTCTTTACATGACATAAAGGAAGCATTCCTTCTCCCTATCAAAGGACCAAGAAACCCAAGGTTCACCAACATCATAAACCTCTCAAAAGTAAACCTCTCTCCTGATAGAAAGAGACTTATTAATCTAAACCAGTGGTTCCCAACCTTTCACTTTTTGACTTCAATTCCCAGAAGCCTGCGTCAATTCCTCAAAGCACTGATCAACCAATGTACTGACTTAGGATTCTGGAAATTGAAGTCCCCTTGTGGGGCCCATGCCCCACAAGGGGAACCACTGGTTTAGTCTATCTTAAAAAGATACCTCTATATATATTGGAAGAATTCCTTTTATCCCCTCTTTAAGTTCTCCAAAATATACAAACTGTTTCTGCTTCTCCTTTCCGTTTAAGAATAGTTTGTGCATGTGCATACACAGACATAACTGAGACAGAATATGTGGAAATATTTTTTTGATTCTGTGTAGGCTACCTCAGTAGTCTCCTCAAGCGTAGACAAATAATGCTAGCAGCGCTAAACAGTAAGGTCAAATCAGTAAAACACGTATTGTCCTGTAGGTGAACATGGTTCATCAAGTAGACTCTAGGAAATAAAAGATATCTACGAATGTTTTAGGCAGAACACAAAAAAAAATCAAAACTTAACTTCCTAACTTACTCCTTCTTCAAAGATAGTACACATATCTTTCTACCTACAAATGCCTAGATTTACAATGTATAAGATTTCAAAGATCCAAATTATGGTAATTAATTTAGCCATAATGCTCATTTTTCTGTATCTCATTGAATGCTACCAGTACTTCAAATACCCTTGGCATGACCCACTGCATTGTATGAGTGCTCAATGTCAAAATATTGAAGGTTAACACTGTGCCAGATCCAAGTTTAATCCTGATGATGGCACAATGCCACAATCGGCGAAACACAGCTATACAATTATATAAAATAAGGTTTGTTGAAGGTCAATGAAGTGTTGTTATTTATTTCCGCTTCTATCCACTCACCATAATTTGCTGCAACAGCCACAGAAGCTGTGCCAATTGTTCCCCATCTATACACACACACACACACACACAACTTCCCTTCACATGCACAAAGTTTGAGAAATTATAATGAAATGTTATGAGAATTTGAGAAAAGTAACCAGCAATATTCTAGAAATGTCTACACAGCAACAAAATAACTCAACAAACTAAATTTCAAAAGCTATAAATAAATTTCGTATTCATGTAAAGAAAGCACATGGCTTTCCCCATTTCAGATAGCAATTTTAGATATGTTATCCCCTGTCATGGGAATGGCAATTACATGAGCATACCATTATTAAAAACAGATTTTCTAAAAGTTAAAAAGTTGTATAAAGGTTTTAGAATGGTTCAAAATGTCATATTCTGATGCTTAGATATTGATGTGTTTATAAGGTCATGGCTAGGTCACAGTACCATGTTCTCTGTTTAACCTATAGAGGGCAGAGGGAGTGATGATATAACAGTCTTGTCACTGGGGATGAAGCTGAAGTACTTTGGACATCAAATGAGAAGAAAGGATTCACTTGAAGCTGGGAAAGGTGGAGGGCAAAAGAAGAAGGGGGTGGCCAAAAAATGAGATGGCTAGATGGTATTGTAGATGCAATGGGCACAGAGCTCGGCGGACTGAGGAAAATGGTGGATGACAGAGGTCTCTGAAGGGCAGTGGTCCATGGGGCCATGAAGGGTAGGAATCGACTGTGCAACTGAACAACAACACTGGGGAGATAGAAAGGAAGATTTTGAAACTCCTTAGTGGCAGAGATTTCAATTGGAGTCATGGGAGACCTGTGCTGGTCCTGGGAAATATAGTCTATGTGGGAGCTAGCCAGGTCGCAGGAGGGCAAGGCAAGGAGTCCTGTTTGGCAAGAGGTTAGTTAAAGCCTGGGAAGGGAAGGGCTAGGTGAACACTTTCACATATGTTTAGGTGTGTGTGAAGGGTGTTGGGACCCCTGACATCCTACCCCCCAATAAATCAAGTTTAATTTTTTTAAGGGAACACAATTTAATGACAAGTATGTTTATGTTTTCAGACATTTTCCAAAAATAAAACACTTTCCATTTAAGATAAAGAATTGACTGAAGTTATACTGCCAAAAAGAAGGAAACTGAAAACATAGATCATCTCTCATTCAAAACATGGAAACATTGACGCACACTTTCCACTTAATTTTCACAAGGGAGGTATGTTCAACTTTCTGATTCCTTTAAAAAGGGGTGAGTAGCAAATCTCATTGTTTCTCTAAAACTAAGAACATTAAACATTAGAGTTCCTTCCCTAAAATACAGATAAATTGAATTGAACAAAGATTATATAAATGTGGAAGAACTGCATAGAAAATGTTATTTGCAGATATTAATACAAAGCCTGCATTGAATCCAGGTCTTCACTATTGAAATGATATAAAGGAAATGGATGTAGCCAGTGAGATTATGCTACAGTGTTGTTGTTGTTTTGACTTGACATTTATTTACAAACTCTTACTATGACACCAGAAAAATTATTTTAAAATTATACCAAAAAAAGTGCACAAAGGAAGTTATGTTTTGAAGGAGAAGCAGAGCTGATCTATAATCTGGATTTCCTAGTGCTGTTGGGGTACAGTTTCAATTATAACTTTTTGCTTTAAATCAAAATAATTCATTTAGGAAATTTCCTTGCTTTTTACGATGTAGAAGCACAAAGAAATCAAGGTTAAGAATAGAAAGTGTGTTCCAGCTGATCAATATAGGGTAAACTAATTTTAAAAGATACTGTATAAGCTCAACAGTAACATAACAATTCCTCAGCACAAAGCAGAACATCCTCCCCAAAACAGTTCTAGCTGGATCTCTGAAGAAATTGCAGCCAACTGTAAAGTAAATAAAGCTACCATAAGGAAGAGAGAACTCTTAAACAAGCAGATCTGAAAAGTTATTATTGATATATCCACCCCATCCTGCCGCCCCCTCCCCTTGGTGTTTTGCTCAACATTCTTCCCCAGGAAAGACCTTTTATGACCATGCTTCTTCCCCACCCACCCCCAATATACAGTCAAACCTCGCATAAAGAGTGCCTCGCTTAAAGAGTAACTCGCTTAAAGAGCAGAATTTTCTCTGAATGGTTGGTTGCTTTGCTTAACAAATAAAACCAACCAAAAACTCGCTTAACAAATAAATCGGGGTTCACAATCCCCCCCCCAACAATTGGTTATTTACAATGGAGTTTTGCTTAAAGAGCAAACTCGCTTAAAGAGCAATCCTGTGGAACGCATTATGCTCTTTAAGCGAGGTACAACTGTATACACAAAAACAGTCATTGTACTTGGTAGGACAAGGGGAACTAAATACTAAATATTACTTAAAGTTCTGTGTTAACCTCACCTCACATTTGTTTAACTATCTTAATTTAAGATGTTGCAGTGTTCCTATGTCTCAAAAGAATGACACCTATTTTAAAACAATATGTATAGTATGTAATACTCTTTTCCATCCTTATCTGTTCATCAATGTCACAAATAGGACCTACAACAGATAGTTTGAAAAGTTTTAAACATATTTGGTAAAGCTTATCAAACAACATTCTGTCTCAAATTACATGCACTCAAAATATCCTCAGATGTTAATGAAGTTGCCTCAGAACAATGAAACTTACATGTGTTTAACTCTCTTTAAGCATCAATTTTGAAATTATATACTCTCAAAAAGAAGTTTCATACTTCAAGTCTCTTAGCAAGTAGTACATTATAACTTCCATCAACTGGCTAAAAAACTCCTTGATTAAAACATACAGATTTTATAGCTACAGAAAATGCAACTTTTCAGTATCAAGTTTTATTAGTCAATTATGCCAGAGACTTCTTCTAAGATTCCTTGAGATATAGCTTGAATTACTTTGAATATCTCCTTTAAAATAGTGAACCTAGCTACTTTCAATATCTAAGACAGATATATTTCACTTCTACAGAAAAATGAGGCAAAATCATTCACTGTTACAATTGTTACCTCAACAATATCAGAGTTGGTTCGGCTCTCGTGGGGTTCGTTGTACTCTGTGTATTTCAGCAGAACTTTATCCATGTCTGTGCTTGCATACTGAAAGAGTTTGTTAGAACTGTTAAAAATGATCAGTGCTATTTCACAGTCACAAAGCACACTAAGTTCATAGGCTTTCTTCATTAATCCAAACTTCCTTTTTGTGAACGTCACCTATAAAAGAAAGGAGAAAGGCATTTTAGGAAAGTTACAGAATACCTTATGGAAAAGATGCCAAGGGAAACCCAGACATTGAATGCTAGCAAAAACTGGAGTCAGAACATGTACATTCTTCTCAACAAGACAATAAAGGGTGTTCTCTTTGGATTGAGTTACTCCCTCTTTTCTTTTTGTTTGTTTTTACACTATTCAATGCTAGCTACTTTTTACAGAGCATCTTCTCTGCCCTTCTAGGTGCATCATCAAAAATAAGAAATACAGTCCCCAGTAACTTTATTCTGTGCCCTATGTTTATGCCTTCAAGTTATTTGATGTGATAAGGTCAGGCAAATAGTTCTGAAGTTCCTAGGTCATTCACCTTACAATTGATATCTTGTACAACCATAAATAACAGGCTGTCTGACTGCTGGGCATGCAGTGAGGTCACTGTGACTCAGGAGCAAAAATAATATTGTGGGGGGATATAAATCTAGGGCCCCTAAAACTAGGGCCCCTAAAGAGTTTAGGCTAATGTCACTGGCTAGATTTTAATTTGAGAGGAATTTACATTCTCATATTTGAGAAGGAACACATTGCCTTTCTCCATTTATTGCTTCCTAATGCAAGTCTGACATTCAGTTTTACAAACAAGAACACTGCATCAACACTACCTTTCAGCAGATGACTTGATTTTGTTTTAGCTGAAAGAGGACACTTGCTACCTAAAGGAGTAAGACATCATTAAATGTTATTATACTGTAAAAGCAGATCTGTAAAACTGCAGACACAACCAAACTGGTTTCTCAAGACTACAGAATTTCTACTGCAAAAGCGTGAACAAAAGAATTTTATTTTATTTTTATCTAAAGCATCTATGTATTTATACTTGTTTCCTTTTGAAATAAAAATGAGCACTTGCTTGGGACACCAGCCAACCATGTGTAAGAAGTAGGACCAAGAGTCAATTAGAGTACACAGATACACACAATATATAACCTTGGCATACACCCAGAAAGGAAATACACACAGCTCTGTTGATACTGCATTCCTAAGTGACATTCTACTGTAACAAAACACAGAGGTGGATTCTTCCATTCAGGACATAGAACAAGAAATCTTCCAGATACCATAATTAGAAAACGAATGTTCCGACCTACCAGCAACATAAGCAAAATATGTCTATCTACAAAGTATTACTTAAGAATGCATCTGTATAATTCAGAAAGCCCATAGAAGCTGTGGAGCTGAAGGAAATGAGGGATTAACAAATTAATGGGTTAAAAATTATATTCGATCTGTCCACCTGCCTCTAACACATTTATATTTTATTTATTTATTTATTGTTCACATTTATTATCCCGCCCCAATCAGTTCCTCCTACACTTTCTGAATCAATTATGTTTTACCAGTAGACTGAAAGTCATGTTAATAGCTTATTTAAATTCTTAATGAAATGTCAATCTTCTTAGTGGTTTGACCAACCGAGAGTTCTATGTAACAAATTGTTGCTGCAAACCTAGTTGTGAAAGTAGTAACACCTCCTAAAGAACACAACTCTGTAAAAGCTAAACTTGTAAGCACTTTTTGAAAGATTTATGATTTAGTTACTAACTCAATGCAATAGTTATAGGTGATTCAGATAATGAACTAAACAATTAGGTCAATGCATCATTAGTACTGCTCTTAGGAATGATGGAATTGGTTTTTCCACTGGGATGCATGAATTAGGATTCTACAACATGAAGCAGCATATAAAACAAAACCTGGTTGGTATTGTGTGTTTGCTGTATCAGTAGAAATCAAGATACAAAGATTATTCCTAAAACTTAACACCTAATATTAGCAATAGGAAGAAGTCAAATTAAGATAAATAAGACATCAAACCACTGCCACCTAATGTCATCTTTAAAGACCAGCCTGCAAGATTAATTTAAAAAATGAAAAGTAGCCAGGGCAATCTGCCAGATTTAGCACACAGGATAGAAATTGTTGTACCATCTCCCTTCCTGCCACCTGTGCTCAAACTGCCCTCCCACAGCAGCTTTCTCCATACAGAAAGATGGGGAAGTAACAGTATCTGCTATGCTGCTCCACATATAGGAAAAGGCTTCCAAACAAGGTAAATCACAAAAGACCAATGCTTTAAAACATGCCTTTTCAGTAAAAACAGAACATTGTTTACACATCTTTCAATTTTTGTCTAGTTTAGCTATAAACCAGAACTCAAGTACCGTATTTGCTGGCATATAAGAAACATTGGCGTATAAGACGCACCCTATACACATTTAAAAAAGGGGGGGGGTAATTTTCTACATTTTTCATGAATTTCCAAAATTAACTCCAGGAGCCGGGGAGGCTAGGATGGGGCTCCTTTGAAGCCTGTTTCCCCACCATTCCTCCATCTCTTTCCATCAGGAGCCGAAGAGAGGGAGGGGGGAGAGTAGGATCCTTTAAGCCCGTTTCCACCTCATCCCACCACCAGCTGAAAAGAGTGGGATGGGGGGGAGAGGATCCTTTAAACCACTTTATTTTCCTCCGATCCCACTCTCCTCGGCTGAAGGTGGGATTTTCAGGGGGGGGGTATTTTGAGGGGGGAGTGCATGTTATATGCCAGCAAATATGGTATAATCCTGTTAGTCCAGACGTCCAGTATTTCTACAACAAATCCTTGCATCCCACAACACACCAGAACATTTATATAAATGTCTCTTCTACTCTGCACTGCAAAGAACAGTACAGTATTTCTATACTATTCTACAAGGAGTTCAGGATGATATACAAAGGTTTAGCATCTCATTTTATCATGCCATGATGGCTGTAAAATAAAGACAGGCACAGACAATTGCATGGTTTGTGTAACAACTGTCAACCTAGATATCTGGAGCTTAAGAATATTGTAAGTTATCTCTACGTAACTAAGGAAGGGAGACTATTCATATTGAGTTGCTCACATAGCAAGTCCACATCCACTTCTAGTAGCTATTGTCATTTGTACAAGTCTTTCCCTTTCTTAATAAGAGATAACAAGCCACCTTTGACTACCTTTCATTAATTGAAATTTTCACATAACAAATTAATCCAATCCTACAGTGGTCTGCACAAATACATAGTCTTCAAGCTATTCTGCGGCATGCTACAAATGGCAATGGTGAACAGACAATTTCATATTATTCCATACTAGGGACTTGTCCTGACTACTTAAAGCTGGAACACATAATTAGTTAAAAAAAAGCTGTAAAAATCCAGTGCAACAGCCCATATTCTCAGCTTTAAGATGAGAAGGCAGACATCAAGTTGCACTGTGCCATGGAAACCTAAACACACAACCATGGCAACAGCAAGCCCTATTCCATTGCTTAGCTTTAAGACCAGAAAACAACAAGAGGCATGAGCAGGGTCATGGCAAACAGTAATTTTGTCTTTCAATGGCCGAGAAGAGAAGGAAACAGTACTTACCTGGATTGTGGTGACCTTAAGATTACATGGAAAGATTGTAGCAGCTGAAAGGGTAATGGCGAGCAAGAGAAACCTATATACTCCATGTTAGGAGGATGGTACCCACCAACTGAATTACTTGCCAACCTGTTGTATAGTTTGCTTCATGACACAAAGAAACATCAGCCCACCAAAATAAGAGGCATATGAAGGTAAAGATAAAGGTCACCCTTGCCTGAAAGCCACTCACATCCAACTCTAGGGTTCAGTGCTCATCTCTGTTTATAGTCAAAGAGACAGCACTTTCTGTGTTTGCAGACATTTCCATGGACATGTGGCAGGCATGCCTAAGCACCAAAGTGCACGGAACACTGTTTACCTTCCTGTAACGATCCTCTTACTCCCAAGTAGCACTCCGGCATCCTTGTGATGGGATCGCACCTGATCCTGCTTCCCTGGCCCTCTTTGGCCCGGCAGTTCATTTCCCCCCCCTAAAAGCTTGCCCTCCCACTCCTGACCTAAATCTAGGTAGTGAACAAAGGGTGGCCATGAAATTAGTGTAGATTCAGGTAATGTGAGCCAAATAAAGATTCCAGTCTCCTTCAGGTATTTTAAAAGTATATTGAAATCAAAGTAAGGTACAGAATAAAGTTCATCGTAGGAAGCATTTCAAAATAAAGAAAGCTGCTATCTGGGGAAAAGCCAGTGTGGCCCTCCCTCTGTCTAAATTAGCTACATGATTGCAGTTAAGATCCAAGAGAGAGAGTGTGTGTGTCTCCTGGTCCCACCTTTGTATTTTATATCCTCCCTCAGGGTCCGTCTCCCAGCCATTCCCCTAAAGCAGTGGTTCCCAACAAGGGGTACACAGCCCACTAGTGGACTTCAATTCCCAGAAGCCTAAGTCAGTACATTGGCTGATCAGTGTTTTGGGGAAATGACTTAGGCTTCTGGGAATTGAAGTCCAAAAACCAGCATTTGGGAAACACTGCCCTAAAGGATTCCAACCAATGATCCTACAGCATGACATGCCCATCACACTTTAGGCTCCATCTCTTCCAAGCCACCAGGCCAACATTGTTTACATTCCAATCTCTCTATGGTATGTGAGAAAGGGGTCTCCCCCAGATGGAAATCTCCATCTTGAATGGGGCTAAAGCACAAGGTAATTTGGCAGGCAAAATCTCAGGAAAAAGTACAACTCAGTAATGGACTTTTTCATGACACTTCCCACCAAACTGGTCCTTATATATCTAGTTGCAATTTCTTGCTTTCAAACTGCTAGGTTTGCAGAGGCTGGGATAGAGATGGATGCTCATTCTGTCATGCAGTACTTGGGTTTTGAACTACTGACCTTCCACCTCCCAGTCAGCATCTTAACCACTTGAACCACTGCAGGCATTTGAAACTACAGTAATACCTCAGATAACGCTAAGACTTGGTTGCACAAGTCTTGGTCTTATCCGATTTTTAGTGTTATCCGATCCATGTTAAAATCCTATGCGATGTATCGGATAACGTTAAAGCTCCATAGAGATACATTGTAACCGCACAGGCTTTAGCAGTTGTTATCCGATACACCCCATAAGACCTTAACATTATTCGATCCAATTCTCCTCCCCAGATTACTTAACGTTATGCGATTTTAGCGTTATCTGAGGTAAACGTTATCCGAGGTATTACTGTATTCTGCTAATGCTACCTGGGGATTTGACTTAAATCACAGGTGGACAACATAACAGCCTCTAAATTGCATGATCTATCTCTCATTCAACAACAAATCATTAATAAAAGACACCTGCCTTTCTGGTTTGTTCTGAAGGGCTTGTGGTTTGCAACCCAATTTCAGCAGCACAACAGTGGAGGGTGAAACCCACAACAGGTCCCAAGGTAGTCCAGGCAACTATGTGCCAGACACACAAGTTTGCCACTGCTAATCTAAACAAAAGTCATATATTTTACACTAAAAATCAAGCTGAATCTGCAGTCTAGATTCCCATATCAAAATGTAGCAATGAAGGAAAAAACAAAGTAGACTTATTATATTATTATTTATTCAACTTATACCCCACCCATCTAGGATACACTCCCACTCTGGGCATTTGGAAGTTCCACAATGCACAGCCAATATTAAAAACAAAACATGCTCAAGATCAAATTTTAGTATAGATAAAGGTAAAGGTCGCCCTTGCTCGAAAGCCAGTCGTATCCAACTCTAGGGTTCAGTGCTCATCTCAGCGTTTTAACCACTAAGCCAGTGCAGTCCCGAATTTAGAGCTGAATGGACTGCAGAGGATGATGGAGGATAGGGGTCCCTGGTGTGCAATGGTCCATGGGGTCGCAAATGGTCAGACTCAACTGTGTGACTGAACAACAACAACAACATTCATGGCTACTTCAAAGGAACTTATGATCATTTTCATTTTTTTATACAAAATGGAATTTGACAATGATTTCTTAATACTGTCTTTAATAAAGTGATCAATCCCTAGTACGTAGAAATGTCTACTAACTCAATTTCTATTCATTTCTGGGAAGTGAAAAGGCACATCAAGTGAAGTTATTACAAGGGCTGCAACCTTTAGTATAAAAATTTCAGAGAAAAAACACACCACTGATTAATAGGTTAATCCATTTCTTAAGTGTTAAAAACTGAGTATGCAAAGAAGGCATTCTTCCTTCACTCAAAGCAGATATGGCCTTTAAATATACATCCATCTAAGACAAAAAGCAACATTTTTATTACATACCTAATTATATGTATAGAATGTTAAGTATATATATTTATATTTTTTATTTCCATACATATTATACATTTTTACTTATTGATCACACGACTGGCAAGTGCTCTTACATTTAAAAGCACAAATCAATAAAAATCTAACAAATCAGCCAAAATGACCATCTCAGAACACTATGATGCCAAGATGCATCAATAGATTGTCTGATATCCTGACTGTAATCCTGTTGCTCAGCTTCCCTTGTGTAATGGGAGCACTGTTAGCCTCAGCCTCAAAGGGAAAGGAGAGATACCGGGTTGCTTTGCTATCCAGTTTACAACCATTTATTCAGCTTACCTCAATTATATAAGTGGCATGCAGCTCATTCAAACAGATAAGAGTTCCTAATTGCTGCTACAATGACAGTCTTGTGTTAATTATAATCCCCTCTAGAGAATATCAGTTGCTATATACTGCACTTGAAGAGCTTAAGTATAATCCTAACTGAAGGGAAATATTTTAACACTTTCCTCACTGTATAGTTAGTAAAAAAATAAATCCGAAAAGGACTGTGCCAACACTACATTCATCAAAATAACTTACTTATGCATCTGTTTGCTGTCTTTCTGCCCATTTTTGTTGTTCAGTTGCACAGTCGATTCCAACCATTTGCGACCCTATGGACCATTGTCCTCCAGGCACCTCTGTCCTCCACCATCCTCCTCAACCTGTCCAGCTCTGTGCCCATTGTGTCTACAATACCATCTAGCCACCTCATCTTTGGCCGCCCCCTTCTTCTTTTGCCCTCCACCTTTCCCAGCATCCCAAAAAAGGAAATAATAGTAACTATACTTGCAAACAAACTGGCTAAGAACTTCTAAGGCAAACTTACCACTGCATTACTTTCTAAGGTCTTACTGAACTAAGTACAGTCAGATATCATAACTCTTTATGGAAATTAATCAACCAGCAACACCGCTCTCACGCAAAATGCTGGCAGGGTTCACCACTTACAGCCTTCAGACTGTTAACTTGTTTCTCCTATTTAAAAGCAAGGAAACATCCATAATTAAAAACTACACATCGTCTGTCAGTGACGAAGCATGAAGAACCAGGTTCCATTAAATCAGATTTTTGGCAAATTAATCTTGCATTTACTAATTTATAATTTTAAAAAGTTTTAAGGTTTTTAGATGGAAGCTCCCACTGTCTAATCCTTGGCCTTATCTGCCCAGGGAAGGAAAAGACTAACATCTTCTGGCTCGAAGGAGGAATGGATTTTAGATATTTGTGGTGTGTGTGTGTGTTATTGTTGTTTTGTTTTTTTTCCTGACTGTAAACCGCCCTGAGTTGCCACGGCGAGTGGGCGGTGATATAAATCTAAATAAATAATAATTAAATAATAATAAATGATAATAAATAAAGTGGTACCTTGTTTAACGAGCATAATGAGTTCCACGGGATTGCTCTTTAAGCGAGTTTGCTCTTTAAGTGAAACACCATTGTAAGTGACCAATTGTGACAGGGGGGGGGGGGTTGCGAACCCTGATTTAGTTGTTAAGCAAGTTTTTGGTTGGTTTTAATTGTTAAACAAGACGACCATTCAGAGAAAATTCTGCTCTTTAAGCGAGTAGTCTCTAAGCAAGGTGCTCTTTATGCAAGGTTTTACTGTATTTTCAAACAGTTCTGAAATTGGAAAGGCTCTCAAATGAATTTACAAAACAGAACAGTATATGCCTACAGGCTTGCAATCTAAAGCATATGACAGAAGAAGAAAAAGAAACAAAGAGGATTCTGCAGCTTGAGCAGGACATCTGATCATGTCAGATATGACAATTTTTGCTTCATATTTTACTTTTTCTTTCTGGTAGTGGGCTAAATACAATTTTAGTCCCAGCTACAGTAGGCCCACTGAAATCAGTAGAGGTTACATTTCTTTATGATTAGTAAGTCCTATTGACTTCAATGAGTCTTTGCTAACAGGAAATAAAACTGGAATGAGTCTGGAATAAACAAAGATCTCACCAAAGAAGCTGAAAGCTATCAGAAAATAGTAAAGAACCTCCATTTCACCTTGCCATGATTACCACAAAGGAGGTAAGAAGGGCAGAAAAGTCAGAGTAAAAACAATGACAACCTTCTTTTCAAAGACTAAACTCAGTGGTCCAAAAACTACTAAATGTTTTGTCAGGTCTCTCCAAATCTATCAAAATGTTCCCACAGCTTTAACTGAACCCTCCCTTCTTGTTTAGCAGTCAAAAGCCTCACTGGATTTTCTTCACAGAGTTTACAGATACTTCTACATTAAAGATATATACACAGGAGCAGATTTGGACCACATGCACAAGTTAACATTTCTACTCAAATCTCTTTAAAATGAATGCATGCACATTGACATTATTAAACTATGTTTTTCAAGAAGTACCATTTCTCACCTGTCTGTTCCGTTCATCCATTATTCTTGTGATCTGTATTTTTTTCCTCCCCATTTTTGCTGTTTCCCTCTTTATAATCCAGAAGCTTGGAAGTAACAGAATCTGTAAATTTGTATCCTAGCACATGGTAGACAGTTCTCTTCCACAACTGAAGCCAGCACACAAGACAAATGCACTGTGTTTTCTCAACAGAAACCTAGAAGGAAAAATATATATATTAAAATCAGTCTGTAATATTAGAAGTATATACTTTACATTAAGACAAATTAAATGTCTTATAGTAAGATAAGTAATACATTAAGACAAATGCTAAAATCCTGTTTGTAGACTATTTTTGATTTTTAACTTTATGAGCTGCCCAGAATCGTTTCCAGTTGTAGCAGTAAGCCAAAACATTACTCTCCCATTAGTTTTTCCTTCATAAAACAAAATGCCACTACCACAATTCTCATGAGTACTCATGCACACTAGATTGGTGAGCGTTATTGTGCATGCCCCTGAGAATGTAGCAGTACTGCTTTGTTTACCAGGGAGGAAAAGATGGAAGGTTACACTTTGGCTTAGGCTACAAACAGAATTTCAGCTGATATCTTAAATTCTTCCTTGATCTGGCTGGCAGTAAATTAGGTCATATGATTTTTTTCACTGTACCATGCCTAAAACACTTGCATCTTGAAGTCAGACTACACAGTTTAACCACAAGAGTCGGGGGGGGGGGGAGGATCACCGACCTTCAATTTTAAATGCACAAAGATCAACAGCTCCTTTTTAAATTTCTGAGCAAGTCTTTCATTGATTTAATATCTTCTTATAGATTGATATTATCTAGATACAATTAAAAGTATTTGTACTTTTGACAACTTCATTATGCTCTATTCTTCTTCTTGTGCCATATCTGATTCTGAATATTGGCAATCATCATGGCGATCAGCCATGGGGACTGTCCTGTGAATATAATGTAGTGGCTTTTCATCTGCCTTCTGCATTGCAGCGTGATATCTGTACCACTGATCCAGCTCCACAAGTCACTTTCTGGTCCTGAGCCCTTCTGGCATGCTAAGTTCTCATCAGCCCCATGCCAGTATTGATGAAGCTGCTGTCCTCCATCAAGATGGATTCAAGTGGGATTTAATTCACTTGGAGGCCATCACCGTTTCCCTGTGGACTTCATCAAAGCCGCTAATCCTCAAGACTGTCAGGTTAGTTAACTACCACCTGGTGGCTGGCAGTATGGTCTACTACTCTATTACCATAGCAGGATAACCTGGCCAGACAGCAATTATACTCTATAAACTGCATTAAAGATATTTAGCAGTTTGTCTTCCTCTCAGCCATAATAAAACCCAGAACACAGTAAACCCCTTTTCTCTAAGAGAAAAAGCAAAATGAAATTTACATTTCTGGGCTTTATTTCATTTTCAATGTCTTCCACCTTCTCTTTGACAATACAAGACATGACGTTGAGGCACACATAGCTTTTTAATACTATTTAACAACAAATCTATTATGAGACTTCTCCACATAGTCCTCCACTCTCTCAAAAGATTATTTCACAGCAACATGGAGTGTGCCAAATAGCTGACAAATTCAAGGTTATATTCACTACTATAAAACTACTTCTTTCTTCCTTGCACACATCCTCAACCATAAACTTGTGCCATGTAAATGAAGAAGTCTTTAAAAACTCAATTTTATGCACATTTACAAAGGAAGAAGAGTTACATTTTTGAAAGCATACAGATTACATTAAGTAGTGTAGCAAATGAAAACAAAGAAGCAAACATGAAATACACTCACAAAAGTTTAACCAGACTTTAAAAAGCACTGTTTTGTACATTCTATGTGTCTGCCTGATCAAAAACAAGTCATCCTTCTCCTCAACACACTTTATAATTATTATCCATGTAAATGAAAGCAATCACACTTATATATACCACCCCAAAGCACTTAGTGGACTCTCTGGGTAGTTTACAAGTTAATTAGCATTTTGCCTCCAACATGCTCAGTACTCATTTTACCAACCTCACAAAGATAGAAGGCTGAGCCAACCTTGAGCCCTGGACAGGATCAAACTTATAACCTTTTGGTTACAGTACAGCAGCTTAGCCACCATGTCACCAAGGTCTGTACCGATTAAGTTAAAGAATACTGAAAACCATAGCCATCAAAGGCCTTCAATGAAAATAAAAAAGAGAACAAAGTAGTACAAAATAAATTAGTTGACAATGAAAGATGAAACAGAAGACAAGGTCTATAACAAATTTGGTTCAGACATGACACCATGCTTCAATAGAAGCAAAAACTTGCAAGCACGTGCCAAATAGCACAAATCACTACTTCTGGGGGGAAATAGGGGAGATCCCCAAACATATTTGTCACATGTATATCCCTTCCATCGCTTTGTTTCTTTTTGGGTGGATCCAATAGCACATAATCAGCACTAGAATTGATCTTACAACTTATTTGTAATGCTATGCCCACTTCAGGGACAATTATAAAAATCAGAGAGGTTGTCTTGAGTTAAGTATTTCTTGGGAGTCCCAAACATCTGAGCCCTAGCAGTGTTCTGTGCAATTCAAAGCCTTGATTCTTATTGTTCCTTCTGGAGTATCCACTACTAAACAATTAAGTCTCCATTTTGTTCCACATGTAGCAAGGACAGAGTTCTACCTTATTAAACTTTGAGTTCAGGATAACAGGAAAACCCTATACTTTCTGTCCTGGGAGCAGGGGAGGCCTTTGGCAATAAATGTGGGCTGTCTACTAAGGTCATTTAAAAATTACAGATCCTACAGTTCAACTGCAGAGTGACAGCACTGAACAAACACAAATGGAGCAGTTTAAATGTTTATAATTTTCAAAAACTTTCACACTGGGGGTGGGGGTGGGGAAGAACTATTGAAATCAATATCTAAATGTTTAGAGCCACCCGTCACCAAATGCCCTAACTTTTCAGCTACATGCTGGAAAGCAGCATAAGCATACCACAAATCACTGCAGAGTCAGTAAGAAGTGGCAGCACATGTGGATTAGCCACAGCCTGAATTTAATATTCTTTTCACTCTCAGCTGAGGAAAACAGGCATGACTTTCTGCTGCACCATTAAAAATGAATAATAGAAGTTACAGAATTGAGAGTTTCTATTTGACTATTTCTTTGACACCCATGTTTTCTTTGTTTTAAGCTAAGGCTATCACAAAAATACCTAAGATACAGAGACACAGAGCTAATTGCAAAAGTAAAACAGGAGAGTAAAACATTATCATTTAAGGAAGTGAAGTACAGTAATACCTCATATAACATTAGTATCGAATAACACGAAAATCGCATAACATTAAGGAATCTGGGGGGAAGAATTGCATCGGATAACATTAAGATCCTATGGGATGCTTCAGATAGCAACCGCTAAAGCCTGTGTGGTTACAATGTATCTCTATGGCTCCCATAGGATTTTAACATGCATCGGATAACACTAAAAATCATATAACACCAAGACTTGTGGAACCAGGTTTTAGTGTTATATGAGGTTTGACTGTACTGTACAGCTGTATGTGAATTGTATCATACATGTCTCTTTGGTGTAACTTAACTGCCACTTCACAGAGCAAAAGTACAAATGAACACGAATACTGTACCACTTAAAATTAGGGAATCTTTTGACTGTAACATGTCAAAACAGTTCTGATAGTGTTTTTTAAAGGTTTCTTCCTTTAAGAAACTAATTAAATAGGTCAGGTATGTTCGGCACAAATTATAATTTGTCCACACATTGTTTCATACTACAAAAGATACTGAAACTGTTCTTGATATCTTCAGTATTAATTTTAGCAAACAATTCATAACTTTTGAACACATTTGTCTTCAACAATCTCTCCCTATAAAGAAATAGCAGCTGGTGTCAAAAATGCCTCAGATCTGACATGTGTATAAGTAAATGCTAAGGGCATTAAGGAAATAAGGTCATGACACATACCTGGGTTAACATTCAAGTTAAGGCAGGCCATAATATTTGCTGTTGTTATGGTTAGCAAGAGATCCTGAAGTTTAACTTCATGAATGAGGGAAGAAACATAAGAAAAAATTCAGAAACTCAACTTACTCCTCTGTAAAGGCAGCACGTGTACTTTGCCTTCCTATCTGCCTTCTGATAGCTTTCTCCACCAAATTCGTGCGAGGAGAATATTGTACCAAGAAGAACACAAAGAAGAAGAACAAAGGAGAATGAGCAAGATGAGGATGGTGACAGTATAGCAGAGGGCTGGGGCAAAATTTGTCCCCTTATCGTATTTCATCCTCTGTCTACCAACCCAGGATCATATCCCTTTTCTTTTTCTTCAGTGTTATGTCAGCATGCTTCCTGCTATTGTACTCCTTCCTCTCTGACCTAAGCTAACAGGAAGAAACTCAGAAACGAAGCATATATTTGCATGTATGTTATCTAAGGTTCAACATTTAAAAGATCTAGTATCTTTAATTTAAAAGATCAGTTAGCAGGTGATATGAAAAACCTCTGCCAGCGACCATGGAAATCCTCTGCCCACCTAGAATAGACAGTACCAATCTACTTTGATAAATATTCTGACCTAATGTAAAACACAGCTTCTTAGACTTCTATTCATGGAGAGAGAAAGCAATATTCTTCCTGAATGAACAGAAAAGGTTGGTCTTGTCTTGATCACTGCATGCAACAAAAATAGTTACAACAAGCAGAAGTGAATGAGACATAGGACTCAACAAGATACTTGCCACACACTCGCAACAATACAAAGTTCCCTCTTCAGTCTCTGCATTCTGGAATATCAATGTGATATCATAACTTGAGGAACTATATACTAACACAAAGTAAAGTCAATATCCCCAGCTTAGCGTAACTGCTTCTCTTCCATTCTCCTCAATTTTACCACCTGGACTTATAATTGCAAAATCTTTCTCTCACACACAGTTTGAGAGAGCTATGTGTGATTCTGGGAAGCAGAAATGGTTACTGAATCGATCTGAATAATACTGAAGTCGGACCTAAATTCAAATTTGAACAATTGCTCAAGAATGGGCTGCTGTCACATGCATACCATCCATAATCCACAATTATTTACTACTGTTTATTGGTTAATGCAGTGGTGCCCAAACTAAGGCCCATACGGGCGCGTTTTACTTCCGCTTCCAGGAGCGATGAGGGCTTTGCGAGCTGGATGAATTGATGTCGGGGGCCACACCCAACCCCCGGGGCTTAGTGACCGGCTTCCTGAACCACATGATCGGCCCACGGCCCGAAAAGTTTGGGCATCCCTGGGTTAATGTAACATTCTGCTGTGCATGTAAATGCAAAACAACATGCATGTCCCTCTTCTTCCACCCCCACCCCAGCCCAAGAGGAAAGTCAGGCTGTGGTTGAACTTCCAGGGAATTTCAATGCTCTCTGAGGATGACAAGTTGAATCTCTCAGATTCCAAGTCCTCTAGACCTTGGCATATGCCATTGGGGTTTTCTTTTTATTAACAGAGCTCAGCCTAACCTAGGCCACAAAACCTTCCAGTAAAGCCTTCCTCCAAGTGAGCATAATTTAGGCATGGATCTGGCAGGATGACTTCATAGAATGGAGAATTCTGGAATTTGGAGCATTTGAAAAACCGATTACACATGTCTACTTTATCAGCTAGACACTGTACTGGCTTGAATGAACAACATGAAATTAGTGCTTTTTCTACATCAAATCTAAATATGTTCCAAATACTAACTATGAATCTTGGCCAAAACTGGGACCCCAATCACTTCATTGAAACATACGGTCTTCTGTCAGCAATGGTCGATGTTGATATAACCCTGTAAATCAGTATTGTAATGAATACCATACTAAGCCCACAATAAGTAGGACAACTGATGAATAGGAATCACTGTCTGTATTGCATTAACAAATTGACTGCACACAAATCTTACAGAAGCGGATATTTTCAGATACACATCAGAATCCTTCTCTTCTGTAAAATTCACAATATTTCACAAGAAAATCAAATCTATTAATGAAGTCACAGGCAAAAATTTTAAAAACTTAAATACCTTAGCATATTTCATGTCTTGTTCTCTTAATGGGAAGTTTACTAGGAAGAGTAAGCTGATTAAACCAACATAAAGTCCTTTCATATCTCATCTAACAAACTGGTGGGAGAAAGGGAGGTTGGGGAAGTGGACCAGTGTGAGAATACCAGAATGAAGAGATACTGGATTTCCAAGCATGAACCTTTAGAACAGGGATCGGCAGCCTACGGCCCACAGGGTGAATCCAGTCCATGGCAGTAAATCATCCGGCCCCCACCCTCACTCCAACTGTCGCCAGAGATGGACATGGACATGTTTACAGCACCCACGGATGCATTTACAGCAGGGGGACTACCAGTCCGGCTTCCTCAACTGTCTGAGGGAGTGTGACCTAGCCCCCAACTTTAAAAGGTTGCAGACCCCCTACTTTAGAATCTTAAATCACCCCAAAAAAAAGCCAACTATACAACAGTATAACATTCTGACTTAATCATTTTAATGATCCTCTGGTCAAATAGAACATCTTAAATCCTTGAAATATAAACAACCATATCCTATCAGAAAAATAAAAATAAAAGAACCACTAAGAGCAAAGTCCTAAATGTGAACCTTTGCTATCTCTCTGGCTCTCCCACACAAACATCCAACTTAACAAATTCCGGAACAGTAATCCTTGTATACTAGTACTTGTCTCATTTTTAAGAGCTTTATGTTGTGAAAATAACCTACAATGTAGCCAACTACTTGGTTCTTCGTCACCTAACAGTATTTTTATTTTCCTCTGAAAGTCATCACCATGAATTTCCAATAGCATACAAATTTTAAAAAACCTGTCCATGGCAATATGAACACAGAAAAAACTTGTCAATGGCTGCAATAAACCCTTTTCTTTTAACCCTAGTGATCTATTTTTCAAACACAGCAGTTATCGTACTGTACTTGTTTACAAAATAATAAACCAACTCTGCACTCTTATAATCCACATTTTAAACTTGCAAGCTTTCAAACCCAAGTAACTTCAATAAGATGTGCTCTTAAGTAAACCAGTTGTTAAATCACCATGCAACCTGCATATAAAGACTGCCTGACTAAGCAACATTAAAATGGACTGTAAGTAACTAGGCAAAAGATTATGAAACAATAAATGTTTCTCTTTTTTACTATGTGCAAAGAATAGAAAAGGAAAGAGAGAGAAAAGCATTCCTGGAAATAACACAAAGCTGTTGCTAGGGAGTAACTTCACATCTAACACTCTTTCCAAATGAAGGGGAAAGAGTAAAAATGCTATAATAAAAGGGATATTGAAGAGCAAGAAAAGGTTGGCTTTCCTCCTATATTATCTCCTCAACAATAATTCAGTAAGACTCAATGCACAACCTCTCTGTCATCAGCATTTGAATTATTTCTATTATTTTACATCAAAAAATTATAAATCACATGAAAGTAGTGAACTTGATCAACAAAAGCTAACATTAAAATACAGTATTTAGTCTTTAAGGTGCCACAATGTTTTTTGTCTTTTTGTTTTGTTTACTCTCTGATATCATGGTTAAGATTTCCTGCTAGATATTGTGTTTTCTTCTTAATGTTGATTATGGATTATAAATTCTACTGGCAGCATTTTGTTCATAAAATGTAGGTCAAATTAATAAAAGACCAACTTTAGGGACTGCTGTTTCATGCACATTTATTTTTAATTTGAATCCTCCATCAACACTAATTTCTGCACTATTTATATACACATACAGTACTATAACAAAACATTTGCATATTTTCAGTGAAAAAACAGTAGTATATTATAGAGCAAGGGTGCCCAAACTTTTCGGCCCGGGGGCCGGATAACATTTTATCAGAAGCTCCGAGGGCCGAACTATCTCTCCATGGTACATACATCCACCCAGCCTTGCCGCCGCCTCCGCCGCCGCCACCACTAACGCCTTTGCCGCCGCCTCCTCTTTCACCGGCTCCTCCTTCGCCGCCTTCGCGGTGTCCTTTAAAAATGTCCTTTTAAAAAAATATGACAGATCCTAGAAACTCACATCCAGCTTGGTCATTGTGGCATCCAAGGAGCTGTTGTTGTGTTCCAAAGCTTCCAAATTAAAACCCCACATACCTGGAACTTTGGATTTTAATTAGCAATGAAAAGTCATTAGCCTTAGAAAAGATCCGCTTCTGACATCATGTCAGGAAGCAGATCTTTTCTAAGGCTAATGACTTTTCATTGCCAATTAAAACCCCACATACCTGGAACTTTGGATTTTAATTAGCAATGAAAAGTCATTAGCCTTAGAAAAGATCCGCTTCCTGACATGATGTCAGGAAGCGGATCTTTTCTAAGGCTAATGACTTTTCATTGCCAATTAAAACCCCACATACCTGAAACTTTGGATTTTAGTTAGCAATGAAAAGTCATTAGCCTTAGAAAAGATCTGCTTCTGACATCATGTCAGGAAGCAGATCTTTCATAAGGCTAATGACTTTTCATTGCCAATTAAAACCCCACATACCTGGAACTTTGGATTTTAATTAGCAATGAAAAGTCATTAGCCTTAGAAAAGATCCGCTTCTGACATCATGTCAGGAAGCAGATCTTTTCTAAGGCTAATGACTTTTCATTGCCAATTAAAACCCCACATACCTGGAACTTTGGATTTTAATTAGCAATGAAAAGTCATTAGCCTTAGAAAAGATCCGCTTCTGACATCATGTCAGGAAGCAGATATTTTCTAAGGCTAATGACTTTTCATTGCCAATTAAAACCCCACCTACCTGAAACTTTGGATTTTAGTTAGCAATGAAAAGTCATTAGCCTTAGAAAAGATCTGCTTCTGACATCATGTCAGGAAGCAGATCTTTCATAAGGCTAATGACTTTTCATTGCCAATTAAAACCCCACATACCTGGAACTTTGGATTTTAATTAGCAATGAAAAGTCATTAGCCTTATAAAAGATCCGCTTCCTGACATGATGTCAGGAAGCGGATCTTTTCTAAGGCTAATGACTTTTCATTGCCAATTAAAACCCCACATACCTGAAACTTTGGATTTTAGTTAGCAATGAAAAGTCATTAGCCTTAGAAAAGATCCGCTTCTGACATCATGTCAGGAAGCGGATCTTTTCTAAGGCTAATGACTTTTCATTGCCAATTAAAACCCCACCTACCTGAAACTTTGGATTTTAGTTAGCAATGAAAAGTCATTAGCCTTAGAAAAGATCTGCTTCCTGACATCATGTCCTGCCTGGCTTACTGCAGCTTCAGAGGGTGGGGGAACTTCAAAATTAGCGCGCATTGGGTCTCCCAATCAATTTAAAATCAGGAATTACACAATGCACAGCCATAATACTGTAAATCAATTTTGACTTCCAACTTATACCAATACAGTAATACCCCGTATAACGTGAGTATCATATAGCGCTAAAACCGTATAACGTTACAAGATTTTCGAAAAAATCTTGTATCGAATAACACGATTTTAACGTTATCCGATACAGTCGTTCTTAGCAGCAGGGTGGGTGGAAAGCTGAACGGGGTTCTCCGTTCAGCTTCCCAGCCACCCTGCAGCTACAGAGGCAAGGGCGGGTGGCTAGGGAAGCCGACAGGGAGTCCCCGTCAGCTTTCCCAGCCACCCTGCAGCTGTAGATCGGGTCCTCTGATCTCTCTGGAGCAGGCAGGGGACACGATCCAAGCTGTTTCTGGGATTCCCCGACGTCCTGAGCCAGTGCAGCAAGCCAGAATGTCAGGGTTCGAATCCCGACATTCTGGCTTGCTGCACTGGTTGAGGACGTTGGGGATGCCCACAAACAGCTTGTATCGGGTCCCCACACCTCCCTGGACCCAGCCGGGGGGGGGGTCAAAAACCCCAAAATTGGTAAAAAAACGGACTTTTTTTTTTTTACCAATGTTGGGGTTTCTGACCCCCCCCCCGGCGGGTCCAGGGAGGTGGGCAGACACGATCCAAGCTGTTTCTGGGCTTCCCCGATGTCCTGAGCCAGAATGTCAGAGTTCGAATCCCAACATTCTGGCTTGCTGCTCTGGCTCAGGACGTCGGGGAAGCCCAGAAACAGCTTGGATCGGGTCCCCACACCTCCCTGGACCCGGCGGGGGGCTCAGAAACCCCAAAATTGGTAAAAAAAATGGGCGTTTTTTTTACCAATTTTGGGGTCTCTGACCCCCCCGCCGGGTCCAGGGAGGTGTGGGGACCCGATCCAAGCTGTTTCCAAAGTTCTCCCACTTCCCTGGAGGCTGCAGCAAGGCAAAATGTCAGGATTCGAATCCCGACATTCTGGCTTGCTGCAGCATAAAAGAGGGTGGGGGAAGTTCAAAAGTAGTGCGCATCAGCTCTAGGGAGGTCGGGACACACACACACACACACACACACACACACACCTCTTTCTCTCCCCCCGCACCTCTTTCTCTCCCCCCCACACCTCTTTCTCCCTCTCCCAGAAGAAACTGCTTGTAATCCTGGACACACACACACACACACATCTCTCTCTCTCTCACACACACACACACACACCTCTTTCTCTCCCTCTCCCAGAAGAAACCATTCTCCCCCCCCCCTCAGCCCTGAATAAGCGGAAGGCTAAGACAAAATGGTGGACGCTTACTTTTAGCTCCCGGATGGCCTCAGGCTCAGTCTCTCTTTCCACTCTTAACAGCCAAATCAGCTAGGCGGAGGGATTCAGCAATTCTAAATTAGATTCGGCAGAAGTCCTAGTACTAAGCAGCAGAAGGAAGGAACTAGGCACTGATTTGTGATCCCTCCGCAAAAAAAAAAAGTCCACAAAAAAAATTTAAAAAAAATAAAATAAAATAATAAGAGTTCCTATACCATGTCGGGGGCCGGATGAAATGGCCTGGCGGGCCGGATCCGGCCCGCGGGCCGTAGTTTGGGCATGCCTGTTATAGAGTAAAGCCCTTTATACATCTCCCATAGAACAGACTGTTGCTAATTATCTGGTCATATATATGAGATTTACTGTTACAGTAAAACCTCATATAACACTAAAACCTGGTTCCACAAGTCTTGGTGTTATATGATTTTTAGTGTTATCTGATGCATGTTAAAATCCTATGGGATCCATAGAGATACATTGTAACCACACAGGCTTTAGCGGTTGTTATCTGAAGCATCCCATAGGATCTTAATGTTATCTGATGCAATTCTTCCCCCCAGATTCCTTAATGTTATGCGATTTTAGTGTTATTCGATACTAATGTTATATGAGGTATTACTGTATCTGTATTTTCATGTGAATGGTTAAATCCTAACTTAATCATAACTGAGATAATTTCACAGAGTGTCTTATATAGTTTAGGCTTTATTGATTTCACAGTAGGTCAAGCAAAAGGAACTACAGAATGAACTCACCAAAAAGGTGCCTTCATTTTAGCAGCTTCAAGTCTGGCCTAGACCAATACGTTTTGGAGAAGAACTTCAACAGATCTAATTTCTCCTTTCTATACAAACATTTGAAAGAATGGAGCCTCACGCCATACAGAATGGTACAGTAATGCTATCACTTAAATGTATCTATTTTATTTTTTATTCAACTTATACCCCGCCTATCTGGGATACTCCGACTCTGGGCGGCTCACAAAGTTAAAAAGAGCTAAACAAACACCATAAAAACCATAGAACAACCCCCAGCCCTCCAGCCCAATCAGAACCGAGGCCCACTAGCCCAAGTGGCAATACCTTCTAGCAGTAGGAGACCACAAATGGCATGAAATTTCTGGAGGAAAAAAACATTTAGCATAACAGTAAACTGGAAAGGATGGTATTACACCCTTTGAAGAAACCAGATCACAGAAACAGTACTGTGGCGTTTTATAGTCTAAGCTGGTATACAATTAGAAGGTCACAGGACAGATCTTAATTTTTGTGTTCCAAAAGAAAATTAGAACCCTAAACTCCTAAGCTACCCATAAAGAACTTGCAGTAAAAGAAGAGAATCACAATACAAAAAGTGTATAAGAAGTCCATATAAGTAAGTAAGTAATTAACTTCTTGGTGAAAGAGGGGGTATGTATACATGAAAACAACCATCTCATGTTTCTTTCCTGAAGACCCAGCGTGGCTTACTTCTACATAAGTGTGCATTCAACTAGGTTGGAAATGTGTTTAGCTGAAAACAGATACAGTATAGAGGATGAAAAATTAAGAGTCACCTAAAAGTTCATCAAGCCTCTCACAGCCTATTGCATACAAAGAGGCACATTCACAGGAAGAAAAATGGAATGATGAAAAGATCTGTTCATCCTGCCTCCTCCTATATAACTATCCAAGTCCCCTTTGCTAACACCCAATCTTTGCAAGTGTTATGAACATTAATTAGGATGTTAAAATAAAGGTGTTGGGGTTTTTTAATGGATGTTCTTAGAAACTTGTTGTTGTAGCTTTGGATCTAAATGCTAATATTTTAACAGTGTAGACAATTGTTACATTAGGCATTAAAATATGTAAAATAATGTCTATAGCCCCAATAACTGTCTTATGCACACATAGTATAAACAGAGGGATTATCATGAAGTATAGAGGCTTTTGCAATTTTGTCCCCAAAGAAGCAAGAATAACTGCCAAGAGATTCAAGGTTGACAGTACATCCCATCTATTTCACTATTTGCTTGAAGAACAGCAGCAGCTGAAGTAGTGACCATCTGGCAACAGCCGACATGCCAGGCATGATGGTCTACTATTTCAGTTTCCATCAGCAAAAATCAGGGGCTAGATGATGTAAGTGTGACTTAAAAGTTCTTATTCTCCCTCTCAAGTGATCTGCTATGTAGTGCAGTGCATACCAACTGCACATACTGCATTGAATCTACTTACTTTGAAATTGTTATCAATTGTTAGGGTTTCATTTCCTGCTAAGAATCAGGATCTGTACTTTTAGTAAACTTCCCTTTCTCCCAGGTAATCCTTTCTCATATTATTCTGCAGTTCCACCAATTCTTAATTAGCAATACTGAATGCTATTTGTTATGATCACTGGTGTATTTTTCATTCATTATAATCACTTTATGTTTCTAAACTAACAGAGTGACTTTCAAAAGCAATAAAGAAAAGTACTGTACTTAGTAAAAGAAAAACAGTTTCAAGATTTACCAACAAAAAACCTAAGTCATGCACAGAATATATGAATTAAAATGCTAAATATTATGCAAAAAGCCATGCTAAATCAAATCTGAATTAACTTTTTATATTGATAAGTTTTGAAATTCAACATTTTCACAATGCAACTATCACTTATAGTACTCTTATAGCAGCTCACCCGGTGGCTTAATGGTTAAGCCACTGAGCTGGAGAAAGGAAGGTCGGGTTTCAATACCCGAGGGCTGCACTTGGGAACATGAAAGGAGCCTCATTCTGGCAACAGCGAGGTTTCTCCAGCAAAATTCCTTTCAACCCAGAGTAATCTCTGACACAAAATTATTATATTATCACTTATAGTCTTAACTGATGCACTGGTTACTGTTTTAGACAATTCATGTGTGCAAATTTTTAGTGCTGGACATCTTTGTAATTTCCAGACTCAATGACTCGAATTTGATTGCCCTTAAGAACTTCCTACAAATTCTGACCGTGAATGAAACTGCCCATTATTTGTTGGTAGACAACTAGTAGCAGCATGAAATATTCATGCTGAAAAATATATTTGGCTCCCTATAAATTTCTATACAGAGTTCAAAGGGTTTGTTTTGATTTTACAGCCCTAGGTAGTGTGATACCACCTATAATAATTTATGCTTGTATAGGTACAAAGGATATCAAACTAAGGACATCTAACATCCTACTCAGTTCTGTGTGGTTTTATATGGTCGATTTAGAAATGATTGTTTCTATAAACATTTGAAGTGAAGAAATTAATTCAGTTTTAATCCAAATGACATTTTATTCAAATCAACTAATACTGGGCTCTTAGTATTCATGCTTTTAAAACTTCATCTTATTTGCTGATTTGATTCTATCCAAGGTGTGTTTAAAGGATATGGCTGAATAAAGGTAGAAAAACTATTTTCCCAGCCAACTGGAAAAAAAAGTAATTATTGGCTTAAAATATTATACTGGAGTATCTCAAATATTTGTCTAAAATACTTTCTTTAAAAAGGAAAAACTCAAACAGGAATTGACAACTTCAAACCACATGAGAAAATGCAGTGAGTAACACTCCATCTATGCTGCAGATGAGTTTCCAATTTCAAGTGTATTTAAAATTACAGACTTTTAATGTTTTCTGGAATTTTTTCAAGAAAACACTTTAGTAAGCAAAAAAAAAAGGTCAGTACAACTTAATGGAAAGTTGCTCATATTCCCATTTTTTGTGTCCCCACTATGACAATAGCCAACCATTTAGGGATGTACTGATATTCAATTTGACAGCTTAGACACACAAATGCATCAAAAACCTCTCTCTACTAAAATGACTTCTGGTCAACTACAAGAAGTGGTCAGGATGATAAGCCAGATATCCAAAGAATTCTGACTTAACTTTCACAAGCTGCACATGGATCTACGCAGCATTTCTGCCCTTGCCTGGCTCCTTCTGACACCAGAAGTCGCTAAACTGTATAAAAGCTATATATCTTCTGAATCTGGGCTTCCTTTTGAAGCCAGAATTACAAACCAGGGTATCATTTTGTTTTATTTGGGACTATCAAGCCAAAAGCAATATGGTACATTTTTAAAAATTCTTTTCGCAAGAGGACAAAAGTTATGTTAACCAGAATACAGCTTAGAAAACAGCCTATAGAATGAGCAGATAAATTCAGACAAGTGCAAATGGGTAAACATAGAATGGAATATACTCATAGTCTAGTGCCAAGTTATGCAGAACAGCCAAAATACTTCTCCATTTGGGGAGGTGTAGAAGAGTGTCCTAAACTGATATCACTCCATGCTGCAAAGGGATATGGAATGCCTTCACTAACAAGCATAATTTCAAGCACTGGCCCACCAGCTTTTTCCAGAGACATACACTCAATTTTACAAGCAATTCTGATGCAAATGTGTCAACAGCGCTAAGGACATGCTCTCCCTCATGGAAACAAAGACAGAAGATCTTCCTGTTGCACTTACATTTTCATACTCAATTTGGAATACGCAACAAGCAAGTTCGTCAATTCCTGAGGAGATGAGTGTACAAACAACCTCTTGAATTTCAAGTACTGTACCATATTTGCCAGTGTATAATATGCACTCTGCCCCTTAAAATGCACTTGAAAATGAGGTGTGTCTTATATGATGGTAATTAAAATTATTATGTTCATCAGCATGGCTGGAGCCAACCGGGTGGCTTTAAAGGATCTCTCCCCTCCCCCCAGCTCCTGGTGGCCAGCAGCTGTGGGATGGGGAAATAGAGATACTGTACTTTGAAATCTGTTTTCCCCATCCCACAGCCACTGACCACCAGGAGGCAAGGAGGGTGGAATGGGGGAAGATGGATACTTTAAAGCCCATTTTCTCCCATCCCACTGCTGCTGGCCATCAAGAGCCAGTGAGGGTGGAATGGGGGAAAGATGGATCCTTTAAAGCCCACTTCCCGCTTCCAAAGGAACCCTCTTTCTCCGCCAATCCCAACCTCCTTGGCTCCTGGAGTTAATTTTGGAAATTCATTGAAAATATGTAAAAAATTATTTTTTCCCTTAAAATGTGTACAAAAACTTTGTGCCCAAATTTGTGTTATCAATGTCATTTTTGTACTTCCAGACATCCATTCCACCTTAGTTTAGTTGAGTTTCCATCTCCTGATAACAAAGGAAGTACTGTAAATATAAATATACTTGAGAAGCATGTATTACTTGAACAAAGACTAAAAATCTGACACCAAGTTTACAAAACAAATGGCTACTGTATACAAATGAAGTAAATTATGGCCAAATGCAGATAAGCTGACAGTTACTCTTTCAACACCATGTTAGACTAGTGTCATGAGATTAAACATTTCCTACTATACAATTATCAGCAGACCCATGAAAGTATGTGGAACCAAAAGAAACACCAATACTGTACTGTAATTTTAAAAAACCCTAAAAACCAAAGAGATGAATTCTCAGTAACAGACAACTTATTCATCTATTTTAATGCTACAAACATCCTTCAAAATCTCAGCACTGGAGTGAATGACCATCTTGAAACACTGTTCTTCTTGGTTTGCATTTTAGTGCTCTGACTTGTTTCCCAAATCTCTTTGTTTTAAAGTGACAACTGCAGTGAGGAATAATTTTATGAATCTTATACCTGCTAGCTTAAAATAATTTCTTACTCAAACATTCAATAAATTTTAATCTTTTAATTCCTAAAATGCAACTTCATCTGCCCACATCAATAGAAAACCACAATCTTCAAGACCAATGTTTCATCAATATTGCACTGACATGAGCCTATGTGGACTATGGAAAAGACTCCCCCCTCCGCCCGCCCCGATACAAACTACTGTACTTACCAAAACTGGAGTTCAACATTTTGTCCTCAGTGGGACATATTAGATCAGGGGTTCTCAACCTATGGCCCCTGGGCCTAATTCAGCCTGTGCATCTCATTAATCCACCCACAGCGGGAACCCCAGCACCTCTAGAACCACCCCCACCACCAGAAGTCAAAATACTGTACATCACTTACTATGGTGGTGGTGGTAGTGGGAATTGCACTGTTTCAGTGCATTTTTGCATAGCCTCTGCCGCTTCCCAGAGTGGCAGGAGGCTTTTCAGAGCATATTTGCTCTGTTTTTGGAAACATTTTGCCATCTCTCTGCAGTGCCTGGGTTCCCAGTGCAGAACCAGGAAGACGCAAACCACCACGGTTTGGCTACTGAAGCGCAGCAGAGAAGTGGCGAAAAAACCCAAAAATGGAGTGAACATGATCCAAAGAGCCTTCCACTGCCCTGGGTAGTGGTAGAGGCTGTGTAAAAAGTTGCTAAATCAGCATGATTCTCGACACCAACACCAAAAACGTCAGTAGTGGGCACAGCAATGCCCCTGGTACCCACAGCTGGGCACGGTGGTGGCAATTGGCCCCTGGTGGGAAAACAGTGGGAACTTCTGCTTTAGACCAGTGGTTCCCAACAAGGGGTATACAACCCACAAGTGGACTTCAATTCCCAGAAGCCTAAGTCAGTACAATGGCTGATCAGGGCTTTGGGGAAATGACTTAGGCTTCTGGGAATTGAAGTCCAAAAACCAGCATTTGGGAAACACTGCTTTAGACCAATTGTTTCACTGCCACTCCATGTTAGAATAAACCCAACTCCTTCATATGGTGAGAATGCCTGTGGATGAGCATTCATGCATCTCCTGCCATTCATCATAACTCAGAAGCACAGTGCCCAATTTGAAAGTAAAGTGAGGCAGTTGGGACCATCCTATCAACTGTGCTGTATTTTCAAGGTAGTCCAAAAACCAGGAAAACCATGAGAAGACTGGACAAATTGTCCCTCCCATATCAAAAGAAAATCCATTGCTGTAAAAAGCTAGGTTTTACACTAGCAACATCACTTAAGATATCATATCTGTTAATCTAAGATGAGCTGGTGGCTTTAGCCTTCAGTAACAGAAGAAAGCTTACTCTAAATCACTTGTTTATTTTTTGATACAGCCTGGAAGGTCAATGCAGTTCACAAAAATTTGACAGAGAGAACAGTAGCACAGCAATGAACTGGGAATAGAACTTCCTCAAAGATTGTGGTATTTTTCAATCACAATCCTGGTAATGGCAATCTTGTGTTGCCGGCTAATCTTTCTCCCACTAGGTCAGGCAAAAGGAACTGGAGAATGTACTCGCCAAAAGGTATCTTCATATTTTTTTTTGGCGGTTTCACGTATGGCCTAGACATGGAAGAAGTAATACATGTACAGTATTGGGAAATAACTAAAGCTACAATCCTGTGGACATTTACTTTTAAGTACAACAAACACAGTGATAATGACTTCCAAATAAATATGCACAGGATGGAAAAGCCAATGCATGGTTGTAGTAATCTACATACTCATTTACATCAGCACAAACAAGCAATTAGATTAAAAAACATAGCAAGAGAACATTCTATTCCAACCTAGATATTATTTTTTCATTCTTAGTAAGAAACCAAGAAAATGAAAAGAATGGGCTGCTTTTATGGTCAGGCCAGTTTACTAATATGCTAAATGAAAATAAATACCAAGAAGTACTCCTAATGATGCAAGGTTATACAGATACTGCCAAACTACCACTAGTGTAAGAAGTGAACTCACTTTGAAACTGTTGTGATTAAATCCTACATGTAAAATACATTTCAAAATAGAAGTGTGGGCTCACTCTTCTTTGGTTTAAAACAGGAGTCCTCAACCTTTTTAAGCAGGGGGCTGGGTTACGCTCCTTCAGACAGCTTCAGGGGCCGGACGGCCATTTTGTCCTGCCTCCATCACATGGCATTTCCTTGTGTGGTGGAGGTGGGGCAACATGAAATGGTGCCATGGGCCACATCCAGCCCATGGGCCGCAGGTTGAGAATCCCTGATTTAAAAGGTAGTAGCAAACACTGCTACATGCAATCATGATGAAATTCCAAAGGTGCAACTTGGCAGCAGTTTAAAGTCAGGTTTTATAATAGACCTCATGACTCCTTTCCATTAACTAAACAATGTAGCATGACTGAAAATGAAATAGGCAGTGTGACTGTGCTTTCACCAACTGTATTTGCCAGATCTACCATACACTACAAACTGAAACTGGCAAGTCACTGTATTTTCACCTTAAAACAGCCAACCAAAAATTAATAATAATCCTGCTTTTAAAGTATCCTGTGAATATCTTCAATAGTATTTATGTTTTCAACAACATCTTTAAAATACATTTTGTTCTAAATAAGAAATTATTTTAAATGATGAGAAGAGTTAATACAAAATATTATGAACTCACAACAGAAGGCTGGCTGGCTATTTATTTATTAGATTTGCATATCACACATCTAGTGGAATATGCTAATCTGGTAAATTTATAATCAAATAGTCAAAATCAACAAAACAGTAAAAAAAATAGAGTAAACTAATTGACAACATCCAAGTAGGTTTTCTAGTGCTCACATTAATCTGACATTCCAAACAATGTTTTTTTCAATACAGCTAAGAAACAAAGCACGTGCTAACTCAAGAATATCGTGGGAGCAGACTAGTAATTATTTTAGTTCAATACGTAGTAGGCGTAGGAATAAAACTGCCATGGTGCGGCATTTACTTTCAACTGTTACTATATTTAACTCATTCATTGGATACTATGCCAACTACAGTTCTAAATTAGACTGTCTTTCACACATGTAGTTCATTTCAGGAAGTTTTATTTAAGGAAAACTCAGGAAGTAGTAATATCTTGTAACAAGTCCATCACAGCATTTTACAATGATGAGACATGACAAAATCTTTCAAATAAAAATCCAAAGTGTATGAAGTTACAGCATAAGCAATAGGAAATGTGCTATAACCTGAACGTTAGTCTAATGAATTTACAGACTTCATGTACAACAGGAAAAACTGAATATCGCTTCTATAGCTTTAATTTATACTAAAAATTTTAGCCACCTTCTCAATGAACAAAGTCATTCTCACTGTTTGATATACTTATCCATGGAAGAACTTTAAGATACATTCTCTTGATCTCACACACACACTTAATTTCAAAATCATATTTTGCATATATGCATAGCACCTTTTCCCCTACCAAACTGAGAGCAGATACAAAGACAGAAATATACACAATGACCTCCCAGCCACCTGATCTTCCATACAACTTTGAGACGACTAAATACACAGTTCTACTACATCTTATATTTCATGAATCCACAAATACTGAGAACTTTCAAACTTACTTGCAAAGGCAAAAGGCCAGGAACAACTATGATATCAGAATACTGATAGTTAAAGGAACAAATCAATTCTACACAGTAACAGAAGTCCAATAATTTTAGCAGCACACTGTTATTTATAAACATCTATATAGATACAAGGGTCATCATAAAGTTGACTTGACAGGATGCAATTATTATTATAACAATACAATCAACATAGGGCATTCCACACTACAGTACAGTAATACCTCATATAACATTAGTATCGAATAACACAAAAATCGCATAACATTAAGGAATCTGGGGGGAAGAATTGCATCGGATAACATTAAGATCCTATGGGATGCTTTGGATAACAACCGCTAAAGCCTGTGTGGTTACAATGTATCTCTATGGATCCCATAGGATTTTAACATGCATCAGATAACACTAAAAATCGTATAACACCAAGACTTGTGGAACCAGGTTTTAGTGTTATCTGAGGTTTTACTGTATAGTGATAATTGTGTGCCACCAAGTCAATTCTGACTTATGGCCACTCTTTCCAGGGATTTCTAGCTAGAAAATACATAGAAGTAGTTTACCATTCCCTTCTTCTGTGGGTGTTCTAGGACTTGCAGTTTACCCAAGGCCACATAAAATGGCTCTTCTTTCTGAAGGAATAATGGGAATAAAATTCTCTACTTCTGGCTCCACAGCCAGATACCTAAATCACTGAAATATTCAGCCAACTGAATTAAAATATGGTAGCAAACATATCTTCATTGTAAGGTTCCATCAGTACAATGTTGATAGGGAAAAAAACTATAGAACCGGGAAATATAAGAATTGAGTGTGAGATGGACTGGTAATTGGGTAAAATATAAATATTAGAAGAGATAATGGTCTAAGCCAGGAGCTCCCAACCAATGGCTTGTGGGCCAGACTCAGCCCGGGGCACCATTTCATGTGGCCCACCACCACCACCCACTGTAGAAGTGGGCACATTTACAACAGTCATAAAATGTGCCTGTGCATGCCTAAATACAGAAGCAGGCACATTTACTTCTGCTTCTGGGGTGTGTGGTCCAACCCGCTCAGCTGTCCAGGGTTGTGGTCAGGCCTGCGGCATAAAAAGGTTAGACAAATCTTTCAGAACATTTCCTACTCAAAGTTCAGTATTTTCATAAATCCCTATCACCCACCCTAAGCCTTTCACCATTTATGTTGTGTTAGTACGGGATTATGGGAGGTGATGGGCTGGATGTGGGTGAACTTATTTATCTATTGTATGTCTTTTTGATGTATGTACTTAGTTGGTTCTGGTGTTGTTCTGTTTTGTGATATTGAATGTTTTTTTCTTTGTTTTTGATTTTCTTCAATGCGGACAAATATGTTGTATTTTTTTTGTAACCTTTTGTTTGTGTTTCCTTATTTTAAAGATTAATAAAAATTAATTTTAAAAAAGTTCAGTATTTTCATGATACAAATCAAGTCAGTACATTAAAGAAAAGTTTGGTGAAGGACGAAATTACTCTCAACGCTGGACAATTCCAACTGTCCTTTAAATGGAAAATGGAAGCAAAGAAAGCTGCAAGCATGGGGAACTGGTCTGCACTTGCTGCTGCTACCAAGTGTGCTTCCCCTAACCCAACAATCATGCAGCAAAATACTTGCAAAGAAGAGTAAGAGCTGTCAGCAGTGGCAGGTCTGAACCCTGAGCCTTAACAGCAAAGGTGCAAATGACAGGAAGCCAGTTGATGGCAGTTCATAACTTCCAGCTTCGCAATAACCATTGAAGGGTCAGCTCACCAGGCTATTTCTTGAAACCTGGTCAAGTCCTCTTTTGAAAACTACAGACAGTTTATTTCCATCACAATTTGTCATGACAAGAACAATTCAGCATTAAGCACATACATTTTTATCTTTTCTTGTTTTTCTTTTCTCTTTCCATTCCTTTTTCCTTATGTGTTGTGTCTTTTTTAGACTGCAACCTGAGGGCAGGAACGTTCGTTTTATTAATCTGTAAACTATTCCAGAAATCTTTATGTTTCAAGTATAGATTGCAACTGCTTTATAAAATAAATAAAAGCTAGTGCTGAAATGGGGTGAAAATAGGACAATTTGAAGACAATGATTTGTTATTTACTGACAAAATATAAAACCATTGCTGGTATTAAAAACAAAGCTTGATAAACTTCAGAAAAAATGATGGAGATATGGGTTAAAATAACTGAATCAACACGGCAATTCAACACCAGGAGGTTTCTCATATTTCTGACTAGCCTCTATATTCACCAAATTTTAAACACATATCATATTTTCTTTCACTTTGATGACATAAGACAATGTTTAAATATTTATTTTCAAATTTATATCCTTTTGTTTTCATAGTAGAGGACCTAAAGTGTCTTATCATATTGCTCACTGTTCAGTGTGATGAATGTGTCAAAATGCACAATTATTTTTTTCATCAGTTATTCTCATGTAAATCTACCAATGCAGAACAATGTAATTCCTCAACAAGTCCATTAAGACATTGAATTCAGGATCTGAAGCTAAATCTTCATATTAGGCCTCTTGAACACTTAGAACAATTTCAACTACAGTACTGTTGAAATCCGTGTTAAAACAATATAGCCCTCAAAGCAGAATAATATGCTTTACAAAAGCATAAGTCCTGGATTTGTCACCTTCTCCTACATTAAAAAGGTTACAGCATAACCCCTCAGTTGACCCATTACTGACATTTCCCAATGACATTCTACCCTGCCTTACATGAGTATCAACAATGACCCAACAACAAGCAGTTAAATACACATTCTCTGCTAAGCCTTCCAGCAAATCCATTGTGATAGCAAATCTACACTTTTGAGATATCTCTAGCTTTACAGAAGGATTCATACTCATTTCCTCACAAATGTTATGAGCATACCAAGCTAAAAAGCTACTTATATTTATCAAGATTGTTTATGTAACAGGAATCCCTGAGTATATTTTTCCAAGTTATAATGTATACCTATATTATCATGATAATCTGCCCTTTATCTCACACTTTCCTTACAGAAGACTAAATGAATATACAGTAATTTAAATTTTACTTTATAGTCCTCCTATAAAGAGCCCTGGTGGTGCGGTGGTTAAACTGCTGTACTGCAACCAAAAGGTTGTAGGTTCATTCCTGACCAGGAGGTAGGTTGACTCAGCCGTCCATCCTTCTGAGGTCAGTAAAATGAGTACCCAGCATGTTGGGAGCAAAATGCTAATTAACTTGTCAATCGCCCAAAGAATGCACTAAGCGCTATGGGGCAACATATAAGTGTGATTGCTTTGCTTTATATCAACCATACCACACCCTAAACAAGTGGTGGTGAACCTATGGCACGCATGCCAGAGGCGGCACTGAGAGCCCTCTCTGTGAGAACTTGCACCATCACCCCACTACAGACTTGCCCCACCCCTCTGCTCACCAGCCTCCTTTCCCTCAGCACAGTTCGCCTCACCCATCTGGGGTGTGGACAGCAGCCGGTTGAGTTTGGGCACTCAGTCTCTAAAAGGTTCGGCATCACTGTCCTAAACCATTATGTCCACTTAGATTATTAACCAAGACCAGTATCTTAACCAAATGTAAATTTGAAAACCAAATCCCAAACCATCTTCCAATTACTGAAGTTCAGTATCAGAACTATAGTGCTAAACAAATAACTGGTTATTCTAGCCTGCTTAGAAATACCAAGAAAAAATACATGGCATGTTAATAAATAATCTAAAGAATAACTGTGCTTGTTACCAAAACATAAAGTGTGATTTTCACAGAATAAACAAGAGGTTTTCAGTTACTGCTAGCCTTTAAATTATGTACTGCTGTTTCTTTAAACTTCATATATTTTTTTAAATGGCTGCTGACACCACCACAGCAAAAGTATATTCTTAAGAAGTGTTGGGGATGGTAAAAAGCTATTTTTCATGGCCTCATTAATAAGCATAATCCTGGCATACTTGATGCCATTTACGTCTATGTTTATTAGTTCTTGTACTAAACACAACTACTAACAAACTTTTAGGAAGCCACAGATCATGTTTTTAAAAGTGGCATACAACAATCTTCTACTTTGCCTGGACATATGCTATTTGAAAACAAAGAGTGCTGCAATCACACAAAAAAATTGTTTTTATTCACTTCCTATACCTTGCCCCACAGCATTCTTAAGAAATATACAAACTAACCTAAACAAGCATTCATAACAAGAGTATTAATGCTGTAATGCACATGTTATAAAAGTCCATCATACAGTCAACCAAAGAGAAAATGTTTACTAACATAGCATTAGAATGTTATAAAACTGAACAATTTGCTAAGGACTTGGGATCCCTTATTACCATCAGGACACCTACTGAAGCAGAAATACTATTTTACACCAAAACAACAACAAAAATAAATTTCTTTGTAGCTTTTATTTTTTTCCTTGACCTGTGAAAGAAAAGAAAGCTTAAATAGTGTTTCCTTTTTTGGAAATGCCATCTTTTCCTTGCCAGCAGTAACGAAAAAATTTTACCACAATGAAATGAAAACATTAAATCGCCTGGCAAACATGACAAACATTTTCCATGATAGTCTTCCCTACAGTTCTTTCCAGAGCAGGTATCTGTATAGATCTTACAGAATATGAGTAAATATTTCCAGGCCATTTGGAAAGAAGAACTGTAACAACTTAAAACAAAAGAGGGGGAAGGGGGAGAGATAACAACAAACCTTCCTTGTCACAAATTACTCAATTGTTATATTGACAATAATGAAATTAACTCTTGAAGGCCTGGGCCAGAAATACAAATACATTTAACTCCCAAATTTGCTGCCTGGGTTTCCCCTACTCCACCCATGATGTTTCCTGTGCCAGTTTTACAGAACACCATCTATGTCTCATACACTCACACACAAAATGAGGGTGCCAGAAATTCAATAAACCTGCTGTTGTGCCAAGAAAGTAAAATATGCACAACTTTAGCTCTCTTCCTCTCCACCTTCTCATCCACTAGGCTTAATTTCAGCATCCTGGGTTCCACTCTAAACACACACACACACACACACACCAACCACAACCACAGTGTATGTGTGTGTGCCCTTCTAAACCTCTTACTGTCCTATTTCCCTCCCTTCCTGTACAGTTACCTCTTCTCAGTGTTATAAAATGAAGCTTAAGAAGGGGAGGGCAGGAAAGGATATCCCTCGGAGAGCCTGTGAGGGAATTAAGTCTGTGAGAAGGAACGCGAGTCTGTCAACAAGAAGGTCGCCTACATCCATCCATCCATCCTTCCTTCCTTCCTCTCTCCCCCACCTTACCCCATATCTCCTGTCCTCCAGATGCACAGTGGAGAGGAGTCTTTCTTCCACAAAATCCAATTTCCATAAACATTTGTGGGTTGTTTTTTATTCTCACTTGCAAATCAAGCTCAAACAAATGAGGCTTGAAACAGTTGGGGGAGAGAAAGCAAGGGGGGTTGAATAATATGTCCTTTTGAGATCTTAACATGTCTTTCAAGCCCTACTCAGGCCACGAAAGCAGGAAATACTGCACTTTTTTTTAAAAAAAATGAAGAGTGAGAAATATGTCAATCCTCAATAACTGCAAAGGGGAAAATAACCAGAAAAGCAGGAGGGAGGGAGAGAAAGCTCATATCCTTCATGAAAGCAACATTTCAGCCATTTATGCCCTCTTTTTGAGACCCAAACTCTGCAAAAACAGAACAAGGAGCCCCAGATATCACTCATGTGTGTGCGTGTGTGTGATGATATATATATATATACACACCTTGGGTCCCCTATTTATGAAAAGAAGAGGATATAAATTAAAAATAAATGTCCAAACATTGTCTTATGTCATTAAACTGAAAGCAAATTTGTGTGCCTAATATATATAAAGCACATATATTTGCTTTTCAGTTTAATGACGTAAGACAACGTTTGGACGCTTATTTTTAATTTATATCCTCCTCTTTTCATAAATAGGGGACCCAAGGTGTCTTTATCAACTTGTTCAAGTGTAAATATGCACGCGCATGCGGGGGCGCGCACAAGGACACACACGGATCTCCCAAGGATTATGGCAAAAAATCCCCCATCAACAAAGCAGGTGAAGACAGTCAGGCGGGCCTTCGCACAGCCTACGTACACAGACACGGATACACACACACACACGACACGTGTCTGGCGGCCACTCACACGTCTCGACACGCCGGCCAAACTTATTCTTTTCCTCTTCCGGATCCCCCCAAACCCTTGTGAGGTGGAAGTTGGGGTGAGGCGAAAAAGGGGGGGGGGCGCAGAAAGGAAGACATTTATAACATTTTCCCTATAAATAAGTGTATATAATTGGATTATGCCACTCTTGAAAACCATCAATCGTGATCGCGTGTATGTTTTTTTTTTAATATATTGTAAACCGCCCAGGGTGGGGGAAATTTATCCCAGATGGGCGGTATAGAAGAGGAACCTAATAAATAAATATTCTCCCCTCAGGTTACCTCAGAGGAGGAGGCCCTCTCCCGCCAAAACAACAACACCTCAACAACTCCTTCACAACTTGATGGGGGGGGGGGGGAGAATGATAGAGGAAGGGGGGGCCCTCCCCACACGACGGAGCCTCCTGCCTCCGCCCCCCCTTTCCCTCCCTCCGTGCTTCTTTCCCCCCCCCTTCCCTTCCATAAGGGCCCCCTTTTTTACCTCGCTCAGGCGCCGCCGCTCCTTCTCCTTCTCCGCTCCCTCCTTCCTTCCCCGCCGCCTCCCCAACTCAACGCTCCTCGGGAGATGCTGACACCCGCGGACCGATACGCGCGGCTCGCTATTTTTAGTCGGCGCGGCCGGAACTACCTCTGCGACGCCTCCCCCTCCGCAAAGCCTGCCAGGCAAGGTCGCGTCACTCTCTCTTTCCACTCCTGTATCCTTCCGCTGCTCTACCTCAAACAAACCCTTCCCGCCGGCCCTCCTTGAGCCCGGCCGCAGATCCACTAATGGACACTTAAAAGGCGAGCGTACCTGGTAAGAAGCTGCTCCTTTCCGGGTTAATTTTTCCCCCTCCCCCCCACCAAATCATGGGACTATATTTCATCTAACAGTAGGGGAGCGGCCCTGCCTATGATGTTCCTCACAGCGTCAGGGCTGATAGGGCAGCGGGCGGGACTTCAAGCGGACGAGGTCCAATCAGATGGCGCGGAAGTGCAGAAGGCTTCAGTTGGACCAATCCGGACAATGTTAGTAGGTGGACACCTGTCTCTTTGACAAGACAGGGGATCCAATCGGAGCGCCGCGGGCCGGGTAACAAGTGGCCAATCGGAACTGGGGAGCGTTGTGACGCCTCTCCGATTAGTTGTGGTCGGAGTTTGAGGGCTTGAGGGCCTCGCGCATGCGCACCAAGCCTTCTCGCCTGCCTTTTTATTTTTCTCTCCCCCTTGGGGAGCGAGTGACTCATAGTCAAGGGGAGGCTGGCGCATGCGCAGAAGGAACCGATCCTATCCTTGTGTTTTTGTGGCGACAGTGGCTGGTCTAAATTGCGAATAAACTTAGTTTTCAGCTAATATCACTGGCCTCCCTCAGCTTGGAAGGCTCCCTGTCTCGAAGTCCCGAAAGTTATTCCCTAACTCATGAATACTATAATAATAATACTGTATATTGTTTTCCACACATTCTCAAATCCCCTCATCACCGAGTTGTCATATTGTGACAGCTCAAACGCGATTGGTTGGAAATTTCGCGCGGGCGGTGCCGCCGGCCATGTGCCAGCCAATCACGTCGCGTCTCTCACAAGGGCAAACCGTTTCCTCACATGATTTTTTTCCATCAATTTCAGTGTCAGCCACTTGTTTGCTAAAAACGAATGGAAGCAAATTAGTTATTTTCTCAACGCTAATATAAATATTCAATGTCCCTTAAAAAAAAGAATAAAGTAGTTCCTAATCACCTGATAATTGTCTTTAACTGTCGTATTATTTCCCCCTGTTTAGTATTATTAAGCAGTACAAAAGCTCTTGGTTGGAAGAGACTCAGCTATTGAGAAAGGATTTTGGCACACTTTCCCAGCACATGCCATTTCAGTTGCCTCAGATTGATTCCTGATACCAAGCAGAGCCAAAGGCTCATGGGCCACGCCGCGGCCGTCTCCCATGCGTGTTTGCAAATATTATGCAAATCCACCTCAGCATCCCTCCATGATGAAGATCCATTCTGGAGGAGTTCAAAAGTCATGGATAAACTCTGCATATAGGATTCACAAAGAAGATCATCCGGTTGAGGATAGGCCCTGAACAAGTGATGGAGTGATGAAAAGTTGATTTCAGGCCTGCCACTTTTCTGCCGCCTCTGCCCAGAAAAGGAATTCTTTCTCAAGAAATAGTAGTTCAGCTTCTTAACATCCAGATTCCTATATACTACTAGATACACATTTTTGTACATAGTCAACTTTCCCATTATTATTATTATTATTATTATTATTATTATTATTATTATTATTATTATTATTATTATTATTATTATTATTATTATTATTATTATTATTATTATTATTATTATTATTATTATTAGTCAACAAATGTGACTCCGGACAGCTCACAACAGTACACAATACACAATAACATCACAATAAAAACACTCGCAATAAAATACCGCTTGTCCAAGTACTGTACAAACGTTCAAAAATGGCCACAGACAGTCCAGGGGCTAGGCTGGTCTGGCTGGCCGGGGAGGGGGGGCAATGTCCGGCCCCCACCCCAACGGCCAAGTCCCGGCACCAAAACAGCACATCTCCAGCCATGGGCATTAGTATCTGTTGGGTTTTTTGTTCAATGACTAGGATGTTTACATTTTCTGTTTCACTGTCTCTTTGATGTTGTCTATTTAAAGTCTTGCCATTTCTGACTAGTTTTTATTATATTACTTAATTGCCTCTAAGACACAGAGGGCTGAATACATTAAGAGAAGGCTGGGGAGAGTAAACTAAATCTTGTGACTCTTGGATCTTAAGCATGATGAACAAGACACTACGATGAAAAGGGTCCCTGTGTTTTCCTCTTGTCACATTGACCAAATATAAACTAACCTTCACAAACTTCCTTTTACAAACCGAGCTGCTTTAATACTTCTCGACTGTTATACAGTGTGTGCTCAATATTTCAATTGCCTTGGGAATGTGTGCTTTTCCAGGACATGTGGCCAAAGTACATAAGATTAGATCAGACACAGCTTGTATAAGAATGTTTCATTGTGGGAGGAGGGGAACACACTCACACACACACACATTCACAAAACTCCCCAAAAAATATCCAAATATTTCTGAGAGCAGATCGCAGATTTTTTCTTCAATATCAGCTGCTACACAAGGCCTTTTATTTGGGTATTTTGTAACGTGTGTGTGTGTAATCTCCTGCTTCTATTAAATGCCAGAGAAAGATTCATACTTCCTGCCTCACCTACACAATATACCTACTGAACTACATCTAAATGCTGTGTGTACTATTTTAAGTAGGTAGGTAGGTAGGTAGGTAGGAAGGAAGGAAGGAAGGAAAGAAAGAAAGAAAAAGAAAGAAGGAAGGAAGGAAGGAAGGAAGGAAGAAAAAAGGAAGGAAGGAAGGAAGGAAAGAAAGAAAGAAAGAAAGAAAGAAAGAAAGAAAGAAAGAAAGAAAGAAAAGAAAGAAAGAAAGAAAGAAAGAAAGAAAGAAAGGAAGGAAGGAAGGAAGGAAGGAAGGAAGGAAGGAAGGAAGGAAGGAAGGAAGGAAGGAAGGAAGGAAGGAAGGAAGGAAGGAAGGAAGGAAGGAAGGAAGGAAGGAAGGAAGGAAGGAAGGAAGGAAGGAAGGAAGGAAAGGAAAGAAAGAAAGAAAGAAAGAAAGAAAGAAAGAAAGAAAGAAAGAAAGAAAGAAAGAAAGAAAGAAAGAAAGAAAGAAAGAAAGAAAGAAAGAAAGAAAGAAAGAAAGAAAGAAGGAAGGAAGGAAGGAAGGAAGGAAGGAAGGAAGGAAGGAAGGAAAGAAAGAAAGAAAGAAAGAAAGAAAGAAAGAAAGAAAGAAAGAAAGAAAGAAAGAAAGAAAAAGTCTTTCACTGGGATTCACACTTATCCTCTGGAATTTTCACACCATGCTGCAAATCAACATAAACTAACAGCTGGAAGCAAAAGTTGCTTTATAAATAGCTCCTGCCATTTTTAGAAAATACCCAGAAATAACATTTTAAATAGCCTTTCCATAAGTGATATGCTTCAAAAAATATCCCAAAGATTAATAACTAACATTTGCAGATGAGTCATAAGGGACATCTCATCTGAGGAAATCTAGATTGAAAGCAACTTCAACACTTATTTTCGCTTGAATTGACAGTTTGAGACCCGGGTACTGCATGATGGATTGAGCGCCTGTCTCTGACCCAGCTCTTGAGGACATGAAAGGACCTCATTCGGGTATCCCGTGAGTGGAGTTTCTCCGGCAAAAAATCAATTCAACCCAGAATAAATTCTGACATGAATCTATCTCTCTATCTCTCTCCCTCTCCCTCTGTCCCTCTCTCTCTCTCTCTCTCTCTCACACACACACACACACAATTACATTGGTTAATGTAATTAATGTGTTAACCGAGGTTCCACTCTGTGTGTGTGTGTGTGTGTGTGTGTGTGTGAGTGTGTGTGTGTGTGTGTGAGAGAGAGAGAGAGAGAGAAGTGTAGACACAGTCACAAGCCATTTTTTAAAAAAATGCAATTCAGTTAATCTAAAATAAACAATCACTACTGCTTGATTATTACAGTTACAACAACAAAGTTTTTAAAACTGCAGCTGGCTGGGACCCCATGGATTGCTGAGTCCAGTCTCCGTTAGGAAGCGCAGTGGGGAAATCAACCCCCCAACCTCTGACTCCCTAAACCACTGAGCTATCTAGCAGTTCATATATCTCTTACTTTGTGGCATTAGGTGCTTTAAAATGTATTAATAGTGTTTTTGTTCTGAGTGGTTCAAAGGTATCAAAAAGTGCAGCCGAGGATTCCATTCAGCAAAAACTAAATGAAGACCATTTGCAATATTAAAGCAAAAAGGAATACATTTGTTTGGGGTTTTTTTTTAAAGATGCATTTTTGACTGTGATGCTGAGAAATGAAAAGCAAAATATTCAAGGTGAATTTTCCTGCTGACAATGAACTGGTTGGTTGGTTGGTTGGTTGTTCACATTTGTATTACCACCCTCTTGCCCAGGCAACTCCGAACAGCTTAAAGGTAAAGGTAAAGGTTTCCCTTGCTTGAAAGCAATTCGTATCCGACTCTAGGGGTCAGTGCTCATCTCTGTTTCTAACCCAAAGAGCCAGCGCTGTCTGCTTCTGCAGACGTTTCCATGGTCATGTGGCAGGCATGACTAGACACCGGAGCGCATGGAACGCTGTTACCTTCCCACCGAAGTGGTCCCTATTTATCTACTTGCAATTTCTTGCTTTCGAACTGCTAGGTTGGCAGGAGCTGGGACAGAGACGGGAGCTCATTCCGTCCTGCAGTACTCAGGAATCGAACTAGAAACACCACAAATATAAACTCTACAAAACAATGAGATTTTAAAAAGTTAAAATATTAAATTATTTAAAATTTAAAATGCCCTCCCCAAACAACCACATCATAAAATTTCTAAGACTGAAATCTGGAAACCCGGGTGGAACTCGTATAAGCCAGCCTGGAGTGGCTATCTATCTCCCCAGCTGCCCCACACACACATTGCGCCAGGCAGGTTTTAAAGATTTTTCAGAAGGGTAAAAGTTCTGCCTGGAGACGAAACTCAGTTGGCAGGAGGTTCCACAGGGCCGGAGCAGACACAGAGAAGGCCCTCCTTCTTGTGCTAGAGAGGCAATCCTCTCTAGCCGATGGGGCTATCATGGAGCCCCTCCAGTCTGCTCTAGTGGGACAGGCAAATATCCTTGGGGTGACGCGGTCTCTTAAGTACCCTGGTCCACTACCATGTAGGGCTTGAAAGGTCATCACCAAATGGAAATGAGCAACACCCCATGGCTTTCGAGCAAGGGAGACATATATTATACCAGCACGTTGAATTGTGCCCAGAAATGGGTCAAAGCTGCCGTAACGGGGGGGATTATATGGTCCCTCTAACCAGCCCAGTTGACAGTCTGGCTGCAGCATTTTGGAGCCACTGGAGTTTCCAAGCAGTTTCCAAAGGCAGCCTCGTGTAATGTATGCAACCGTAATCTAGCTAAGATGTAACTAAAGGATGGCTCGTTGTGCCCAGATCAGACAGCTGGCGACGTAGATTTAACTACACAAATGCACACCTGGCCACTGGCCAAACCTTGGCATCCAGGCTTAGAGACAAATCCAGCAGCACACCCAAGCTGCTCACCTGTGTTTTCATAAGGAGTGTAAACCCATCCAACACAGGCTGGATCCCGATTCCTTGATCTGGTCTTTCAAGTGACTCAGGGTACCTCTGCTTTGTGTGGATTAAGTTTCAGTTTATTCATGCTCTCCCAGTCCTTTATTGACACCAGATATCGAATTAGAACTGAAACAGCTTCCTCAGATGTAGACGGAAAGGAGGGATAGAGCTGGTGTCCTATGATTCACCATACAACAGATCATATATTGAGAGATTTCTTAACTTCAGTTAGTTTGCCTCCAAAGGTTACCCTTTTTTGTGTTGCAGCATGGCAGGATTTCAACCAAGGTCAAGGTCAAGGGCTCTAGGGTGTGGTGCTTATCTGCATCTGCAGACTTTCCCATGGTCATGTGGCAGGCATGATTAGATGCTGGAGCGCCCTGAGCACTGTTACCTTTCCCACTAAAGCAGTACCTATTTATCTACTGGTAATTTCTTGCTTTTTGAACTGCTAGGTTGTCAGGAACTGGGAGAGATGACAGGGTCTCGAACTGCTGACCTGTCGACCTTCCAGTCATCAAGTTTAGTGTCTTAACCACTTAACCATCACAGTCTCCTTCAGCCAATGAGTTCTTTTTAAAATATAGCATGCCAAGCCTGCAGGTGGCCCATAATTATTAGCTGAAATCACATTAATTTTTTCTAAAGACACGATTTTGCCAAACCAACATATGCAATAAATTAGACTTGCAACAGGAGGGCACTGCAGTGACTCAAGTGGCTAAGACACTGACTGGAAGGTGACAGGTCAGCAGTTCGATTCCTGAGTACTGCAGGACGGAATGAGCTCCTGTCTTTGTCCCAGCTCCTGCCAACTGAGCAGTTCAAAAGCAAGACATTGCAAGTAGATCAATAGGGACCACTTCGGTGAGAAGGTAAACAGTGTTCTGTGCGCTCTGGAGTCTAGTCATGCCAGCCACATGACCACGGAAACGTCTGCAGAAGCAGACACCGCTGGCTCTTCGGCTTTGAAACAGAGATGAGCACTGAACCCTAGAGTCAGATATGACAGGCTTTCGAGCAAGGGAAATCTTTACCTTACATTTGCAAATGCAGTCTGCGTTTATGGTCTGAAAATCAATCACGGGGGGGGGGGGGTGAGGGAGAGCTAGTGCATACATTGCAGGTGGTATGCAAATATCATGTTATGACAGCCTATCAACTTGACATGCAAGGCATCCTCTCATTTACTCATGTTCTTTCTGTAATGTGTAGTTTGACCTTCGAGAAGACAAGTGGGCAAGAAGCAAGGAAGAAAGATGAGGCCTTGAGGGGGCCCTAACGTTAGCTGCTCACCCCTGAGTTTTTTCAAGCTGTGTCTTGCGAGACCTCAGAAAGAACTCAAGAAGCTAGAAAAACACGTCTGGCTTCCCCTGGCTACCAAAGAACCACACCTCTGTAACACTGCATCCCTCTGATTTCGGAAACTAATCACTAGTTTTAAGTAGTGGCATCTGGTTCATAGCTGGAGAATGCACACCTCTGAATGCCTCCTTGTAACATTATATATAGTGTATACTCAGGGATATTAGCAGAGGTTTCAGTTTCCAAGCCAGTCCTTGGAATTTTATTTTCACAGCCTCGCTCGGCCTTCCTGCCTTTGCCATATCTTTTCCATTCATTAAACTTCAGCTCACAAATTAAGCATCCTGACATAACATAGCTGGGATTCCTGGGCTGCAGCCCTAACCAGAGGTTTTTCACAACTTTCCTCCAGACGTTTTTACATTTTCGCCTGCTTCTGAGTCCTTGCCACCTTCTTGTAATAGCCAAAAAAAAAAGAGGAGAAGAGGGGAGAGAAGGAGAAATTGCCCAGTCCTCTCAGGAAATAGGCTATCTCCTGTGTTTTCTCAGCACACGTATCCTCCTTTTAGAAGTATGTGATGATGGCTGTCTATATTTATAGTACCTATGCAAATTACACAGCTTGGCATCTTACACTTGGAAAAAGAAAAGGGAAGAAGTGAAATACCTAGGCATACCTCTGTATAAAACAGGGGTGCCCACATTTTTTGGGCCATGGGCCAGTCATGTGGTTGAGCGTGCCAGTCACGTGGTTTTCCCCACCAGAAGCAGAAGTAAAACATGCATGTGCGTATGCATAATGTGCCTGTGCATGTGCACAACGTTCCCATAAATGACCCATGGCTGTAAACACATTTTACTTCCACCTCCAGGGCTAGTCACTGGCAAAGGTTTAAGAACCATTACTATGACTAGGGCTGGATTAATTGGCACCATAGGCTGGATCCGGCCCACGAGACCTAGTTTGGGGACCCTAGGTGTGGGGAGGTGGAGAGGGAGCAATTACCACCACCACCACCACCACCACTGGTTCATTTGGAGCAGGATCACTCATGCTTTTAAAAATGTTTAACTAGATTTTTAATTGATGCGGGCAGGAGGTGTTTTTGCAGTGTTTTTAGGAATTTTAAGGGTTTCTATAGTTTTAAACTTTGGGGATTTTATGTACACTGCCCAGAGTCGCATGTCAATTGGGGCAGCTATACAAATTGAATAAATAAATAAAATAAAAAATGTTAAGTATAGTGTTCCCTTTATGTATGAAATATTACTCAGTCCCCTGAGCAAAGGTCTTCCTTCTGTTAAGTTATGTGTAACACCAGCACAGAAAAACGGGGCAGGTTTCAGGCAAACCTTAGCTTGGATGCAAGCTTTCTTCCTGTTTAGCCCAGCCAATGAATGCACTTGTACTAAATGCTTAGAGAAAGAACAAAATATCATTTTCTCACAATGAGGTCAGAGAAATTTACATGTGTTCAAGATTCTTGATGAGACTGTGTTTAGAAAGAAGTAAAAAGTTAAAGTCTTTAGGTCTTTTAAGTCTTTTAGGCCTGCCATGTGACCAACAAATGGAGGAGCTCAAATGGAGGAGCTCACCTTCCTACTTTGAAAGGCAGAGAGAGAGAGAGAGAAGGCCAGAACATGCAAAGCCTTAATACATTCAAATATGTCAAATGACCCCTAGAGGCAGGAACACAGGAAACTTTCCAATTGGTTACTTAGAGACAAACAATATAAAACAACTGCCTTTAGTTTAGGCTAGTATTTCTGTCTCTGTGATTATTGTGCTAATACTCACTGAATGCTGGGGTTGCACTACAATACTCAACATCTAGGTTAGGGATTTATGCCTGGTTCTTGGCCCTCAAGACTGCATAAAAATGTCATACATTTTAGCAGTGTTTGTTCCTTGGAAAAGTATGTGCTGAGATAAGTGTTATAAAATACTGGTTTTTCAAATCACTACCACAAGGGTTCCTAAATGCCAGTATCAATTTATTTAAAGGCATATCAGAAAATAAAATAACAATAAAAAAATACTGTAGCACTTTAAAGACTAACTGCTTTATTTTTATTGTTAGCTTTCATGGATCAAGTCCACTTCTTCAGACAAAGAGTGAAACTTACAGGCATGGTTTTTATACACCAAATTCAATTTATATTAAGTGCCATGAAGTCAGATACTGTATTCCATTTCTGATTCTACACTTTGAAACAAATATGCCAACAACTGTGCATGTGTGGAATCAAGGCAATCTCAAGATTTAAAGATCTATGAAAAGATTTTTCATGCAGGAAAGAAAAATATCCAGAAGACTATACAGTCAAACCTTGCATAAAGAGTGCCTCGCTTAAAGAGTAACTCGCTTAAAGAGCAGAATTTTCTCTGAATGTTCGCTTCGCTTAACAAATAAAACCAACCAAAAACTCGCTTAACAAATAAATCGGGGTTCGCAATCCCCCTCCCCACCAGAAGTCACAATGGGTCATTTACAATGGTGTTTCGCTTAAAGAGCAAAGTCGCTTAAAGAGCAATCCTGTGGAACGCATTATGCTCTTTAAGCGAGGTACAACTGTATGATATTACCTAGTCAGATCTCCCCTGCGTCAGGGCCTAAATAAGATGAGTGGATGGTTGAGAATGGGGGGACCCTAAAAGCTACAGGGCTAGGGAATAAAACTGTGTGATTGGAATAGGACAGCAGAAGAGACAACAGAAGCAACAAGTTGGGGGGGGGGACCATCCTACTATTCATTTCCTAATTCATATTCAAAATAAATGTTAAGTATTCCACTAGGAGATGTCCAATATGTAAATCAAACTCAAGTTGGACACCATTGCATCCAACTAACAAATATCTCAGAAGTGGAAAGGGGGAGACAGGGGAAGATAACCCCCTCCCCAAATAAACCTGGTGAGGACTGACCTTTCTGATATACACAGAGTTGTGTTTGTTGACTCCGGAGGAGATGGTAGAGGAAAGAGTGATCAGAGCAATGGGATGTATTGGCTGGGACTGTAAACACAACGACTCAATCCTAGAACATTTCCTTGCAGGGGCTCACATCTTCATGCTAACGGAAATGATTGGTTGGTTGTTTTCTGTGTGCCTCCCCTTATGTAACCCATATGACACCATCCTTCGTGCACAAGAGGTTTACAGATGGACCAAAGACATAGCGTTAAGAGCCGTTCCTCCCTGAAGACAAAGGGCGTCTTCAGAGCCTGTGCAATGTTGACTGACTTGGGTTGGGCAGAGAACCTAGGGCGAGAATGCAGTGGTTTAGAGTTATGTCCCTTTGTGTTTCTGTGCTACCACTCCCAAAATTCCTGCAACAGCACGACCATATCCTGAAAGCAGTGATGCAGTGGAGCCAGGGGTTGCAAGATTGATGCTCTGGAATTTTTTCAATCACAGGGTCTATGCCATCATCTACCATGCCCTCCAGGCTTTCCTGTTCTCTTTGAACTTTGAATAATCTTCACAATTAGCTGAAAGAAAGATTTATTATCTGAGGAACAGCATGTTGTTGCAAGCTATTCCTTTTATATTGAAAAGGATCTGAATATGGCTTGGTCTTGAAGAGGCAATTCAGATCCACTGACTTTACATAAGACTTGAACCTCATTTGTTGATAATGACCAATCTGCTTGTTGTTGTTGTTCAGTCGCACAGTCGATTCCGACCCTTTGCAACCCCATGGACCACTGTCCTCCAGGCACTTCTGTCCTCCATCCTCCTCCTCAACTCGCTCAGCTCTGTGCCCATTGTGTCTACAATAACATCTAGCCATCTCATCTTTGGCAGTCCCCTTCTTCTTTTGCCCTCCACCTTTCCCAGCATCAAGGCTTTCTCCAGTGAATTCTCTCTTCTCACTTGATGTCCAAAGTACTTCAGCTTCATCTTTACTATTTGGCCTCCTAAGGAGCAGTCAGGGTTGATTTCTTCTAGGATTGACCTATTTGTTCTCCTTGCTGTCCAGGGGACTCTCAAAACTCTCCTCCAACACCACATCTCAAAGCCATCTATTCTTCTGCGCTCAGCTTTCCTAATGGTCCAGCTCTCACAACCATACATTGCCACCGGGAATACCATTGCTTTGACTATACGAATTTTTGTTTGCGAGGTGATGTCTCTACTTTTAAATATGTTCTCCAGGTTTCTCATCGCTTGCCTCCCAAGAATCAGTCGCCTTTTTATTTCATGGCTGCCATCACCATCTGCAGTGAGCTTTGATCCTAAGAAAATAAAATCTGTCACTGCTTCTACTTCTTCCCCATCTATTTTCCAGGGACTGATCGTGCCATTATTGGTTTTCTTGATATTGAGTCTCAAGCCAGCTTTTGCACTCTCCTCTTTCAACCTAACCAGCAGCTTCTTTAGGTTTTCCTCACTTTCTGCCATTAGGCATTTTTTTATTCTCCTTATGGCTGGCTGTAGTTATTGCCATGGTAAGCACTTGCCTTCTTCTTCTTCAAGTGCCATATCCGTTCTGAATATTGGCTATCATCATGGCCATAGTCATCCTGTTCTCAACTCCTCGGAACAAATCTTCCAACGACCTTCCACGCCAGTTTCTCAGGTCTTTCAGCCATGAGTTCTGTCTTTGTCCATGGCCTCTCTTCTCAGGGATCTTCCCTTGCACAATGAGCTGGAGTATTCTATACTTTATATTGTTACTCATGATATCGCCACGGTTGAAAATCTCTTCTTCTAAGGCACAAGGGGGCTTCAATTCCCAGAAGCCTCAGTCAGTCCATTGGCTGATCAGTGCATTGACGAATTGACTTAGGCTTCTGGGAATTGAAGTCCAAAAACCAGAGTTTGGGAATCACTGCTTTAGTCAATGTCCAAGCTTTGACTCCATATATCAACATTGGGAGTACATAACATCTCACTCTTCAGAATTTTGCAGTGAGATCTTTGTAGTACTTATACTATTACACCACTATTTGAAAGGAGCAGGTGGCTGTTCGGTAAGAATGCTTTCTTGATGGGTAACCTTAAACAGGGTAGCCAGAGACAAGTATACAAAAGCCATATACTTTCCCCATTATCTCTGTTTCTGTCCTATACACATAGAGTTGAGACAAATATACTTACACAAACATATCCCATTCAAACACAAATATCTTTAGCCTTACGCCTGCCCATTTTCACAAACTGAGAGTATTTACCATTCAATGTTAAAGAAGCACACACATACACAAACTAAAAGTAGAAAATCAGGGATGACTGTGTGGGTGAAGGCACACATAAAAAGAAATTGCAGGGTTGGCATATATAGAAGCCACTGAGAGATCATAAAGTGGACCGAAGGCTTTGTAAGTGCCTACTGGTGTCTCCTTGGAGATCTGATGAAATGACCCTTCCTTATACGGATGCCTCTTGGCTTCCATTTAATGCTCTTATCTCACTGCTCGTTTGTGCACGAGGCAAGCATTGTAAAGTGCCATAGGTCTGCAGAAGTCAAAACTGGACGGCGCTCTCTCTGAAACGTCTCACCTCTTAGGAAACAAAGAGCGTCTAACAAGATCGTTCCGCGTCCCGCCAGTCCTCTCAACTGTGGAGGTAGTGGTGATGGGTTAAATTTTCTGCAAGTCACTTCTCCTATGAAGAGCCAGTGTTTATGGAGCAGCATCTCTGTCCCCCACAAGTAAACATCACAAACCTGGAGAATGCATAAGCCTTCTGTCTCTTTCATTGGTTATCTTCCAAAGCAAATGGCTTCTGTCCAGTGCGCTACCCATACAAGTGAACACTGTGTTATAACTAGCAGCCATTGGTTATCAAAAACCATCAAGAATAATTTAGGCGAGCATTCCTCAGCTAGCAATATTTATGTAACAAGCACATTTACTTACAAATAATAATAATAAAAAACCTACAATGCATTTCATCTCATATAAAAATCACCAATATTGTCATTATTGTCACTGCTGCTAGCATTGCAGTTGGCTTAGTGGTTAAGACTCTGCGCTTGGAGACTGGAAGCTCGGGTTTCGAGGCCCCAGTGCTGTATGATGGATCTTTGTCCCAGCTCCTCCCGACCTAGCAGTTCCAAAGGAAGAAATTGCAAGTAGATAAACAGGAACCACTTCGGTGAGAAGGTAAACAGTGTTCCATGAGTGTCTAGTCATGCCTGCCACATGGCCACGGAAACGTCTGCAGAAGCAGACAGCTTGGCTCTTTGGCTTTGAAACAGAGATGAGCACTGAACCCTAGAGTCAAATACAGCTGGCTTTCGAGCAAGGTGAACCTTTACCTTTATAAAACTTTGCACGTCTCCCTGTTAATGTAGATAATAAGGTAGATGCTAAAGCGAAACAAGGAGGAAAGTAGAGTGAAACAAGCATTTAAAACTGGAGAAAGCTTTATCACAATTTAGAACAATCTAGAATTTAGACTGGAATGTGTGTGTGTATACTTGACACCAAGCATGTTTACTCAGAGGTAATCCCCAGAGTACTCAACAAACTTTGCTACATAGGCAGCTTGCCTAATTCTATAGCCTTCGTATTCATTTAAAGCACTGCATACGCTGTACATCCATTTTAGAGATTTGTATTCATCCAGAGAGTTGGGGGACGCAGTTTGTACTTATACGTGTACTTTCCCCATCCGTTGCTATTTGTTTTCGAAACATTACCCTCTCACAGTATACAGCTATATTTCCCTACACAATGTGTTAGTGAGAAACCTGTTTAAACATTTCATACCAGAAGGCAAGGCTGGTTTTCACAGCCAAGAACTTGCCAGATGGAGGCTTAATTCAAATGAACAAATGGTGAGCAGCCGATGTGTGTTTCTCTAGGGGTTATTTGAGACTTGCCAATGCTGAAATGTACCAAAAGGAGAGAAAGAGAGCGAGAGAGATAACAGAGAAGAGGGATGCCATGAAATGTTGGGTTTTAGTCACGTACATGAGAAGACAAACTACGAGTTCCCTGGAAGTAAGGGAAGAGATAAGTCAGGAATTCTTATTTACCTTGACTTTACTTCAGGAGATGCTAATGCTTGCTATTGGACTACAACTCCCAGCTTACCTTAACCAATGGTGGTGAATAATTCCAATGTCCTAGAGGCCCAGATTTGGCCAACCTTGCCTTGTTGTTCTAACACACCATCAAGTTGTCACCAACTTGTGGTGGCTCAGCGGAATAGCGCTCTCCAAAATGTCCCATCGTCAACAGCCCTGCCTGTAGGTTCCTTTAAGGCAATGGTGGCGAACTAATGGCACGCATGCCAGAGGGGGCACTCAGAGTGGAAGTCTTTGTTGCAGTGCCTTCAGCATCACTTGCTTGCATGGAAAATTAAAGCAATGGTCATACACTTATTGAGCAACTTAGCATCTCCTTTCTTGGGGACTAGAATATATATACAGTAATACCTCGGATAACGCTAAGTCTTGGTTCCACAAGTCTTGGTGTTATCCGATTTTTAGTGTTATCTGAACCATGTTAAAATCCTATGGGATGGATCGGATAACGTTAAAGATCCATAGAGATACACTGTAACCGCACAGACTTTAGCGGTTGTTATCCGATCCATCCCATAGGACCTTAATGCTATTCGATCCAATTCTCCTCCCCAGATTACTTAACGTTATGCGATTTTAGCATTATCCGAGGTAAACGTTATCCGAGGTATTACTGTATATAATTTTTCCATTCTGAGGGCCGTTGCTTTGTTTTCCATGTTGTTAGCATATTCATGTTAGGATTTTGACAGATTCGGATTGTAATTTTTGCATTACCTGTTCTAAAACTCAGTCCTGTTCTTCAAAAATGACTTCAGGACTGGACCTTGGGTCCAGGTTTTGCATGGAATATTTGTGTCTAAGATATTGTTGCTGGTTAAAATGAACGAATGACCACTAACCCTCTTTGTCAAGGCTCATACCCTTCCAAAACCCACTGCTATTGTGAAATCCCACCCAACACTTTCCCCCCATTCCTTCCAATAAAAAAAATGACAGCAACAAAGTAAATGACCAGTCATAGACAGCACAAAGTGTGGTTTCCCATAGAAATGCATTGGGGAAAAAGACTTTTTCCAATGCATTCCTATGGGAAACTGCAGGTTGCCCCCGACAACTTTTGGAGTAATTCCTGGATCTTTTGGAGAGCAGTTTAGGAGCATTTCTGAGTGGTGCAAAGGTAGGGATATGTGATTCGACATTTGTAAGGGTTGGAGGATTTTAAAAAATGGAATAGAGTTTGGAGGGATTTTTAAAATGAAGTGTGGGCACCCTTTTTGCTTTGTTCTACTTCTTGGAGCATTTTGAGGGCATTTGTATCTAGCATTTTTGCATGTACTTTGATGACCATTATATTCTCTCTCTCTCTGTATAGCCCTATGGAACCTCTTACCAACTGAGTTGCATCTCCAGACGGAGTTGTTGCCCTTCAGGAAAGAACTAAAAAGCTGGCTGGCAAAGCAGGTTAGGGGTACCGGTGACATGGTGACCCCACCCTGCTGGCTTATATAGAGTAGGCTTCTCTGTTCTTTTAGTTGCTCTTTTAACCATAATTTTTAAATAATTGTTAGGGCGTGGGAGGGTAATCAATCAAGGGTTTTAAAGGGTTTTTTTTTTTACATTTTATGATTGTAATGTTTTATGGTTGTAACGTTTTTATCACTATTGTTATACCATCCAGAGTCGCTTGTTCGATTTTGACAGTAATATATAAGTTTGAATAATAGATAGATAGACAGACAGACAGACAGACAGACAGACAGACAGACAGACAGACAGATAGATAGAGATAGAGAGACAGACAGACAGACAGACAGACAGACAGACAGACAGATAGACAGACAGACAGACTCTGGGGAAACCTGTTTCGCAAATTGAATTTTTTCCCCAGAAAATGGGACGTGATTTCCCCAGATTTTTCTTCCAGAAAATGGGGTTTCCATACAAAAGAGGCGTCCATGAAACAGGGTTTTACTCTAGTTTGAGCCCTACCACCTCGTGCTTATTCTCATATGAGTACGGGATGGTGGCGTCATTGGAAAAGAATTCTCCGAGGCAGAGCCGTGGTTCTGCTCAGCTATTTATCACCCACAGATGGCATGGAACAGGTGAGCTGCCTGCATGCCAAATTTGTCTTTTCAAGCGTTGGAAAGCTAGAGACTAGTACTTCAAAAACACTAACAAATCAGCTCCCTCATTTCATATTCAGCGCCTGGCATTAAGCAGGAAGTGGGGGGGAAGGACACCCCCTCCCAACTTGTGCCTGCTTGCAGCCAACATCAAGAATTGCATCTTACATCACGGAGGAAATGTGCAAATCCTTCCACATGCCGCTCCGTACTGACCGAGTAGAAAAGCAAAAGGGGAAAGAATCGCCGGTGTCCACCGATGTTGATGGCATCGCATGCACGTTGGCCAAAGCCCTCCACCCAACAACCACCTCCAGAGGGCAAAGTCATTTACTGCGCATGTAAATCAGCCGAAATCAATGCAGCGACTGTGAATAAATTTGAATTAAAGAACTGAAACGGCAAAAGTTAGAAACAATTGTGGAATACCCACTTTTCTAAAGTGCACACTTGGGAGGGAAAAAAACCCTACATACTGTATGTATGTAAATAATGATGTACATATGCATGTGTATCCATTTCTTTATTTCTTCATGCTCTTGGCGTCATAATATAGAAGGTGGGAAATTTTCTACCCCCTTTTCCCCTTCAACTCATCAGAATTTTGATATTCTCTTTTTTTCCTCAAAGGCTGGTTTAAGCTAAATGTTCTGTGTGGCAGAGCTAAGAAAGGCTTCCACCTCTTGACCATTAGATAGAAACGGATCCTTGGGGCAAGGGTGGACAAGATGACCTTTAGGATCCTTTCCAATCCTACCGTGCTTTGTTCCTACGGCCTGCACCGCATCTGTTGACTTTGAGCTCTTCCACCAGGTTTAAAGAGAGCCTAGAACCCATGCCAAAGGGACTGCAGTTTTTTAGTGGTTAAGACGCTGAACTTGACGACTGGAAGGTCAGCGGTTTGAGACCCGAGTGCTGCCATGACAAAGTGAGCTCCCGTCTCTGTCCCAGCTCCTGCCAACCTGGCATTTTGAAAGCAAGAAATTGCAAGTAGATAAACAGGCACCACTTGGGTGGGAAGGTAACAACGTTCTGTGCACTCTGGCATCTTGTCATGCCTGCCACATGACCATGAAAACACAGGCTGTATTGGCTCTTTGGCTGTAAACTGAGATGGCCAATGCACCCTAGATTTGGACATGAGTGGCTTTCAAACAAGGAAGACTTTGACCTTGACCTTGAGAATCAATACCAATGCTGTAGCACCTGGACGGAATAAGTTAACAGCATGGCTGATCTTACTCCCCATTTCCTGGCCCGTTTTCTTTTCTGCCTCTTTGGAGGCTCTGGGAACGGTTCATCTTCTCTCTTGCTGCTTTGGTTTGTTAATTGCTTACTGCTACTAATGCGAACTGCAGATTTCAAGGCACATTTTTCTCCTGGGCTTTGTTTACTTGTTATTATCCTTCCTAAGTGTCATCTGAAATTCCAGATGATAGCTCACAGTGCCCTAGATAGTAGAGCTCTCTGAGTTGATTTATTGCATCTGAAAGAAAGTGCGGTCGAAACAGTGAGAAAACGAAGAGGCGACATGGGGAGCCCGGTGGTTAGGGTGAGGGGGGATCAAAGGAGTAGCAAACACAGTTCCGACTGTAAATGGGGTGGTAGATACTGACATTTTGGGTCCCTACGCAAGACATAACTTCCATCTGACTGGACTGGGCACGCATCCAGCCTTCACTTCAAGCCCTGACCTCACGCTAAGTGTAGCTGACGTCCCTTTTATCAGCTCCAAACAACAAACTGACTTGAAGTGACTTTTGTTTTCGGCAGAAGGAGAGAAAACACACATTTGGCTCCAGTGGTAAAGTCTGAGCTAGTGTTAAAATACCAGTTAGGGAACCAGGCTGTGAACCAGGGTTGCATCTTACCTCCAGAGGCAAGAAGTCCTACTCTCCTGAATGGAAGGTCCCAGAATATCTTGCATGTCTGGCTGTTGAAGTACAAACTCACTCCTTCAGCTCACAAAAAATAAAACCAGTCACATTTTAAAAACCAATAAAACGCCCATTAAAATGATGATGATGATGATGATGATGATGATGGAGGTTTCTTCCTTCTCCACCAATTTTAAAAAAGCAATAGACTTAGAGTGACAAATCTTTACAGATTGCTAGTATGTTTTTAGTCTCTATTTTGTAAAGATGCCATCAAAATACTGTATGGGACTTTTCGGCATGTGTGCTAGAGTTCCCGACTCTTCCGAGCTGGAGGCTCATAAACAAGAACACCACTTGCTCTCCTTTACAGTTTGCCAGCTGCCTATCCTGAAACAAGAGCAGACAAACAGGAGAGTTGCAGACAGGCAGCAAAAGAGGAAAGGGATAAGGCACGCCTTGATGTGTTTGGTTCTCTGCCATGTAATTTGTCACTTAAGCAGCAAAACCACGGTTAGTACAAGCCATAGATTATTGTGATGTGTGAAAACACCAGGTGTGGGCTATGGTGGTTGCAGTGTTGGAATGGGCCTCTGGAGATGCAACTTTCCAAGCCACAAAACTAATTGCATAATCTAGCCTACTCAACAGGGATGTTGTGATGAAAAAGTAGGGAAGAAGGTGAAAGAACATGGACATTTGGTTGGTTGGTTGGTTGGTTGGTTAATTGGTTGGTTGGTTTTTTGGTTGGTTGGCCGGCCAGCCGCATGAACACATGATAGATAACACTATGACATTTATTTTATTTTATTTATTTATTTATTTCATTTGTACCCCACCCTCCTCCAAAGACTCAGGGCGGCTTCACAACTAAAAACAATTAAAGCACATACATAAAAATTAAAATTCACGTTAAAAACACCAAGGAGGTGGGATATTTAAACGAGCCAGGCGAGCGAGTTGGCAGTGTAGCCCACTCCCCACACATGCCCCGCCAGCCAGGTCTTCACTCCTTTCCTAAAGGGCAGCAACTCCGTCTGGAGACGTAACTCTGTTGGCAGGAGGTTCCATAGGGCAGGAGCAGACACAGAGAAGGCCCTACTTCTTGTGCTAGAGAGATGGACCTCTCTAGCTGAAGGGACGACCAGAGAGCCTCTCCGGTCCGCTCTAGTGGGACGGACAGATGTTCTCGGGATGATGCGCTCTCTTAAGTATCCTTGACCACAAGTATCGGTCAAATATGTTTTTAAAAAAATGGATAAAATATATTACTATACACATCACATTCCTGTGTCCAGGATTTTGATCCAGTCAATTCCAGGAAGAAAAAATTGTCACATCTCCCATAACTGCCCTGTTTACACATTCCTGGACTATATGAGAAACAGTTTGGCGTGGATTCCCACAGTCACATTGGGCTGTAGGCAACTTCCCCTGTTTATATAATAGGTCTGCACAGCTGCCATGGCCCATTCTTATCTTGATAGCAGTCTTCTAGATAGCTCATGGTACATCAAAACCATTGGTAGTATTTATGGACTACGAAGAGGGGCAGGTGGCATTTTTTGATGCGGACACATCAGCTCTGATTTTCCTTTTTTCCTCTATGGTTTTCAGTCATGAGAAAATCTTTCCTTGGCTCTGGGTATGGCCAGGAACTGAGCTAAGGCTTTACCACTGAGATTTCATCCCCATATATTATTGGTGTGGTTTCAGTGTAACTGAACAAAGACTTAAGCACAACTTATCTAGCCTTGCACAGTTGTTGTCTCTATGGCCTGGAGCATGGGTACCCAAACCTTTTGGCCGTACACCAGTCACATGGTTCCTCCTACTGTAAGCAGAAGTAAAACACCCCTTGCAATATGTTTTGCAACAGGATGAGATAGATTTTAGGGTACCATTTTCTCTGATTAAACCAAGGGTGCCTAAACTACGGCCCATGGGCCAGATCTGTGACATTATGCTGTTCTATTGAATTGTAACATTGGATTCGGTTGTATGTTGTGAGCCACCCTGAGTCGGTTTTACCGAGTAGGGTGGCATATAAATCAAAAATGATAAATGATGATGATGATTGGGCTACTGATTGGTTAGCATATTCATATCAGATGGTGTGGACTGCAGTCATACCTCCATCAATGTTTGTTGTGTGTCAGAATTGTTAGCACAAAGCTCTTCAGCCATTCTAGTTGTAGGTTGTAGAGGACATTCATTGTCTTAAGTACTGGTGAGATATTTGAGTGATAAATAAGCAAGCAAGCAACAGAGGAATCAGTGGTGGTTCGTGCATCTTTCCAAGATGTTATGAGATGGTACTGGCCCTGTCAACTATCCTTCTGCCGGTAGGAGGTCTGGCACATCTTTCCCTCTATTTGCAAAGATGCTCAACCATGCCTTGTGGAATAGCGCTGTGTAACTGCGATCTTCACTCAAGAGTTGTAAAAATGGAATTAAGGGAAAGCAATAACTGCTAATGAAGCCTGATGAGGTAGAATCAATGAGCCAGCGTTAAAGCAGTTGCATCAAGAGGTTGGGGTGGGTAGAAAGACTAGGACCCCAAACATGCTTTCCAGCAACTCCTAAGGACTCCGTGTATGTGCAGAATATATGCAGAATGTAGGAAAGAAATGAAGGATTCTTGTGCTTGGATGCTACAAGGATTTGTCTCATGCTATTAGGATTTGGGGTAAAATCAGTTATTTTCAGACCCCAGCCTCTCTACTCCCCAGCTACCACAACCAGCAGGACTGCAGAGATTGTTATCAAAGAAAGTAATGTTTTCATGCTGTGAAGATAAGGGGTTGCTAAAGATTCATTTGCAAAGTGTTTTCAATGCTCTTAAAGGCACTGTAGCAAAACAGAAGTTCAAAAAGTTTTGTGGATGTTTGGGTTTTTTTAAAAAAAACTATACTTCCCCAAATTGCTGGATCAGCACGGCTACTTCTATTAGTCATACTTGCTAATAGATTTTGATTTTGTGTCGGCGGAGCTGAGAGCAATGTTGTCAGGAGGCCAAAGACCATTACAAGCGTTGAGTTCTAGCAGATTCACATAAGGAGGAATAGGCAAAGAGGCGTCCACCCTCTTCAAGGTAGACACTAGGCAGCGACAGTTGCTGAAGGTGATATTGGCGGAGGAGACAATGGCAATGACTCGTAAGCTAACTTTGGTTGCAAAGGTAAACCCTTGATGAACTTTACCTACCACAAAAACCCAATGATGAGACAGTTCAAAATGAAACAAGAGATAGTGCTGGAAGATGAGTCTCCCGTGTCTCTCGTGTCAGAAAGCACTCGACCAGCCATTAAGGAAGAGCAAAGGAAAAATATCAGTAGCTCTGCCACTAATGCTGCAGCTAGAGCAAAGCTGAAAGGACATGTAGTAGCTGATGTGCAAGAAGTAAAAGGAAAGCCCAGTGTTTCAGAACACGTACATGTGGAACATGGAATTTGAAGATAATGGATTGCTACGAATCAAGGTAAATCGGAAATCATAAAGCAAGGAACGGAATGTTTAAATGTTGCAATGCTATTTGACTTGTGAACTGGCCAGAGAGGGGACTAAGCGTTACTGGGCGCTATATAAGTCTAATTGCTATTAGTAAAGGTAAAGGTTTCCCTGGCTCGAAAGCCAGTCGTATCCGACTCTAGGGTTCAGTGCTCATCTCTGTTTCTAAGCCGAAGAGCCAGCGCTGTCTGCTTCTGCAGACATTTCCATGGTCATGTGGCAGGCATGACTAGACACCGGAGCAGATGGAACGTTGTTACCTTCCCACCAAAGTGGTCCCTATTTATCTACTTGCAATTTCTTGCTTTCAAACTGCTAGGTTGGCAGGAGCTGGGACAGAGACGGGAGCTCATTCCGTCCTGCAGTACTCGGGAATCGAACTGCTGACCTTCCGCCTCCCAGTCAGCGTCTCTGTAATTTTTTTGGAATAGTAGCCGTGTTAGTCTACTCTGGAAAGCTATACTTATACATTGGATAAAGCAATTGCTGCCTGAGACAACCAAGACAGAAGCTAAGCATCTTCTCACAAAGAGTATTTTGCCCTGAACCCAAAAGGAGCCTGTTTTGCTTGTTGCTCGCTGAGCAAGAAGCTTTGCACGACATCAACCCAGATTCCATGCTACCCTTTCGCCTGAGGGCATCGGCCTTGTCTTGGGCTGCCTTTTTGTGCCGACCAGAAAGTGTCACAGAAATGCCCACCTCGTCCAAAAGGGAAGCGCGTTTGGCACGTAACAGCAGCCCCTTTTTCTCCTCGATGTAACTTTGTCCTTGTTAACACCCTCGGCTTTGTCTCCTGCCCATAAATAATACATTAGGGGGGCGGGGGAGGTTGGTTCCTCTCTTCTTCTCACGCGGGTGGCTTCTGAAGTCTGGCTTCCTCTTGCTTCCTCTCTCATTCTCTCTTTTGCCCCTTCTGGGGTGGGGGGAGAGATTAAACAACAACCTTGTAATAACCCAGAAGCTTATTAGGCTTAACATTAGGCTTAGACTTAGATCCTCCCCGTGCTATGTAAGCTTATCAGGTAGCAAGGGATCTCCAGTGGCTGCAGTCTTGGGTGACGACTTCGGCATCCTCCCATGTCCTTTCCAAGGGCTTCAAGTCTCCCATCAAAGTTCTTCACCATGCATTTTGAAGGCCTCTTCATTGTCATTTGGCATTAGGATGGGTCCAATTTATTTCCACCTTAGGGATCCTGTTTTTCTCCATACGAAAACTATGGCCTGCCATTGGGAGTCTTCTTCGTTCAACAATGTTATGCAATTTGCACGAGCCGCTCCTTCGAAGCACCTACCTCTTTGTTGGCAATGTGGTTGAAATATCAAATCTTTAAAATTCTGCAACTCTCTTGTTGATACTTGTTGATGCCTTCCAAGTCTTATCTGGCTGTTGGGATCACTACAGAGGTGAAGAAATTTTCAGCTATATAGATGGTGTGTATGCGCGCGTGTGCATGCACACACGTGCACACACACATACACAGAGGTACAGAATATCAACCCAAAGTACAACATCCTGGCCATAGCGGGGGAGTAGAACATACTGTTCACCCTTGCTTATTTGCAGAGATGAAGTCACGGCGGGGTTGAGAGGAACGAGGAGAAGGCAATGACAAGAATGTAAAGAGAAGCCAATCCCTGGAAGAGCTCAAAGCCTTTCGTCGTTCATATCAGTTCCTCCACTGTCGTTTGGATTTGTTTATTTATTTATTTGCTTCCAACGGATTCCTCTTGACAGCCTGCAAACCTTCTTCACACAAATCATGTTCTTAAGGCTGGGAAGGGTGAGGGGCCAGCTCGTTCTCTTCAGCCAAGCATCAGCTTTCTTTTAATCTGATTAATACTAAATAAGCACACCGAGCGGATGTCGTTCTGGAGGTTGGAAGGTTTGATGAAAAAAGCCAGGGGCCACCCATCGCAGCCCCTCCCTGGGGTCAGTTAAGGTCATCTGGCTGAGGCTGCTTCCTGCTGGCTGTCAGGTGACCACAGAGGACCCCAGCTCTGCCAATTTACCCTGAGAAAGTCACTGTTCAGTCAGGATCAACTCAAAGGCTTCTAGTTATTATTGGTGGATATGGGTGTTTATTTCAGAAAGACATTGAGATATAAAAGAGAATTCTTCTTCTACTACAACTGCTGTATCCAATTCCAAATATTGGCTATCCTCATGGCAATCAGCCACGAAGATTGTCCTGGGAACAATATAATGCACTGTTCTTCTATTTGCCTTCTGCATTGCAGCGTGACACCAGTACCACTGATCCAGTTCTGCGAGTCATTTTCTGGTCCTGAGCTCTTTTGGCACGCACGGTCCTCATCAGCCCCAGACCAAGATTGATGAAGCTGCTGCCCTCCATCAAGATGGATTCAAGTAGGAATTAATTCACTTGGGGACCATCACCCTTCCCTGTGGACTTCATCACCCAAGGCTGTTAGTCCTCACGGTGGTCAGGTTAGTTAACCATCGCCTGATGATTGACACTGAGTATGGGCGCATTTTACTTCCACAGTCCGGGCTGGATGAATCACAGTAAACCCATTCGTGTGGATTCACAGGGTGCTTGGGCTTCTAGGAATTGAAGTCCAAGAACATCTGGAGTACCAAGGTTTGCCATCACAGGAGTAGACCATAGGTCCTCAAACATGGCTCTCCAGGTGTTATTAGAAGAAACCCAAGTCAGCACACCTGCTGATCAGGGCTTCTGAGATTTGAAGTCCAAGAACATCTGGAGAGCCAAGTTTGAGGACCTATCAACTACTCTATTGTCATAGCAAGATAACCTGTCCATATTGGGATAAAAGAGGATAGTAACCTGAAATGATGTGGAAATGGAGGGAGCCATTGCCTCTCCCAGCTTCCAGGTCTCCCAACAGAAGGCCAAGAGAGAGCATGAGAAGAAACAAGAATGTGACATCCAGAACCCTCAAAGTATCAACCTTGGTTGAAGGACAGTCAGCCTAGATCGGAGCATATAAAGGATGGTCTTGGAAACTTGGGGAGGTCCCTCTCTTTCTCCGCTCCTTCACATTCAAAGACTATGTTCAAGGATGGTCCTTGTGGTCTACTACTAGCCTCACAGCAGGTTGTGCATAGTTGGCTCACAGCATGGGCAGCCTGCCCACAAACAGCAGCAAACGAATCGCAAGCAACTCATCATGCTTGGGCAGATTTGCACCTTTCCTTTGCAAACCCTTTCCTCTCTTCGAGCTGAGTTCTCAAGCCCGCCGTCAGCCACAAAGGAAGCTCTCTGGCCACAGGCTAAAGAGATCTGCAAATGGAAACATGAGCCGTGGCAGAAGGGAGGACAGAGACGTGGGCGGCAGAAGATAACTCCCAGTATTGAGGAATGGGCAGATGTAGCTAAAGCAAAACAGCAAATGGAGAGGAAACCAAGTCCCGGCTACTGGGGGAAACACACTTTTGACTCTTGCTGACTGCTCTGTCTACATGGCATGC